>OX457052.1:26647138-26674638 GCA_949752735.1 Lumbricus terrestris | reverse complement strand
TATTCAAGCAACCACGGAGAAGGAACGACTCCGTATTGTTGCGTTGTACGCTGAATAAGCAGCTTCCATGGATTGAGGAGGATGTGTAAGGGATAAATACCTTTCTGAAGTATGTCCAGATGTTCCCAGAGAATGTCACCAACGAACGGAGGTGACCTGGAGAGGAATTCTTCCCTTTCCAGTCCGATCAACTGGTGGCCAGTCAGAAGGAATTGAGTCACTTCGAGACCTTCAAGGCTGAACTCCTGTATGGCCCAGTTCAACCACTGAAGGACTTGACACTCCGTCCAGTCACGAGGATCTGCAGAACGGATAGAAGACAGACAGTAGCCTATAAGTATGCCTATGTATGTATGTATGTATGTATGTATGTATGTATGTATGTATGTATGTATGTATGTATGTATGTATGTATGTATGTATGTATGTATGTATGTATGTATGTATGTATGTATGTATGTATGTATGTATGTATGTATGTACGTATGTATGTATGTATGCATGTATGTATGTATGTGTGTATGTGTGTATGTATGTATGTATGTATGTATGTATGTATGTATGTATGTATGTATGTATGTATGTATGTATGTATGTATGTATGTATGTATGTATGTATGTATGTATGTATGTATGTATGTATGTATGTATGTATGTATGTATGTATGTATGTATGTATGTATGTATGTATGTATGTATGTATGTATGTATGTAGACACTTGCTAACGCTTTTATTCGCCCCACAAAATGCGCTGCAGTCAATGCTGTACTAAACGGCCTCAAATGTCACCACCCGCTGAATGTTCATCAATAATTGAATACAGTTCTGATGATTGTTTAAGAAATGACCAGGAGATGGATTCGCCAGAAAATGTCGAGAAGATAATAAAAGCATTGAAACGAAAAAAAATTATATCTTCGAAATATCGGGCAATGATATCCATTAAATAAGAAGGAAGTTGGTGTCGTCTATGGCACTTCTGTCGCTGCCATCAAACACCGCTTCTCTGGCCACAAGGGACACGGTGGATGGTTTACATAGAAATGGTTATACTGTGTATAAAGTAGTATATATAAGAAATTATTAGTCATCAAAATCCACTGATGATTACATTCTGGTGCATAATAAATGGATAATACTTATTAGCAGCGTAAAATCAACAACAACAGCATCGACTATGCTGCTGCTGCTGCTGCTGCTGCTGCTGATGATGATGATGATGATGATGATGATGATGATGATGATGATGATGATGATGATGATGATGATGATGATGATGGACCCACAAATGTGCTGCAAATATTATGACGAAGCCTGTGATGATGAGGATGATGATGACGATGACGACGATAATTAGAGTTTATAACAACACCCAACACTTCGGGAACGAGGACCATTTTGCCAAAGCTTGATCACTCATAATAATTATGTTGTCTAGTTTCTTAGAAGCTGAGGAGCTTTCTTTACCTCGGGTGATACCGTATAAAAAATTATTGTCGCAATAGCAAGGTATAATAATTGATAACAGTGACGTTAATATTTTTCGGTCACGTGATGCGCACGGACGGACTGGAGAAGGCGATGATGCTGGCATGTGGAGAGGCTACAAAGAGTAGAGGACGGCCGAGGATCAGGTGGATGGAGGATGTACACAGGAGGACAGGGATGAATCTTGGACAATTGAGGGATGTGACACAGAACAGAACGGAGTGGAGAAGGCTGGTCATGACGGTCGCTAGAGTTCCTTGAACTGACGGCACAAAGTGTCAAGGTGAACAGTGACGTTACATAATCTAACCATGCATGTTCATGTATTTAAACCGTCTGTCCATTCAAACCTTTCCACTCATGACTCCGTTTACATGAAGAGTATAAACTTCTGTCATGGACTTAAGAGAAGGGGAAATAATATATAAGCATGTATATAATATAGTGCAGTATAATATATACTCGTATATAGTGCAGTAGGGGCGAACTATGAAATACTGTTACTGTTCATATGGTTGTGTCGTGTGTCTACTGTCACCTTCAACTGACCTCTAGGGATCGACAGACGGATCTGTTCGTTCTTGAAGCTCTGGAACGTATCCATGATCGCCTGCGACATCTTCTGATTCGTTCCAGGAGTTAGTGGAACCGCAACCGACGGAACCGTTAGGCTGTCTGGAACAAAAACGTGCATAAATGCAGCTTTAAAATTCCATCGGAAATATATCGCTTCGATATATCATGCGATATGCATCATTGAACTTCAGATATAGAGACATGATGATGATGCTGATGATGGTGTTGCTGATGATGATAATAATAATTATGATGATGATGACGGTGTTGTTGTTGATGATGATGATGATGATGATGATGATGATGATGATGTTGTTGATGATGATAATGATGATGATGTTGTTGTTGATGATGTTGATGATGATGATTTTGATGATGCTGATGCTGATGATGCTGATGCTGATGCTGATGATGATGACAGCACTTTCGAAAAGAAGATAAAGCATAACTATAGGTTCGATGGGTGTTTGAAGTGTTGCAAAATTGCAGGAATATGTATGCTTGTCTAGTAGTTTGTTTGTATTTATGCTTGACAGAAATATGCACCATGTTTGCATTCTTCGGTCGACGTGTGTGGCTCTTACATCGTCGTTTGTACCGTATAAATAAGCATCTTGCAGTCTGATGCATGTATTTTGGTTCCGCTGCAGTGTATACATGAAAGCAGGTCGAAATCACGATGAACAAATACATATACATGTATATATAGTATATACATATATACATACATATATATACATATATATATACATATATGTATAGGCCTATACATGTATATTATATATATATATAAGTCAGTGAATCACTGAATAAAAAGATGCAATCATGCAGAAACTTTTGCAGTTGTTGGCGATTGTTCTGTATCGTTTGCGATTACATGCAACTTGTCCAATGTCCATGACGAGGGTCATTCAGAGTAGGCCTAGTTCTCCAATCATAGATAGTTACATTACAAACCCAGCGCAACAAACGGTAGAGACCATAACGTCGCATAAAAAGAAAAGTCGTAGCGCGTTGAAAAATTATGTCTCATGTTTAGGTTGATTTAATTGAAAATATTAATCATTATTGGCGTCATTATAAGACGAACAGCATAGAAGCAATTGAACGGTTGAGTGCTCTTCATATACAACAACGACTTGGTTGTTGTTCTATCGCAGAAAAATAAAGAGTCTCCGTATACTGTAACAGAGGATTGTGTAAAGACGAGTTTATGGTGAGTGAGTTTGTGTGTGTGTGTGAGTGTTTTTCTGTTTTTGAATTCCATTTTTTTATCACGTCAGATCGGAAAGCGTCTATGATGGAACGCGTTTGAATGGTTAACCAACTGGTGTATTATTATTATTCTGCCTTGATGCAATGTTACGATATCAGTAACTGTCGGCAGTGTGAATGCAGAGGCGACTCAGATGGCTTACGTAGCCACCACCACAGCTATCACCTCCACCACCACCACCACCACCCAGAATGAAGAAGAAGAAGAAGGAGAAACCACCCTCACACTCAGACAGCCACCCATCGAAGCCATGAAACGATCGGCGATAAGACCCGGTGTTGATTTACAGGAATGTCGAGCAATAGAGCGAAATCAGAGACCGATTAGACGCACTGAACAAACAACGCGGAAACAAAACGTAAACAAATAGCAACGTTGCCCATTCGTCATAACAACCAGAGCCACCAGAGAGCAGCAGCGGACCCAACAGCAACCGTGGATCCCGTAGCAGCAGCAGCAGCAGCAGCAGCAGCAGCAGCATCAGCATCAGTTCAGACATTGTTTGCTCAGTGTTTGCTTGTCTATCTTCAACGGCGACGAGAATTATGATTCGCGATTCCCGATACATCGGGATAAATACACTATCCCCGTCGAAGCACGTATCACTGGCTAAGTACAGCGATGACACGTGGAGTGTTAGAAGTCTGTTGGAGAGGGGAGCACCTAATGCAGACCAGGTTCTAGCGCCTATATTGGGGGAGGGTGCTCTCTTGTCGGCTACTGGTTTCCCACGCTGGATCCTTGCACCGGCTTCTGAGGCCGCGACGTATGGATGGACCGACGGACAGATGAACCGCACTGGCGCTATAATAATGTCGACACGGTAATGAAAGAAATTGAAGGTGAAAGTTGCCTCGCTAAGCCGGAAGAATAACCAAATCGCACCGGTTGTCGTACGACCGAAGGATTTGCCTCCTCTGAAATTTAAGTCTGTTATGAGTGCTAGAGCCTTAACCGTAGTCACGAATTCCCCCCTCTCCCCACCACCATCGTCCTTTTACAATCAAGCTCGTAGTAGAAGTTACTCAATGCTCACAAAAACTAATTTCACGTAACCCGTGACTCGAAGTTAGATCGAACTTTCGCTGCTCTTAGAAAACCAGTTGCGATTATCCCTTTGCCTCATCCAAGCCACGCGGTCGCCCCGCACCCAATCGCGAACGATCATTTGCATCGCCATCTATCGAGAATTATTGGCGATGTCTTCAGTTATCGCGCTAATTGGAATCAGCGACGGCGTTGGCAGATTGGACGCTATGAAGCATCGGTCATGTCTAGACGTGTCGCTCTGTTCCTCTGCTCGTCTGTCTTCTTGCACGTGTGTCGTTGTCTGGGTTAGCGCGTATTCGAAACATGAATGAACGAGGATAGCTGGATGGACGAGAGCATCTTCACGTTTGAATGACATGGATCAAAGTGCGAAACGCTAGAGTCTAACCTTCTGGTCCTGAAGCATGCAGACTGTAATATGCAGTGTTGTCTTCTGAACAGATGCTGAGCAACATGCGTGGCCTTGTCTGACCTAACGCAAACTATGCTGACAATTCAACGTAACACAACATCACAAAAGTAGCATAACAATAGACATAATATAAGTCCACGCAAAATTTGCAAATTGTTGCGACATCGTAAAAAGCATCAAATAGAATAACAAAGCGAAATGCAGTTACATGCAAGTACTGAGCACGATCCAACACACTCACAGCATCGCAACGTATTCACTCTAAAATGCAGTAGCAGGATAAAAAAATGTATCGAGCAAATTGCTCAAAGAATGGACGAAAAAGTCACGAAATAATTTAAGGCTTTACCGCCTCTCTTTACTTGTAACAAGAGACAAAATGACCCTACTCTGCCACACTGATACATTGTGTGATACTTAATATAATATGAAACTGGATTTTTTGTCTGACAGCCGAAATCGTTTTACGGAATTTTAAGATCGGCTAAGCCTAGGGTATACAAAGATTATGACAAAGGTATCGAGTGAAATGGACAGACCAGGACACGATTTCTGATATTATTCGACTATAGGCCTAATAATATAGTTTTGAATGGAAAGTGTGGAGTTTTAGCAGCTTGAGATAAAGATGCAGTAAAACTTGATTTTCGTTTTAGTCAGGCTGCTTTTGATTAGGCTACTGAAAGTCTGCATTTGAATGACTAATTCACAAAGCAATTCATGTACAGCAATATATGGTATTATATTATTTATAATAGCCTTAATTGCGAACTGACAGAAAATTAATAATACGATGCGTGCCATTAACGTCAAATTACTTACTTACCTACATGCGAATTAACTAAATATTCATGACGTAAATTTACTATGACGTCATCTAGTTATTGTTGCTCCGATTACGTCATATTTATTATATAGATGGGAACGAGGTCCATTTGGAAAATCGACTCGGATTGCATCAGACGTGTAACGGCGATGCAAAGCCTTTCGAGAAGAAAATTATCGAAAATTGTCTATCAGAATATAAGGAAAAGGTAATTCGATTAGATGAAGAAATATTTTGACCAGTAATAGTAAGATCGATACGAAATGCTACTTTGAGAAAAAAGATCACCAGAAAAGAAATTTGAAATTACGCGAAGGCATGATATATCCATTCATCTACAGTTCACCTATTTATTCAATGTTGTGCATTCATCTGTCCATACATATTCATCCATTGATCTTACTTATTAGTTTTATTTGTTCAGAGTTCAGACATTCATCTATTCTTCTATCATCCATCCATTCATCTGCCCATCTATACATCCGTTGATCAATAATTCACATATGCATCAACGATTTGAAACTCTGTCACAGGATCGAGACAAAGATCGAACGACATAATTACGAAATCGATTGCTACTTGAACCTCTTGAAGACCGAATTGAGACAGAAATCCAAACTGAAGATCGAAGCCCAACTAACAGAAACAATCTAAGAAAATTGAATCTGATTCAACCTGGATAACGGAGCATTAAGGAAGGCTTAAAAAGTTGCAGATCTGTGAGAAGCGTGATCAGCAACTTGCTCTTCTGCATGCATGACGTCGGAGGGACGGAGAATTTCCTCCACGGACCACTGCGCATCTGGTAAGCCTCGCGAGCTAAACATCTTTGTTCTTTAGACTAGTCGTGTTTGATCATAATCTACATTCTGTACATAGCAATTAATTTAATTATGGTATTTTGCGCCTTGCAGGTTGACCATTCATAAAGGACACGGGGAAATGTATGCAATGTGGAATTGGGCATGTCCTGAAATTACATATAGGTTTAATAGGCCATAATAGATTATAATACAATTTAAAACATTTAACGCCGAATGCCGAATAGGCGATATCTTGCAAAATTAACGAAAGTATAAGTATTGTACACCTGTAGGTCATGTTCTTGCATACATGAACAGTTTGAACACATATACCGATATGCGTACATTGTTGCATATTTCATACAGGCTGATAGAAAAGTGTAGACAAGAATAGGCGGGCGCATACAGATTTAACCTGTACAAAGTGTACATGCATGGTCCCTAGATGTGTCATTGTACAGTGTACACACTATCAGCTGAGTTTACAGGATCCTGTTTAATCAAATTGCCACGAGAAACTTTCCCCTTACACGCTGCGTCCTAAAAGAAATTCTTAATTGCGTCTTTACGTTTTCCTGGAGGACATGCATCGATCAAGAAGAGGGGAGTCTCATCATGACTATAGTCCAAAACAATTCTTCTTTTTGTAGGTGTCTAAGTAGACATTCACACACTCAGCCAGCATTTCCACAACCTTTCTTTTTTCTTAATAGCAATCATGCACTTCATTTCCTCCTCTAATATAATTGTTCCTACATAATCATCTGCCATGACACGCATGTATAAATTATCTTCGTGAGTTTTCTGTGTTACTTTAGGAGCCGCTACATTGCTGCCTGAGGAGATTGGCCTGAGGGGGATTGAGAGGAGTGACGTTTGTGTGGTTCTGTGTTGTTTTTGTTCTTGTTGTGTGTTTGTAGTTTATCTGTATTAGCACCTGCCGGGCCTCTGGCGTGGTGTAAAATCCCGTAAGCTCCTCGCAAAGGCAGGAGGGCCCCTGGCGAGGATTAGGCTAATATCCCGCAAGCCCACTATTATTGATTTTCAATTTATTATTTTATTTTTGTGTTGTGCGTTGTTGAGCCGAGGGACGAAAAGGGGAGGGGGTGGATGAAGGGGCGAAATGATTAGAGGGAAGTGATAGACGTGGATCCAGATCACAGTGTTCCAGATCACGGCCTCAAGTGAAGGACAACCTCAGCTAAATCGACAACGAGGCGGACGCCTATCCGACCTCGGGCGGAGAAACTCTGAAACAGATTTTTTGAAAACAATAAACCGATTAACCTTAATGCGGAGACAAACATTCCTTACTCCAAGGATTTTGTAATAAAGCAGCAGTTATTGTTCAATTAACTGTCTTTTCTGTGACGTGTCTTCTGACTGTTCTCGACTGTGGTTGTCGTCCTGCCATCGTATATACATGTATCTATAGGACCTACCAAAGTAGGTAAGCAAGTAAGAAAGAACCGAATTTCTGATCCTATATATATGGATCTGGCAGTGGTCTGTAGCCTGCAGGCTGTAACATCTAGCCTAGAACAATTTGTGTGGAGGGCATTCGTTCACGTTCCTTCCCCAGACTTAACAGTGAGGATGCAATTCCATCTTTTGCCTCAGCATTTACAAATGCTTTATTAGTTTAGATTAGATTAGATTTACGACTCTAATTTCAGTCTGACTATTATTATTGCGCCATAGGCTTATAAAACATAAGATTAGGCTGTGTTCAACTAAAAATGTCCCAACCTATCTGCCGGATCTCTGTCGTCCCGTGTCGGGCGAGCCTCACTCTGCTGAAGGGGAAGGGGGGTGCTAGCACCGCACAGTTACCAAGCAGAACCATGCGTAACAGTGGTAGACCCGACGGTTTGTAATGAGCCACATCCTTGGAATTGGGCTTGCCTCCAATGCAGAGCCATGGGCGGAGTTTGGCTTCCGTTCTTGGAGGGGCTAAAGCCTTCTTGGGGGGAGGGGGGGGGGCTAAGCCCGAGAAAAGAAACCATTTTCACGATAAAAAAAATGAATCTGGGTCCTTTTGGGGGAGCTTAGCTTACCTAGTCCCTGATAAACTCCGCCCATGTGCATAGCCCTCTCTGACAAGTTCAAAACTAACCTAAAAACTGTCCTATTTGGCCGTGCTCGAGTCAACTTGAATAGGCGCTACATAACGTTTCAAATGAATGTATGATTGTTGAGCAGAAGCATTACATCAGTATTCTGCCTTCTCTTTTAATTTGGTTCTCCTTGAAGCTTGTTTTGACGTCCCCTCGTGGTACAGGGCATGTGATGCCACGCTACAGGAAATCCCGCCCAGGTTCCAATTACCACTAAAAATATAATTAGAGATATTGCCTCTGTTGAAATCGCGCTTCAAGCACATAACACACTGTGTTGATTTTAAAACCGCTAAGATAAAGCCTATCTTAGCGGTTTTAATATCAACACAGTGTTACTTATTTCATCTCATCATAACGCTGAGAATCTGGAGCAACTTTAAAACTCAAAACTGCAATTTACGGATAAGACTCTTAAAGAAATTTATATACATTATATACATTGCAGATGTATAATATATATAATCGATATAGTCACTTTGGAGTTTGCGATTACGGCTAACTTTCACATTACGTTATAACACATCGCATCTTATCACACTGCTATAATTACCCTGAACTTATCTCAGTTCACCCATTTTGCATTGCCTTTAGTCTTACACTCGATGGTGCTGTAGTGATTAGCGAGCTATAACCATCGAAAGGCCGGGTGGGGGATTCAAATCCACCAGGGCAGACAATATGGGTGGAGGTTTCAACTCGCATGGCGCCTCAGTGTCAACTCAGCTATAATGAATTAATGAGTGCATTGGATGTACACTGTTAGTGCATGGGTGGATGAGACGGCGAGGAGGAGGACTGGTCACTCGTCCTCATAATATATGCCGAAGTCAAGAAAACGAAGTCACTCGTCTCAGTTCATAAACATAATTGCTCTCCTCAGTTATCTTGCCTTATACCTTACCCTCGATCAACCTCCAGGTGCCACTGACGAACCCGCCCTCTCTCTCCCCGCCCTATAATGATGCCATAGATCAGAGAGATGCTAGCATCTAAACAACAGTTGGCAGTCAACATGACGCTGACACGATCGTCAATGTGGAGCAGAGGAGACAGAGGAAGAGGACACACAGACACAGACAGACACAGACAGACACGCAGACAGACATACAGACAAGCAGGTAGACGGACAGAAGCATTGAGAGGAAGGAGGGCCCTGGTTGGAGGAGGATGAAGCAGGGACCCTGGGCCGCCGTGGGTCCTGGGTCCTAGGCCGACGCCGACGCCGACGAACGTGCATCAGACACGCGACTGCCAGATGCGTTGCAGATGCTACGTTGTCGGATGGTCGGATGGTCGGTCTGTGTCTTGGACTGCGGCAGCAGCAGAGGCATTGAGGCTGGAGCTTTCACTTGACCTCTGGCGCCGATGAGGGTCAAACGACCAGAGAAATCGACGGCACCCAGGTCGTCAGGCAGGCGGGCAGGCAGGCAGACAGACTAACATATACAGAGGTCATAGCGAAAGCAGATACATGACATCTTTCTTTCTGTCATCACTTGACCCCTTTAATTTACCCAATCGATTCCGTCCCTTTCTATTACTGCTTCTTGTCTGTGTGCCTGTCCGTCTTTGTCTCTCTGTGTCCCTCTCCGTCTGTCTCATTCAGCATCTGTCTTTTAGCGTGTCTCAAATGTCCCTTTGTCTCGCCCAATCGCTCCTTTCTGTGCCATCCAAATGCTTCCTTTGATCTGACCGCCTTCTCGCATTGAACTGTCAATTTACTTTTTCCTTGCGCTTCCTTTATCCGACGTTTTTCTTCTCTTCTGCCAGATGTATTAATATTATTATGTGGACCAATCTTTGTATGTATGCATTGCATATGCACGCATGCAAATGGTATACTTATGCATGAATGTAGGCATTCATTCGTTTGTCTTGATTCGTCCGTCCATCTTTTGTCCTTCTGATTGTTTGTCTGTATATGTGTTTGTCTGTCTAAATGCGTGTCTTTGTGTCCGCCTGTCTGTGTGTATGTCCGTCTGTACATCTGTACATCTTGTCTTTTGAATGCATGTCTACAGATGTGTTACAGTGTCTGTCTATTTATGTGTATGCCTGTTTATCCGTCTGCGTGTCTGTCTGCGTGTCTGTCTGTGTGTCTATCTATCTGTGTGTCTGTCTGTGTGTCGGTTTGTGTCTGCCTGTGTCTATCTGTGTGCCTTTGTGCCTGTCTGTGTGTCTATCTGTTTACCCGTTTGTCTGCGTGTTTATCTGTGTGTCTGTCTGTGTCTGTCTGTCTGCGTGTCTGTCTGTGTGTCTGTCTGTCTGATGAAGCATGTGTTTCCTTTTCCATAGACTCCCTGGCTCCGTTGCATGCGTCTGCATGGAACGTCATAAAGTGAACACTCGGATCACAACAGTTGGAGATGGGTGGAAAAGAGAATTGGTGGAGAAAGGGGAGGAGTGAGTGGGGAAGAGATACATTGGGGAAGATGAAGGAGAAGAGAAGTGATGAGGGAAGAGAAGGAGGATGAAGGACAGGAGCTGTTGATTGTGGATGTGGGATCAGGAAGGCCGGAAGTAGATGACAGCGGGGAGGGGAGGAGGGAGGAGGAAGAGATGGAGGGATGGAAGGTCTAAACAGGAGGAGGAATGGGAAGGGAAGAGGGCTGGAATGAGGTGAGACGGTAAGTGGCAAACGAAGAGAGGCATAAGAAAACTGCCAGGGTAATAATTGGGATATGTGATTACAGATTAGAGGAGAAGAAAGGTCGTATACGGTCATGAGGATAATATAGACCAGGGGTTCCCAGCCTTTTTTGACTTGAGGGCCACTTTTTCTATGTTGGAGGACACGAGGGCCACTTTTACTTAGTTGAAGGACATTAGGGGGCCACAAGGTTGAAATTTAATTAACTAAAAGCATAGAAAATTGTTATAGATCTAATTGATTCAAGATATAATGTTTGATGTTTTTACAGTTATTTATCGACGTTAGAATAAAATAATTTGTAATAGAAAATAATTATGTGTTCTATTCTGTCCAAATTGTTAATTTTTCATATAAATTATTTTTGATAATTCTTGAGAGATGAGGGACATTTTCTTAGACCTGGCGGGCCACTTTTGGTCCGCGGGCCACGGGTGGGAACCGTTGATATAGACGATGGGATGAAACGCTCTCGTCCAACGGAGTCCCGAAAAGACTGACAAGTCATGGTCTTCAGGTCCTTGAAGAACGTCCCACTGGATCACATGAATCAATATTGTATAACGTTCATGTATGCTGCGCCAGATTGAATTGCATAGTACTGCATTAGTACACCAAAACAAAATATGTCATGTTATCATTGTAGACATTGACATGAAAATACTTTGCGGATAATTATTTGGATTGGCGTGCGGGCGTCTTATAACTCTGAATGCATATGATAATTCAATTATCTTCGTGGAGACAAGCACTATAATAGTATCCAATCGCACACGATTGAATGGCAATTATTGTTAAATGCCATCTATAATACGTGCCTGATGATAATATCTTAGCGTCGTTAGCGCCAGGGGCGGATCCAGGGGGGGCCAATCCGGCCATGCCCCCCCCATTTCAAATCACCATGGGACGTGGCCCCCCCCATCCATGGTGGACGAAAAAAAAATTTCAGGGTGTCAGTCATGCACAGGAGAATTAATGTATAAATGTAATTAAAATCTATAATAGAAATAATATATATAAATGTAATTAAAATCTAATCTAAGTCTCTCACGCAATTGCATTGTCTTAATATAAAGCAACGAAATGAAACAATCTTATAACAGTATCCAACTATGATTTATGGCATGCAATGTATGTTATTCGTGTATATATTCGTAGTAAATTTTAAAAACATTAACACCAATAAACACAATTATAACTAAGTACAACTAACTATTGATTACAAATCAAGTTAGCACGAACAACAGTGTTTGGGATGTAATTTATTTTTTTCAGATGCCAAAAAATTTCAGGGCGAAACATGTTAAGTTTTGAGTGTAGTCTATATGTGCAAGAAAATGCGGTGAATGATAACACATGTTTACTCCTTGTTTTTATTTATATCTTACTATATTTCATTCAGTAGTGGGAAGTATTTTATTTATTCTAGTCTTAAAAAGTCATCAGTTTTTTAGAAGGAAAATTGAACACCTTTTTGAAGATTTCGGACGGTTCATTAAAAATTCATAAGTTTTTTGGGAAGCGAAATTGAACACCTTTTTTAAATTTCGCACGGAATAATAAAAGGTCATCGTTCTTTTTGGACGAAAAAATTAAACACCTTTTTTAAGATTTCGCACGAAAGACTAAAAGTCATCACTCTTTTAAGACGAAAAATTAAACACCTTTTTTAAGATTTAGCACGGATGACAAAAAACAGTCATCAGTTTTTGGGATGCGAAATTAAACACCTTTTTTGAAAATTTCGCACGGAAGACTAAAACGTCATCACTCTTTTTAGACGAAAAATTAAACACCTTTTTTTAAGATTTCGCACGCATGACTACAAAAAGTTATCAGTTTTTTGCGATGCTAAATTGAACACCTTTTTTTTTAAATTTCGCACGGAAGAGTAAAAAGTCATCACTCTTTTTAGACGAAAAATTAAACACCTCTTTAAGATTTTGAACGCATGACTACAAAAAGTTATCAGTTTTTTGGGATGCGAAATTGAACACCTTTTTGTGAAAATTTCGCACGGAAGACTAAAAAGTCATCACTCTTTTTAGACGAAAAATTAAACACCTTTTTTAAGATTTCGCACGGATGATCAAAAAAGTCATCAATTTTTTGGGAAGGAAAATTGAACACCCTTTTTGAAGATTTCCGGCGGATTACTTAAAAAAGAACATCTAGTTTTCAGGGAAAGAAGTTTTTAAGTAAAGTCTATATTTATTGAGACCTTATGGCACTCTTATAAGCACTGAAAAGTACAGCTATTTTGTTAAGATAACAGCTTAAAATGCTACCATTGCAATGTGAAAATTCAAAAAGTTTCTGGTGGGGAGGGGCATATCCCCTCCCCACACCCCTCCCCTACCACTCTCGGCGCTGCGCGCCTCATGATTGTCTTCAAACGGTCAATTATCTAACCCTCCGGAAACCTCAATCCCCCCAGAGGTGGGGGCTAAATTAAACTCTGGTTTCCGCCAAAAACCACTAAAATAGTTAATCAGATTTTTCAGCGAAAGATCAACGAAAAATTTTCCGACTCCAGCCCAAAAAATTTTTGGCCCCCCCTTCGAAACGTTCTGGATCCGCCACTGGTTAGCGCTGTGCAAATAAATAAATAAATTGTATCATTAATATGACATATATTAGCGGCGTTAGCGCTATGCAAATAGATCTAAATAAATAAATTGTATCATTAATATGACTTCATCGTCAATGTCTATCATCTACTGATTTGAGCTAGAAAACAAACGAATGAAAACGATCATGCAAACCTTTTGATGGCTATATTTATATAGGTATTAGTGTCCACACATTAGCGGTTTTTATTTTGTTAGTCCGCAATTCCGGTTATATATAGGACTTTCACTGCGAGGCTACCCGGTAGTGGGTAAATCTTGCCTTCAGCAGATGCTGAAACCGCAAATTAATACAGGAATGGGGGGTCCGTAGCTCAGTGGAGAGAGCGTTGGCCGATAAACTGAGAGTCATTATCGCGACCCGGGTTCAAGCCTCGCTCAGGGCAAAAATTTATTGGAATTTTCTTTTTAGCTGCCAGTGGCGCTTTCTGTTGTGTTGTTTGCCTCGGGTCTGTTGAAAAATAAGTTAGCCCCTCCCACTCCTGGATTGGCCGATCAGGAGCGTTCCAACACTTAGGCCATTAGTGTTAAGTTACCGAACCTGCATGTTGTAGCCGACCTGCGTGTCGTGCAAAGCTGGCCGTATTTCGTATAACCTTGTACCTGTAATCGTTCTGCGGTGTGTCATATTGAATTTGAATAAACGAATATTATAAATTACGATCTCCATTGTTCAGTGTCAGTGTAAAGAAAATTAATCAGATAATAATTTAGTTAATAAATGATTAAAATGATTATTAGGGTCATTTCAGACTGTGCTTTGTTTTTATAATGCTAAGGATCCAGAGGGATCGTTTGTGTAACTGTGTAGAATACAGCCACAAATATTTTCAACCATAGACTTAGAGCGTGCGCTGGCAGCGTCAATTCTTGCAAGTAGAAGATCTGGTGGATTCAAGATTATTTCACTTTTGTTCGGAGTTATCTGAGTTGTCTCAATTAAAATCGCATATAGTAATGCTGATTATGTTGTAAACTATAAGTTCACCTTCTCGAAACCCAATGGGTGTTTCTCCTCGCCGCATTCCCAACAGCTATTCCAGGTTGATACCTGTCAAAGTTACACCAGGAAGTCAGTTTCTTGCCTCACCACCTGTTTCAGATTGGCAGATTGCTCATCTCTGGCAGCGTAGCACGCTCACCTGTTAAAGGGATTTCAGGAAGTAAGTTTCTGTTGCGGTTTCAGCATCTGCTGAAGGCAAGATTCACCAACTATACCGGGTATATCCACGCAGTGAAAGTCCTATAACCGGGAAATATCGCTCAAATGGTGTAATGGACGGCACAAACGTTGAGAATCCCCAATTAATTTTCAACCTCTTCAGGCTATTTTCTGCATATTGTCATATGGGGGGCTGAGAGCTTCTGACTAATTGTTTGCTTAATTGAAACAATTAAAACTATTGCTTCCATTTTCAGACGTAGCCCTACTGTATATACTGCAGCTGTCTTTGAACTTTTCGCTGCTATGATCATCAAGACTACGAGACCGTCTTCTACTCTACAAATACGGCGGCATCAACTGTTCGAAGTTTGAGCGTTTGATATTAAAAGAGATTGTTGATGAGAGCAATGCGTCTAAAACAGTTAGGCTAGTATTGTCTGTCTGCAGAATCGTCATAGCACACTGTGAATGCTTGACAACAGTACTGCTTGTTCTGTGCGTTCGCTGTTCACATTGAGAGGAATTTCTTGCGTCGATGGAAAATTCTTTCTTTGCTTATCCAAGCAAAAGTCTGTCTCGCCACTTCACTGATTTTACAGCTGGAAATTCCGTTACCTCATTCACTCTTCTAAATTCCTATTTCTTCCCTCGTGACCCTGCGCACTGGGAGCGCCTCTGAACGATTCATTCTAATGTAGGTATTTTATACATGCTTCAATACAATACAATACAATACAGTACTATACAATATAATACAATACGATACGATACGATACAATAAAATACAATCCAATACAAAACTTCAGGAACTCTTATACCATAGTCCATCCTATCCTCTGACTTTCAAACTCTTTCGTCCGCAACGACATCCATCCACTCGCAGCTGCTCTGTCCTCTCCATCTGGGTTCTTTTGGAAACCGGACTCAGATTTCCATTGACTCCCATCTCTGACCAACCGCTCTGATACGACACAGCGCTCTTGAATAAGCTGGTGCCATGCGTTTAGCTTTATGGAAGTGCGTTGTAAATTTGAAATGTATACGAATACGATTCTGCAATTAAGAAAGCAGGAGCTCTACGAATTTGCGCATACAGTTTGATTATGATGAAGAAGAAGAAGATGAAGAAGTAGAAGAAGAAGAAGAAGATGATGATGATGACAATGATGATGATGATGATGATGATGATAATGACGACGATTATGATGAAGAAGAAGAAGACGACGAAGAAAAAGATAATGATGATAGTGATGATGAAGAAAAAGAAAAAGCTGATGATAATGATGATGATGATGATGATGATGATGACGACGACGATGATGGTGATGATGATGATGATGATGACGACGACGACGACGACGACGATGATGATGATGATGATGATGATGATGATGATGACGATGATGATGATGATGATGATGATGTTGATGATGATGATGATGATGATGATGATGATGATGATGATGATGATGATGATGATAATGACGATGATGACGACGACGACGATGATGATGATGATGATGATGATGATGATGGTGATGATGATGACGACGATGATGACGATGATGATGATGATCGTTGGAATGAAGAAGATGGTGTATCAATAACTAATGACCAATACGCTAATCCCAATGAGCATCAAGAAGCTTAATATTATGTAGAAATCAAGCCTTACTGATCGATAGTTGAAAATGCCCGATATCTGCGGCGCAGGAACGAGGTTCATCGAATCCAATCGATTCCGATTCACCGGAAATCCTTTCGTTCCCTGGAAGTAAACTCATCTTCGGATGTGTTGACGCTAGATGGAAAACTGGAGCAACTCCAGCATGGAACTGTGACAACGTCGATAAGGTGGAGAGACGACTGGAAGGCGGCTGGAAAGACGATTCGTCCAGCGACATGGAAAACTTGGATTTTATTCCACATTCGGAATGGTCCTCTGACATTGGAAGTTCGTCGGTGGAGTTGCAGACCCTGTAGAAGAATCGCTGGTTCAAAAGATATCCGCTTCCTGGATCGTAGTCGGAAGGACTCCGAGACCAGACCGAGGGAGACCCGGAGTTGGGAACCTTTTCCGATGCTACGGATCCAGTAAGGAATTCCGAGGTCACCATCGTGGAATGGCTTCCGGGGGCCGTCTCAAAGGGCGCGAACTTGAGCGCTAAATCCGCTTCAATTGTTTGCTTGTAGCAAGACATCTAGAATTATTATGCGCGCTGTACACATCGGATGTATTCGAGATCAGTTACGAACGTTCACTCGTTCACTCGTCAATGCTTCATAGTCTCGAAATAAAATATACCGATGCTAGTGAATACGATGTCGATGCATTTTCATACGATATATGCCAAAACTGCGATGCATACAATAATACAAAAGACTACAATCGTTAATATTCCTAAAATATAGCCTACTCAAGACGCTTACGATGTTGTTGGGCTTACATATAACCTGGTAACCCTCTTTTCTTGAAGGAAACAACATCCACTGTTAAACATCTGCAATTAAACCCTTAAACTTATCGCTTCTCACCGATGCAAAAAAAACTTGAAATCAGTAGCTGGCATTTTCCGTGAAAGCAATATATGGATGTTAGTCGTAGGCTATTTCACAAAGCGGGCTGCCCTTCCCACAGAGTCACAGAAGGGGTGTTGCTACTGCTGCTACGTCGAAACCCTGATCTAAAACTCATCTGTTATACCTCGTGGTAAAAAAATAAGACGCTTGTTTATGGTTACTGCACGGAAGCACAAAGAGAGATTCGTAATCGACTGCTTCCTGCCTTCCATTCGCCGACACATGTAGAGTCCTACATGGTTCACTAGCTCCACCTGCCGATGGCTGGTGCCTCCTTCGGAGCCTGGGCAGCATAAGTCGTTGTCGGACTTGCCTTCTTCGCTGCTGCTGTGGATGATAATTGATAATTCCGCGCAACTGTCGAAGTCTTCAAGAGGCTGGGGCAGCGGTGGTGGCAGCGAAAGATCGGAGGGCGTGGGAGGATGGGCTCCCTTGCACCTCCCCACCCCCATCGCCCCAGCAGAGATAAGCCAACAACGCAATTGGTAGCCACAGGTGGGCGGGGCTGGATAGTTTTGCGAATTGGCGGAAGAGAAAACGCTTGTTCTAAGATCTGAACTCGGTAGATACATGTACATGCAGTATTTTAAAGAAACTGCTGTAGATAGGCTACATGTAGCATTAAAGAAACTACTGTAGACACATGTAGTATTTTAAGAAACTACTGTGGATACATGTAGTATTAAAGAAACTACTGTAGATACATGTAGTTTTAAAGAAACTATAGTGTGGAGGGGTCAGTGTAGTCATGTACTGTAAGCTAGCTTCTGTATAGCGCAAGACGCTCAGATATGGTCGGAAGTAGCCTATTGTTCACGTGCAGAAATACATGGTGGAAAGATGCATTGAAATACCGTACATAAATGAATAAAAACCTGCATGATTTATCAAAATTCATTTATTTAAATCACTAAAGACTTTTTCCTTTAGCCGCGACTGGCATGGAGCGCTCCTGAGTAGCTTTCTTGAAAGGGCGATAGGGCCTCTATGAGTCCCTGTTGAATGAATGAATGATTTAATTAATTAATTAATTAGTACCTAATCAAATTCAACGAATTTCTCATTAATTATCGGTACGCTGTGCATAATTATGAAATTACTATAATAATGGTACAGAGAAGACCTCATAAATATTACGCTACAATACATAATGATCACCTTTGCACCGCATTAGATTGTTATTGGCGATCGCTACTCAACAGGATGCAGTGTTGACATGTTTGAACAGATCGGTTCGCTTGGATTTGTCAGAGAGAACAGTCGACAGAAGACTATAGATACATGTAGATACCATGCAGATGACGCATTTTTTGTTTCCAGTCGCAGGACGAAAGTTGGATTGAGTGGGCGAGTTTTCCAACTCAGATATCTGCTCGTCTGTAAATGCAATTATTATTGATTCATATTTATAGGTCGATGGCGACACTTTTAATTAAAGAGGCAAATCTTCCGTGGCGATCCCATTCTAACAATTAAGCCATTTCGCGATGATATTGAGCAGCATTCATGCGGCGTTTTAAATTAATAGATAAAAAAGGGAAGCGAAATGATGTGGCATTGTGGCAAAATAACTCGATAAACAATTATTATTATTGTCGGTGAATGAACTGTGCCATAGAAAGACGCGAGCATGAAGAGTAGATTCGGTAGATCCGATTCATCCTATTAAAGACATTCATTGATTCGGCAATGAGGTCAGGCCAGAGGGACCAAAGCAGAGGTCATGCATGCAGGGTAGAGGGGGCCATACATGGGACATGGGAGAGACCATGGGAGAGAGACCAGGTATATAGAGGACCGTGCAGGAGAGAATTAAGGACCGTGTGATGGGGACATAGCAGAAGAGTACTTGAGTTGGTACTTGATGGATAATCATTAATCACTGCAATAGGTGAGTAAAACTAAGTACCGGGGTATACGCGACAGGTATATATAAATTGTAGTTGTAAGATTAATTGTATTGCTGAAATATATAAAGCGCCACACGACGATACAGAGTGCAGCATGATTATGATGATGACGATGACGATGACGATGACGACGACGACGACGACGACGACGACGATGATGATGATGATGATGATGATGATGATGATGATGATGATGATGATGAAAAATGAGCTCCGTTCCTTAACCAAGCTACCTCTGCGGCAGTCATCGATGTGAACAGTTAGTGACGCCATTTTCTCAGCCTCGGCATATATGAGGACGGGTGACCAGTCCTCTCCTCACCATCTTGTCTTCCCACTGACAGGGGATATACAGAGCAAGGGATTTGAACACCCCCACCTCTTGGTCGACAATCGTGCACGCCAACCTCTATATCTACATGTATAGACTGTCGCTCATCCTGCAGCATGCTTGACAAGACAATACTTGACAGTCAGTTGCCGCAACGTGTGCTGATTAATAAGCAATGGCAGCGCCAAGATTTAAGTTTTGGGGTCGCCAAAAATTCTGACGACTTTTTCTAGTCATCCGGTCGAAATCTCATGGAAGTTTCCATTTTCATCCGCCAAAATTTCTGACGACTTTTTTTAGTCATTTGGTGGAAATATTTCAGTTCTACATGTCAAAAACTTCAAAAACCGGACGGATTGCCTTTTTAGGGGAGGCTAAGCCCCCCGGGGTGGCCTTTGGGGGCTTAGCCCCCCTAGCTCTCTGGAGCCGCCACTGTAAATAAGACTAAACAGTTATAATATTCGCCATAGGCCAGTGGCGCTACGATCGCATAACCAAGGCCCCGACTCGCCCCGAGGTTCCAAAGGCCCCCCACTATTAATGTGACTTGAACCATGGTCTAATTATGAAGACGCACATTAGCCTACTTTTTATACCTGCAGTTTTAAATACTAAATAGCTGTCTCGTTATTTATTAGTCTTGACTGTCTTCTTACTGGGTTAGGACCTCAAGCTTAGAGCGACAAAGAGCCCACAGCTATAGCTTGTTACACCACTGCCATATAATATGGTGACTTTCCATCGAATTGGGCACTTATTTATATAAGTGCCCAATTCAGAATATAATATGCTTGCATGGTTTCGGTTTATGCTCTAATTGGAGCTTTTTGCAAGTCTCTAATTATACTAAGTGATCTAAAACAAGTGTTTTTAAAGATTTCTTAGTGGCCGACATTCACACAAAGGAACGACGATTCCAATGTATAGATGCTTTAAAGAGTGTGGTTGGATGTGTGTGGGTAGGTAGGCTATACCGTGGACTCGCTTTTGACATGTGCTCCATGTAGAAGACCGGGGAGATCGAACTGACGAGTGAATGCTATACACTGAATACATATGAGCCTGGCTCTGTCTTTTCGTCTATATATCTCTCTACACAACATAATATATATTTCTTTATTTTATATATACACTATACAAATATATATAATGTATACATCCACATCTATTTATGCATATATGCATAGACCTGGGCTATATGAATAAAAGTGTGCATATATGGTCTTTAGTACGGATCGGATGTTACTGTGCTAAGCGAGAAGTCTGCTATAAATACCCCACCGTTGTCGTAGTTCTGTAGTTGCAGAGGCTGGCAGGAGACGAAAGACATCCATCCATACATAGCATCCCAACAAGAGCATCGATCTCTCTGCATCAGCATCGAAGGAAGGAGACATCTGCCAAAACACAACTGGTGAGTTCTGTCAATTATAATAATGGTGTATACGTGTTACGATAAAATTATATCGAACGATATGATTATAATATCATTATCAGACAATTCTCTAAATATCTGGAAAAGTTTAGAATGATTAATTATCAGGCTATTTGATAATGAAGAACAGTTTGACTTACATTTTATTGAATCTAACAGAAAATTGCTTGTAAACTGAAGTTTCGGCATATGAAGTTGAAAGATTCATATCTTTTTATCCGTTCAACTTCAACTCATGAAGTTTTTGAATCATATTCTTGGTCCAATCCTCTAAATATTTGGAAAATTTTAGCGTGCAAAACCACAAACATGCAATATTAATTGTAATATTAAACATGCAATAAATCCATGCCACCGAGAAAAAGCGCTAAGACGAAATGTGATGCCAAGTGATCAGATAAGATGTAATGATAAACATTTAATGAAAAGAAATGTTACGCCACAAAACGTGTTACAACAGCTGATCAGCTGAAATATGATGTCTCATTGGCGCTCGATCTGCTCCCCAAAATCAATTAAGAATTCTGATACGCTTTATTCTAACCTTAAAGCTATGCTTTTTAGCTAGACCTGCATGGAAGTCGATCCCAATAAGTCGACCCAAGTCGACTGGGGCATCCCAAGTCGAGTCGAGTCGTTTGTGCTTACCGCAATTGACCCCAAGTCGAATTGCGTAAAGAGAAATCGCTTGAAGTTTTTTTCACAAGTCGACTTAGCCTAAACCGACTTGACTTGAGACAACACCAAACCCAGATTTTTCACTTGAAAACAATGATCGTGAGACCAGGACAGCATTAAGTTTAAGACATTTCTGAACCATGTCGAAGGTTGACTGCCACCACGGACCATCCTTTAGACTTTAGAGACCACATAGGGCCCAATTCCAGCGCTGTGTTCATTATGCGCACAACGCTACAATGCAATGACGTTCAACGCTAAGGACAAGGACCAATTAAGAGCCTCCGTAGCGATAATTCTTCGGAGTTGCTTCTTGCTTTTAGAAGCCTGAGGCATTATTCGTACCTCGGGCAAAGGAAAAAATACAATGGGTAGAATCTGACAATGGACAAGTTTAAAAACTCATAATAATTTGCCGTCACATTGTCAACTGCATAGTTAGGCCTATGCTAGAATAAGTTAGCCCTACTATTCCTCTATCGCCCAAAGTATCATAAAACTGTTCAAACTCAAAGACAAAAAAGCATAAAATAGGCTTAATAAACTCCAATCATCAGGGACGATCGTTACTAATCGGTATTCGAAATTAATGCTTGCCAGGCAAAATTGACCTGACTTCTTGCATTATATATTATTAGCTTACGTACGCCTAGGTTAACGGTTACTGCCATGTCGACTTCAAGTCGGAAGTCGGTTATTTTTCGACCAAGTCGGGTCAAGTTATTTAGCTTCAAGTCGACCTCAAGTCACTTTATGGTCAAGTGGGGTAGGATTGCCTGACTAAAGTCACTCCCAGGTCTTTTTTCAGCCGTCCTGGGGTTGGGAGCAGTGGCGTACTAAAGATTATCATATTTAGAGGTTGTGCAGATTGCAGTGCACTGGGGGCCCGCCGGCTGGACAGTGGACAAGAGTCCCCCCGACGGTCAGAGTAAATTTACTTTCGGAATATTCAGAGCGTAATCAAATCCAAGGGTACACATGTGCACTTTTGTTATAGCGCTCCTTCAATATACTACTCAGAAGGTCTCCCGACTACAGCGCAGACACTGAATCGGAGTTTCACGTCGAAGCGCTGAGCAATTGCATGCGAGTGAAGGACTTGCCCAAGGTCCCTACGAGGCGGCTTGAGGTGGATTCGAACCTACAACCCCCGGCTGCAAGGCAACGAACATGCCCACTACGCCACCGCGCCCCACAAATGTACTATACACATTCAATAGTTTTATTGGGTTAAGCCGGAATGTAAAATGATAGATTTATCAAACAAGCGGTGAATCATAAGAAATATTGTTAATCTTGGCCTTTTTTGGCCGGAATTAGTTTTACTGACGTACAGACCTGGGAGTGACTTTGGTCAGCTAATCTGACCCCACTTGACCCTAAAGTGACTTGAGGTCGACTTGAAGTCGACTTCTCGGTGTCAAAACGACTTGACCCGACTTGGCAGAAAAACAACCGACTTCCGACTTGAAGTCGACTTCTGACATGGCACTAGCCATTAGCCTAGGTCTACGTACGGCTACTAACGCAAGAAGTCAAGCCATTTTTCTTGCAAGCATTAATTTCATTTAGGCCTACAAATGAGTAATGAGGCCTCAACACTTAATTGATGCATGAATTTGTTAAAGTGTTACTGAGCCCATTTCAAGCTGTTTGTGTCTCAGTTTGAATAGTTTTGTGATGCTTTGGGCCATTTAGCAACCTAGACAGTGCGACGGCAAATCATTATGCCTTTGAATTTTAGATTGTCCATTGTCTGTAATTATTAAGATAAAACTCATTATGATTATTTTTTAATATTAATATTAAATAAATTTGTAAAAAGCACAAGGTCTAAGATAAAATATCGAACCGCGGACTGTATGTTTGCACTGAATGGCGTGTTATGATAAGCCTAATTTGTAATTCTGTTTCATAGGCCTAATTATTTGGCCACTAACATCAACTTAGCATATAGCACTGCAAGCGCATCATCCTACAGTAGGCAACTACAGCTATTAGGCCTATTCACTGACAGTTAAGTATTTCATTGTCCAATTGGCCCTACTAGGGTTACCATACGTCCGGGTTTCCCCGGACACGTCCTCTTTTTGGGCCCCTGTCCGGGCGTCCGGGCGGCTTTCTAGAAATATGGCTTTTGTCCGGGTTTTCCCATTCGGATAAATATAAATAAATAAACATAAAATTTCGCCGTCACCGTCGCCTCTAACTTCGCGCAAACATTCGCCCCCAACTTCCCGGACACATAAAATTCCGCGGGCAATATTTAGCTCAATGGTAGGCTATGGTTACCATTGGACTTCCGGTTCCTGAAGTAAACTAAACGCCGCACACGTACGCGAGTTACATAATTGTAAATAATTGAATTTGTCAATTTAATTAGATGAAATTTACATAAAAATGCCTATACGTAAGCCTAAGTGTTCATTTACAAACGCACTGAAAGTCCAATACACAGGTTTTAGTGAAGGTCGCTATGACTGGGAATCTGAATGTTTGACATGTCTAACTTGCTGAAAGACATAAGTTCTTCAAAGAAATACGCTTGGACTGAGCCCCAAGCACAGTCTACGGTCCCAACCACAGTTTCCTCAAATTCGGACGATTCTGATGATAATGACTCATGATGAGATGTCACTACTATTTTCTGTGAGTTGGTCACTGTTTTGTTTCTGTGTACAGTCAGTGACCGGTAATGTAATGTGTACTGAACTGAAGTACGGAACACTGACTCAATGAAGTTTAAATTGAAATTATGTAGGCCTACAATAAGAACAATATTTTGTGTGGTTTAACGTTACTTTTTATTTGTACAACACTTAACATTGGCGTAGCACTTAAGAGGCTATAGGAGCCGGCTATGAGATGGTAACCGGATGAACATTTTATTTGTCCTCTTTTTCATCTGAGCACTTGTAGTAACCCTAGGCCCTACAATAGTTTTTTCGTCTGTAGACAACTCAGATGCAGCGCTCCAAAGTAGCGCCAAACTATCGATTTATTATAGGCCTTGTAGATCCATCTTTCTTTGCGCCGAATTCACTGACCACTAGAATTTCACTGATTTGCTTGATAAGCACACGTGCTAATATTTTAGTAACATTTTGTTTCACCATTTTAATTAAGCGCATGCCTAAGCGTGACGTTTAAGCATAAACTTACAAATTATATGATAGATCGGCAGACTGCACGATAGCCTACCGGCAAAATAATCAGTAGCCTAGCCTAAGTCTCTGTTTAGCAACTGCCCCATTCATTCTTGTAAGCACACTAGGCAACAAAAGCTGCTTAAATGGTGTCACAATCATTGTTTTGAAGTGACAAATTTAACTATGTTTGTGTCTCAAGTCGGTTTAAGTCGACTTGAGGTAAAACAACTTCAAGTGACTTCTCTCTACAAAATTCGACTTGGGGTCAGTTGCGGTGAGCAGAAACGACCCGACCGGGTCGACCCGACTTGGGATGACCAAGTCGACTGGGGTCGACTTATTGGGGTCGACTCCCAGGTCTACTGACGTAGGGCCTACGAATTTACAATGGTGTTATGGCCGAAAAATGCTTGTCTGAAACTTACAGACTTTTGTTGAAATTTCTGCTATGCAGTACTATAAGGATTGTGAAATATCATAACTTTGTAGTTCTGTGTGTAATTTAAATTAGCAGATACCGTACATAATTACGTAGAAACGGTAGATTTAAATTACAGCACTCCTTCAGTTGTGCATATAAGGTTATGCCTAAGTCTCGATTAAGTAGCGCTACTATTCGACAAGAACGCAAAGAACGTGCAAAGAAGGCTGCCAAAATATAAAAATCCGTATTTCTGAAGCCTGTAGCCTAGATAGCGCGCCACTGCCTACATCGGGCATGGTGAATTGGAGACAGAATCGGAATAGCCTAAGTTTTAATCAGTGCAGAGCTAGCGGTCGGTATGGATTCCGACACTGAGCAGAGCGGAACACCGAAGACTACGGTAGCAATTGCATTACCAGTGGATCAAAAATAGGGAACGCAGGAATTTTAATTAATTACCTAAGATAATTCTTGTGAATCGCTAATTGCCAAAACAAAATCCCACCGAAAAAGAACATTTCCAGAGAGGATTTGTCACATGACGTCATCAAAGAATTGCTCATTTCTTTTGGTCATTGTTTGAGGTGATTGATGATTCATGCTTCATCGGATAAAACAATCATTATGGATTAATTTAGTCTAATACCATCGTTCAGCTCAATCTGCTCTGGTGGTCGGGAGAAAAAGGAAACGTTTTTATTACTCTTATAGAGATTAGTTGAGGAATTTAATAATAAAAATGCAACAAGTTCATTTTCATTTAATTTTGGGTGCGAATGATGCAATATCGTAAAAAACAGATGATTTTGCACAGCCTAAATTGAAGTGGTTCAAGCATTCAAGGGCCTACCACCAAAGCTTTGCAGAAGGGGTCCCCTCAAACCTTGTAACGCCACTGGTCGGGAACACTTCGGCTGAAGGGTGCTATCGAAATCTCTTATATGAAGGAAGCGAATGAATCTAAGTTCACTTGGAAGCAAAACCGCAATCATTAAGTATATTTGCGAAAGGCTTCATAAGATTATTTAGCCAGTGATATGCCTTCAATTCTGTGCAGATTCGCTTGTTAACGACCTGGATGGGGGAGGGGACCATCAGTCCCATCCCTGCCGGACGCGGCGCTCCTTCAATTAAACAGTCACACATACATAGGACCATATAGAGAGACAGAAAGAAAGACAGAGGCAGAGAACTTGAGACAGAGTATATAAAATTATAAATACATATAGTGGAGAGAGATGTGTGAAAATAGTAGAGTCACAGATGAAGGTGCGTTTGTTTGGTGGATTCCAGAGTCCAGAGTTCTTCTGCTGTAGCAAAAAATTGCAGGGGACAGCGTCCACTTTCTCGTTCTTCAACTCACGCCTGCATCATGCGCAGATGGATTTCAATTCCATTTCTAACTTTTAGTGCTCTCTATTAGCGTCTACGTTTAAGGCAATCTTATATTTCAACGCCTCGCCAGCAAGATGCAGATCAACCAGTCAGACGAACAGACAGACGCGCAGACACAGACAAACAGAGGCACATACACACACGCATACACATTCACAGATGCACCCAGACTGACAGCACAGCGTATATTGAACCACTGCAATCAACGATTTGATTCCTACTCGCAGGTATTCTGTGTCCGGCGTAGAAGCGGCGTTTGAGTCAGAGGTCCAGGGGCTAAAAGCACCATTTATGGCGGTCTTCAGTATCGTGTATCTCCAGTCGTCCTGGACTAAGACCCTTCCCCAGAATCGGAGCTGGCTCCACTCACAGAGGCAGCCATAGGCCTATGTATAGCCTACCGACGGATGCATTCACCAAATATTCCATTTGCATTTGAAAATGCAACGGGAGTTCTTAGATAAAAGCGGTGCTGGTGGAAGGACAGGAAGCTAATAGCTACCGGTAGCTGGCTACACCGGAAATGGATTTCCTTTGATTCCGGAATGTCATCTGCGGAAGGACGAATGCTCGATGCTTTTATAGCGCAGCTGTAACT
>OX457052.1:26624638-26644638 GCA_949752735.1 Lumbricus terrestris | reverse complement strand
CAAGGCTTGGAATTCTGAAAGGGCTCTAGAAATCACTGTTAGAAGCAAATCATGTAACAATTTGCTAACCGGTGTTTCTAGACTAATTTGACCCTGCTGAAAACGAAAATCGCTGTTAGCAAGCTGGATTTTTGACCGTTCAATGGGAAAACAAGATGGCGGACAAAATGGCGGTCAGTTGCTTCAAATGGCTATAAGTAAAGTATTGCATGTGACAGGAACACGATTTTAGACTCTAAATTAAGATTATAGGGTGCAAGGATTACAATGGAACCAAATACACATATGTAGCACTGCAAGAAAATCAAAATGGCGGACAAAATGGCGGCCAGAATCTTAAAATGGCTGTAAGTGAAGTTATGTATGCAGTGGAATCATGATTTCAGGGTCTAAATCAACATTTTCGAGGTCAAGGAATGCAATGGAAGCAAGGTAACATATGTGGCATTGCACGGAAACTAAGATGGCGGACAAAATGGCGGACAAAATCTTAAAATGGCAATAAGTGAAGACATATATGCAACTAAATCATGATTTCAGGGTCTAAATCAACATTTTCGAGGTCAAGCTCTCTGAAGTGTGATGAAACCAATATGTGATGACACATATATAGCACTGCCTGGAAACCAAAATGGCGAACAAAATGGCCGCAAGAATTTCAAAATGGATGTTAGTGAAGTCATGCATGCAATGGAAACTTGATTAAAAAATTTTGCCAGGTCTTTGCAAGATGGTATCTGAAACCTCTGCAGTTGAATTTATCTCCAATGTTCCCTTATTTTACCAGATATGATCATTCAAATTATCGCAATGCCTTCAGGAAGTCTTAAACCAAGGAGTGTTCTTCAAAAGAACACTGGCAAAATTATAAAGGAAGATTTGTAAATCATGCAGTGCCTTATTACATCGTATCAAGCTGACTGTCCCATGGATCTGAAAACACGATTGTGCCATGGACTTTTCTCAAAACCAATGGGATTGAATTCTCTCTGCAAAAGTAACTTGTCCAGTCCGTATTTCTATAGCAGAGGCATATCATTTGTTTATTTAGAATATTTTACGTAGTGCCTTTTCAAGGTGGGCTGCCCGGAATCGCCCCCCACTTAACCACAACTAAATAGGACAGTTTTTTATTCTTAAGCAACAGAGTGGAGTGAACCATAGGCATGCAATAGACGCTGTGAAAAGGGGTTGGCCATTCCCATTCTAGATTTTAGAACCAGCTACAGAGAATGAAAGGTGATGTCGAATAGCAGACCGCGAGTGAACCAGCTCAGCTTGGGCCGCTAACTGAAGAGTAGATCGACGCTGGATACGAGGTTGAAAAACAGAGTTCTTTCAGACATAGTGGGGCTATAGCCTAGTCCATCAAGGCACTACCTAAGCAACACAGAGAGCCTGCAGGCAATCCGCTGCGGGAAAGGGAGCCAATGCAAGACATCCCGCATATTGTATGAGACATGACCAAATATTGTGATATGCCCATAGGCTAAGTCGCGACACAGTTCATCCGACCTGCTGCAGACAAATTATTGTAGGACAAGCAATGGCTCAAGCAATAGGGAACCTCCAAACGCGAAGACAGTTGGTGACCTGACAGATACAGTGGATACCTGTGTACAGGTAGCCTACTTTCGATTGGCTACAAGAGGGCTAATAATTATTGCCTTCAATAGATATAGTGGACATTGCTTTTAAAAAGTGAAAGCGTACAGAAAATTACAACCACAACTCTGCCACTGTGTGGAGTCTTGAAATACTCCGTTGTCGGAAATTGGGTGAATGTTCTTGGTATGCTTGAAAGAAAGACTGATCTGGCTTCATTCCTGTCCATTCAGCTCTCAGCAGCCACATTTGGAGATATGGACTAAAGCGGTTGCTGGTGGTTACGTGAAAAAAGATAAGATGTTGTCCACTGCCGGGTCATATGTGTTTGCTTTATATTTAACGGTGTTTTGGTGATGGCAGGAACATCAGTGGAACGAAAGCTCATCCAATTCACGTAACTATTAAGAATTGGGTGGCCTTCATGCTACAACTGGATGTGATTTAACATATTTAGCAGGAATCAGCTGAAAGAATGCTTGAATAAACTACTTGAAAGTTCCCACTTACTTTCTACATTTGGAACATTCCCTTATGAGCTCATTACCAAACTGTCAGTTTGGAAAGGCCTATTTTTTACTAGATATTGATGTTCAGATATCATCCTCATCTTCATCAGATGGAGTGTGGTGGAAGAAAGTAATCTTTACCAGTGTGCACCAAAGCCACATTATAGAGTTTGTTTACACCAAATCATGTGAAGTTGACAAACGTAGCATCAGACCCTGCTGCTATCGAAGTGCGATCTTGTCATGTGCACTCAGGTGCAATTGCATTGACTGCAACAAGGCCTGAATTGACTTCACGTTAACCGTCAAGTCATGAAAAGTTGAAACTATTGATACGTCAAGTTATGGAACATTCAAGCATGCATACTGTATATACATAAAGCCAGCAATAGTTAAACTGCAGTGCAGTCATAGGCTACTAAAAATTTCCACTATAGGTATGACAATTTCACTGCATAACACTGCATGTGATTTTGTTGGAAGCAAATGACCTGGAAATTACTAGTCCAGACTGAAATCTAGTCTCCATCGTATATTTTCAAGACATCACTTATAGCAATAGGCGTACGGGACATTTCGGTAGTGGGGGGGGCAAAAAAATTTAAATTTTTTTACTCGAAAAAACTGATGACTTTTTTTTTTAGTCATCCGCTCAAATATTTAGGATTTTTCCGTAAATCTTGAGAAAATTTAGTTTTTTACCCCAGTGTGCCCGAAAAAATCCGCCCGTATCTGTTTTGCCAGAAAAAAATTTCCGAAATTTTTTGGCCCGTCTGTCCCTCCTTTGCCCGAAAAACACATTTGCCCGAAATTTGGGGGGGGGGGCATTTGCCCCCCTGGACTCTCGCCTCGTACGCCTATGCTTATAGCCAGTTGAAGTTTTTGTGTACCATTTTGGTTTTTGGTTTTCTGGCAGTGTCACATAATATATTCCGTGCCTTTAATTTCACTTTCCTTAAGTAATTCCAAAAATTATCATTTACATTCTGAATTGATGTATTCATTAGATACAGAAATTCATTAACAGCCAATTCAAGAATCTGGCCGCCATTTTGGCGGCCATTTTGGTGTCCAGGCAGTGCTATATATGCGACATTGGTATGATTGGTTTCATCACATGCTTTGACCTCGAAAATGTTGATTTAGACCCTGAAATCATGATTTAGTTGCATATATGTCTTCACTTATTGCCATTTTAAGATTTTGTTCGCCATTTTGTCCGCCATCTTGGTTTCCGTGCAATGCCACATATGTTACCTTGCTTCCATTGCATTCCTTGACCTCGAAAATGTTGATTTAGACCCTGAAATCATGATTCCACTGCATACATAACTTCACTTACAGCCATTTTAAGATTCTGGCCGCCATTTTGTCCGCCATTTTGATTTTCTTGCAGTGCTACATATGTGTATTTGGTTCCATTGTATTCCTTGCACCCTATAATCTTAATTTAGAGTCTAAAATCGTGTTCCTGTCACATACAATACTTTACTTATAGCCATTTGAAGCAACTGACCGCCATTTTGTCCGCCATCTTGTTTTCCCATTGAACGGTCAAAAATCCAGCTTGCTAACAGCGATTTTCGTTTTCAGCAGGGTCAAATTAGTCTAGAAACACCGGTTAGCAAATTGTTACATGATTTGCTTCTAGGAGTGCCATTTTGAGATTCCAAGCCTGGTCTATATTGTTTAAATGGCACCGCAGCCGATCAGATGGGTTGAAGATTAACGTTCGAGACATTTCGTAATATTATTATTCAGTTAAATGTGATTTCATAATTTATTGTAGGTTTAGTGTTTTTAGATGCGACTATAAAATATATATAATTATATATATATATATATATATATGGTAAATTTATAAACGCACATTCTGTGTAATTGATATCCAAATTGATATCTTATGTTAATCATAATAATTATCTTCGTTTATTGACATTCAATTTGACAGACCGCAGAATGATAAAAATTATAACAGATACAAGTTATACGAAATACGGCCCATGCACTATAGCACGACACGCAGGTCGGCTACAACAGGTTTAACACTAATTTATTATTTATATATTTGATGCTTCATTACTAGACCCTTAAATATAGCAAATTATTTTAGATATTTTATGTCTCATTTTCATCTACATTATGCGTTATATATATATATATATATATATATATATATATAAAATGCGTTAATATCTAAAATAGCATTTCATATTTTTTTATTGTTCTTATTAATATGTTTATCCAAAACTTTTTGTTTGTGTCTGATAGATTACGCTGCGAAAACGCGATTAAAAATTATGTTGTAGCTATAATATTGTTTTATTACATTGTCTTTAAATGCTATAAAATAACGCCTCCTTTCTCCTGAATAATGTTCACATACGTGTGTACATTCCACATCGACTTTGGCTTCCAACGTTTTCCTGACACGTCTCTGCGATAAATATCCATGAAACTAATTCTGTATTTATATGTAGATCTATATCACTTGCTTAGATTGAGGACAATAGCTGCGAGATAATTTGCATAGATGCCTGTGACACGAAACGGAGTATCCCCCTGAAAGCTATCCGGGGGGATGAATTAATCTATCCCCCCGGATGGAATTAACCGGTCTATACTATCCGGGGGGATAAACCATTCTATCCCCTTTTTTGAAAAATGAGCATAATAAAAAAAGTTATGCTGTAATCAAAATTTAAAGTGACTCTGATTGTTTTAAGTGTCCTAAGCAATGCTCAGATAAAGGCAACCCGAATTTATTTAGTGACTCTGAGTGTTTTTAAGTGTTTTAAAAGTTTTAAGTGCTCTAAAAACAGGGTAAAACAAATTACATAGTAGGAATAAACATACATGTTAGTGTCATTGTTCAAAATAAAGCAGATGAAATTTTAATTGCCCAAAAAATTACACGCGGAAGCGGTTTTTTCGACTTTTCTTAATTTGGGGGGATACAATTAATACGGGGGATACTCTATTTCGTGACACCTGCATGCAGGACGATTATTGGGGGATGGTGATCCATAGGCTATACTTGAACTCTGGATATAATTTTCGAAAGAGCACGTTCCTACGTTTCGTTAGTAAATTTTGTTTGTAGCCTTGTAGGCCTACTACTATTACAAAACGTCAGTGCAAAAATGTCAGACGTATACCCGTATACAGTCATTTTGCTGCTTAACATATCTTTCTTTGTCGATAGACCTATATAATTTTTCTCTTCGTAATCAGTTCTGTCTAAAGTTAACAAGGCAATCGTAGACTCGTAACATCTCCAATAACAGCAAAAGCGAAGTCGCGAGAGTCAGATTTACTTACATAATAGACTATATATACCTATATAATATGTTTATTTGGTGGCAATCATAATTAGGTTATATACATGTAGGTCGTAATTGTTTGTATGTGCACTTGTTATAGCGCCCCTTCAAGCACTCTACTCATAGGCGCTCACGACTGCAGAGCGGACCCTGCATCGGAGTTTCACGCCTAAGCGCTGAGGAATTGCGAGTGAAGGAGGAGGGGTCAGCCACTCGGATCTTTTTTCTCCACAGCACTCGGGTCCTTTTTCTCCACATCACTCTGTTTGCCGTATCTTCCTTCTTCAGGTTGAAGTCAAAAAGCACACTTGGTGATTAGGTGTAACACAAACGATGAGTATTTTAAAGTTATAAGAAAGAGTGTGCTGGATTCCTCTTTGAATGTGCGTAAGTGAATAGGTCAACTGATTAATCTCAAACAACGCGTATCAGCTTACCGTATAGGCCTACATCAGGGGTGCGCAACCTTTTCGTCATTGTCGGCCGCATCAAAGGCGTACATTTGTGCCACGGCCGCCACTGTATAATCCTAGTCCCCTCCTCCGGGGGTGGTGGGTAATCGAGTTTTCTGGGGAGGGCATAGGAGCGTCCGGCGGACGATCGTCGAGGTGCGTAACGCCGAGAGTGGAAGGGTTCAAATTTTTGAATTTCCACAGTGCAATGGTAGCATTTAAGCTGTCATCTAAAAAATTATTGTACATTTTCAGTGCTGATAAGAGTGGTCTAAGGCTTCAATAAACACACTTAGGCCTACAATAATTTCGCTTTGAGTTTTGAGTATTTTAATGGTACCTTTTTAAGATGTCACATTGACGGCGTTGTACAATGTACAGAGTCGCGTGAGAGAGAAATTCCTGCATAATCAGTCTCTTTTCCAGCATGAATGCACTTAACTGCATCCAAGGTCACGAGTTCACCACCTGAATAGGGCTTTACAGCACTGCCAAGACAATATGCCACTCTATACGCACTCTGCGCACATTCGTAGCTTTCGCACAGACCTTCTTCGAGTCAACTTCTAATTTAGCATAGGGATGAGATTCATGACGGCGAAAATGCTATTTTGCGTTGTCCGCTTTTAGAGTTTTCACTACTTTACCGCAGATGAGGCATTTCATGGATTGTTTCTTATTAGCTGTCTCCACTACGAAAAAATCGATTCCCCATTTCTTATTGAAGATCCTCTTCTCCTCTCCCAGAGTTCGCTTTCTTTTCTGAGACATCATAATCGAGTAAATCGACAGATCAAAATTTGTGATCTGCACATAGAATACAGAGAAATTACGTACTGTGTTGGTTCCTCTTCTAAATTCGCAGTGAGTGGGTGACCTATTCATGCACACCTGCAGTCAGACAACCGCATGATCAAGGACTGAACCCCGGCTTAATACGCCACCTGTTCCGCAATCCGCATACTGACACAGATACATTTGTGCAGTGTAACATAATATACCTGAAGATTATCAGTGGTGTAAGTTTCTTTGGGCAATGGGCACTCTACTCCCACGCACCAGCTGACTGTCACCTCTGCTCGCACAATATTAAGATCTTTCCACGGACTAGTGGAGGAATATTGGTACAATATTGTATGCAGTGATTGACTGTCGAGGGCTGGAGATGGGATAGTAATACTCTGCCGGCCTCTTTGAGCTACATCTGGAGTTCTGGACGATGCATATGCAGCTGATAGAGGTCCGAGTCTAAGGTGCATGCACATTCGACGGACAATGTGTGGCATTCTTGTGTGCATGAGTACGTGCTTCTAGAGCGAGCACGGGCTAATTCCTACATACACTCAAACAGAGACACATGTAACTAATTACTTCACATAGCCTTAGTTTCAAAACATAGGAATAAAAATATTTATGAATTAACCGACACACGGCCGCCAGTATGTAATAATTAGGCCACGCGTCCACGGCCGCCAATTCTTCCTCTCACGGCCGCATGCGGCCATACGGTCGCAGGTTGCGCACCGCTGGCCTACATCATTGCTATTATTATTATTAGGCAAAAATGATGTGCATGCATATTGCAGCAGAGTGATGTAAACGTCAAGTTGAGTCGTGCAACAGCAGACTACAATGCCGCAGTACAACACAGTTGAACGACATTATAATAAATGTACCACACTTGCTACATGTCTAACGACACTGCCATATCAAAGATGATTAGTGTCGCCCTCCTCCTTTATCCAGGCTTGGGACTGACATTGGCAGAGAACAACCAGTGGCGGAGTTTATGTACCACGCTGAGCAGCCAACTATATATATATATACATATATATATATATACTCCGGAAGCAATCGGATGTCAAATAAAACCGGCGATAGACAGATGGCGTCGTCGTCGTCGTCGTCGTTGTCTCTGTTGCATTGATCGGTTGCTTCAAAGAGATCCGTCGTTCGTTGTTGTTGTCGTTGTTGTTGTCGTTGTTGTACAATGTACATAATAAATCTAATCTCGGTTCTTTGTCTGATCGAATTCATTCCTCTTCGACGACGTTCACTCATCCAGCGCCGCATTCCACACTCCACTGGATTCCCGGCAGCAGCAGCAGCAGCAGCAGCAGCAGCAGCAGCAGCAGCAGCAGCAGCAGCAGCGAGGTCAACGAGGTCGCTACGCCCTGCTGGCCGCGCTGCTCTCCACAACTTCATTGGCTTCACACTCAATAAACCATGGTTCAGCGAACGCGTGCGCATGCGCGTTGGTCGCAACCGGTTTCGAGTTGGGCGGCGCATGCGCCGGTGACACGAAACGGAGTATCCCCCCTGAAAGCTACCCGGTGGGGATGAATTAATCTATCCCCCCGGATGGAATTAACCAGTCTATACTATCCGGGGGATAAACCATTCTATCCCCTTTTTTGAAAAATGCGCATAATAAAAAAATTATGCTGCAATCAAAATTTAAAGTGACTCTAATTGTTTTAAGTGTCCTAAGCAATGCTCAGATAAAGGCAACTCGAATTTATTTAGTGACTCTGAGTGTTCTTTAGTGTTTTAAATGTTCTAAGTGCTCTAAAAACAGGGCAAAACAAATTATCTAGTAGGAATAAACATACCTGTTAGTGTCATTTTTCAAAACAAAGCAGATGAACATTAATTTGCAAACCAAAATACACGCGGAGGCGCTTTTTTCGACTTTTTTTAATTTGGGGGATACAATTAATACGGGGGATACTCTATTTCGTGACACCTGCTCGATTGAACAACGGTTCAAAGACTGGGTGAGAATTTCCGTGGGTCTGGGGGTTCAACCCCACCCTAGTCCTTCTGAGCGCCCCATAGTAAAGTCTTCATTGCATGCCCCAACTCAATATAAATCAACGTCTGACCCCTCAGTTGTTTTTCTACGATATTATTCTCGTACGGGTCAAAGGTTGTGTGTTGTAAATTTTCCCCGTTAAGATGAGTCTGACTGTTTTGCGTGCAGAAGAGAACGACATAAGACAGATTTAGATGTGTGGTAAACCGCGAAGGAGTTTGTCTCTTGACGTGGATGTTACTGTTTGATGAATGTTACATATCCAACAGTCAAACGCTTTAAATATTCGAGGCCTTTGAGCATAGGCGGAGACCTGGGCCGAGAATTGGGAGGGACGGAAAGATGCGAGATTTTCAGAAAAATTTCTGACGACGAGCGAAATCTCGGGGAAAAAAATTTTCGCCGCCAAAAAAGTTGATGACCTTTTTTTTTTTTTTTTAGTCATCCGGCCAAAATCTCAAAGAAATTTTCTATTTTCGCCGCCAAAAAAAGGCTTGACGCTCAAACATTGGGGGGGACAAATGCATGGGCCGTCCCCCCCAACACTTTCATTGGGGGGGACCGTCCCCCCCTGTCCCCCCCTAGGTCTCCGCCACTGCCTTTGAGGCTTTGATTGATGTAGGCCTATTGCAAAGCGCAAATGATCCATCCCAACGGGTCTCGTTTCTTGGCGGACGTATACACTCGTGGGTTACTATAAAATGTATCACACCGCGCATGATGGTCTTTGGTCACGTGACTGAACCATTCTGTAGCGTGACGCTCTAACTGTCAATTGTACTTGGTCACGTGGTGCAGACATGGCCGTTTTTAAGGTGGTCGTAGGTCATCATGCAATCTCGCATTATATATATATATATATATATATATATATATATATATAGACAGACCTCAACTGCATTATAGCTAAGGCATTCACGTTATTTTTCAACGTCATGTCACTCATGTGCACTCATGTGTACTCATGTGTACTCATGTGCATTCATCGTTAGTCAAGAATCATGAACGTAATTAGCTTGATTTTCAAATTTAATGGTTGATGGCTTACATATTTCGTCTTTAAAAAATGTCAACCGACGATAAGCTTTTAGATTGATTACTTAATATACACCAGTGCAAACTTTAAGGTAATTCAATTTGTATTTAGGACCTATTTGTTCCAATTTCTGGAAAATCAAAAAAATTTCAGTGCCTCATTATTGAGTTTTGTAAGCCCACATAAAATTGGTAGACCCTAGGTACAGTGCCTGCTGTGCCTAATAGATAAGACGGCCCCGGGTGCAGACGTGGAAGCACGCTCGTTCCAATCTGATGACTATATGGCACCCTTATGCTCATTCGTTCATTCATTCATTAATTTCAAGAATTCATATAGAGCCCGTCCAAGAAGTCCACTCAGAGGCGCTCCCAGTCCAAGTACGGTGATACAAAAAGATTTAATGGAGCCTGTAAAACACTGACGAGTCAACCATACATGTAGGTAACAGGCGTATCTCCAACGAGAGGCCATTCCAGACAGATGAACCTACAACATTTCATTCAGAGAATTTATATAGCGTCTATATGTATTTCGTTCTTGCCTTTCAGTGCTTCTCCTCCTTTTCTCCTTCTCCCTGTCTTCCACTCTCCTCCTCTCTTCCCAGTCTTCCATCTCCTTCCATTATCTTTCCATCTAAGTCCTCACCAATCTTCCTCATACCTCTCCTCTACCCCCTCTCATATTTTACATCATTCAATTTCGTCAGCGTCTCTATTACACATCTTCCAGCCCTCCTCTCTTTCCCTTCATCTAATCCCTCCTCGTTCCTCTCATAATCTCCTTCCATCGTCATTTTCTTCCCTTTCAAATCCCACATAGGCGCTCTTCATGTCTCCTACTAATCTTCCCTTCACCGTTCTGGCACTTCAGTCGCAGAGCCTCGATTCCAAACCGAGGCTTCTGTAATAGAATGCACTAGTAAGACGCGGGAGAGGTTTATGCTGTCACCGATTAAAACAAATAATTATAGGCAGACCCAACAAAATATACCCAGACGAAAGAAACACGCACAGACCCAACAAAGCTACCTGCAGAGTGTAGACCCAAGAAACATACTTAGACCCGAACGTATAAAGATATATTGGTTGGAAGCTGGATGACTAAGGTACAACGGAACATACCAATAACGCAGGTTCAGAGTATATGCACTAAAACTTTGTTATTCAATTTAGTCTGTAACAACACTGATGACTTTTTTATGAGAGTTAACTAGAATCCATTGGATCGCTTCGTCTTAAAATAATAATTATACACACAACCTATACTTTACCAGCGCACCAATTCCATAACGGCCAATCTGATCACTATAGGCCTATATTACTGGGGGCAGAGGATCCTCATTTGAAGTAGGCTTACTTGAAATTTACGTCACGTCACGTGGCGGCGCCAGGATTTCAGGGAGGGGGCTGAACCCTCGCCGAAGAAATTTTCTTTTTCATCCGCCAAAATTTCTGACGACATTTTTTAGTCCATTTTTATTCGTCAAAACTTCTGTTTTGCGTGTAAAAAAACCTGGCTGGCCTTTTTAGGGGGGCTTAACCCCCGAATGTCCTTGTTTAGGGAGGGGGCTTAGCCCCAATCCCCAATGGTCACGTGAACTAGAAATGCTGGGCAATCATCCACAAATCAAATCAGTAGAACAACCATCCTGCCACGCAGTACTCCAGTTGAGAGACTGAGTTTAATAATGTGGCAGTAATAATTATTCTAACCAAGAAAATGATCGATTATCGGATGAAACTTTTGAATAGTTGCTCTTACTCGGAATTAACAAAACCAAGGCAGCCGTAGGCTACTGCATTGCAGGACTTCAGGCTTTCTTAACGATCAAACGTAGGCCTGACTGACGCCCAATAGGCTACTTTAGTATTCAAATAGTCATGTAGTATTTGCAATACATTGGCCCAATTCACGATTCTGTATATTCTACTGAAAGTCTTTTACAGGTACCCGTACTATGCGGCCTGCTATCTACTGTTCTATTTAAATAGCCAGCCTGACCATTTGCAAGAAAATCAGACCATAGTCTCATATAATGCATTTACATTGTTGTTTAATGACATGAGCCATAGTGCTGCGCTCAGGAAGCCTGCTTCGTATTATAATAGGCCTACCATTGTCTGTTAATTAACAAGATTTTGCAATAGAAAGGACGCGGTGATACACCTGTGGCATAATTAATAATTATTATACGATTGCGAATATTATTGTAGTGTCGGGAAGAAGTCAACAATAATGTGGCATTCCTATTTATAAGCTTAGATGTTGGTAACTCACAGGATAATAACGCTGTTTTTAGACGTGTGCGCGCACGTGTGCATGTGTATGTTTGTGTCCTTCTTCCTCTTCTTCTTCTCCTTCTTGTTCTTCTTCTTGTTCTTCTTCTTCTTCTTCTTCTTCTTCTTCTTCTTCTTCTTCTCTTCTTCTTCCTCTTCCTCTTCCTCTTCCTCTTTCTTTTTCTCTTTCTCTTCCTCTTCCTCTTCCTCTTCTTCTTCTTCTTCCTCTTCCTCTTCCTCCTCCTCCTCCTCCTTCTCCTCCTTCTCTTCCTCCACATCCTCCTCTTCTTCGTCTTCTTCGTCTTCTTCTTCTTCTTCTTCTTCTTCTTCTTCTTCTTCTTCCTCAAATTGCCAACAGAGGGCAAATAACAATTGAATAATTTAACTACTAATAGATGTTAGACTTACCAAACAAGAGGATGATTGACTGTGAGCATAAATCATCAAAAGCTATAATACAGCAGAGTAATTTCATTTGTGACATTTAGAGCACCACGAAAGAACTGGCAGGACACCATCAAAGGTGACTTGAGATGTCTGGAGATGTCATGGGAGGAGGCTGAAGAACTGGCGATGGACAGGGAGGAGTGGAGGAAGTGCGTTGTCCGATGTGTAGACCTGCACGGGAAGGACCAAGTAACTCAGTAAGTAAGTAAGTACAGCGTCTCTTATAATCCTCTTATTAGTTTTCCCCAATGGAGTCGCTAAGTAAATCTAGAATTACGATTTGAAAAGGTCTGACTTCTTCAAACATGCAAAAGTCATCTGGAAATTAATGTTCAGTCAATAGTTGTTTAGCGTATATTGGCCCACAATTTAATTAGCCATGCATATAATAATATTAATCTGCTGTTATCAGACATCATCAGAGGCATCTTGCAAAAATAACAGAGAACTAATCCGCGAGCTACGTTCACAGACCAATCGCAGAATCTCTGATTGCTGCAGCAGCCACCCGCCTCCGCCTCCGCATCACCTGTGCCATAGCCGGCAGCGTTACCATTAGCAACAACAGCAGCAGCAGGTGTAAAGCGTACATGGGAGAGAGATGTCAACGGAGCTGGAGTTCTAGGTCCTGACGTTGAGAGAATGACGAGGAAAGGAGGATTGTGTTGTGATGACACAGCTGCTGTCGCTTCAATTAGTTCTGTTGAATTTTACATCGAAGGTCGCGCCACCTATTGAAGACCATGGCAACTGCTGCCAACAATAATTATTATTATACACACAACGAGATGTCGACACATTCACTTCATTCTTATCAGTCGACGGCGAATGCAGGATGATGCTCCTAGATGACGTCTCACTGTCTGTCTGTCTGTCTGTCTGTTTGCCTGTTCTGTCTGTCTGTCTCCACATGTGCATGTCTTCCTTTGTCTCTTCCTGTCTTTCTTGCTGTCTGTTTTCCTTTGTCTTTTGCTCTCTGTGTTCATCTGTGAGGTGCGGTGGTGCAATTCGTTGCCTTGCAGCCGTAGAGTTGCAGATTCGAATCCACCTCAAGTCGCCGCGTAGGAACCTTGGACAAGTCCTTCACTCGCAATTGCTCGGGTGCTTCGGCGTGAAACTGCGATGCAGTGTCCGCTCTGTTGTTGGGAGCGCCTCTGAGTAGAGAGATTTAAGGGGCGCTATAGAAATGGACAATAAAAATCTTTTTCTCATTACAATGCGCTCTCTCTCTCTCTCTCTCTCTCTCTGCGTGTCTGAGTGCCTTTCACTATTTATTTGTCTGTGTGTCTGTTATGCACTTCCTACTTGTGTCACCTTTTTTTTATCCCGTCTGCCTTTCTCGGTCAATCGTTCCATTTCTCTTTGCTTCTTTACATCTCTCCAAATAATCCCCACGTCTGCCTCACTCTCATTCTCGGATTTCTTGTCTTTTTATCAGCATCTCTGCATATTGCAATGGCGGTCTATAATGAGTCGCAGACACTCTGTCTCTCTAGCTTTTTATCTGTTTCAGGCTCACTGCCTTTGTCTGCTTCTCTCTCTCTCTCTCCCTCTCTCTCTCTCTGTCTCTCTGTCTCTCTCTCTGTCTGTCTCTCTGTCTGTCTCTCTCTGTCTGCCTCTCTGTCTCTCTATCTCCCTGTCTCACACTCTCTGCCTCCTTGTCTCTTTGTCTCTCTGTCTTTCTCTGTCTCTTTCTCTCTGTCTTTGTCTCTGTCTGTCTCAGACTCTCTGCCTTTGTTTACTTGTCAGTCTATTCTCTCTGTCTCTGTCTGTCTGTCTCACTCACTCGTTCTCTCTATCTATTTCTCTGTCTCACTCACTCGTTCTCTCTATCTATTTCTATTTAGAAATGTTTTATTAGAATTAGATTATTAGATTAGATTAGAGAGACAGAGATAGAAAGACAGAGAGACAGAGAGAGACAGAGAGACAGAGACAGAGAGACATAGAGACTGACAAGCAAACAAAGGCAGAGACAGACAGAGACAAAGACAGAGAGACAGAGACAGGGAGACAGAGAGTGTGAGACAGGGAGTCTCACACTCTCTGTCTCCCTGTCTCTGTCTCTCTGTCTCTTTCTGTCTCTCTGTCTTTCTGTCTCTGTCTCTCTAATCTAATCTAATCTAAAATAATCTAATTCTAATAAAACATTTCTAAAGCACTTCTCACAACAGAGCTATTCAGAAGCGCTCTGTCTCTTTCTTTCTGTTTCTGTCTCTGTCTGTCTTTCTGTCTGTCTGTCTGTCTGTTGGTTTGTCTGTCTGTCTCTCTCAATCGTTCATTTTGTCAGCTGGCTGTTTTTCGATAACAATTCTCCGAGTGCAGTGATCCTTTAAACCTCAAAAGCGATGACAGGACCGCACAAAGGAATATGGCTGCCAAGATTGAAGCTCAGATATACGGATACAAAAATGGCCGACGGATTTGAGAGAAGAGACGAAGTGAGCGATATTCTGTGACAGAATCAAATCCACTTCCTCTGACGTCATCAAACGACCGGAAGTAGATAGTTTGCGTCGAGCGACATCTGTCGATTACGTCATCAACTGATGAATGAATTGGTCCTAAGTGACACACTGGATAAAACAGGACCATCAAACCATCATAGGACCATCATGGGACTCCTATTTGTTTGTATGTGCATTTGTTATAGCGCCCCTTCAAGCTCTCTACTCAGAGGCGCTCCCGACTGCAGCGCGAACACTGCATCGGAGTTTCACGCCGAAGCGCTGAGCATGCAATTGCGAGTGAAGGACTTACCCAAGGTCCCTACGCGGCGACTTGAGGTGGATTCGAACCTCGAACCTTCCGGCTTCAATGCAACGACGCCACCACTACACCACCGCGCTTCACATAATTATATACTCACATGAAACGTCATCTTATCATAGGACCATCATCTCATCGCAAGACCATAATTTCATCACAGGACTAGCATTATCTTATCATGGTACCATCATCTGGAGATGTCACGGGAGGAGGCTGAAAAACTGGCGATGGGCTGGAAGGAGTGGAGGAAGTTAGTTTCCGATGTGTAGACCTGCACGGGAAGGACCAAGTAGCTCGATAAGTGTCACATTGTGGGGCGCGGTGGTGTAGTGGTGGCGTCGTTACCTTGAAGCCGGAAGGTTCGAGGTTCGAATCCATCTCAAGTCGCCGCGTAGAGACCTTGGGCAAGTCCTTCACTCGCAATTGCTCAGCGCTTCGGCGTGAAACGCCGATGCAGTGTCCGCTCTGCAGTCGGGAGAACCTCTGAGTAGAGAGCTTGAAGGGGCGCTATGACAAGTGCACATACAAACAAACAAACAAACAAACAAACATGCTGATGAAGATTTCTACACCTCCTTCTCAGTTCATACCCATATCATTTCATAATATTTCTGCCTTCTCAGTTCGTATACACATGTCCATTTACACAATTGTTACGTATACTCGATTTCTACCCATGTCGATTCACATAATTTCTACATACTCACTTCTCACCCATTCCGATTGCAATATTTTCTACCATGAACGCTTGCAACCTTCCTGAGTTCTCCACTCTATAGGAAGTGAAAGTATTACTATAGACTAGGAACACAACATATTTGCACTCACAGCACATCGCATGTATAATTGCATAACATAATATACATTATCACATGATGACATAATTCTATATAAATATGAAATCCTAAATCTAATATATAATATGTAGGCCCGATATGCGCTTATGATATGCAAATAAAGGTTATAAATATACGTACGACGTACATACTTTACTTGCTTGTTTATGCCTTAAAATACAGATATAGCCTATGCCCTATATCCCGAAACCAAGATATATTGTATAATAATAACACATGTAAGCGTTATAAATACAAAATATATTTATTGCAAAAATAAATACATGTACATAAGCTTAAATAAAAGTTATATTACGTAATATATAAATGTACATTATATTATATGCATAATATTTATGATATGTATAACAACAAAGACACTATATATAATAGCGGAAACGATGTCTTCCAAGAAGAGGTTAATAGAGAGCGATGGAAGGGGAGAGGATGTTGGAGAGGATGAGGGAGAGGAAGAAGAGAAGGAGGAGGAGGAAGAGGAGGAGGAGGAGGAGGAGGAGGAGGAGGAGGAGGAGGAGGAGCGAAGATAACTGTTCTTCGCGGTTGCATGACTTGATAAGCAACTGTCAATCGGACATGACCCAGTCGAATTATAACTCCGTGCTGCGTCAGGTCACGCAGACGTACCATCGTCCATGCAGAGGAGTGGGAGGAGGAGGAGGAGGAGGAGTGGGAGGAGGAGGAGATGGAGAAGAAAGAAGAGGAGGAAGTTGATGAGAAAGAGGAAGAGGAGGAAGAGAAGAAGGAGGAAAAAAGGATGAGAAGAAGCCATTGGTTTGAGATTTGGCCTATAATAGCAATAAGAGGAGGAGGAGGAGGAAGAAGAGGAGGAAGAGGAAGAGGAATAGTAAGAGGAAGAAAAGGAAGAGGAAGAGGAGGAAGAGAAGGAAGAAGAGATGCAGGAAGAGGAGAAGAATGTAGAGGAAGAGGAGGAGAAAGAGGAAGAGGAGGAGGTGAAAGAGGAAGAGGAAGAAAAGGAGGACGAAAGGGAGGAGGAGGAGGAAGTACTCCTCCTCCTCCTCCCTTTCGTCCTCCACTAGAGGAGGAAGAGGAAGAGAAAAACGATGAGAAAGAGGAGAAAGACAAAGAGGAGGAGAAGGAAGAGGAAGAGCAGGAAGTTGAAAAGGGGAAGATGAGGAGGAGGAGGAGGAACATGAGGATAAGGAGAGGAGGAGCAGGATGTGGAGGAGGAGGAGTAAGAGGAAGAGGAGAAGGAGGAGGAGGAGGATGCCTTTCATTGGAGATGCTCCTGCTAATGATCTATTTGTGTGCATTCGAACACATAGTAGATTGATGTTGCTGTAACTTCACCAATGACATCAATTACAATTTTTTATATAAATACTTTAATTTTCATTTTTTAGGGTTTCACTCGTGTACTTGCGGGTCTGTAGACGCCATTGATATACTATAATTCTGTACTTAGTAAGCGCCTCTATATCTGAAGCCATCAAACAATCAATCGATGACTCTGCAATAGACAATTGTGCATGAAATTTCCCCAAGTTGTTCGCACAGCCACCGTCTGTTTTGGGGGTGGGTGGGTGGTGTGTGTTGGGACGGGGGGGGGTTGGCTTGAACCGCATCATCTGCGTTGCTATTTATAGGCCGCCTCTCAAACCAATGGGCCATAGCCTGTACACGCAACATGCTGTGAATATCAAACAAAGATCGGTTTGTGCCTCCGAACTCTTCTATAGCGCTATAGATTTGCCTCTTACTGAAGCAAATCTAACGCAAGTAGGGATCTTGAAGGAGCTGTATATAAATTCCAAGCAGTTGGCGGGTGTGTCGCCTCTATTTCCCCTCCACCCCCATTTATTTGGCCCTGTTATGAGACGCACGTAATCTTAATCATCTTGAGATTATCGGATAATCCAGCAGACGAGATGGATACATCACTGAATCGTTTCGTATCCGAGAATTTATTAAGCGCCCTTCCACAGCAGAGCTACTCGGAGTAGCTCTGAGCGTCGTGACAGCCCGTGGTGACAGGAAGGAAATGCATATTTGTTTTCTGTTTATTATTTCTGGGACCGTATATGAGAATTCGTGTTTCTTGTATTGGACATTCCGGATACAGCACGCCTGATCATAAAAAAGCGAAATCTCATGTTCATGGCTCTTATAGAAGCAGGCCGTGTTTGCAGTTTCATGCTGATTCTGCCGGTGTGGCATGAAATCTTGTCCGGCATGAAATTATGTCCGGAAAGCGTTGTCATTGGTTCATGTGACCGATGACATCAGATAGCAACTGTCAAGCTAAAGCATCATGAAATCTTGTCCGGGAAAGACATAAAATACCAAAGATAATAATTCCAGCGCAGCGTGTCCATCTAATAATAGACATCAACATCTATATTTGGAACTTGTTATTAACAGTAACCACATATCGTTTCCGGTAAAGACCTAAAATACTTAAAATAATATTTCCAACGTCCCATAAAAATTGGGAGCTATAATTACGACAAATAGGGCAAATTAAATTATTAGCCTAGTCGTAGCCCAGACAGCCTGCCTCGTCGTCCCGATGGTGGCCCACTGGTGTAATTTGTCCTATATACGCGGTCATCGGCTAACTGACATTCCATGACTTTGCCACGATCTCAGCGACTGTCGAACAATTCCATGGGCCTCAGTGTTGCACACAGTGAGCCCACGTATTATTGATGGCCAGATACAAGGCTAACAGTTTGCCATCGGTGAAGTACAGTCTTAAAGAAACTGGGCCTGTCAGCCAAATTTTGGGTGGGAGGTGTGGAAGGGTCGGGCGCTGCCTGAATTCAATAGGGAAACAAGAGGGGAGGCGTGGAGAGAGGAGGTATAGCCCAGGTTTCAAATTCATTGGCTTCAAACAATGGAACCTCGGTAGCCTATTTAGCAACGGCTTCCCTACACGTGCGCTGCAAGGTTTATCTTGGCGCCAACGTCCACTTGTATGATTGGTGCTTTGTAGGCTATTTAGGCTAGTGAGCAATGGCATACATGTAACGGCGGAGTCGGACACGATTTCATGCCGGACAATATCTCATACATAGGCCGCATGAAATACTGTCTTGACAACGGAAGTGGGCGGAGCCGGACAATATTTCATGCCGTACATAATTTCATGCCACACCGGCCAATAGTTATATATACATTCTTGGAAGTTCGGTATGATGTATATTGTATATAGCGACCATGCAAGCAGCTAATTTATATATATATATATATTCAATGCTGTTTTGTTATGACAGAAAGAATTCACTGTTGTTCACCAACATAAATTTTTATCGGGATATCAAAACAAGAGTTTTGCCCCAAGGCAAACCCTTACAATCAGCAGTAGCCTACAGGAAAGTACGGCAACAATTACTGCTATTGCAAATGCAGGTCTGATTACACAGAGTAAGACCTGTGGCCTCTGTTTTGATAACACTTCATGCTTGCCAATGGCCATTATATAGGGTGACACGAAAGTTCGTTCACCGTTTTAAAAATGCGTTATCTCAGTAACGGCTTCATATTTCTGTACAATATTTTGTCAGTGTATACATCAGTCAAATGAAAGATATTGGAACAAGTTTCATTATGATCAGGTCCGTTTTCGCCATTATTTATAAGAAAATGTAAAAACGACCAGTTTTTGCGGATAAAACTGCGTTCATCAAATTTACACAGTAAAGAAAATGTGTTTACGCCTAGCCTCGTATACAAGCCTGACAAGACACTGTTGTTACCTATATGGGACATACAAAGACGTAGGCTATTAGCGTACAGTGTCTCCTTTCTGCTTAATATATAATAGCACTGACTCTATCCGGCATAGGAAGAGTACGTTCCGCCTGCTCCACAGATGAAGTTTAGTCCGTCGGTGATGGTTTAGGGTGCACATGTGATGACTGCCAGAGGTCCCACTAAACTTCAAATTG
>OX457052.1:26599638-26619638 GCA_949752735.1 Lumbricus terrestris | reverse complement strand
TTGCACACAATGTCATCTTCAGGGTATAGAATTTCGTTGGCTTTGAAGGCTTTCCTAATCTAACAAATGCAGCGCACATGCAACTGCCAGAACTAAATAATAATAATATTGCTTCCATTGCAAGCGTTCACGAAATAGACCTAACAAAGACGAAGTGGATCATGTTGGTGGTTGCTAGGCAACCTATTTAAGAATGAAAGATGGATCTGTGATGTAGCCTGGAAATTGGGAAGCAGTGATAATAAGCAGACTGCAGCAGATTGAACGGATGGACCCAGTGGCGTAACTACGGGGGGCACGGGGGGCAGCCCCCCCCCCCAATGGAAGGGCTGCCCCAGCTGCCCCCCCAATCCCTGCGTTAGTTTTACTTTTTACTTTTACGAGTGATAAAGAATTAATGAATGCTATATAATTTCTGACTTATTTTATTTTTTATACAACTTCCTGTACAACTTCTTATAGGGTGGGTGATGGGAAAGTGGGACAGGCCACTATAGTGCACTGTGGGACAGACAAGCTAGTGAGGCTTGCATGCGTATTATGTCCAATACTGTAATACATCCAAAATCTAAAAATACATAGTCTATGGCAATATACCGATGCCGATGCACGCTTTAATTGCTAACGGTAGCCACCCCATCATTTTAAGCTGCCACCCCACTGCCCCCCATGAAAAAATAACTGGCTACGCCACTGGATGGACCAAAGGGAGACAGACAACGCTGTCTATACATAGAATAAGATGGAGGGCACAGCGTGCAATGCAATTACGTGCATGCGTTATAAGATCATAAAGTCAAGTTGATTTGCATCAATGATGATGATATCGTAAACTCAATGCGGTTTGCACTTGTAATATTTTCAATTAAAGGCAGGTTAGCTTAATTATTGTTTGAGATAAACGAATGGATAGTTCAAAGGATGACTGCGTGATTGCGATGTACCGATCGCAGGGGATCGGCCAGTTCAGGACAGATCGACAGAGACTATAGCATGAATTATAAATTAAATATTGACAGGGAATAAACTTGTGTTAATGCGACCGCACTTGCTTGACGCTTAATGCTCAGCGACTGAATCTTGAGCTTCATGCTGTTCCCTCATGATCTTTCGTGACCTTTCGTGATCTTTCTTGATATTTCGTGATCTTTCGTGACATTTCGTGCTTCCTCGCGATTCTTCAACTATAGACCATAAAAATCCATCTGACAAATATCGACCTGAAAGCGACCCTCTGAACGCCATCTTGTCATTTAGATCGCGCTTTTGAAGCATAGAACTAAATCGGAGAAAAGCGTTGACGGTTGGAATGGGAACTGGCAATGCGGGATGGAGGATGGAGGATGGCTTCCACGTCAACCACGGAAACGAGGAAATGTGGAGGTGGAAGAAACTCTGCCGTCACTTAGATTCTCCATCTATATTCAGGTCTTGATGTGGACTTGGACATGCACCATTTCTCGTTTATGCGCAATGTGAACGGCTAGCAATCCATGTTGCCAATGAAGTGTGGTCTCGTAGCTTTTGCAGATCAAAAGCATGCTGCAGTGTCAGGGCTTTTCAACGTGCAGTTCTACACAAAATGTGCAGTTGTAAATGGATTTGTGCAGTTGTAGAAGTACTTCTGTGCGGTTAAAATAGTGAAAAATGTAATTGTCCTCCAATTGAAAGTAATTTGCCATGGAAGATGAGAAAGAAAAGTTGTGCAGTTCTAACAATTCCTTAAAAAACAGTCTTGTGCAGTGTGCTTCCCGCTACAGATTAAGACGCTAACGAAAATGCTGTGAAAATGAAATAATTTCGATGACTATAGAGCTACAATTGAAATAAGAAATTAACAAATAGTCATGTAACTGTGACGAAAATAAAAATAACACAAATTCATCGATAATTTCGTTGCGAAAAAAGATAAAAAGATAAAATGCAACATCGACAAAATGAGAACGTGAAAATGCAATATACATGTATGGCCTATGCCTACAATGGCCCTTGCTCGCTCTTCAGTTTGGATTTGCAATTTAGACCAGTAGTATAGTGGCTCATTTGATCAAATTGTTTTCAAAACGTTTCTTTAGCAATAATAATTGTCACTCATGTTGATCGTTGACTCTGTCGAGCAAATTCGCATGTAACAGCTGGTAATTGAAGTTAGGTTTAATAATATTGTAGGCACCTTTTAGTTTGTTTTCAGGTATACAATCATATAGTTCGTTTTTGCAACTAGTTTCACTTCACTTCCAGATATGCAATAATTGTTTCATTTATAAATTTTGATTCTATTTTCAGATTTACTTTATTGTTCCAATTTTGCTTTATTTCAGGCTTAGGCCTACGTTATTTCAGACGAGTCTACACTAAGATCTACAGTATCTTCAATTTGTCCATGGATATTCTTATTCTTTCAGATATTGTTCATCTGCGAGCGTTCTCGTGATAGCAGTCTCTGATGTATCTAGACACGAAGACTAAGAGGTTAAGATCGGAGGAGAGGAGGGTTTGGTTTTGGCGCCCGTTGTATAGCGACCGCCGATCGCACAAATGACCGGATAGCGTGAAACACGTGCAGAGGGCGCAAAGGAATGTAGCATTATTTCTACGACACGTTGGACCATAAAATCTAAATGATCGCAGATCGGGAATCGCTTTCTTCTCTGGCGTCGAGATAACGATGAAGAAAGACCTACAGATACAGCTGCAGCTACACCATATATATAATAGTGTCAGGAATAGACAGGAATAGACAGGAATATAGACTGCGTTTGGACGCTGGTTGTTCATACAAACGTCCAGATTTTCGGTGTCTATTCACGAATTCGCTTTTCGTTCGCTCGTTCCTCGTTTAGCCACAGAGAGGATTTTTTGGCAAAACGGAATTCATTCAGTCATTCGATTTTTCATTTGTTCTTTTATCACTCGCTCGTTCATTCGCTCACCCATTCACTTGCTCGCTCGCTCACTCATTCACTCACTCACTCACTCACTTACTCACTCACTCACCAACTCACTCATTCATTCACTCACCCAACCCACTCACTCACTCGTTTGCTCAATCATGCCCTCCTTCCCTCGCTCGCTCACTCGCTCACTCACTCACTCATTTGCTCAATCATGCCCTCCTTTACTCGCTCGCTCACTCACCTGCTCACTTGCTCATGTTTTTAACAATACACTACTTTGGAAAGATCAATGAAGTATTTGTCAACCTACAATAAGATTCAGAGTATAATAGCATGTTGAAATTACTTTGCTTTCATTTTAGCCTGAGCGGTCTGGGCAAGAGATTGGAATGGGTTTCGGATGGAAGGAAGGAATGTCTCTTCCCAACACGATGCACTGACAACCGTATACATGTATAGGCCTATACACGATTAATCTTCACGATGTATATCCCATGCATCACAGGGTGACAGTGGGAGACGTTTTGGCTTTTTATCCGGGGTTATGGATTGGTTCCTCTGGGCGCCGAAATATCTGATGCATGCATATATAGATGAGAATAAAAGAGGACTACAAAGAGACAGACGAATCAAGAGACACGCAGACAGAGACGCATACATATAGTGAAATAGAAAGTGACAGAAAGTGACAGATGGATTGTCCAAAACTCATGTCAGACAATGTTCGCCGACATTCGAAAACAGACGCATCCGAACAATGACAATAACAACAATAACAATAATAACAATGGCAGCAGGACGACAATAACAAAGCGCCCGAATAAGACCTTTCTGTGAATTGGTTTCCCGCCACACCCCCACACATCGCCCACCCCACCCCAACGAGGTGATGCACTTGACAACTCAGCTTCGATTCAAATTTCTCATAGAACACACCATTTCGTGCTATACAGTATTCCTTCATTTATTATACATCATACATACATACATACATACATACATACATACATACATACATACATACATACATACATACATACATACATACATACATACATACATACTTACATATACATACATACATACATACATGCACATATATACGTGTATAATTATATTCGTATATACATGTATATGTATATTATACATATACATGTATATACGAATATAATTATACACGTATATATGTGCATGTATGTATGTATGTATGTATATGTAAGTATGTATATTGTATATATATACATATATGCATATACCTTATTACATATATTATATATACATAGTGCCATTGGTGATCTCTTAGAGTCAATCGATCAATCATATGATACACGAATGCATCAGCACATGACTGTATACTTTCATATAAACAAAGACATTGCATTGGAGTTTCACGCCGAAGCGCAGAGCAATTGCAAGTGAAGGACTTGCCCAGGGTGCGTATACGCGGCGGCTTGAGGTGGATTCGAACCTGCAAACCTCCGGCTGCAAAGTAACATACATACCCACTGCACCACCGCGCCCCAGTTATGTAGAAGGAGTATATAATTGACTAAAGCGAATTGTACAGTTCTTATAATAGCCTACCCCACTAACATTTAGGTGGCTTTTTGAGGCTTAATGTCTTTGGTAGCAGCCTAAAATTAATTAAGCATAATTGCAGGCTACATGTATGCAGATTTCTATACTGTGAATGAACTGGATCAGATAACCTCTGTTAACCATCTATCAACAATCATCTCAGATGGGTGGCCCTAACCAGCGGTACTCTGCCGCCCGGTTCCCTCTTGTATGTATAGGCCATGTACATTGTACATTATTTATATAATGTATAGGGCCTACATTGTAAGTATTATGTAATATGTACATGTATGTATATTCGTTTATTTTCGAAAACAACTGCAGGGAAACGATGAAAGTGAGCAATTTGTCTATTACTTATATGACTGAGTTTGTTAGCACAGTTTTTAAATAACATTCTTCTGACCAATAGAATACCTGCTTCAGACGGTCAACCTTTGTTTGTCACGTTTTCATCAGCGAAATCGGTGCCTCGCAGATCTGCACTGCATGTGCATACTTCAGCACTGTCGTTGTGCGTGCCTTTTCTTACAAAAGGCGCTCTATAAATGTTGAGATGCGTACAAAGAGTCTTTTATGTTGATCGCTTAGTCAATTGTGGAGGAGGAGGAGGAGGAGGAGGAGAAGTTTGATGTCTATTTTCTTGAGTCGTATCTCTTGTCGTCGTCAAATGAGTTTCGTCAAATGACTCAGATGTTCGTTATGTCTATAGTCACAAAGATTCGATGATTCTGTCCACGACATCGCTGTACCATACACATACCTTCACCACCAGGTCCTCTGCTTCTCTCCACAACTCTCTGCTTCTCTCCACTACTCACCCCTCCGCCTCCTCATCCCTATCTACTTCTCCTTTGTATACTCCATCTCCTCCTGCCACCATATACTACTTCTCCCAAACTTCTCTTTATTCTACTGTACTTCATCTTCCTTCCATATATCCAACTTCTCATTGTCTTCCACCCCAACCCTTCTCCTTCTTTCATACTCCTCATCCTTCCACTCCCTCCCAATTCCATCTATACTCCTATTATACTTGTATCTATTGTTGTCGCTCTACCTTCTCTTTTCCCTCCTCGTCACCAACTCCATTCTTCATTTTTTTTGTCTTTCACCCCTACTCCTCCTCATCCTCGTCCTCTTCCTCAACATCCCTCTATCTCCTCCCCCTCTGTTCCATTCTTCCTCCTTTCCTCCTGCCTTCCTCCTCTACCCATGCAACCTCATTTTGCCATCCTTCTACTCTTTTCGCCTTCTCTCATCCTCTCCAATGCATCCTCACCCTCTCCCCTCTTCCTCCTACTCATCGTGTCTTCCACATCCTCCTCCCTTCCTTCCTTCATTCCTTCCCTCCTTCCATCAATCCACAGGCACCCGACCGAGCGACGTGGATACAAATCGCGGACCGATTGGACCGCAGCGGACTGCACAGGAAGCGACTGAAATCGGATGACAAAGCCATTACAAGCCAGTCTGTTCGTCCCTCGTCAACGCGTTCTCTCGACCGTCAGAATCGCCTCAGCTCCTCTTCCCTCCGTCCGTCTGTCCCACTCCCTCTGTCTGTCTGTCCCTCTCTTTCTCACGCTCGTTATCTGTTTTCGTTCCCGTCACCCAACGCGTTTCCTGTCCGTTTCCGTTTCGGTCAATGCTTCGCCCGTTCGTTCGTCACCTTGCTCTCAACGCTCTCTCTCTCGCTTCTTCGGAATATTGCCCTTTCATTAGCTATCGCTCTTTGTATCTCTGGCTGTATCTGTCTGTGTGTCTTTGCTGCCCACTTGTGTGTTTTTAATTTCAGATGCCTCGTTCTCTGTCCCGTCCACTCACTCGTCGTTGATATCATCTCATCTTCTTAAGAAGGCGCTTGCACTTTATACCACTTCCAAATAAGCTGCTGCTGCTGAACTTTTCTCTTCTACTGTATTGTTTCCACCGGTGAACCAATCTTGGATTGGTATATAACAACATTAAATGCCAATCCTATATAGCATATAGGATTGGCATTTAATGCTATATTGTATAATATATTTATATGTATACTTGTATACTTGCGTGTGCGTGTATTTGTGACATTGTATGCATGCATATGCATGTATCTATGCATGTATGTATGTTTGTGTGCATGTGTGCTGTAATCAAACTGTTTGTTCCTTTGGCTGTCCCTCTTTTTGTCTCTCTGTCTCTCTGTCTCTATGTTTCTTTATCTCTCTGTCTCTGTTTTTGTCTCTGTCTGTCTGTCTGTCTGTCTGTCTGTCTCTATCTCTCTCTTTCTCTCTCGGAGTTTGTTTCTCTGTCTTTCTCCGAATTGCAACTATAAGACTTAGTTCCCTCTCAAGCAGAAATCCATCTGTCAATCACGCTATCGGTTGCTATGACAGCCGCTTCGCAATGTCTTAGTCGGCAGTTTCAGCAGCATGTGGGATGCGATACGTATATACATATGTAGCTGTTGTTTTATCCCGGTCGGTCAGAACATTTTAAGTGTGGCGGTCCTGTAATTAAAGATCTCTTCAAGACCATATCGGACACGTTTATCTAACTAAAACTGATCAGAGATACTATTATGGCAGTCTCTTTCAATTCACTTTTCGCAATCTAATTAGTTTAAGAACAGCTTCGGATTGACCACTGACCTTCAGATTAAGCCTTCTACCTTTATATTGGACCTTTGACCTTTTAATGCATTTGCCTGGAACTAAATGTGGAACTTGGATTGATTGGTTATAATAGCGCTGTATAAGCGAATACTGCATGATAATTAGCGTTCTTCATTTCCGTCTCAATCAGGGAATATAATTGGAGTCACGTGGTCTGCATGACCGATGAATCAGGAATCTCAGTTAATGTAGAGGTGTATTATAAGGGTCCGTGCATCGCTGAGTCAGAGACTCTGAATAGAGGAGGAGGAGGAATCGCAGACTCAGAATTCGTGCCTGCGTGGGTCTGCCAGTGGAGGCGTTCTCGAGCAACGCGAATAACAATCATCTGTATATACTAAAAGTGATATAACTTTTGTTCTGTTTAAAATAGTTTGTTGAAATTTGACCATTGTACGTAAATATGAATTGCCTTTAAGACTGTAAAGTTTCATTTAAAAATTCTTATGCTTGACCAAGATATGGGCTAAAAACCGTAGAGGATTACTTTGTTTTGCCGCACCCTGTACATACATGCATGCTCTACATAGACGACCGTTTGATTCTTTTGCAGCACATCTAAGACAATTAAGGTATACGGTTGAGAAATGAGGCTTGAGAGATTTCTTACAAAAGTCAATTTTCCTATAATAGCCAGACACACACACAAACCTACACAAAGATGCACACTCACATCTACACACACAAACGCACACGCACGCACACACAGTCACAAACAAACACACGTTGTGGCGGCTCAAGACTTTTCCAACGGAGTGGGACATGGGCATGAAGGGATCAGGGAACCTTACGGGGCGGCCATACAGCTGCTGCCTTGGAGGTCTGCTTTCGTCAAACCTTAAAGCCTCATATAAGTAAGTAATATACGAACATAATAATATTATCCAATGGAACTACCCAAAAACTAATCCCACAAATTGTTGTTGTCCTATACCGCCTTCATCCATCCATCTTCGCTGCATTCGTTCAGCTTTATACAATCACCCTATTACTATCCATCGTTCTTACATGTCTATAAGCTCACATAATAAGAACAAACGTCGATGAGTTAGGCTTTTTACAGCGCCCGGTCGATGACGTGGGATTAGCAAAGAACGTGCTGAAGCATGGCGCTACCGAATAAGTGTGTGTACTATTTTATACAGCCATGCAGTAATGGCTTCAGGAAACACCAACTCGCTCTGCATAACGGCCGTTGGCGCTCTATAAATTCCAGTTTTATTCGAGCTGAGAAAAAAGACGCATGCAAGGAACGCGAAGAATGCGATGTGTGATTTTATTCGGCATTTATATAGCGCTGATTTCTCTACAGGATGTTTTATTTACGCGTACGATCAAGGAAGAAGTAATTCAGGATCGATAAGCAGATCGATCGATCGATATATTGATTTCCTGGTTGATTCGTTATTGATTTGCGCAGGACACTAAGTCCTGTACGAGTATATGTTTAAAAAATTCCATTGACTTTAAAATATGTGACAGCTTATTTACATATTAAACATCTAATAACTTGTAAATCGCCGCCTAAGTATTTTTCACAGATGGAACATTAATTGTCTAGTCACATGAGTGATAGAAAGAAGAGTCAAACAAATGAAGTCTGGATTATTCTGTGGAGAGAAGGAAGAGTGGAAGACCAGTGGAAAACTGGCCGGAAGCCATCAATGACGACTTGAGATTCCTGGAGATGCCGTGGAACGAGGAGCTGCTGGCGATGGACTGCAGCGGCCAATGGAGGAGGTGCAGACTGCAGCAAGGGACGAACTTAGTGCTAAGTATTTTAGGTATACACTGTATGTATTATCATATTCATTCAATAGAAAATTTATATAGCGCCTCTTCAAGATAAAACTACTCAAAGGCGCCCCCGACTCCAGCGCGCCCAAAAAGAACAGTTTTAAGTTTAGTAAGGAAGGATTCTGGTAGAGTCCCAGGGTGTAGGCGTAGCTCAAAAGGAAGGCCATTCCAGACCACTGGTCCAACCACAGAAAAGGCTCGATTCTTCATTGTAGAAGTACGAGCAAAAGGAACTAATAGGACTCCTTTATCAGCAGAACGTATATAGCTGATGACGTCCTTGGATACCCAATGTAAGGCTGCATACAGTGCATACATGTAACTTTCGGAGGTATGTATGTATGTATGTATGTATGTATGTATGTATGTATGTATGTATGTATGTATGTATGTATGTATGTATGTATGTATGTATGTATGTATGTATGTATGTATGTATGTATGTATGTATGTATGTATGTATGTATGTATGTATGTATGTATGTATGACATTGTATGTATGTATGTATGTATGTATGTATGTATGTATGTATGTATGTATGTATGTATGACATTGTATGTATGTATGTATGTATGTATGTATGTATGTATGTATGTATGTATGTATGTATGTATGTATGTGAGTATGCATGCATGTATGTATGAAGTAGCCAATAAATTACACTGGTCAACAGTGATTTTGTTTCCTGAACACTTTCAGGTGTCTCTTATGCAGTTTCTGCTGCTGATCACGAAAATGACCTTGAAATTGTCCCAGCACGTACCGTTTTTGAGAAATCTTCAATTTTTATATTTATTTCCATTTTTCAGATATAACGTTATAATAAGCTTCGTGTAACTGAGGTATGTCCAGGCATGCACTTAGGACAGTTTACATATATGTTTGTCTTGCATAATAAAATATAAACTTGGGCCTGCATATGCATTAATGCTGGTTAGAATCTTCCTCCGAAAGTTCTAAGCACTATTAGAGCCGCTTCTCTGCATAGGCCTACATGTATATCTTACTGAGGAAGTTGACATCAGTTTGTTTGTAGTTTGATGTCGTATTTCCAAAATTTAGTTTGGTCTACATGTATGCAAGATGTATAACAAGTTAGCCAGTTTATATACAGATAAGCTTTAAATTATAATATATTTTAAGACGGTTGTTGGCAGCAGAAATATCTCGCTAGTGTTGCATGAAATGTGATACATGCACATTTTGATACAGTTGTGGAGAGTAGGCTATGCTATATGAGTAATCCTCAGAGACACGCAGTGACTGAACTTGTCAATAAAGCTTTGAGCTGTACTTTGGTTGCAAGACTGGAGAGAAAGTCAAGGAATGCGTGCCTCTCATTTGCTGTGGAAGATGTGCTGCAGCAGATCTTAGAGTTTGACTCCGGGGGTCCTGCGAAAGCAATGCTGTATGCCGTCCCGATGGTCTGGCGAGAGCAGAAAGATTATGACTGTGACGGGCTGATCAGTTTGTCTCCCTAATGTTTCTGGTTTCTCGGGCAAGAATAGGAAAGGAAACTAAGTGATACAGTCATCATCAGCACATAATATTATGAGGAAGAATTGTCATAAAGATTTGTTTTCCAATGAAATTAAATTATAGTATATTGAAAATAATAGGCAATAAACAAGCATTTTAGTTAAAATCTTTCATGCCCGTTTTCTCAAAAACCTTACGTGATACAAAAATTCTGAGAACACCACCGTTTTCAGCACGTCAACTTCTATAGAAACCAGTCAAAGTTTTTTCGGAAACAAAAAAAGTTAAAATTTGTTGACCAGTGGATAATATGCAATAAACAAGGCTAACAAGCATTTCAGTTAAAATCTTGCATGCCTGTTTTCTCAAAAACCTTACGTGATACAACAATTCTGAGAACACCACCGTGTTCAGCACGTCAACTTCTATAGAAAACAGTCAAAGTTTTTTCAGAAACAAAAAAAGTTTAAATTTGTTGACCAGTGGATAATATGCAAAAAACAAGCATTTCAGTTAAAATCTTAGATGCCCGTTTTCTCAAAAACCTTACGTGATACAAAAATTCTGAGAACACCACCGTGTTCAGCACGTCAACTTCTATATAAAACAGTCAAAGGTTTTTCAGAAACAAAAAAAGTTTAAATTTGTTCACCAGTGTAATCTTATATATATTTCAGTAAGTCTGTGTGTTTGTTTGTTTGTGACGTTGTTTGGTTGTTAGCTATGCACGGCCACAGTTTTGAAGCAATCGACCCAAATTTTTCGCAGAGGGGTCCAGGTCGACCCGACACAGGTTATTGGGGGGTCGGCAAATCTCTGCCACCATGGGGGCCAAGGTGGGGAGCGAAACCCCCAATTTTTTTTTAAAAAAACGGAGCAATTGATTTGAATTTTTTTTCCTAGATAGAGGTCCATCAGAACCCCCCGGATCAGTGGTTGGAAAATCTCTACCACTAGGGGGGCCAGGGTGCGGGGGGGTCAAAAACACTGATTTTCGCTATAAATTTTCATTCGCTTGCCACGTATAAAAGCAGTAATTTTAACCGTTTTAAAGGTGTCTAAAGTGAGGTGGAGTGGAGGTGTGGGATGGAGGTGAGGGGTGGAGGTGGTGGGGTGGGGTGGCGTAGGGAGTCGAGGGGTGGTGTTGGGGATGGGTGGGGTGGGGTGGAGTGGGGTGAGGTGTGTTCTTGGGGGGGGTTGGGGGGCCCGGGGAAGATAAATTTCTTCCGAAAACCCAAATTTCTCGGGTGGCGTACAGGTGGAGCTCGGAGTGTGACGGGGTGTCGTACGGTGTGGGAGTGGGGGCGGGGTAGAGGTGAGATGGGGTGGGGGAGGGTGGGGAAGAATTTTTTCACGGAAACCGAAATTTCACGGGTGGCGTACCGGTGGAGCTCGGAGTGTGGTGGGGTGTGGTACGGTGTGGGGGGGGTTGGGGGTGGAGGTTGGGGTGAGGTGGGGGAGGGTGGTAAAGACTTTTTTCACGAAAACCAAAATTTTACGGGCTGCGTACCGGTTGAGGTCGGAGTGTGGTGGGATGTCGTGGGGTTGGGTGGGAAAATGGGGTGGGTGGTGGGAAGAATATTTTTCGAAAACCAAAATTTAACGGGTGGCGTACTGGTTGAGGTTGGAGTGTGGTGGGGTGTCATGGGATGTGGAAGTGGACGGGGGAGAAGGAAATTCGTACCGGTGGGGGTCGGAGTGTGGTGGGGTGCTCTCGGTTGTGGGAGCGGGTTGGAGGGTGGGGTGGGAGTGGGGTGTGGGAGGGTGGAAAAGAAAATAAATTTTTCACGATAATCAAAATTTCACGTGTGCCGTACCGTTTGACGCCGGAGTGTGGTGGGGTGTGGTGGGGGTATGGGTGTTGGGGGTTCGGGGGAAGATTTTTTCCCGAAAAACCAATTTTCACGGGTGGCGTTTTGGTGGAGCTCGGAGTGCGGTGGGGTGTCGTAGGGTGTGCGGCTATGGGGTGGGGGCTGGGGTGGGGTGGGGATGGGGAAGAAATATTTTCCAGAAAACCCAGATTTTACGGGTGGCTAACCAGTGGATGTCGGAGTGTGGTGGGCCGGTGTCGTGAGGTGTGGTGGGTGGGGTCGGGGTAAAGAAGGAAGCAATTTTCGGGAGTGGTGGAGGGAGGGTGGGAGAGAGAGAGAGAGGGAGCGATGTAGGGAAAGAGTGATTGGCCGGGAACGGCCGAGTCCTAAAATACCCGGGCAACGCCGGGTGCCCCAGCTAGTATGCAATAAACAAGCATTTCAGTTAAAATCTTGCATGCCCGTTTTCTCCAAAACCTTACGTGATACAAAAATTCTGAGAACACCACCGTGTTCAGCACGTCAACTTCTATAGAAAACAGTCAAAGATTTTTCGGAAACAAAAAAAAAGTTAAAATTTGTTGACCAGTGTTATCTATAGCAGTACAAACCAACACACACAGACGGACACACAGAGCAACAGACCCATGGATAGAAGAAATAAGCACATGTGTTCATAAGTAAATAATCACAGACATCAATATATATATTATATATATTATATATATTATATATATATACTATAGATCGCTGCATGGCAAGAGATCAAAATAGATCGAATAATCGCTTATTCCTGCAGGGACGATGAACAATGTCTGCAGTCACTCATTATACATATAGGCATATATATATATATGTATATATGTATATATACATGTATACTCGTGTAGATATTTGTGCATGTATATATTTCGTGTGTTATTGGTGCACAGCATAAGCATGCATGTATACACATATACAACTTACTTACGTAGATTTGGATCTGCATGTTGATACGATAAAATTATATATGTATGTATATAATGTAAGGCATATATATACACACACACAGAAATGGGTTTCAGACCTGCCAGCCAACAACATGAATATATATTATATGTGGTATAGTATTGATGTCTTGGTATTGTCTCTGATGCCGTCTGGTCTTGATGTGGTTGTTGGCTCTGCATCTGAGGCTGGAAGAGGCTTTGATGCAGTCCTCCTCCTCATCCTCTTTGCTGCTGCTGCTGATGCTGCGACTGACTGCAGTGTAGGTTAATCTCAGCATCAGTCCTCTCAACTACATAAATTATATATATATATATATATATATATATATATATATATATATATATAGTCGATTGTGGAGGGCACTGGCAGGCAGAAAAGAAGCAGTCTCGGTTCGACACACAAGCACAGATAAAGACAGAGAGACAAGCAGAAAGATAATCATACATACATACATACATACATACATACATACATACATACATACATACATACATATACAGACAGACATGCAGACAGACAGACAGACAGACAGACAGAGAAGACTGAAAAATGCAATATTATAAAGAAATCAAAGAGATTGAAATTGAGAGAAATGCAATTAAATCATAGACTAGAGTGACACACCCGGCTTTAGGAAATGAGGACATGAGAGAATTAGAGAAGGAAAGAGAGACAGAGACAGACAGAAGATCATATAGAGACATATAGGCAAACAGAGAGAAGAATAGAAAGGATGAAACACACATATAATATATTATATATATATATATTCCATTGTACGTGTTCTGTTTACATTTGAGTCCGTGCAATATATATATATATATAAGTTACATTTTACTTCTAGAGACAAAACAAAACCCTCAAAACTGGGAGACTAAACTAGGCGCGTCAGCTAAGTGAATCAAACTAAACAGAAGTCAAGAGGGGAAAATTAATAATAATTCAGTTTCAGTTCAGCTCACTGTTCCTGGATTCAACTTCTAATTCTAATTTTACTTCACAAATAATTTTAGTTATCTTTCCCATGTTGATTCGCAAGTAGACTAATATTATTTGGCCGCGCTGAGGTTGGGAGCGCCTCTGATTAGCCCCATTGAAGGGGCGCTATATAAATTCATATAATGAATGAATGAATAAATAAATATTGGTTATCATCTCTGTTTTCGAAATAATTATGAATTTCGATGTCGCAAAAAGTATTATAACGTTATACAACAATAATAATAAAGTGCTTCTATGAGATAAGACTTACTAAAGATGCTTCATGCTTACACTCTACAGCCAAGTATTTGATATGCTTAAATGTCTTCAAGTATATTTCTATGCATAGATGAGTAAAACAAAGTAAATAAACGGAAAAAGACTTATTTGATGAAAGGACAAGAGAGAAAACGTGTAGTCTATGTATAGTTAACCCTCGGGCTACCAAGGGGGGTTGCCACCCCCCCTAGGTTTTTCGCAAATTTTTCTCGTTCCGTCTGGAATAAAATTTTGAAAAAATTGGTAGCTGTAGAGGGTTCATTGGGACACATTTTGAGCTAAAACTTTTTATGATGCCCTCTACCGTTCAAAAGTTACACCCGATATACCCAAGGTACCAGGGGGGGTGGATACCACCCCCCCCTAGAATATCGTCTGTAACTTTTCCGCCCCTTAATATTAAGAGACACAAATTATACCATTCTATAGAGGGAATGTAGGGCTACATTTCCATGCTCATTGAGTTGTCTTTTGACAACCGGAAGTGCTCAAAATAAATTAAAATATATATAAAGGTGTTTTATTTTCATAAAAATGTCATGTTTTTTCTATTATAACTTATCCATAATTTATTTTTTAATATAAATAAATTATGCCATTCTGTAGAGGGCATTTAGGGCTATTTTTTAATACTAAATAATTTAAAATTTGATGACCGGAAGTGCTCAAAATAAATTAAAATGTATAAAAATGTTGAGTTTTTTTGCAACGCGAACCGATATGTGTGCGTAAACGTTTTTCAGCGGCTAAAACATGTTTTTTTGTTTTGATTTAACATAAAACAGAATTATTACTAGTTTTTATATTTGTATATTGGACTTTATTATATGTAAACTACTTTTTATATATAAATCATGTATAAAACACACAGAATCTAATATATTCCCTATGCGAAAGCATACATTTTGTGGAATCGACGGGTACCCATGGTAAAAAAATTCATAATTTCGAGGTGCCTTCATATTTTCTAAACCTAAATATACCATTTTGTGCAGAAATGAATGCTGAATCGAATGGTGTATTACAAGTTATGATATCTCAAACCAAACCCAAAATCCAGGGGGGGGTGGTAACCACCCCCCCCCTTGGTAGTCAGTGTTACAAAAAAGCTTGGTAGCCTGAGGGTTAACCCGCTTTAGATTAAAGAGTCACTATATAGGACCTTGAAGACACAGTTCGTAGGACAAGTCCTAGTCTTCAAAACCACTGGCTTCTGATGTTGCTTCGACTATTATAATTATAGTCCGACTTGCATCAGTCATACGTTCGTCTATTATATCGCAAGCCCGATATCCTCTCTGGCTCTTGCATCTGGCTGCAGCTGGCGCGCATGCAATCGAGACGAAATAGACGGACGGCCGAAGCGTGAGTCTATGTCTCGGTCAGTCGACCGTCGGCGTCGTTCCTTAGCGGTGAATACGTCCGTCCGGAAACGAACGACTCTGTATCAGAGCGTCCGACCATTGTTCGTTGCATCGACTTATACAAGAGATGTTTGTCTGCGTTTTTTGAATATTATACTCGACAAAGAATAAGGATAGTTGCAGATATGCACGCAGGAACAGTTTGTTCCACTTAATTGAAATTGCTAGGAATGACGTCTGTTAGCTGGCACGAGCGACTATTTTCACTGCAGTCTCTTCACTCTCGTGGAAGTGAGAAACGTCAGCGAAGAACAGAGTAGCGGAAAAAGGTACTGCAACACAAGCGTATACATATACATAGGAATCCAGTGCTACGGAGTAATAGACTTGTAAAGTTGATATACGGCAATTGCGAGGTAAGTCCTATAAAAAAATCTACGAAAGTTCCAAAATTGCGAGTGCAGATAGCCTAGAAACAGGCTGGAACAAAACTCTCAAAACTGGGAGACTAAACTATATATGAGCGTCAGCTAAATGAATTAAACTAAGCAGAAGTCAAGAGGGGAAACTTAAGTCTGATGCGTTACAGATATAGATCTAATCTGAATTAGAGCGGTGCTATAGCCAGCAGGACCACGTTCCTTTGGATGACATACGCATAGCCTACAAGGACAATTTGCGGATCCCATTTTGAAAAAATGGTGTGCAGGCCTATACTGCACGATCTTCACATATATAGGTAGCCTATATATAGCAGCAGAGATGCCAAGGAAAAGAGTAGGCCTACAGGTAGATAATACCTGTGTGTATATATACAAAGGCAAGTGTCACACAAAATTACTGATATGAGAAACTTATTTATCTATGTTTTTCTCTTGTCGAAATCTCCAGACATAATCATGTTGAGGATCATTTAGATTTTAGAAGATACTCGGATAAATCCGATTGTGTATACTGTAAAGCATGAAAATCTAACTGTTTGGCCTTTAAGATTTGTGCCAGGAATATGTGGTCTACTTATTGACTTGAACCAACTTCCCATGTTCATTGTTTCTATGGTCAATGAGACAAAAGGTCCAAAAAATATCAGTATGGCACCAGCCTATTCATGAGCGCTGCCTTCAATGGATGGATGGACGGATGGATGGATGGATAAATGGATGGATGGACGGACGGATGGATGGATGGACGGATATGGATCTTTGTCCATTGGTCCGTTCGTCTAGCTATTGTCTGGTCGTTGTCGTCTTTTGTCCGTTCGTCCGATTGTCTTCATTTTGGTCGGTCAGTCGGCTGAACAAAAATGTGGCGACACCAATCAAAGATACTCTGCAAATTGAAGATGCTCTCTTTAGGGACAGACAAACTTTGACAAAGGGAGGCAGAGAGCAAGAGCCACTGAGGCAGAGAGCAAGAGCCACTGAGGAAGAGACAAAGAGCCACTAAGGCTGAGAGCAAGAGCCACTGAGGCAGAGAGCAAGAGCCACTGAGGAAGAGACAAAGAGCCACTAAGGCTGAGAGCAAGAGCCACTGAGGCAGAGAGCAAGAGCCACTGAGGAAGAGACAAAGAGCCACTAAGGCTGAGAGCAAGAGCCACTGAGGCAGAGAGCAAGAGCCACTGAGGAAGAGACAAAGAGCCACTAAGGCTGAGAGCAAGAGCCACTGAGGCAGAGAGCAAGAGCCACTGAGGAAGAGACAAAGAGCCACTAAGGCTGAGAGCAAGAGCCACTGAGGCAGAGAGCAAGAGCCACTGAGGAAGAGACAAAGAGCCACTAAGGCTGAGAGCAAGAGCCACTGAGGCAGAGAGCAAGAGCCACTGAGGAAGAGACAAAGAGCCACTAAGGCTGAGAGCAAGAGCCACTGAGGCAGAGAGCAAGAGCCACTGAGGCAGAGAGCAAGAGCCACTGAGGCTGAGAGCAAGAGCCACTTAGGCAGAGAGCAAGAGCCACTGAGGCTGAGAGCAAGAGCCACTGAGGAGAGCCACTGAGGCAGAGAGCAAGAGCCACTGAGGCAGAGAGCAAGAGCCACTGAGGAGAGCCACTGAGGCAGAGAGCAAGAGCCACTGAGGCTGAGAGCAAGAGCCACTGAGGAGAGCCACTGAGGCTGAGAGCAAGAGCCACTTAGGCAGAGAGCAAGAGCCACTGAGGCAGAGAGCAAGAGCCACTGAGGCAGAGAGCAAGAGCCACTGAGGCAGAGAGCAAGAGCCACTGAGGCAGAGAGCAAGAGCCACTGAGGCAGAGAGCAAGAGCCACTGAGGAAGAGAGTAAGAGAAAGCACATGCATGCTCAATTTTTGCTCATTATGAGGCCAACGCGACTTCATCAACACCGGTATAATACTATAGAATATAATAATAATTTTTTTAATTGTATTATTATTGATTGCTTATAGACCTATACCGCATCTTAAAGATTAGCTACTCAGAGGCAGTCCTATAATAGTTCAACCACGGCTGAGTAATGCGGTTTTAAGTTTGAAAGAAGCATAATGGTGCTACCAATATATGCACCACTGAAGTGTTATGTTTCTTATGTTTCTTCTTGGTGGCGTGTATCGTCTAGTGATTGCATACAATATCCACGATTACTATCTGCACACACGGAGGTCGACTTGCATTTTTTACAGATTACCTGAGTGTGTGTGCGCGTGCGTGAATGTGTGCGTGTGCGTGTGTGTACGTGCGTGTAACAGAGAACTGTAGTATTTTTAGTGTTGTTGTAGCCTAAGTAGTGATAAAACTCTCCTTAGATCTAACTATCATCTAAGTGACTATCGATCATTGTCATTCTATAGATTGTAGTCTCTCGCATCAAATGAGTCCGAGGCTTCCCGGCAGAGTTATTTCACAAATCTAGGGTTCGATCGCGTGAGAAGGGAACCAGCGCAACGTTTATAGACCGAATGGAAACAAAGGCCCTTCATTGGCCGTTAAATGCCACCCACGATTTTCATGCACCATTTTTTGATTCTTGACAGATTTCATGGCGCTGAAGTACGAATGTGATAAGATACTTGAGTACGAATGATACTTATGATTCACAAAGTGAAACGGATTAAGCTGCATTTAAAACTTCTATGAAAAATAGTAGTAAAATACCCATGCTCTTCATTTCATTATGAGCTCTTACTAAAAAACGTACCCGTGGTCACCGTGACCACCACTGTGGTTTTGGACCTCTTGCCAAGATATCCTATCTGCGGACGCACAACGCCTCCATGAAATGCGCAAGTGCCGGTAACACGAAACGGAGTATCCCCCTGAAAGCTATCCGGGGGATGAATTAATCTATCCCTCCGGATGGAATCAACCGGTCTAGACTATCCGGGGGATGAACCAGTCTATCCCCCTTTTTGAAAGATGCGTATAATTGAAAAATTTGTGCTCTAATCAAAATTTGAAGTGACTCGAATTGTTTTAAGTGTCCTAAGCAATGTTCAGAGAACGGCAACTCGAATTTATTTAGTGACTCTGAGTGTTTTTAAGTGTTTTAAAAGTTTTAAGTGCTCTAAAAACAAATCAAAAACATTTCTAGTAGGAAGAAACATACCCGTTAATGTCATTGTTCAAAACAAAGCAGATGAAAATTAATTTGCAAAAAAATACACGCGGAAGTGATTTTTTTAGACTTTTCTTCATTTGGGGGGATACGATTAATACGCGGGGTTCTCTATTTCGTGACACCGGAACTCAATGAGTGAAACATAGGCCTAACTCCGAATTGGAAACGGCGAAGCATTATTTGAAGTCCGGAAATATAATAATAATTATATAATTATATTTTCTACTAATTATTAGTAAAATATATCAACCGAATTGAGCACAGTCATGTCATGCATGCTGTCAGACCATCATCGTCCATGATGCTCCACCTGTTGCCTTGTTTTAAGTGCTCGCATCAACTGCGTTAATACCAGAAATTTAAGTATAGTCATAAATCTGTCTTGCGATTGGCCAATGGCCACAATTATTATCTCGTCTGATTATTATGCATCTTCTTACGTCGTGTAGACTGCGGCTAACTATGACTCCATTTTATGTACGTGTAGATGTTATTACTGCCTGATTCCCGCAGGCATTAAGAGGCCATCCATCTGATAATATTTTTTTTCCAGGCCTTGAAAATCAATTCGATGACGGCTGCTTGCTGTGGGCCTTACGTCATATTATG
>OX457052.1:26574638-26594638 GCA_949752735.1 Lumbricus terrestris | reverse complement strand
TGTATGTTGTTAGACACTTAGTGTACAGTAAACGTTTTTATACAGCATCCGTGTTATGAAGTTTTTATTGTTTTTATTGGTTAATTCAAAAGGATGCGGCCTAGGGCGCAGATTGTATTTACCAGGACGTCTATAAGAGAAAAATTTATGAAGAATATGATCTTTGTCTTTAACTATAGCTTTGAAGAGGGCAGCATTAGCATTCTCAGCCATAAATTCCCATAATGTCTGCTTTTGGGGAGTCTAAGGGGAGGAATCTTAGGCCTATACATGGTGGGTCGTTGGTGTGTCGCGAAGGATATGTAAGCATAGTTATGTCGCGAAGTAGGCCTATCACAGCATACGTCCGTCGTTCTTGCAGTATATATATATATGCCTATAGGTCTGCGCTGACATACTTAGGCCTATACTCTGGCAATTTAACTGGCGTAGGCTGTGAGAATTCGTAGCACTCTATTTTATCTATTCCATTATCTCGAAATCTGGAGCGGCCACCATGTTTGCCTTATAGACCCACAATCCCACAATCCCATACAATCTCAAAGAGTCTTTACAGTGATTCAAAATGCAGCATAATATATGCTGAGCTGAAACCGTGTTCGACACGGTTTGTGTGCGACACGCCATTGATCTGAGCACTAGCCATAAACACGGAGTATAGACAGATTCAAGTATACCCTATAGGGCTTATAGGATCTTGCTCAGCTCCGTATAGATTGATATTAGCTGCGAAGCACGTAATCATGTGACTTAAAGTACAGCAAATAAGATGACCTTTTGAAAGTTTAAATAAAAGCACGACAGGACAAGTCAAACAAATTTCTGTCGAGGGCAACGACCTCTGTTGTCATAGGCCCTCGTCAAATCTGGATCCATCCATCCATCAATGTATATATGGTAAGAGCAAAGTTCGGTGAAGTGAATGTGTGGGGAGGCAACGTTGAGCGAAGTGAGCTGGGAAAAGTAAAGTCTAGAAGTTAAAATAAGTCAGATAAACGAGGCTTGGTTAGTCAGGATAAGACAAATTAAGATTGGATAAGAAAGGGATTTAGATATTATGTAAGGAACGCTAAGGAAAGTTAAGATGGAGCAGGAAACGATAAAGAAAGCTAAGCTATATAAGCAACGGCAAAGAAATTTAAGTTGATATTCAATGGCCTATAAGTAACGCGCTTGCTCACGGAGCGGGCGGTTGCGGGTTCGACTCCGGGTAACGACCTTGAGCAAGTTGTTTACGCACACGTGCCTCTGTCACCAAGCAGTATAATCGTAATCGTAATCTCCTAATTTCTAAAGCGCCACTGGAAAGCCAAGCGCGGGGCACCGGCTTATTCACGAGCGCTGCGTTGAGTTAGAAGTGTTGTCCGTGAGAGTAGTCCGTGGTGGTCCGGGTCGAGTTACCATAGGATCAGGATCAAATGTACTTTAGTATAATTTGGAACCGGCGTAAACTGGGAAGTAAACGGCAAGTCTGCAATCACTGGCCTCGTATCCAGGACCCTGGGATTCGTCCATTGCTGGCTGAACGCTATTGAAAAGGAGATGAGCGCCTCTCTGTGTTCCGCATGGAACTGGATTGACTTTAATTTACTTTTAGTTATGCAAGATAATTATACGTTATTGTAGTCTCTAAAGTTGTACAGCAGACCTCTTTAATAGGAGGCTGGTGGCTATGGTTTGCACCAACTGGCGGGCCACGCAGGTTGCCGTAAGAACCTGGGTAAAATGGAGAGAGGTGTCTGGGTTGGGGCACGCTAAACCCAGAACAGTTTTGCAAAGAGTGAATCTCATCTGACGCTGTACTTTAGTAAACAAACAGTCTGATAAGACTTTAAAAACCCAATTTTTATTTTCATTATCAGTCACGACCTTCACAGTTAAATCTCACTCATTATTCCTTCAAAATGACAAATCAATTTTCTCTCCAATTGTGTGGCTTACGTATAGTCTTCAGGCAACCATCCGACAAAATCATCGTCGTCGACTGATCAGATGTGGTTCTTTGACACCTTTGCTATGCAGCGCCAAAAACGATAGATGTCGGAATCAGTTTATTCACAAGAGCTCAGCTTAAACAAAGCCAATTATAGACAACAAGTGAAAATCAGATTCTGTGAAGATGAGGTAATAAGATGAACTGCTGGGCGATTCTTCATTGCAGTGGAAAACGCGGCCATTCAATTTACAATTGAATTGATTTATAGGTTTATTGAGTGACTGTTTATTTGCTTTGTTGACTGATTGATTGATTGATTGATTGATTGACTGATTGATCTTAGATTCCAACTTCTTTCGATTGGATGTAATTTAATTAAATTGCCGGTTGATTACTTTTTGAAGACATAGTATGACTGAATTAGATCGGATCACCAGAAATCCGATCCGATCTGCCTCCTCCTCTCCCCAACCTCCTCCTTCAACTCCTCCTCCTCTTCTGCCTCCTCCTCTCCCTCCCCCTCCTCCTCCTCTTCCTCTTCCTCCTCCTCTCCCCTAACCTCCTCCTTCAACTCCTCCTCCTCTTCTGCCTCCTCCTCTTCCCCAACCTCCTCCTTCAACTTCTCCTCATCTTCTGCCTCCTCCTCTCCCCCCAACCTCCTACTTAAACTCTTCTTCCTCTTCTACCTCCTCCTTCTCCTCCTCTTCCTCCTCCTCTCTTTCTCCTCTTTCATTTCTTCCTCTTCCTCTGTCTTTTCTGTGTCACTGACTTTCCGATCGAGTATTGTTGTCTTTCATTGTCTCCACTGGAGCTTATGGATTAGACGCGATTCGAAATATCGATTTGCTTTAAGCAGAGCTCGGAAAAATAATTATTATTATTCGCCGACCAAAATCAAACGAGATTCCTTCTTGCCGTCTTCGAATTTAATCCGGATTAGTCTGGCATCTGTCACGGAGTCGCAGATCCACATATATAATAATCCATACCAACGGCACTGATCCGCTTTCAGGCGTTAGTCTATGGACTCCTCCTCTACTCCTCTTCTTCTTCTTCTTCTTCTTCTTCCTCTTATTCTTCTTCACCTCCGATTGGCAATCAGCTTTCGTCCAATCTTTCATCTAGTCTCATTACTTATTCAGCTCATGTCAATTCCCGTCACGTTCCAAAACTCCTCATGCACCTTCACTTATCATTCCTCACCATCGTGATTGCGTGCGCGTTGGACCACGTGCATGTTTGTACCATGTCCATACGTTTACGTACGCTGATAAGTATGTAAGAATACTGTAGATGCAGCCATAGAAGTACATGAAGGCATGTCCATGTATGCATGTATGAATGCATGCATGCATGGATGCATGCGTGTGCGCGTATGTATGTATGTATGTTTGTTTGTATGTGCACTTGTTATAGCGCCCCTTCAAGCTCTCTCTACTCAGAGGCGCTCCCGAATGCAGAGCGGACACTGCATCGGAGTTTCACGCCGAAGCGCTGAGCAATTATGAGTGAAGGACTTACCCAAGGTCCTTACGCGGCGAGATGGATTCGAACCTCGAACCTTCCGGCTTCAAGGCAATGACGCCACCACTACACCACCGCGCCTCACATGTATGTATGCATGTATGTATGTATGTATGTATGTATGTATGTATGTATGTATGTATGTATGTATGTATGTATGTGTGTATGTATGTATGTATGTATGTATGTATGCATATATGTATGTATTGTGTATGTATTTGTGCTTGTATGTGTGTATGCATACATGCATGTGTGATTGTAAATAAGTATGCATGTATGTGCAATGTGTACATGTATATATACTGCATTTATGTACGTGTTACAAAAGAAAAATAGAATGTTACACTGTGAATCATATTCATGTATATATTCGTTACAATAAAAATTGCACCGATGCCACAAATTTCCCTATCATCTGACCTCATCATCACCCGACTCCACATCCCTTATCACCCCGTCATCTTTCACACCCAATACATTCGTCACTCTTCTCACCCCACGTTACCCCATCATCCACCCGTCCTTTGTGGTCGACGTTGCCCTGATTAGCGCCTTGCTCACTCGTGATCTACGGTGGGTTTCGAACCGGGAACTCGACCTCGGTCGCCCTTCTTTCGTTGATCGATCTCGGTCAGCGTGCATACAATGGGGCGCAGCTGGTAATATGATGGAATATTTATACAGCCCTACGCTGCGAAATAAAGCATTATTGGGGCTTGTTTGTCCAGCAAGCGCTAGGCGGCGGCACCGGCGACTCTGCAATCGTGTAGTATCTCGGCGACAAGCGCGTATGGCCGGCTTCCGCGGAGGGAGCGCCAAGAAGGCGGGGCTGGTTTATGCGACATGTTCGACGGCGCGGTTTAGAGGACCCTGTGCACGGGACCCGATAAAGACGTTTATACATCATGATCAAATCTGCGTTTGGTGACTCTAAATCCTTTATCCTGAACAGTTAGGCAGGTCCTATATGGCAATACGCTCGCTCGCTCGCTCTCGCTCTCTGAATCTCTCTCTCTCTCTCTCTCTCTCTCTCTCTCTCTCTCTCTCTCTCTCTCTCTCTCTCTCTCTCTGAATCTCTGTATGTCTGTCTGTCTGTCTCTCTCTCTCTCTTTCTTTCTCTCTCTCTCTCTTTCTCTCTCTCTCTCTCTCTCTCTCTCTCGCGCGCGCTCGCTCTCTCTCTCTGTCTGTCTGTCTGTCTCTCTCTCTCTCTCTCTGAATCTCTGTCTGTCTGTCTGTCTATCTCTCTCTCTTTCTTTCTCTCTCTCACTCTCTCTGAATCTATGTCTGTCTCTCTCTCTGTCTCTCTCTGTCTCTGTCTCTGTCTTTTCTGTCTCTGTCTCTGTCTCTGTCGCTGTGTCTGTCTGTCTGTCTGTCTCTTTCTCTCTTCAACCATCCATATCTTGCGTCCCTTCCACCGCTTCCATTCCAGTTTCTCGTCCCACTCATAAATATTCATCAAGCCCAACCTTACTCTTATGGTCAGTCCCTCTATACCACTCCAGATGTCTCTCTTTCACAGACTGGTTCCATACTCGTTATGCATTTTCGCTCAGATATACAACCAGTCCATCCCTTCTTCAGCCAATAACAGCACCGTAATATACCTTTCCAGCTTCCATTCTTCCTCATCACCTTCTATCTTTTGTTTCTTTTACTCTCCTCCAATTTTTTCCATCCTTTCGTTTTTCTTGTCACGGTGTCACCCCTTCCTTCGGTTTTTTTATTGCTTCCATTTTTCATAATTTTTTTCTTTCCTTCTTGATTCACAACAGCCTGTATATCAAAATTATATGTAGAAACCAACCATACATCATCTTTAAGTCATCCGAAACGAATAAGGTATTCGATCGGCTGGCTCAGTGGACTCCTTTAAATCTATATGCTAAATACACTCTTGTTCTCTAGTCTTGTCTAGGGTTACCCTCCCTGTTTGCTTATTTGCAAGGCGTCATTGTAACTGCATGGCCATGTTGCATCGCCATGTATTATAACTTGTCGTTATCATTAACAATCATTATTAGGACATGACGAATCGACAATGTACATGCATTTGAAAAGCTATTCTACTAATATCATGCAAGCAGAAATGTGTTTCTGACGTGTAGGCCTACTGCATTTAAAATGAACGAATATAGGCTGATTGATTGATTGATTGATTTATTGATTTTTGTCTATCCTCATCCTTTCCTTTCTTCTTTCTTCCTTCCTTTCTCTTTCTTTATTCCTTTCCTTTGTTCGTCATATCCTACTTCTTTCCTGCTTTTCTCCCTCTGTTATTCCACCATTCCATCCTTCACTCTTTCAAACATTCTATTTTTTCGTTTTTCTGCCCATCATAATTTTATTTTCTTCATGTATTTATCCTTATGGTTGTATGTGCACTTGTTACAGCGCCCCTTTAAGCTTCCTACTCAGAGGCGCTCCAGACTACAGCGCGGACACTGCATAGGAGTTTCACGCCGAAGCGCTGAGCAATTTCGAGTGAAGGACTTGCCCAAGGTCCCTACGCGGCGACTTGATGTGGATTCGAATATGCAACCCTCCGGCTGCAAGGCACCCTAGCCTACCACTGCACCATGCACCACGCCACATGTGCACGCCCTTTTATCCATTCTACCTCTTCTCCTCCACTTTTCTTCCGTCAGTCGCTCATTCCAAGCATGCTTCTTCTTCTTCTTCTTCTTCTTCTTCTTCTTCTTCTTCTTCTTCTTCATCTTCTTCTTCTTCTTCTTCTTCTTCTTCTTCTTCTTCTTCTTCTTCTTCTTCTTCTTCTTCTTCTTCTTCTTCTTCTTCTTCTTCTTCTTCTTCTTCTTCTTCTTCTTCTTCTTCTTCTTCTTCTTCTTCTTCTTCTTCTTCTTCTTCTTCTTCTTCTTCTTCTTCTTCTTCTTCTTCTTCTTCTTCTTCTTCTTCTTCTTCTTCTTCTTCTTCTTCTTCTTCTTCTTCTTCTTCTTCTTCTTCTTCTTCTTCTTCTTCTTCTTCTTCTTCTTCTGGTTCGTACCATTCTGCATTCCACCATCTGCTGTCTCCTCGCACATATTGATCGTAAACATAGAAAAAATGAATACAAAGTCAATATCCTTGCTGCTGCTGCTGCTGCTGCTGCTGCTGCTGCCGATGCAAAACCCGACATCACGCATCAATCTCCACAACTGCTGCATGATTCTCTGTCTGTCTCTCTGTCTTTCTCTGTCTATTTCTCGGTCTCTCTGTCTCTCTCTGTCTCGCTGTCTCTCTCTGTCTCTCTCTGTTTCTGTCTCTGTCTCCCTCCCTCCCTCTCTCCCTCTCTCGCTCTCTCCCTCTTTCCCTCCTTCCCTCTCTTCCTCCCTACCTCTCTCTCTCCCTTCCTCCCTTCCTCCCTTCCTCCCTCCCTCCCTCCCTCCCTCCCTATATATATATATATATATATAGCTTGTTCTTGTAGATGTTGATACATCGTGAAACAAGAGAGCAAGCCATTTAAGGACATTGCCATCTGAACATGCAACTACAACCACGGCCAACATGCATCTGTGAATACAGTTTCGCCAAAAGCCAAGTTGGCGCTAAATAAATTAGCACTGCGCTTCCGTGTCGTGCGTGCATGCGTGCGGAGCTATATATAGGATTGGACGCCATTGATTTCTAATCGTGGCCTCATCAGAAATCACGAGAGAAGGAAAAAGAGATACGGAGACATAGACAGAGAGAGGGAGAAAAAGACACACAGACAGAGACAGATAAAGAGGCAGAGACAGAGAAACAGGGAAACAGGAAGACAGAGAGTTAGAGTTAGAGAGAGAGAGAAAAAAAGAGACAGAGACAGCGAGACAGAGAGAGCCAGAGAAAGACAGAGAGACAGAGACAGAAAGAGATACAGAGACAGAGACGGAGAAAGACGCACAAATATATTTAGACGAAGAGAGAGAGATAAAGAGACAGATAGATGGAGAGACAGAGACAGAGAGAGGCAGAGACAAAAACACGCACACGGAGTGAAAGAAAGAGAGAGAGAGAGAGAGAGAGAGAGAGAGAGAGAGAGAGAGAGAGAGAGAGAGAGACAAGAGACAGAGACAGAGACAGAGACAGAGACAGAGACAGAGACAGAGAGACAGAGACAGAGACAGAGACAGAGAAAGAGAAAGAGAGAGAGAAATTTACCCGAGTACAATGTATATCTAAAACAGTAAGTAAATAATAATTTACGCTTTGACCTATGCTTTGACCTATGCTTTGACCTATGCTTTGGCCTATGCTTTGGCCTATGCTTTGGCCTATGCTTTGACCTATGCTTTGACCTATGCTTTGACCTATGCTTTGACCTATGCTTTGACCTATGCTTTGACCTATGCTTTGACCTATGCTTTGACCTATGCTTTGACCTATGCTTTGACCTGTGCTTTGACCTATGCTTTGACCTATGCTTTGACCTATGCTTTGACCTATGCTTTGACCTATGCTTTGCCCTGTGCTTTGCCCTATGCTCTGACCTATGCTTTGACCTATGCTTTGACCTATGTTTTGACCTATATATGCTTTGACCTATGTTTTGACCTATGCTTTGCCCTGTGCTTTGCCCTATGCTTTGACCTATGCTTTGACCTATGCTTTGACCTATGTTTTGACCTATATATGCTTTGACCTATGTTTTGACCTATATATGCTTTGACCTATGCTTTGACCTATGCTTTGACCTATGCTTTGACCTATGCTTTGACCCTAGTCGACGCGTAAGATGATTTCCTTGGTTAACTGCAATTCCTTGAATGATGACGACGGTAGTCGCGTCATTTTTATTTAACTTAAAGTAAAGAAAAACAGTTTTTTCCATCGAGTCATTTCATTGCTACTTATAATATACTGCAGAAGATATTGTGAATGTCAGGTTTATATTATGTTCTGCACTCGCTCGGAGGCTTTGAAAACTTCACGGATTAGAGGCTTGCGGTCTAAGAATAAACTATTGCTAATGCCGAACTTGTTAGTGCTGCGGGAGAAAATGCCAATAGATGCATGTATACATCGGAATAGGAATAACATATATATATATAGCTTGCACGGTGACGGTATATTGGAAATGGAATGTGTGTGCAACTATAAATATCCGTTTAATGAAAAATCCTATTCACAGACCGCAGAATATTACAATAACTCAGGTCGCAACATGTTACACCTCATTTAAGAAGTTGAAGAGAAAACGGGGAAAAATAAGAGACCTAATAATGGAACGGATCGCTACGATATAGACCACGCGGTAGTCTGCCATACAATATACATTATACAATGCAATACAATGCAATACAAGATGCAATGCGATTATAGGGTACAGTATACGATTACTCAACCCAACAATACAACACAACACAGTAGCATACAATGCAAATATAGGCGATCTAACTAACGAAAATACAATACAATAGGGGAGCGCGGTGGTGCAGATGGTATGTTCGTTGCCTTGCAGCCGGAGGATTGCAAGTTCGAATCCGCCTCAAGTCGCCGCGCCGGGACCTTGGGCAAGTCCTTCACTCGCAATTGTTCAGCGCTTCAGCGTGAAACTCCGATGCAGTATACGCGCTGTAATCGGGTGCGCCTTTGAGTAGGTAGCTTGTAGGGGCGCCATAACAAGTGCACATACAAACAAACAAACAATACGATACAATATAATACAACTGCTCCGTTACCATTATGTCTAAGCTACCAAACGATTGCGTATATCCGATTGAAAACAACGGCAGCAATCAACGATCGCGATTAATCGGATAAGCAAGGTCAACGAATTAAAGGCAGTACAATGCAATAGCGACTTAATGCTTATTATAAGCAGCAGTCAGTGCAAGCAGTGCAGAACAATAGACGCGAGTGCAGCACCAACTCATGCGGGCCAACGACCACTTACAGCGTTCCAGTCACCAGAGGAACTGCAGCACAAACAAGTGCACCCTAAACAATTAATCGTCGCGATCGTATCCACCAGCCAGGCATCATATCGAGGGTTCTTCGACGCCTCCGCCGCCGCCGCTGGCTGTCGGGACGCTGGCAGTCGGGGCGGCGGTGGCGAAGGGGCAACTGAGGGGCCCAAGTACACGGCCCCAATCCGTCATTATGTCGTTACGGACTCCACCTGTGAATCACGCGTATGTATACAGTCAACGTTGCTGCAGTTGTTAGCAGAAAAGGCGCGATATAAGCGACGTTGTTATGGTAACTACGCTGAGTCCTTCTTGCTTCAGTTGACGTCAAGTGGCTAATTTTGTGGGTGCATTATTGGCAGAAACCGTTTGGTTGTAATTGAGCGCAGTAATAATAATAATAATAATAATAATAATAATAATAATAATAATAATAATAATAATAATAACAATAATAATAATAATAATAATGATTATATTAATAATAATAATGATAATAATATTGATATAATAATAATAATAATAATAATAATAATAATAATAATAATAAAATAATATCGTCGTTTATTCAACAATCCGGTTGACAGACCGTATAGCCGGTTACAGAATAGAGTTATGCAGTTATTTTAACAATTTTAGCATTATTATAATTAACTACTAAAAGCTAGAACAGGCAGCCTGCAATACAGCAATAATCGTAGACTACAGGAATTTCTATAGCCCTACGTGATTATATTAATAATAATAATGAAAGGTTATGCATAAGACGCGCTCTAGCTGTTTACAGAAATCGAGTGAAGTTTTGAGAGTCCGGTTGCAAGCGAGGTCAGAGGCCAGAGAAGAGAGAGAGGAGGAGGAGTAGGCAGATGCGGGTTGCTAAGGCGGGGGTTCGGAATCCCCAGGGGTGTCGCATCCCTGAGGGCACAGACTTTATTGATGTAAACGATTCTGTCTTCTATTGAAACTGGCGTCGAACGTCTATAGTATACACGAACATCGCCACTCTTCGTACTCTGCCAGTGCCAGTCCCAGACCTGGATGAAAAAGGCGGTCGATTAAAAAAAATATACATTCCCTGAGCAGTGTTGTGGTTGGGTGGGTGGATGGATGGATGGGTGGTTGGGTAAACGAATGGATGCATAGGTGGATATATTCGTGATGGATAGATTGATGGATTTGTTTCGCTTCAAAAGCTTCTTGGTATATATATATATATAAATATATATATATATATAATGCGGATAGGCTCACAGCCATAGTCGTAAGGAACATTTCTGCCCCAAAATGGGTCCAAAAATAAATCTGGAATAATTGAGGTCGTGCACTTATATATAGGCCAACTGACATCAGAACACTGAACAGAAGACTGTCCACTGAAGTTGGCTGATATTATAAGATCTTTATGGTTTGTTCATATATTGCTATCATGATATAGACGCAGTTTGATGATTTGATTATTATTTTACCTAATAGTGTCGCTGTTCATAACCAACATATATACTAGAACAGTATACAAAATTACAAATATCGGTAGATGGCTCAATCAATCAATCAATCACTCAATCAATCAATCAATCAATCAATCAGCCAATCAATAAGTGGATCGATCGATTAATATATCAACCAATCAATCAATCACTCAATGATTGTGTGAAGATATTAAACAACAATGGAAGATGGGATTGATTGATTGATTGATCGATTGATCGACAGCCGAAGTGATGGTTGGATAAAATTAATTGCCGTTGCTTCAATTTGCGCTTCGGTTGAATTTGTTTGGATGAATAACTTGGTCAAGTGAATAGAATAATTATAGAAGAAAGGCAGATATGCATGAATTGTGCAAAACAGGAGTGAAAAACTAACACCAGACCAAAGAGGATAAAACCAGGGTGGATTAGAATAGACTGGGCTATGCCATTGCCCATTGCAGACCAGACGAACCTAAATTATACCAAACTATCTGTGATGTCTAGACGACAAATAGACAAGACGAGTTTACATTGAACAATATCGCATAGAAATAAAAATAATTCTCATATGGAATGAGATGAGATTTACTTGAAATCGATGGATTGCCAGAGCAAGTCGAAGTTGATGTCTGTGTGTCTGTTTTCTTCTCTTTTAGAGATTTCTCTTCAGCGTCACGTGACAACGAAATCCAGTTCATCATCGATTCCATGTAATACTATCGAGAGAAAGAAGAGACAAACGGACAGACAGAGGCAGACAGACAGATAGACAGAAAGACAGACGTACAGAGAGGAGATAGAGAGAGAGAGAGATAGCGATACACACATAGAGGCAGTAGACAGAAAGACAGAAGGATACGGAGACAAACAGAGAGAGAGAGACAGAGAGAGAGAGACAAGAGACAGAGACAGACAGAGACAGACAGATAGACAGAAAGACAGACGTACAGAGAGAAGAGACAGAGTGAGAGATATCTATACACAGAGACAGTAGACAGAAGGACAGAAGGATACGGAGACAACCAGAGAGAGAGAGAGAGAGAGAGAGAGACAGAGAGAGAGAGAGACAGAGACAGAGACAGAGAGACAGAGAGACAGAGACAGAGACAGAGAGACAGAGAGAGACAGAGACAGAGACTGAGACAGAGAGACAGAGAGAGAGAGAGAAGAGAGAGAGAGAGAGAGATAGACAAGAGACACAGAGACACAGAGACAGATAGACACATATAAAGACAGACCGATACGGATACACATAGAAGAAAAGACAAGAGACAAAGAGAGCAATAGAGACAGTCAGACAGACAGACAGACAGAAAGAGAGCATCCCACCGCTTCAATGCCAGCGGTGTCATTGCCCTGGCGCACACCACTATCACCACCGCAGATCAGACGACGTTGGTGGTACACAGTCGTCTTCCGTTAATCCTCCTATTTGCCGGCGTCGGACTAGATCGAATGTCGACCTAATCCTATCGTCGATCTCATTCACTGATTCCGGACAACATCATTCGACTCTCTCCTCCGTCCACCCACCCCTCCGTCCCACCCTCCCCCCCCCGTCCAGCAAACCAACCCACGGCACCAACAACAATGACAGACCGGCGTCTGATGCGACGAGCGATCCGCCATGGAAGTTCGTCGCTCCCTCGCTACGATCATCTCGATCCACCCACATCCTCGTCGTCGTCCAACTCCATGCTGACCGTCATCTGGATCGAGGCACTTCCGGGACTGTGGACAGACTCCGCCGTTTCATCGTCATCGCTGATGGAGTCGACCGCCTCCGCCTATAACACGAGCCCCTGCAGCAGCGTCGTCGGTGGCAACGCAACGGGGGACCCGTGCCGCGAAGGGATGTCATCCGACACCTGGGAACTCAGGGGCGGTGACCAAGGGTCGGCGGAGAGTTCCGGACCATTCCATCCAACCTGGGCTCTTGTCCTCATAGGACTGTTAGCCGGCTGCACGTCGCTGGTGACCGTCTCTGGTAACCTGATCGTCATCCTCTCCTTCTTCCTCGACCGAACGATCCGCCAGCCGTCCAACTACTTCATCGCATCCCTGGCCGTCAGCGACCTAGTGATCGGCGCGGTGTCAATGCCCTTCTACACCATCTACCTTCTGACGGGGCAGCACTGGCCCCTCGGGGAGATCCTATGCGACCTCTGGTTGTCCGTCGACTACACGGTCTGCCTCTGCTCCATCTACACCGTCTTCTGCATAACGATCGATAGGTTCTGCTCTGTCAAGATCCCGGCCAAGTACCGGAACTGGCGAACCGAGCGTAAGGTCCTCATCGTCGTCGCACTCACGTGGGTCGTGCCCGCCCTGGTCTTCTTCCCGTCGGTGTTCGGCTGGCAGAGCTTCGTCGGTCAGAGGACCGTCCCCGAGGGCAAGTGCTACGTGCAGTACATGGAGGACGCGCTGTTCAACTGCTTTCTACAGGTCGGATACTTCTGGGTGACGTTGTGCGCGATGTGCGGCCTCTACGGCGGGATCTACCGTGTGGCGCTCAACCTCCAGCACAAGTCCGACCTTAAGCAGAAGACGACGAAACTTGTCTCATCTGCCGGGAAGAAGAAGATGGCGCGCATCGGGTCGGGGGTCGTTGGCGACGACGACGACGATGATGATGATGATGATCACCCGGGAAGGAAGGAAGACACGCGGGGCAACGACGCGAACGGGAAAGGGGGACGTCGGATGGTGAATAATGGCGGATGTGATCGGAGTAGCAGAGGCGGTGGTGGAGTTGGTGGAGTTAGTGGAGGTGGTGGAGTTGGTGGGGGTGGAAGCGGAGTGACAAATGGCCGACGACAGGAGGAAGAAGACGAGGAAGAGGAGGAGGAGGAACGGGAGGACAGTCTGAGTAGCCCGGATTATCCGGGTATTGTCTATGTCGACGAAAAGTCGGATGGACCGCAACGACGACATCTCTCGACAGGTTTCATTCATCACGTCGACGGCGCCATGACACCGGAAGAGGATAATCGGGAGAGGGAACGAGAGGCAGACGACAGGATGATGAAGAAGAGAAATGACGGAACAAAGGATTCGGTCGACTGCCGTCCGGTGCAGAACGCCGCCGTCGCTCAGCGCCAATCTGGGAACCACGCACGCGACCGGAACCCGAGATGCTCCGGGGCTGACAACATCCGGGGTAGGACGGAGGATGGGCATCGTTCGTCACCGAATCTCTTCACCGGAAGTGGATCGCTGGTCCGTGGTAAGACTCGGAAGGCGGTCTTCATCGGAAGAACGTCGTCTGGATGCGACGGATATGAGGACGTGGAGTACCCGGCTCGCTTCGAGGTCCGCTGGTTGTCGGAGGATGACCTTCTGGAGAGTCGTCTGTTCGAGGAAAACGTCCGTCTGCTCGTCCGATCGCATCGTATCGATAGTTCGACGACGGAATCTCCGTGCGGAGAGGAACCCGGATCTCCCGTCTGGAAGAAGCGCGATTCCCCCAGCGAGCACTCCGCTCTGCTTGTTGCCGTTGACGAGGGAGGAAGATCGACTCAGTATCAGTCAACGTTGCAGAAGGGAGAGATAACGATGGCGATGACGGGGACCGGAAGGAAGGACAGGACAAAGGACAGGAGGAAGGACAACAACAGCCGAAGTGGTAATCAGAAGAGCAGCCTCACCGGAAGAGTAGGAGGAGGATTTGGATCCAATGGTGGTTTCCATGCTGTGAAAGGATACCAGCGAGTATTGGCCAGGATCCGAGAGTGGAGAGACGGCAGCGGACACCGTCACTCGTCCATCGACGAAGCTCAAACACCGTCTCCTCCTCCTCTTCCACTTCCTCTTCCAGTTCATCCTCCTCCTCCTCCACCTCAGAACGTCTGTTCGAGATTGCGCCACGTCTTCAACAACGGTGAAATAGAGCTGAAGCACTTGGGCGGCAGAGAAAGCACAGCGGACATCGGTACTACTACAGCCACGGGTGGCGGTCCACAGAGGGTCCCTGGCCACGGCCCCACCGACCACGGCCCCTCTGGCCACCCCTGCAGCAACCAGTCGAGTCTTCGTGGTGGGGCGCAGGGTGGCAACGCCGTCCCGGCTCCGTTACAGTCCGTCCTTCGTCGGCTACGAAAGTTCGACGATAGCCAGAACAGGGAGAGCAGCGGCGGCGCTGAGGCTGGGCGCAAGTGTAAGCGGGTGAACAGGGCGCGCAAGGCCCTGCGGACCATAACCGTCATACTGGGTGCGTTCGTACTCTGCTGGACCCCGTGGCATGTTCTGTCGATGATCATCGGGTTCTGCCCGAAGGGGATCGTCTGCGTCACACCCGTCCTCTACGACATCTCCTACTGGCTGTGTTACCTCAACAGTCCTCTCAACCCGTTCTGCTACGCGCTGGCCAACCAGCAGTTCAAGAAGACATTCACAAGGATTCTCAAGTTCGACTGGCACCGAAACTAAGAGACAAGAGTAGTGGTGTGACAGAGAGACCTCAGTCACCTCCACTACTGACGTGGTCCGACCATATTAAGGACGTTTATCAGTTGATGCTGTCCATATAGTCCGGTCAATTAAGTCTTAAACCCGGACATTTACTATGGCAAGCAAATGTTTGGCATTGAAATGTTTAAATTATATATTAATGACGTTTATCAGTTGATGCTGTCCATATAGTCCGGTCAATTAAGTCTTAAACCCGGACATTTACTATGGCAAGCAAATGTTTGGCATTGAAATGTTTAAATTATATATTAATGACGTTTATCAGTTGATGCTGTCCATAAGACTACAACAATTTTCATATTATAACCGAACTTACGTTCAAAATCGCGGTTTAAGTGCTCCATTGGAAACCAATGTGAGGTACCCAAAATGCGCCATTATAGTGAATGTTATGCACACACATGCACACATACATGCTCATGTATATTGTTAACTAATGACGAAGAGTATTACATTTTATCCTTAGCGTTTTGCATGCTCGAAGTAAGTGGCATGGTTAATGCTAACTGAAATACTAATTCAATACTAACTTAACATTAAATCAATGCTAACTGAAACACTAATTCAATACTAACTTAACATTAAATCAATGCTAACTGAAACACTAATTCAATGCTAACTTAACATTAATTCAATGCTAACTGAAATACTAATTCAATGCTAACTTAACATTATTTCAATGCTGACTGAAATGCTAATTCAATGCCAACTTAGTTTCGATGCAAACTGAAATACTAGTTCAATGCTAACTGAAATACTAAGTCAATGCTAACTTAACATTAATTCAATGTTAACTTAACATTAGTTCAGTGCTAACTGAAATCCTAATTCAATGCTAAATGAAATACTAATTCAATGCTAATTGAAATTTTAATTCAATGCTAACTGAAGAACTAATTCAATGCTAACTTAACATTATTTCATTGCTGACTGAAATACTAATTCACTGCTCACTGAAATACTAATTCAATGCTAACTTAACCTATTTCAATGCAAACTTAAATACTAATTCAATGCTAACTGAAACACTAGTTCAATGCTAACTGAAATACTGATTCAATGCCAACACAACATTAATTCAATGCTAACTGAAATACTAATTCAATGCTATCTGAAATACTAATTTAATGCTAACTGAAACACTAGTTCAATGCTAACTGAAATACTGATTCAATGATAACTGAAATACTAATTTAATTCTAACTGAAATACTAATTCAATGCTAACTGAAATACTAATTCAATGCTAACTTAACATTAATGCAATTATAAACTATATATATACACAATTATATATATATATATATATATATCGCAATCCATTATTCCATCCATCCATCCATCCTTCCATCCATCCATCCAACCATCCATTCATCCATCCAACCATCCATTCATCCATCCATCCATCCTTCCATCCATCCATCCTTCCATCCATCCATCCATCCAACCATCCATCCATCCATCCATCCATCCATCCTTCCATCCATCCATCCTTCCATCCATCCATCCATCCAACCATCCATCCATCCATCCATCCATCCATCCTTCCATCCATCCATCCTTCCATTCATCCATCCATCCATCCTTCCTTCCGTCCTTTCTTCCATTCGCTTTTCCAATTAATGTGGCCGTCAGCATAGCATGTTTTTTTGTCTTTCCTCGTCTATCCTCATGTTGGGCAAAAAATGTGCATTGACAATCCGTTGACTTTTGCCTTCGATCCATAACATAAACTCTTCATGCTGCTTATTGACAGCTTATTGACCAATGGTTATAGCAATTGGTGATGAAAGCCATCGACAAAATTATCTGAACGACACGGTTAACAAACTTATGTTACCTATTCCGTAATGAACTTTTCTTGTCTAACATACTTACTACTTACGTTACCTACATGTATATTGCGTAATGAACTTGTTTGTCTTTCTGTGCCCCGTTTCCGCAAGAATTTGAAAACCGCTATCTTTTATTTTGGTTATCGTCAGGTCGGGAGCGCCTCTGAGAAGTTTCTCTTGAAGTGGCGCTATATAAATGTATGATTGCGAATACGATCCTCTGTATATTTAAGGTCTGTGTATTATAGCCATTACAAGTCTAGCCTTGATCGCAAACAGCTCAATCTAATCTAATCTAATCTTGTCATATCTGGATTAGTCAAGTCTAGTCTGATTTCATTACTTCTGAAGAACCGTTATGACGATCCCTTATAGACTCGCAGTTGAGAAGTCTGGCGTTTATTTGTATATCTTTCGAGGAACCGATTTCAGCTTTGATTCTTGACTGTGTACATGAGGTTCCCGCTTGTTATTTCGATTTATGAAACACGGGAATAGCAGCAGACTTTGTTCAATGTTATATAAGCTTATGTTTATTCTTTGTTCTATGTTATGTGTATTCTTTGTTCTATGTTATGCGTATACTTCAATAGAATACGCTTCGTCTGGTTTGGGAAAATAAGACTATATGAAAAACTCGACCAGAAAGACTGTCCGATTACTCTTCGATTCTGAGGCTGATCTCGTCAGTGCTATCAACAATCAACATACATGTAGGTCATTGTAGGATTCATTTATACATGCATTGAAGTCAGCGGCACTGTTCGTTTCAAGTCTGTAGAGCGCGTCAGGTCCTTTGGGCAAATCAATAGAAAGCGATAAAGAGGAGTTGATCGAAACCGTTCTTGAATAAACAACCAATCACCGACAGATGTGATCAATTTTACGAGAATATCCTTATTATCATCTGTCTATTTGTCTGCCATGGCTTTACTGGTAAATTTTGAGGTGAGTAGGATACACGCTGTCGGAAAATGTGACTTTTTACTTTTGACGACGTTTTTAAAAAAATTTTGGTCGTCGGATGCTTTTCCTACTTTTTTTCGCCAGAAAAATCCCTCAACGCGCCGTAAAACGACCTATAATTTCAGAATTTTTCATCAAAAATCGCGATCTTATCCTGTTTCCTGCCGCGTTTTATTTCTATGAACTTTTTACTTTGGTCGTTGTGAAGAAAGTAGACGCTGTATTCCTTCGAATACCTTCGTTTTCGGAACAACGTAGCCTACACGATGCCAAATGTTTCGTGAAGTGAGTACACGCTGTATGCCCGCGCACGGTACAGCCCTGCTGTCTGCCCGTACGTCAGTCTATCCATTCGTCCATCCATCCACCCGTTGATCCATCCATTCATCCATCCATCCGTCTGATTCCCTATCAATTTACTCGTCTCCCTATCTCTAGATACACACACTCGTCTGTCTGTCTGTCTGTCTATCAACCCGCCCACCCGTACTCTACCCATTCCCACCTGCAAAGCATTCCACATACCGACTCATCATCTCATCATCCACCGCGGCCATTACCCATGTACCCACCATAAGTAACCATGGCTCACCCACCAAAATGCACTCACCGATGCTCACCGATGCACACCCTCTCATCATTAATTTACACTGATGACTGCAGTCAATCCAGCAGGAGACCAGCGCTTTTTTGTCTTCGGTAGTGACGTCAAGTCTCATCGACCAGATCATTGGCGCGAAATGCAAAGCACGCCTTCAGCGCAGAATTACATATATATATATATATATGATCACATATACATAAATATATAAATATATAAATACATAAATATATAAATGTATGAATATATGAATATATATAAATAATCACATAATATACATAAATATATATGATATCAGAAGATGAAGGTATAGCACTCCAAAGTCGACGCTTATTGAACGAACAGAGGTGGAGAGACAACAGTCAATTATTATCGGCTTTGCTAATCCTCCTGCTCCTCTGTCAATGTCTTCGCCGAAGATTAGTGCAAAGCAAAGCAAAGCAGTAGGAAAATTCAATTAATAACTGAAGAGCAAAAACAACTTTTCGGATGGACTCTAAGATCCAGATGAATTATTTCTACCTCGGGCGAATTATAATAATGATGATGATGATGACGACGACGACGACAATGATGATGATGATGATGACGACAATGATGATGATGATGATGATGATGATGATGATGATGACGACAACGATAAAGATGACGATGATGATGATGATGATGATGATGATGAGGATGATGATGACGACGATAATGATGATGATGATAATAATAATAATAATAATAATAATAATAATAATAATAATAAAAATAATAATAATAATAATAATGACAATAATAGTAATAACAATAATAACATAATAGCAGTAATAATAATAATAATAATAATAATAATAATAATAATAATAATAATAATAATAATAATAATAATAATAATAATAATAATAATAATAATAATAATAATAATAATAATTGATCATCTATCACATAAATTTCTTGATTTAAACTGAATCCTTCAAAAATGCCTCAATTGAACAGACCATAAGGTCCAACAGATGAACTCACATCATCAGCTACTATCACTACCACTACGGCTACTACTTCTACTACTACTACTACAACCACTACTACAGCCATTACTACTACTGCTAGTACTAACTACTACAATTCTACTACCATACTAATATAATAATTATTATTATATAGATCCATGCATGTGTATGTATTGTACAGTATATACAATATACACGATATACACGTTGTATAGATACTTAGATATCAATGCACAAGCGTCAATCGAGTAACTGGCAAGATGCAGAGCATATATATATATATTATAGATATTATATACTGTATATATTACATA
>OX457052.1:26565291-26574438 GCA_949752735.1 Lumbricus terrestris | reverse complement strand
TCTTGATTCAGTCGAGGCGAAGTGGTTAATTTGTCGGTGCTTTATTGGCAGAAACCGTCTGGTTGTAATTGAGCGCTGAAATAATAATAATAATAGTAATAATGATAATAATAATAATAATAATTATATTAATAATAATAATAATGATTAGCCTATATTAATAACAATAATAATAATAACATTAGTGGTACTAGTAATAATAATAGCAATAATAATAGTAATAATGATAATAATAACAATAGTAGGCTAATACTACTACTACTACTACTACTACTACTACTACTACTACTACTACTACTACTACTACTACTACTACTACTACTACTACTACTACTACTACTACTACTACTACTACTACTACTACTACTACTACCACTACTACTACTACTACTACTACTACTACTACTACTACTACTACTACTACTACTACTACTACTAATAATAATAATAATAATAATAATAACAATGATGATAATAATAATAATAATAATAATAATAATAATAATAATAATAATAATAATAATAATAGTAATAATAGTAATAATTTCAATGACAATACAACGCTTTAATGCTGTGGCTTTCACAGGGTCGTTTATTAAGCCCTTAATTGACATGGATGAGGGTGGTTTGACTCGCCCAATCGCACACAGCTGTTGCACTGTTTGACTGTTTGCTATAATTGAATTGTTGAATCAATAATAAACTGAAAAATATAATAAAAAAAATAAAAAAATAAAAAAATAATAGTAATAATAATAATAATAATTTGGACCATGTAGAGTTTAATGTGTTGCTGGATCTGATCAACATTCGTCATAATAATAATGATGATAATAATAATAATAATAATAATAATAATAATAATAATAATAATAATAATCTCTAAGTCCCTGGGGAATAAAGTACCTCAGGGCAATACAACAATAATCGTAGACTACAGGAATTTCTATAGCCCTACTTGAAAGGTTATGCATAAGACGCGCTCTAGCTGTTTGCAGATATCGAGTGAAGTTTGAGAGTCCGGTTGCAAGCGAGGTCAGAGGCCAGAGGAGAGAGAGAGGAGGAGGAGTAGGCAGATGCGGGTTGCTAAGGCGGGGTTGAGAATCCCCAGGGGTGTCGTATCCCTGCGGGTACAGACTTTATTGATGTAAACGATTCTGTCTTCTATTCAAACTGGCGTCGATCGTCTATGGTATACACGAACATCGCCACTCTTCGTACTCTGCCAGTGCCAGTCCCGAGCCTGGATGAAAAAGGCGGTCGATTTAAAAAATACATTCCCTGAGCAGTGTTGTGGTTGGTTGGATGGATGGATGGATGGATGTATAGGTGGTTGGGTAAACGAATGGATGCATAGGTGGATAGATTCGTGATGGATAGATTGATGGATGTATTTCGCTTCAAAACTTCTTGGTATATATATATATATATATATATATATATATATATAATGCGGATAGGCTCACAGCCATAGGCGTAAGGCACATTTCTGCCCCAAAAGGGCCCAAAAATAAATCTGGAAAATTGACGTCGTGCACTTGTAGGCCAACTGACATCAGAACACTGAACAGAAGACTGTCCACTGAAGTTGGCTGATATTATAAGATCTTTATGGTTTGTTCAGGTGTTGCTATCATGATAGACGCAGTTTGTTGATTTGATTAATTATTATTTTACCAATAGTGTCGCTGTTCATAACCACCATATATACTAGAACAGCATACACATACCGATTAATGGCTCAATCAATAAATCAGTCAATAAATAAATAAATAAATAAATCAATCATTCAATCAGTCAATCAATCAATCAATCAGTCAGCCAGTCAGTCAATCAATCAATCAATCAGTCAGTCAGTCAGTCAGTCAATCAATCAATCAATCAATCAATCAGTCAGTCAATCAATAAGTGGATCGATCGATGAATTGATCAACCAATAACTCAATCAATGAATGTGTGAAGAAATTAAACAACAATGGAAGATGGGGTACGGAAGATGGGATTGATTGATTGATTGATTGATCGGTTGATCGACAGCCGAAGTGATGGTTGGATAAAATTAATAGCCGTTGCTTCAATTTGCGCTACGGTTGAATTTGTTTGGATGAATAACTTGGTCAATTGAAGGCATGGCAGATATGCATGATTTCTGCAAAACAGGAGTGAAAAGCTAATACCAGACCAAAGAGGATAAGACCAGGGTGGACTATAGAATAGACTGGGTTATGCCACAGCCCATTGCAGACCAGACGAACCTAAATTATACCAAACTATCTGTGATGTCTAGACGACAAATAGACAAGACGAGTTTACATTGAACAATATCGCATAAAAATAAAAATAATCATATGGAATGAGACGAGATTTACTTGAAATCGATGGATAGCCATGGCAGAGCAGGTCGAAGTTGATGTCTGTGTCTGTTTTCTTCTCTTTTAGAGATTTCTCTGCGTCACGTGACAACGAAATCCAGCTCACCATCGATTCCATGTAATATTATCGAGAGAAAGAAGAGACAAACGGACAGACAGAGACAGATAGACAGAAAGACAGGCGTACAGAGAGAAGAGACAGAGAGAGATAGCGATACACACATAGAGGCAGTAGACAGAAAGACAGAAGGATACGGAGACAACCAGAGAGAGAGAGAGAGAGAGAGAGAGAGACAGACAGACAGACAGACAGACAGACAGACAGACAGAAGAGACACAGACACAAACACAGACACAGACACAGAGAGACAGACAAGCAGACAGACAGGCAGAGACAGACAAGAGACACAGAGACAGACAAACAGATAGGCACATATAAAGACAGACCGACACGGATACAGATAGAGGAAAAGGTACGAGACAAAGAGAGCAATAGAGACAGACAGACAGACAGAAAGACAGGCAGACATACAGACAGACAGACAGACAGACATAAAGAGAGCATTCCGCCGATTCAATGCCAGCGGTGTCATTGCCCTGGCGCGCACCACTATCACCACCGCAGATCAGACGACGTTGGTGGTATACAGTCGTCTTCCGCTAATCCTCCTATTTGCCGGCGTCGGATTAGATCGAATGTCGACCACCTAATCCTATCGTCGATCTCATTCACTGATTCCGGACAACATCATTCGACTCTCTCTTCCGTCCACCTCCCCCGCCTCCCCTCCGTCCAGCAAACCAACCCACGACACCAACAACAATGACAGACCGGCGTCTGATGCGACGAGCGATCCGCCATGACAGTTCGTCGCTCCCTCGCTACGATCATCTCGATCCTGCAGCCACGTCATCATCGTCGTCCAACTCCATGCTGACCGTCATCTGGATCGAGGCACTTCCGGGACCGTGGACAGACTCAACGTCGCTGAGGGAGTCGACTGCCACCGCCTATGACACGAGCCCCTGCAGCAGCGTCGTCAGTGGCAACGCGACAGGGGACCCGTGTCGTGAAGGGATGATGTCGTCCGACACCTGGGAACTCAGGGGCAGTGACCTAGGGTCGGCGGAGAGTTCCGGACCATTCCATCCAACCTGGGCGCTTGTCCTCATAGGACTGTTAGCCGGCTGCACGTCGCTGGTCACCGTCTCTGGGAACCTGATCGTCATCCTCTCCTTCTTCCTCGATCGAACCATCCGTCAGCCGTCCAACTACTTCATCGCCTCCCTGGCCGTCAGCGACCTAGTGATCGGCGCGGTGTCAATGCCCTTCTACACCATCTACCTTCTGACGGGGCAGCACTGGCCACTGGGGGAGATCCTCTGCGACCTCTGGCTGTCCGTCGACTACACGGTCTGCCTCTGCTCGATCTACACCGTCTTCTGCATAACGATCGATAGGTTCTGCTCCGTCAAGATCCCGGCCAAGTACCGGAACTGGCGAACGGAGCGCAAGGTCCTCATCGTCGTCGCCCTCACGTGGGTCGTTCCCGCCTTGGTCTTCTTCCCGTCGGTGTTCGGCTGGCAGAGCTTCGTCGGTCAGAGGACCGTTCCAGAGGGCAAGTGCTACGTACAGTACATGGAGGACGCGCTGTTCAACTGCTTCCTACAGGTCGGATACTTCTGGGTGACGTTGTGCGCGATGTGCGGCCTCTACGGCGGGATCTACCGCGTGGCGCTCAACCTCCAGCACAAGTCCGACCTTAAGCAGAAGACGACGAAGCTTGTCTCGTCCGCTGGGAAGAAGATGGCGCGCATCGGGTCGGGGGTCGTTGGCGACGACGACGACGATGATGATGATGATGATCACCCGGGAAGGAAGGAAGACACGCGGGGCAACGACGCGAACGGGAAAGGGGGACGTCGGATGGTGAATAATGGCGGATGTGATCGGAGTAGCAGAGGCGGTGGTGGAGTTGGTGGAGTAGGTGGTGTAGGTGGGGGTGGAAGCGAAGTGACAAATGGCCGACGACAAGAGGAAGACGAGGAAGAGGAGGAGGAGGAACGGGAGGACAGCCTGAGTAGCCCGGATTATCCGGGCATTGTCTATGTCGACGAGAAGAAGTCGGATGGTCTGCAGCGACAACGACATCTCTCGACAGGTTTCATTCATCACGTCGACGGCGCCATGACACCGGAAGAGGATAATCGGGAGAGGGAACGAGAAGCGGCGGACAGGACGATGAAGAGGAAGAGAAATGACGGAACAAAGGATTCGGTCGACTGTCGTCCGGTGCAGAACGCCGCCGCCGCTCAGCGCCAATCTGGAAACCACGCACGTGACCGGAACCCGAGATCCTCCGGGGCTGACAACATCCGAGGTCGGACGGAGGATGGACATCGTTCGTCTCCGAATCTCTTCACCGGAAGTGGATCGCTGGTCCGTGGTAAGACTCGGAAGGCCGTCTTCATCGGGAGGACGTCGTCTGGATGCGACGGATATGAGGACGTGGAGTACCCGGCTCGCTTCGAGGTCCGCTGGTTGTCGGAGGATGACCTTCTGGAGAGTCGTCTGTTCGAGGAAAACGTCCGTCTGCTCGTCAGGTCGCATCGTATCGACAGCTCGACGACGGATTCCCCGTGCGGAGAGGAACCCGGATCTCCCGTCTGGAAGAAGCGCGATTCCCCCAGCGAGCATTCCGCTCTGCTGGTGGCCGTTGACGAGGGAGGAAGGTCGACTCAGTATCAGTCAACGCTGCAGAAGGGAGAGGTAACGATGGGGACCGGAAGGAAGGACAGGACAAAGAACAGGACAAAGGACAGGAGGAAGGATAGGACGAAGGACAACAACAGCCGAAGTGGTAATCAGAAGAGCAGCCTCACCGGAAGAGTAGGAGGAGGATTTGGATCCAACGGAGGTTTCCATGCTGTGAAAGGATACCAGCGAGTATTGGCCAGGATCCGAGAGTGGAGAGACGGCAGTGGACACCGCCATTCATCCATCGACGAAGCTCAAACACCGTCTCCTCCTCTTCCACTTCCTCTTCCAGTTCATCCTCCTCCTTGTCCTCCTCCTCCACCTCAGAACGTCTGCTCGAGATTGCGCCACGTCTTCAACAACGGTGAAATCGAGTTGAAGCACTTGGGCGGCAGAGAAAGCACAGCGGACATCGGTGCTACTACAGCCACGGGTGGCGGTCCACAGAGGGTCCCTGGCCACGGCCCCACTGACCACGGCCCCTCTGTCCACCCCTGCAGCAACCAGTCGAGTCTTCGTGGTGGGGCTCAGGGTGGCAACGCCGTCCCGGCCCCGTTACAGTCCGTCCTTCGTCGGCTACGAAAGTTCGACGATAGCCAGAATAGGGAGAGCAGCAGCGGCGCTGAGGCTGGGCGCAAGTGTAAGAGGGTGAACAGGGCGCGCAAGGCCCTGCGGACCATAACCGTCATACTCGGTGCGTTCGTACTCTGCTGGACCCCGTGGCATGTTCTGTCGATGATCATCGGGTTCTGTCCGAAGGGGATCGTCTGCGTTACACCCGTCCTGTATGACATCTCCTACTGGCTGTGTTACCTCAACAGTCCTCTCAACCCGTTCTGCTACGCGCTGGCCAACCAGCAGTTCAAGAAGACATTCACAAGGATTCTCAAGTTCGATTGGCACCGAAACTAAGCGACAAGAGTAGTGGTGTGACAGAGAGTTCTCAGTTCCCTCCGCCACTACTGACAAGGTCCGACCATATTATCAATGACGTTTGTCAGTTGATGCTGTCCATAAGACTACAACAATTCTCATATTATAACCGAACTTACGTTCAAAATCGCGGTTTAAGTGCTCCATTGGAAACCAATGTGAGGTACCCAAAATGCGCCATAGTGAATGTTATGCACACACATGCACACATGCATGCTCATGTACATTGTTAACTAATGATGAAGGGTATTAAATTTTATCCATGGCGTTTTTCATGCTCGAAGTAAGTGGCATGCTTGATGCTAGCTGAAATGCTAATTCAATGCTAACTTAGCATTATTTCAATGCCAACTAAATACTAATTCAATACTAACTGAAATACTAGTTCAATGCTAACTTAACATTATTTCAATGCAAACTGAAATACTAATTCAATGCTAACTGAAATACTAATTTAATTCTAACTGAAATACTAATTTAATTCTAACTGAAATACTAATTTAATTCTAACTTAAATACTAATTCAATGCTAACTTAAATACTAATTCAATGCTAACTTAAATACTAATTCAATGCTAACTTAAATACTAATTCAATGCCAACTGAAATACTAATTCAATGCTAACTGAAATACTAATTTAATGCTAACTTAGCATTATTTCAATGCCAACTAAATACTAATTCAATACTAACTGAAATACTAGTTCAATGCTAACTTAACATTATTTCAATGCAAACTGAAATACTAATTCAATGCTAACTGAAATACTAATTTAATTCTAACTGAAATACTAATTTAATTCTAACTGAAATACTAATTTAATTCTAACTGAAATACTAATTTAATTCTAACTTAAATACTAATTCAATGCTAACTTAAATACTAATTCAATGCTAACTTAAATACTAATTCAATGCTAACTTAAATACTAATTCAATGCTAACTGAAATACTAATTTAATTCTAACTGAAATACTAATTCAATGCTAACTGAAATACTAATTCAATGCTAACTGAAATACTAATTCAATGCTAACTGAAATACTAATTTAATGCTAACTTAGCATTATTTCAATGCCAACTAAATACTAATTCAATACTAACTGAAATACTAGTTCAATGCTAACTTAACATTATTTCAATGCAAACTGAAATACTAATTCAATGCTAACTGAAATACTAATTTAATTCTAACTGAAATACTAATTTAATTCTAACTGAAATACTAATTTAATTCTAACTTAAATTCTAATTCAATGCTAACTTAAATACTAATTCAATGCTAACTTAAATACTAATTCAATGCTAACTTAAATACTAATTCAATGCTAACTGAAATACTAATTTAATTCTAACTGAAATACTAATTCAATGCTAACTGAAATACTAATTCAATGCTAACTGAAATACTAATTCAATGCTAACTGAAATACTACTTCAATTCTAACTGAAATACTAATTCAATGCTAACTTAAATACTAATTTAATTCTAACTGAAATACTAATTCAATGCTAACTGAAATACTAATTTAATGCTAACTGAAATACTAATTCAATGCTAACTTAAATACTAATTCAATGCTAACTGAAATACTAATTCAATGCTAACTGAAATACTAATTTAATTCTAACTGAAATACTAATTCAATGCTAACTGAAATACTAATTCAATGCTAACTGAAATACTAATTCAATGCTAACTGAAATACTACTTCAATTCTAACTGAAATACTAATTCAATGCTAACTTAAATACTAATTCAATGCTAACTGAAATACTAATTCAATGCTAGCTGAAATACTTATTCAATACTAACTGAAATACTAATTTAATTCTAACTTAAATACTAATTCAATGCTAACTTAAATACTAATTCAGTGCTAACTTAAATACTAATTCAATACTAACTGAAATACTAATTCAATACTAACTTAAATACTAATTCAATGCTAACTGAAATACTAATTCAATGCTAACTGAAATACTAATTCAATGCTAACTGAAATACTAATTCAATGCTAACTGAAATACTAATTTAATTCTAACTGAAATACTAATTCAATGCTAACTGAAATACTAATTCAATGCTAACTGAAATACTAATTCAATGCTAACTGAAATACTACTTCAATTCTAACTGAAATACTAATTCAATGCTAACTTAAATACTAATTCAATGCTAACTGAAATACTAATTCAATGCTAGCTGAAATACTAATTCAATACTAACTGAAATACTAATTTAATTCTAACTTAAATACTAATTCAATGCTAACTTAAATACTAATTCAATGCTAACTTAAATACTAATTCAATACTAACTGAAATACTAGTTCAATGCTAACTTAACATTATTTCAATGCAAACTGAAATACTAATTCAATGCTAACTGAAATACTAATTTAATTCTAACTGAAATACTAATTTAATTCTAACTGAAATACTAATTTAATTCTAACTTAAATACTAATTCAATGCTAACTTAAATACTAATTCAATGCTAACTTAAATACTAATTCAATGCTAACTGAAATACTAATTCAATGCTAACTTAAATACTAATTCAATGCTAACTTAAATACTAATTCAATGCTAACTTAAATACTAATTCAATGCTAACTGAAATACTAATTCAATGCTAACTGAAATACTAATTTAATTCTAACTGAAATACTAATTTAATTCTAACTGAAATACTAATTTAATTCTAACTGAAATACTAATTCAATGCTAACTGAAATACTAATTCAATGCTAACTTAAATACTAATTCAATGCTAACTGAAATACTAATTCAGTGCTAACTGAAATACTAATTTAATTCTAACTGAAATACTAATTCAATGATAACTTAACATCAATGCAATGCTAAACTATATATTAATTATATATATAGCGCAATCCATCCTTCCATCCATCCATCCTTCATTCCATCCATCCATCCTCCATTCCATCCATCCTCCATTGCATCCATCCATACTTCCGTCCTTTCTTCCATTCGCTTTTCCCATTAATGTGGCCGTCAGCATAGCATGTGTCTTTTTTCTTTCCTCGTCTATCCTCGTGCTGTGCATTGACAATCCGT
>OX457052.1:26500291-26560291 GCA_949752735.1 Lumbricus terrestris | reverse complement strand
TCATTCATTCATTCATTCATTCATTCATTCATTCATTCATTCATTCATTCATTCATTCATTCATTCATTCATTCATTCATTCATTCATTCATTCATTCACTCACTCATTCATTCGGACATTTATATAGCGCTCCTTCAAGAAAAAACTACTCAGAGGCGCTCCCGACTCCAGCGCGCCAAAAGAACAGTTTTAAGCTTAGTAAGGAAGGATCCTGGTAGAGTCCCAGGGTGTAGGCGTATAGCTCAAAAGGAATGCCATTCCAGACCACTGGGCCAACCACAGTTATGTAGATGTTGCACTAATGTTCAATAGCAATTTCGAGTGTACACCATTGCTATGACTTAGCAGTCATATATCGCCAATATAATAGCCAACCATCAACCGATGGCGCGCAGTAATCTCGACTGAAGGATTTTGCTAAAGGTTCCTATGTTTACGCAATAACTGAGCGAGGGAAAGTTCGAACCAACGCAGTTGTCCTCCAATTAGGCCTACTATATAAGGTGAGCGATCTAAGTTCTCAGACTACCACAACTGCACAGTACGTTAATATGCGCTGTAACAACCATTTCAGAGCGACAGTGTTGACCAGCATCCAGCCTTTAGCGACCTATAGAACAGGGCTTTTATTAACTTACAGTTGTACACAAAATGTGCAGTTCCAAATGGATTTGTGCAGTTGTAGAAGCACTTTTGTACAGTTAAACTAGCAAAAAGGTCATTGTCATCCGATTGGAAGTAATTTACCACGGAGGATGGGAATGAAAAGAAAGAGTTGTGCAGTCCTAAAAATCCTTAAAAACAGCCCTGCTATATAGAATACGGGATGAACAGCAATTATTGCATGTGCAATTATACATGCATGATAAATGCATGAGTAAGCAATCTATCTCTAAGAGACAGTCTACAAAACAGTCTAAACGTTAGTGTAGGACGTTTGACATTTGCGTATTATGTTATATCCGCATTGAATGTCGTTTTCATCGCTGTGTGGATTCAAACGATGGGAGAGAGAGAGAGAGAGAGAGAGAGAGAGAGAGAGAGAGAGAGAGAGAGAGAGAGAGAGAGAGAGAGAGAGAGAGAGAGAGAGAGAGAGAGAGACAGAGACAGAGACAGAGAGAGAGAGACAGAGACAGAGAGAGAGAGAGAGAGAGAGAGAGAGAGAGAGAGAGAGAGAGAGAGAGAGAGAGAGAGAGAGAGAGAGAGAGAGAGAGAGAGAGAGAGAGAGAGAGAGAGAGAGAGAGAGAGAGAGAGAGAGAGAGAGAGAGAGAGAGTGGGTCCTACGATTGTATAAATAAACGACCTGCTGACCTTTTGCTTAGTTGTTTTATTGTAAGGTCCTATCATTATTGAGACTTGGACATCTGCAAGTCTGCATTAGAACTTCAAAGGCTACAGCGCCGCCTCCGCGATTCGTCATTAGGAAATGGTGAATGAGATATATAGACGTCGACTGTTTGATCACATAAAAATTATAAAATTATAGTCTAAAACAGATCATTTAGTTCATGTAGCGCTTACTCGGCAACTGCATCTCCAATGGCTCTATACTTCCACCTAAAAGACGAGGACTGCAAAAGTCGTTTAGTAGAGCAAAGGCTACACGAAATAATATGCTTGCGTTCATGAATAGCCTATTGTATGTGGGCCCATGTACATGTAAACATGCACATGTATGCATTGTCTATCGCAATCGTAATCGCAAATTTATACAGCGCCACTTCAAGAGAAATTAATCAGAGTCGCTCCCGACCTTACAGCACCAAACCATGCACTATCTATGTCTGTGTCCACGCATCTGTGTACGAATGCAAGTATGTACATGTACATGTATACATGTACAATGCCAATTCGAATAGTTGTCGTGCACTAACGTCTCCTCGAGTAGAGGACCAATCTAAGGAAGACTATAATTATTTCACTCAAGTTTATTATCATCATTTTATTCGTTATTTTTATTTATTAATACTAATATCGTTTTTCATTTTTACTATTTACAATAATAATAATAATAATAATAATAATAATAATAATAATAATAATTATTATTATTATTATTATTATTATTATTATTATTATTATTATTATTATTATTATTATTATTATTATTATGACTATTACTACAACTTCTGCTACTACTACTACCATTATTATTATTACTATTGTTATTATTATTATTATTATTATTATTATTATTATTATTATTATTATTATTATTATTATTATTATTATTATTATTATGACTATTACTACAACTTCTGCTACTACTACTACCACTACTGCTATACTATTGTTATTATACTACCATTGCGCGCGTAATAAATTTATGTAATAATAATAATAATTACTACTACTACAGCTCTTCTTCTTCCTCTTCTTCTTCTTCTTCTTCTTCTTCTTCTTCTTCTTCTTCTCTTCTTCTTCTTCTTCTGCTGTTGCTACAGCTACTGAATCCAGCTAAAGCTACTGAATCCAGCTACAGTGCCTTTTCTACGTCAAACCGTTCTATCCTATATCGTCCGAATCTCACAGATAAGAATTCGCCACCGAAGTTGAATCTACTTTTCTTAACAGACTTATGCTAAGTCGCTTCGTCTAAGCCCGTTTTCCATGTACAGTGAACATTCGCGTTGCGCAAAGAAATCGAGTTTTGCGCCTGCAGTATATACGGAAAAGACCGCGTCTATATATATATAGCCTTCTTCCATGGAGCCGAAAACGACGTATAGACAAATTGGATGTGACAGAAGGACATAAAGAGACAGTCAGGCGGATAAAGACCGTCGTAAACAGAGACATTAAAAGACACACAACGAATCAGAAGGACACGGAGAATAATTTCCCTTTTCAATCAATGTTATCGTTTTTACATCGGTCGAACATCGAGCGATTCGGCCACCAGCCATGGCATCAGCTCATAATGCATCGTTCAGATGCTTTATAGTTAACTTGTTTGACTATAATAGTTTAGTGATGATATTATATTTAACTTTTGATTTTAATTTGCATGTTTTTGTTACCTATTATTACTTTGATGTATTATAATGATGGTGTGTCCCATTGTGCGTTTGCAAATGGAGTAATAAAGAAAATACTTACTTACTTACTTAGAAGTTACTTGAAGTTTACAGACCAAACCATACGAAGTGATTCCCGCGTTTACAGTTCGTGCATAAGCTTATGAAATTTTGAGTCCTCTCAAAGACATTGATTATGTGCAAATTACATATAAAATTATTAGGGCTGTTGTTCGATTAAAAATTTTAATCGAAATTAATCGTGCGATTAATTTTTTTAATCGCAATTAACTGCAAATTAATCGCAATACATTTCCTTCACATGTACTAATCTTACTATTTTCTAAGGACCCCTGAAACATAAAATTTTAATGACTGAATGCATTCTTTCTATTGCGAACATATTTAATGACCTTTGGCTTAGGCCTATTGAATTTCTGCATTTAGTTTATTGAACAGTTTTGCATGACAGACAGAATTGAAACGCTGTTCAAATCAATCAACTGCTCAAAATCCGTTAATTTTTTCAATTGAACCACATTTAATTAAAATGACATAGGCCTAAATGTGAAATTAGACAACCGTTTTCTGACTATATCAAGATTAATTTTTTATTCAGCCAATTGTATAGGCAGACCAGTTTATTTACATTGGTCGGTTCAAGGGATGCTCTTATTAATTAACAATAGTATATGCTAGTTCTACTATTCAGCCTCATTATTTAGTCACAATTTTTCACAAGAGATTGCGGTTTTTGCAAACCTCATCTCAGTTGTCCTTCTGTAAACATTTATCATTTGAAACCTGAAATTCATTGGTCTTGCCATCTCATGGAGTTCAACCAACGTAGTCTGACGTGTGACGGGGTGAGGAAAGAGGAAGCAACCTTAGTAGACGATGCGATGCGGCCGATGTCGACGACTCATCGTTAGCGTTTGACGCATGTTTTGAGCGACAAATTGCTACGATAATGCTCAAATTCTTTGCTGGAATATTTGCCAAAGAATGTATCATTAGTTTTAAATATGAGCCTTCCGTTTTAAACGAGTTTTCTGCCTTTGATTCCATTTTAATCAGATCTAATTAACGCGAACGATTAATGCGTTAAAATTTTTAATCGCAACATTTTTAACGCGTTAATCGCACGCGTTAACGCGATTAAATCAACAGCCCTAAAAATTATGCAAACTGCTGCTGATGTTGATGACGTTACATGCATGATCCTCTGGAGGACATAAATTAAATTTGCGTTTACTATCATTACTTACGATGAAGGATGGACAATATGCCATAATTATACCCTATAAAGTTATAAGTTTATACCGTTATACGCGTAAGGATCTTGAGAATATAATTATGTTCATGTCTAGAGAGTGGAATTAGAACAACAACGCCGCTTGATCGGCTGAAAACTTAATTAGTTTTCATTTATTATTTTAATAAATAATGTGAAACTGAGGTTTGAAGAAAGAGAAAAAGCCGTTGGGTAGGAATAATGCATTAAAAAGAATGAGGATCGGGGGAGACCTGACAAGGCTGACAGAAGTTTTAAAAATTGTGGCTAGAATGGAGGCAGCACATGCAGAGTGTTGTGGTCCTATGACTTAGCCTCAACTTTTCAGCGACCCAAGGCCAGATAATCTGATTATTTCTATATCAGAAAAAGAAAGGAGCATTGAGACAATGCAGTAAAAGTGAATGGGAATACAATGCAGCAACGTCGCAGAAATGTCAAGGCAGACGTTCTTCAGTCATGTTATGCAATGTAGCCTGTGTCATATCGTGGTGTGCATGCAAGCCATATATTGATATGTTACGCCATGTCATGTTATGTTATACTGTCATGTTATGACATGTCATGATGCATGATATCGTGTTATGGTATGGCATGTCATATTATGGTATGTCATGTTGCATAAAGTCTTGATATGTTATAGTATGTCATGCTATAGTATGTCATGTTATGTAATGTCATGTAATGGTATGTCATGCTATATGACATTATGCTAGGCTATGCCATATTATGATATGTCATGTTATATAATGTCAAGTTATGTTATGTTATGTCATGTCATGTTATGGTAAGTCATGTTCTATAATGTCATGCCATGTTTTGGCATGGTATGTCGCGTCTTATTATTCACGTGACAACGCAGAAGGATATATATCTCCCACAGACTCACAGTAATGACAGATGACATTTTATATCCAAAATGATGCAAAAGTCGTTTTCTAGACTACAACGACAGATCCCTTTCATAATTAAACGCCGAGGCACATGCCCACATTAATATTCCATTCATTAACAGACCCATAACTGCATATATATATAGCCTACTGTACGTGAGGGAAAACAGGGCAAGATGGAAGACGAGACCAAGACAGAGACTGGTGTAAACAGGAAGGGAATCGCCAGACATGCAGACATGCATGTGTTAATAATAATAAAAATAATGTGGTCTGGTCATGTGAAAGACATTAGACCTCGGAGCCTCGGACATCGAACATGGAAAGATCAATGGTTCACTTTCTCCGAATGCTTTGTTTGTCGGTTCATCTCCAATCTCCACGGACCGTTTGCGCAATAGCTCACTCCACTGCTATGGAAATAAGATCGTGTTCATGGCTAGGATTAATTCATTTTTGGACTAGCATTATCTGATCTGATTTAATTTAAACTGCTCTAATCGAATCTATTCTATTTTGATATATTATATTATAATCGATCTGATTCTATTCTATTATATTCTAATCTGACCTGTCTTAGCTCTAATTCTAACTTTATTCTTTCGTATCAAATAGACCAATCTAATCAAAGCAGTCGACTTTATCTCATCTGATCTCATACATAATCTCGCATAATCGTCGTATCAGATCTAAACTTAATCTAAGGTTAATATGATTTTGTCTAAGCTAATAAAATCTTTTCTAATGCAATTCAATGACTTTTATAGCGCCATTTTCATCAATCATCCATTAAACCGTATACCACTTCTTTTGTATAAACCTTAGAACTCAATTACATTGACAAAATTGCGACCTCCAGAACAAAATCATGTGACCTGCCTCCAGAACATAATAATTATAATGTGGCCTGCAGCCATATAATAATTAGCACAGCTCTTAGCGGCGGCTGTGTTGGATTTTTTTTTATCGATGCAGACCTATATTTTCCACGACTTCTGCAGAGACCGAGTGGTCTACCATCAGACACTATCTGTTCATAAATATTCCGACCAGATCGTTTACCAGAGCCTCTCCATGTACATGTACACTGTACACTGTACAGCGCCTCTAGCGTCGACTTTTTACGAGCTAAGACATGACCCTTGACCTCTGACCCCTGTAGACGGATTCGAGTAATCGCCGGCGATCTATAGTTGGTCAAATTGCGCCATTAGACCCAGGTCTCGATCTATCTTCGGAGCAATTATTCAGGCGATTGTGAGCCCCGACGGGGTTTCACAATCGCCGGGGGCACAATGCCACTGCAGGGCGGCATTGAGGAGTGGCCCTTAGACTGAGATGGCGGCGACGTTGGTGGCATCGAAGGCGACGTTCGTTATAAGTGTGAATTAATTCCTGACGATAAGTCGCTCGCGATCTGCCGACTCTCATAATATCGGCGGCGGCGGCGGCGGCGGCGGCGGTGGCGGTGGCGGTGGCGGTGGCGGCGGCAAATGAAAGCTGTCTAGAACATTGGCTGTAATATCCTGATGGGAGAGAAAGGGTCTGGGAGAATCAGGAAATGACAGATAGACAGATAGACACATGGACAGACAGACAGACAGACAGACAGACAGACAGACTGACAGGCAGACAGACAGACAGACGTACATGCTGGCAAGATAGACGGACGGATGGACATGCGGGCAAACAGACGGACAGACGGACGGACAGACAGAAAGACGTATAGTCAAGACGGACAGACGGATGGACAGACAGACGTGCAGACAAGATGGACGGATGAATGGATGTACGGACAGACAGACGCTCTTGGGGATGAGATGAGTGAGGTGGTTTCCCTTGCCTTTCCCACAGACAATGATGGTTAAGCAACTTGCCCAAGGTCGCCCCGCAGGAGCTTGCGCCCCTGATTCCCACACGTGCTAGCCCGAGATATCTAAATCTCTGAATGTCAACTCCCAGCCCGGGGCTTGAACCGCAGTCCGTTGCAACCAACAGACGAATGCTGCTCTCGCTTACCGGTGTAGCTAACTAGGCCAGTGCACAAATAATAGACAGACAGACGGACATACAGACAGACAAGATGGACGAACGAATTGATGGACTGATATATGGAAAAACACACTCTTGCACATAAATAATCCACGCAGACAAACATGTTTGTGAATTCTACACGAATCTTAAATTTACAGCGAATGTCGTAAACTTGAGGTACGCGTCGAAATCAAAATTGGTGATCGTGGGTCTGTGGAGACAATGACACTAACTGCAACTCGTCGTGTCATTACAATGGTGTAATTGTTTGGTGGTCTGAAGCCGTTTACTCGACCGTAAAACAGTCAGAAAGCATAAATCAATCAATCCTTTTATTGAAACCTTTTGCAAAAAACAACAACAGCAACAGCATAGTCACAACAAGATGCAATATCGCAAGGAAACAAATTGACACAAAAGTAGCCCAACAAGGGACCCTAGAAGGGACAATAATGCCGCTAAGAGAGGGACCACAATTACCATGAAACAAATACTGACATGCAGATCAGAAGTTAAACCAGGTTCAATGGCTGTGCAATTCACGCAGATAAATGTAGTAAAGGTATACAGGTTGACGACTCTTAACTAAAGAGCTTAAGTAGCCTATACCGCTAAACTACCGCTTAACTATACTACTAAAAAATAACGTTGTAGAAACAGAAGGCAGCCTCCTCTGCTTCTCTGGTTGGTGTGCATTGTGAGAGGCGCTATATAAATGTTTAGGTACAATACAACAGGTTTTTCGAGGCAATTACGACGCAGATCATGTGACATGAGTCTTCAACAGGAAGTCGTTCTCTCTATACAACACATTAAGCGACATTTATCACCACTGTCATCATTAACGTCGTCGTCGTCATCAACTTCTTCTTTTAGCGCCAATTTCGCCATTTTATGCGCAAAAATGTGCTGCATATAATGATTATATCACGTGTGCATTGCGTAACGTATACGTCACCAAATACAAATGTGCTTCCGGTGATGACTGGCTTTCCGCCATCATCGAGAGATGGCGTAATGGTCGCCTGAAGCGAGCAGCGCGTGTGGCCTTCACATGAGGATAGTAATTAGGATGAAGGACTCATTGAAGGAGATGGGCAGGTATAGAGTTTTCCGATTGAGACAATTACCAGAGGGACTTTTGCTTTGAATTATCCTCTCACGCCCACTGCATTTAGGCATAGCCTACGCTGCCTACGCACGCGTCTATTCCAAGCATGATGTTGCTTACAAGGGAGATTGTAGGCTATAGAAAGTCAGGAACACATAGGCAGTGTTTAATCTAGTCCCCAGCTTTTGGGAGGGGGTTGAATTTGGGTTTCTAGGGGAGGGGGAGCGAGAAAAAGTCCATTTTGGGCGGACGGCTGAGCCACCGACGACGACAAGTTCATCGGTCAAATTTTCTGACGACCTTCTTCAATATAATTATAGTCATTTGCAGGGGCGTAGCCAAGGGGGTTTTGGGGTTAAAACCCCACATTGGCTTATGAAAAAAGTTTTTAAAAAGGTTATTTATCCACTTAAATGAGAAAAATCAAAACAATTGCTTGTGGTACCAATTGTTTTTCTTACTTTATTCCCTTTGTTAATTTATTCCCTTTTTATTTCCTCTAAAACTGTTGGATTGGTGTTAAGAAGGGCATCCGACCAGGCCATAAAACCCCGAAATCCCCCCATCATAAATTCCGGGCTACGATACTGGTCATTTGGTAAACAAATGTCAACGAATCTACTATTTTGACTATAGGCCTACTGAAAAAGGATGACCTTGTAATAATGTTATTAGTGTTTCGGTTAAAATCTCAGAAAATATCCCCATTAATTTTTCGCTGCTAAAATAACTGATGGCCTTATAAAGTCTTTCTGGCTGTTCTACCAAAATTTACCACCACGTCCATGCGTGTAGCCTATGTGACACAAGACCGGTCGGTTTTCGGGGGGTAGGAGGGGAAGAAATTGTTACAAATTCGCTTTTTCTGCGGGGAATGATACGTATTTACTTGTGTACAATACCTTGCAATTTTTCCTGGGGTGGAATTAATTCATAGGAGGGAAACTTTCCCCCTAGAGACGTATAGGTTAAACACTGCACATAGGTGTCTGGTGACCTTGGAGAGGCAGAAAAACACTTGATCAATTTTATTTTACAAGTCACACTTGTCACTTGTCCCAGTGCATTCATTAGTCGCTTAATACTATTCTGGAGTTACAGCGACCTTCAACGGAGAAAATAGCCTAAGTCCATTTTGCAAATCTGGCTAATGTCAATGTTTTCCGAGTGTCAAACCGTCTTGTCATGCGGCCGTATATTATATAATAATGATGATATAATTACATCTTCGTTTATTTCGTCAAACTGATATGAGCTCATTATTTGATTACGATTATTTTTCAGTATTTGATTACGATTATTTTGTAGTATTTGATTACGACTATTTTGCAGTATTTGATTACGATTATTTTGTAGTATTTGATTAAAATTATTTTGTAGTATTTGATTACGATTATTTTTCAGTATTTGATTACGATTATTTTGTAGTATTTGATTTCGATTATTTTGCAGTATTTGATTTTACGATTATTTTGTAGTATTTGATCACGATTATTTTGTAGTATTTGATTACGATTATTTTGTAGTATTTCTTTACGATTATTTTTTTGATTTCGATTATTTTGCAGACTCCATTGCTTGCTTATTATTATCATCAGACAGAGCTTGCCTTTTGTAAAAGCATGTGATCTGTGACGCACGATGAGTCATGCTTGCGATTACAATTATACTGCTGATGTTTTGCATGATATGCTAAGGGTAAACATCTGCCGTAGTCTATACAGTCAGACAATGTACACGAGCAGCATACTTAGGCTACCCGGATTTTGACCAAGAACTGAAACGAAACGGGCAGCTCTGACTTTCACAGACTTGATTTTATATAGCGCCGGTGAATAAGCTGGTCTCCCTGCATGACGTGGCTTTTGTGGGCGCTGAGAAATCCACGGAGATTTACATTACATTACATTCTGGCCACACTAGGTTACAGTCGAAAGCGAGTGCTTTGGAAGTCGATCCGACCAGATAAGAGATACTATCGCCACCACCACCACCGGTCAATTCCATTAGACGCTATTACGACCTAAAGGACACAGGCTGCGCCCGGGGATTAGGGCGATCCACCCCGGCCCCGTGTGTGCAGAACCACCAACCTTTAAACCCCGTCGCACATCTAGAATCTAGATAACGTCGACGTGCTGAATGTGCGATAAAGTAGCCAAAGATGAGGTGATGGGGAACTGGTCTGTGATTAGAAGTCCTCCTTGCTCCTTTATTATCTCTGATCGTCAATCTGACTTTGGTCAAGACTTACGGATCAACTGAAGTCCACGATGTCCTAGGGGACCTAGGCAGTCAATGTTTAAGAATACGATATTACCGGATATGTCTGTGCAAAATTTGTGAGCGTTCCGTCGAACTTTTTTTTATAAGTTTCTCTTTTGTATGTATGTGCTCTTGTCATAGCGCCCCTTCAAGAGTACTACTCAGAAGCGCTCCCGACTACAGCGCGGACACTGAATCGGAGTTTCACGCTGAAGCGCTGAGCAATTGCGAGGGAAGGACTTGCCAAAGGTCCCTACGCGGCGGCTTGATGTGGATTCGAACCTGCAACCCTCCAGCTCCAACGCACCGAACGAACATAATTATACCAACTATACACGATCACCAGCGCGCCCCACAATGTATAGTTGTATACAGGTTGTCGACGAACTTAATTGTGCGAATGTAGATCACCTCACATTGTTCTATATTCTATTTTATTTGCGGATTGAACAGGCACTAGGATCCCGACAACCAAATCAGAGGCGCTCCCAGTGCGAGGAACCCTCGAAAAAGAAAAGCCTTATAGGAGAAGGGTGGAAACGGCAGGGGCCTAGGTGCTCCCATGCAGATAAGATCTGAGCATGAGTTATAAGATAAGATAAGAATATTCCTTAATGGACCAATTGTTATCCGCATTTTTGTGTACAGGCATGTTACAATAAACAAACTAACATCATTTCTATATCCATTCAATGTCAAATGTTTTAAAATAGCACAAAACCCTAAATCCAAAATCCAAAAATCAATATAGATATGTTCTTCTATAAATATGATATAACAGGAAGGTCATCCCAAAGTAAAGAGCCAACAAAACCATAGGCACGAGGCTGCATGGCATATATATATATACATATATATACATATATATATATATGCTGATGATGATGATATATATATATATATATATATATATATATATAGAGAGAGAGAGAGAGAGAGAGAGAGAGAGAGAGAGAACATTTGACTTAGATTCTACCTTTCTTTATTCCATCAAAGGCTGAACTATAATTATATAATGGTATTATTATCTGTGTGTCTGAAGCACGACTCAGCTCGCTTGAGTAACGGTGCATGTTAATTTCTTTACGCATAGTATTATAACGCTAATTAATTTTTACTAACATGAAGCGAAGCATAAGTTTAGCCGACACAAAAAAGAAAATGACTGAAATGGACTAAACGTTTTTGCTTAGCCTACATAAATTTCTAATTAGGACCAATTATGTCTCAAAGGCAAGAGAAACCGTTGAATACTGTAAACATGAAATAGATATTAACTCATCATGTATTCCAGCGCATAGGATGTGGCCCATAATGTGGGCCTCATGAGATTCATTAATGACATATGTTTGTCTCTATAGAAAGATGATGCGTCCTTGTAACTCTCGAGATGTTTACTGCAGTCGGAATATGGTGAGGTTGCAGCGGCTGATTGATGCCATCGGTGATGGATCGGAGTCTTTATTAGCCTCACTCAGCCGCTGAAGCCAACGCTGATGCTGATGCTGATGCTGATGCCAATCCGTAGAAGATTCCGTAGAAATGTCGACTCATCGGGAATCAAATGATCAGATTTAAATGCAGACCATGTTCCAACAACAACAACAACAGCACCATACGTATAAAGTATATATACAATATATATATATATAAAACATATATATATACATTAGGGCTGCTGATTAATCGCCGTTAACGCGAGCGATTAACGCGCTAAAAAAATTGCGATTAATTTTTTAACGCGTTAATCGCGCGCGTTAATGTAATACCGATTATAATGACCATTGCACGCCACAGTAGGCCTATCTCTAATATCGGATTTATGCGGTAAAATACAGCGCCAAATGAACAGGTTGATTAATACGCTAATCGTAAAACTCAGACCAACGTGCTGACCTTCAGCACACAGCAAAAGAACCATCCCAAAATAAAATGCGACTGCATGAACTGTCATCCGACTCTGAAGACGAGCCACGAAATCAGTTGTGAACGATACAGACTTGTTCGACAAATTGAGAAAGATCTGGATCCATTGCAGTGGTGGAAGTTACAGAAGGACAAATACCCAGCCCTAGCTAAGTTAGCTAGGAAATACCTAGGATCCAGTGGCGGCGCCAGGATTTCAGTTTCGGGGGGGCTGAAGCCTCGCGGCGAAAATGTTAAATTTTCGCCGCCAAAATTTCTGACGTCTTTTTTTTTAGTCATCGACCGAAATCTCATGAAAATTTTCCATCTTCGCCGCCAAAATTCTGTCAGCCGAAAATCGTGGATATTTCAATGTAAAACAATTCGGATGGCCCTTTTTTTAGGAGGGCTGAGCCTCTTGTAGGGGGCTTAGCCCCCCAGCCCCCTCTAGCGCCGCCACTGCTAGGATCCCTGGCCAGCTAGGTGCCCATGTGAAGGTCTCTTTTCTGTATCTGGTTATGTTGCGAATAAAAAAGAGCCGCATTTGAACCAGCCAACGTAAACAAACTTGTTTGCTTAAGCAATTGGCTAAGTCATTAATTTAGTAATCGAATGTGTCCATCTTTATGTGTTAGTTGCACCCTTAGTTTCATTTTATGGAAGTTGATGTCGTTGTAAATGTAGGTCTAGCTGAAACTAAAAGGAAAGTAGAAAACTTTTTGACAGCACTGGATGATTTGAATTGTTTGCTGTTTAGTGTTTAGTCGATTATTTCTGTTACATAGAACTGTTATGAAATTAAGAGGAATAGCAATTAACAATCATTATTAATCAAGAGTTCATTATTTTACTTTTAGGCTTACAGTTAATTTAACTGTTTTATAATAAGCTTAGCAAGTAAACAGCTGTGTCAGACAACGTTAAAAACGTCGATTAATATGGCGTTAATTTCGATTAAAAATTTTAGTCGTGCGATTAATCGCGATTAAAATTTTTAATCGAACAACAGCTCTAATATATATATATATATACGTTTATATATATATACATTATATATAATTTATATAGCACTTCGATTCATCACTGATCAATCGGTCTTCATGCATTATGCATCGAGCATTCTAAGATGATCAAAACACACGAATATAGGCCTACATGTATAGATATATTTTTGCTAGAAAGACTGATGGATGGACTACTATATATATATTAGACATTAGTTTGCTTCTCTGTCTTTGTCTCTGTCTGTCTGTATCTCTCTCCTATCTCTCTTCTCTTTCGTCTCTCTCTGTCTTTGTCTCTGTCTGTCTGTCTCTCCTGTCCCTCTTCTCTCACTCTCTCTCTCTCTCTCTCTCTCTCTCTCTCTCTCTCTCTCTCTCTCTCTCTCTCTCTCTCTCTCTCTCTCTCTCTCTCATCTCTCTCTTCTCTCTCTCTCCCTCATCTCTCTCTCTCTCTCTCTCTCTCTCTCTCTCTCTCTCTCTCTCTCTCTCTCTCTCTCTCTCTCTCTCTGTCTCCGTCCGTGCAGTGTCTGCGTGTATGCCTCTATTTCTCTTCGCCGTCTCTCCGTCTAATGTTGTGGCTCGCGATTTCTTATAACGATCTCTACTTTGTTCTTCGTATTCTGTGGCTCATTCAACCAGTTAGTCACTCACTCACTCACCGACTCAATCTCACTCACATTCATCTGTAGATGAGACACAGATTCAGAGGGGTAGACTTAGAACTTTTTCTACCGCATCAACATGTATCTTTGAACAGTAGAAAACATGTGATGATAATAGTAATAATAACAATGATGATGATAATGATCATGATAATGATACGCCTTTGTTCATGATGAAGATGACGATAATGATGATGATGATATGTTCTTGTTGCTGCTGTTGATCATGATAATAATGATGAAGACGATGCTGCTGCTGCTGATGATAATGATGCTGCTGCTGCTATTGATGATGATGATGATGATGATGATGATGATGACGAAGATGATGATGATGACGACGAAGACGACGGCCACGACGACGACGACGACGACGATGATGATGATGATGATGATGATGATGATGATGATGATGATGATGACAATAGCAGAAGGTGCAGTTGCTCACTGTTTATTACACCGCGTGACAGTTGTGCAGCACGATATGCGTGCATGGATAACAAGCGCATCGAATGTTTTCACCTCAGGTGTCATTTACTTTGACATGGAATAAAATAATGAGAGAGTATTAATTTTTATTGATCATTGCTTATCAACAGCAGAACCGATTTCCAGTGCGGTCACATACATGTATGTTGGCATGAAATGTGGAGAACCATTGGGAATATATACACGATGTCGCTATACAGATCACTCAATTTGTATTCCATAATTCACCATTTCAGTGGCATCTTTGTACCAATATTTATTGTGATCGTTTTTTTAATTAGGGTGACTTGATCCTATAGGGCTTAAAGTGGCCTGGAAAAGTTGCCGGGTCTGACTTGATCGGGAAAAAATCGAAATTTTCTGACGACTTTTTTTAGTCATCACCGACTTTTTCTTGTTACTTGGTTGTCTATTCTATGTGTGGTTGTCCATTCTATGTGCGGTTGTCCATTCTATGTGCGGTTGTCCATTCTATGTGTGGTTGTCCATTCTATATGTGTGATTGTCCATTCTATGTGCTGTTGTTCATTCCTGCAGGTCAACTGCTCCCTCCCCCCAGCTAAGAAAATCGTCCTTTTAGCTCCTATAACGCAAGCTGAGACTACTGAAATTTGTCCTGTTGCTGAACTTCTGTAAATATTATTTTACGTAAACAGAATATTTCCACAAGGTTGACGCTCGAAGATTGCAAATCAGTGCTTTTGAGCCTCACTCGTAACATGCTTGGGAGGTGGTTTAGCGCAAAGGTTAACACACTGTCTCGAAGAGCGCAGGGACGTGGGGAGGGTCGCTTTCCGCCACCCCACCCCCAAAAGGTCCACTCAACCTACCATTCGGCAGATGGCATTGGTAATGGTAAACTGAGGAGTATGAGTAGGATGTTATGAGCGCCTTGCATGGCTGCCGACAGTCAAATTCTAATCCTGTAATAACTTGTGATCATTCGTTCATACTATGAATTGTAATCATACTGCGTTGTGTCAGTTTGAAAGTAAACGAAGAATACCGGTATTGTGTACCACAGCAGTTGTTTATATTTCAGTTCCACTTGCGCTCGGTGTAAATTATTCTTACCATATACGGTGCGATTTTTGAGGGCACGGTCTGTCACATTCATTCCAAGCGTCGCCTGTTTCCATGGCAACAGGTAACACGGCAGCAGCAGCAGCAGCAGCAGCAGCAGCAGCAGCAGCAGCAGCAGCAGCAACAACAACAGCTCTGAAGCATTACGCGTAATGTGTGTAGCCTAGTTAGTCGATAATTAGCTTGTCTCGTGGTTTTTACCTACAATAATTATTATTTATAGTTGGTATATTGGAGCAGCTGCAGAGACCGTGAAAACGTTCGTAGGGCATTCCAATTCTGAAACTCTGCTCTATTTTATTTACGCAACGATGGGGAACTACTAGTTGCACATGCATGCTTCAATGGCTTCTATTCGACGTCGAGCTATCTTGCATGGTTGCGGCTCCACCGTCTTTGATGACCTCCTTTCTGAGCTGCATGTGCGTGTTACCTCCGTCCAATGAAACTTGGCCTCATAAATCACTCAAGTTTTTTGTCTATAGCCGTGGCTGGGCTGGTAGGTCACCTGAATAGGTTTCTTGAAGGGGTGTCATCTCATATGAGTCCGTATAATAGAATGAATGAATGAATGATTTTTTGCGGCAGTTGAATTGAATGTTCTTATGACAGTAAGAGAAGAACTGTCACGTGTTGCTCTGGTTTTTTTTTTACTTTAATCACTCATGCAAACCTTCACACGCGTCAACAAATCAATAGAGAAAAAGTTTTTATCTGAATCCGATGTTGCAAGCCCAATGCATAGAGTCCATGCAATTAGTATGCAGTATCACAAGGGCGGATACAGAAATTTTCGAAGGGGGGGTAAAATGTTTGGTCTTGGGACAGAGGAAAATTTTCGTCTTTGTCGCCGAAAAATCAGATAAATCTGATGACTTGTTTTGGTCGTACGGACCTCTTGGGCGTGGGAGGGGCTTAGACAACTTCTCATGGGGGAGGGGACGTCAACTTTCCGAGCCAGAATAGCTGGTAGAAAATAAAGAAATTTCTAACTGGGGGGCATGGCTGGATAGGTCCCCCCATGAGTCCCCCCTGCAGTATCATATAATGTATGCAGTATGCCTGCAACATCCATTCAGGTTGCATCTACACAGCGACTCTCCCATGCATTTTAGCGACACAAGCTCAGTGAAATGAACAGAACTGCTTTCAGGTCTTCGTGAACAGTGCATGTGGAATGCATGGCTAACACAACGCACACAATAATATCATTATTTCAAATGCGTTGCTGTATGCTACAGATAATATTATGCATAGGACAACCAGCGAACAGCGCAACGTTGCAGGTCTCACAAAGCAATAATTGTAGTATTGCAACAATAGAAGCAATAGTATAATAGTGCGATGAATCAAGATAATATGCATGCATGTATAGATGCGAAACAAATGCACGCACTCAGACACAGAGACAGGGGATTAGACACAGACGAAAACACTGAGAGAGAGAGAGAGAGAGAGAGAGAGAGAGAGAGAGAGAGAGAGAGAGAGAGAGAGAGAGAGAGAGAGAGAGAGAGAGAGAGAGAGAGAGAGAGAACGAGGCAGACAGAGAGAGACTGAGATAGGTAGATATAGAGATAGAGATACAGAGAAACAAAGATAGAGACAAGGACGGTAACGGAGACAGATATAGACAGAGACAGAGGCTGAGACAAATATAGACTAACATTGAGAGACAGAGGGAGGGAGGGAGGGAGGGAGGGAGGGAGGGAGGGAGGGAGGGAGGGAGGGAGGGAGGGAGGGAGGGAGGGAGGGAGGGAGGGAGGGAGGGAGGGAGGGAGGGACGGAGGGACGGAGGGACGGAGGGAAGGAGGGAGGGGACGGGGCTTGGTGGTGTAGCGGTGTGTTCGGTGCCTTGGAACCTGAGGTTGAAGGTTCGAATCCATCTCAGACCATCGCGTAGGGATCTCGAGCAAGTGCTTCACTTGTAATTGCTCGCGCGCTTCAGCGAGAAACTCCCATGCAGTGTCCGCGTTGCAGTCGGGGGCGCCTCTGAGTAGATTTATATAGAGCTTAAAGGGGCACTATAGAAAAAGCGAGAAATGAAAAATAATAAAATAAAATGGACGGAAACTGAAACAGAGACAAAGATAGAGACAGAGACAGGGACAAAGGTACAGAAAAAGACATAAGCAGAGACATAGACAGAGAGACAGCAACAGGGACGGAAGCGAAAACGGAGACGGAGATAGACAGAGGCAGGGACAGAGACTGAAGCGCAGACAGACACACACTGTGACAGACAGACAGACAGACAGACAGACAAAGAGACAGACAGACAGAGACAGGAGATATAAAGGCTGAAAAGAGTAGGCTGGAGGTGTATTTCTGAGATAAGAGGGCACTTCGATTCTACTTCACACAGGATGATGATGAGGAGTTGATATCTTCGTGGCTTAATCGGGATTCTAATCCGAGACCCTCTCCAATCGACTCATTCGCTCGTCGTCGTCGTCGTCGTACTTTGTGGACACATTGCATCGTAAAAACAACGCACACCATCGTCGCTCTGTTGACTGTTCGGCCGACGATGGACTTCTGTCAAGTAGCAAGTGTACGCGAAATCTCAACCACATGAATATTCATGACGACATGAATATTCATGACGACATGAATATTCATCACAACATGAATATTCATGACCACATGAATATTCATGACCACATGAATATTCATGACTACATGAATATTCATGTTCAGTGGGCCGTAGCCAACACCAATAATTCTATTCAATTCAATTTTCGTTTATCAACACTTCCGGCTGGCAGAGAACGCAGCCTGTTACATATAACTAATTTTGCAAAGGTTTTATGTATAAGTTCAGTTTATAAGCGACATAAATAAATATTGGATTTGAATTAATATTAATTGATCTGAGTCTGTTGTCGGGTTTGCTAGGTTAAAAAAGACTTTTGAACAGTAGGCTACTCTGGAGATAAAGTTGCATTTCTCTTTTTCCGGATGAGAGAAGCCATCAGCCCGAAGTCATGAGTCATTGGTGGAAACACGCGTTCGGTTTCATCACCCATTGCGGGTGAAAATTTTAATATACGTGGCTAGCGGGAATTTAACTTAAATGTTCTGCTTCGAACTCACTTTCTTTGCTGGTTTATTTATGTCCGGTGCTTAATTTATTAAAATGCACGACAAGAGTTTTATTTTAATATCATGCACATGCATTCATACAAAACCAAACACTTTTATACGTCTCACTCTGAATTTTTCTAAAATTCTACACTGCACTCAAACGTAATTGAAGTTCTTCCCTTCTTCACCTTTAGCACCTGGCATGATGTGTAGCCCCATAATAGCAAATATGTTGCAACATCACCGTGCGGCAAGACGTGACTCTTGACGATGAATAAATGTGAGGGCCTCAAAATTTGGGCGCATCGGTGTAAGAGGGCACGGCTAGTTGAAAAGTGGTATTTAATGGACTATAGTCCAATGGTCTCGTCCTTTTTATGATGATATTGGTTCGGAATTGTTTTCATTTCGCCTGTATACCTCATATCTGGGCTACACTCTGAACAAACCGTTCTGCCTTCATTCAATCTTTAGGCCTCGTTCCAGCGCACAATGTTGATCGGACCTCCGAATTTCGGGTGTGCAACGTATTTTTATAGAAGTCCACATGCGGTTGGCCATCGCCGAGTGACCAGCGGGTCCACATCGGACCGTGAGAGACTGACCATTCGCTTGTGGTCACCTCTTAACAAGAAGCACACACATTCAATTACACGTGCGGCAAGCAAATACGTCCGCAGTATATAGTATTGTGTCGACTGTGATCTGAGCGGTCCGAGCAGACGGCCGTAATACATAATGCATCGGTCTGACCACAGTCGCTAAGACTCGATTGCCCTTTCATGTAATGCACAGAATGGAAAGGGTTGTATATATATATATATATATATATATTATATATATATATATATTATATATATATATATATAATATTATATATGGTATACCGTCATTACATCATGACGTCAATAATATATAACGCACAGTTTTTACAATGTGATCGGTTTCGCATAACTCAGTGGCGTAACCAAGGGGTTTTTGGCTTAGACTCCCATTGGCTTAGGAAAAAAGTTTTTTAAGGGTTATTTATCCACTGAAATAAGAAAAAACAATTGCTTGTAGTAACAAGAGTTTTCTTACTTTATTTCCTTTGTTACTTTATCCCTTTTTATTTAATGTAATACTGTTGGGTTGGTGTCAGGAAGGGCATCCGGCCAGACCATAAAACCCCCCAAACCCCCATCATAAATTCCTGGCTACGCCACTGGCACGACTGGACACAATCAGTCTTCGGTTCAGTTTCATAATAGGCAAGCAAGTAAGTAAGTAAATAAATAAGTAAGTACGTATATAAGTAACATATAAGTAAGTATATAAGTAAGTAAACCTATACAGGTTTAGATTGCCCCTTTGCTTTCTCGTACAAGTGAACCGAAAATTGCAGTAGGCCTACTATAATAAGAGAAGCATAATTGTACATCAAAGATGCAAATCGTCTGAAATTTCTGGACTAAGAACATTGTGGGGAGGGGATAGGTGAACTCAATGAGGAATTTCGATCGTCAACGATTTTCAAGAAACGTTGTGAAGTCAATGTTTATTGCTATTTAACACTATTATGTTTTATGTGCACATGTAATATAATATGTTAGCAACACACAGTAGTTAGACAAATGGATCCCGATTAGGTAGATGAGGTTATAATAATTATTATATGTGTCTAATTCCCTGCAACCTCCACCTTAGTCAATCATAGCAGAGTTTTCTTACGGAGTATCCAACATGGAAAGGCAGAGTTAACTTAACGTGCATCATACTGTTACGTTTCTCCTGTCTCCTTGTCTTTTATGCCGGATATTTCATTGGGAATGTGGGTGGGGGTTAGGTCCCACCTTCTCCCCATCTGATAATTTCGTCTCACTCCATAAATCACTTATTACCTCGGCATTAGAGTAGCCCTATATAAACAACTTATTCACTTCTGCGTTGTTATAATGTTCTCGCCGCAATGCAAGAGATTAATTGATCTCATGTGCAAGATGTACAATTGCACGATGTACAATTGCACGATGTGCAATTTCACGATGTACAATTGCACGATGTACAATTTCACGATGTACACTTGCACGATGTACAATTGCACGATGTACAATTGCACGATGTACAATTGCACGATGTACAATTGCACGATGTACATTTGCACGATGTACAATTGCACGATGTACAATTGCACGATGTACAATTGCTCGTTTTACAATTGCACGATGTACAATTGCACGATGTACAATTGAACGATGTACAATTGCACGATGTACAATTGCACGATGTACTTGCACATGAGAATCGGTTACGGTATGTTGAACTTTGAGAGTAGCTACCTAAGCAACAGCGTCAGACGTAGCCTTCTGTTATTCGTTTCTGCTCTGATTGGTAGCAACTGAACCGGGGCGCATGAAAACATTCTCTTGTGACCGATTTCATAGTTTAGGCCTAAAAGCCTTACGTGCCGTTAAAGTGACCCGTTCAACCCATAAACCTTGGGTTCAACCTATACAATTACGAGCAGAGGGCTTATTATAAATGTTCAGAGCTGTGCGTTATTTTATGCCTGTCAAACGGCGGTTAGCCTACTTTATTGCTCGTGAATATTCATTAACTTTGAAAGGGCCATGAAACGGTGTCCTAAGGCCAGTGTATTGTATGCATGCTATGAAATGGGTGAGAGAATGTTTATTATGCAATCACGACGATTGTGTGCGTGGTATACAGGGTGTGACTGCTGAACGAAACTTCAGTCGTGTGCGTGCGTGTGCTCACCGAAGGTTGTCACTGATGCTTACTGTAGGATATAGTTTATAGGTCTAGCAACATGAATTACGGAAAGGTGTTTGGTTTCCTCACTCTAATATTTTCATTATGTGGAATACTGTTCTACCAGACAAACCTCAAAACGGAATATTTTGCGAAGAAACGTTTATCCATGGAAGTAGGGCAGGATGGCTACTATGTGCGACACTGTACAACGAACAAGATTCTGGGTCAGGTGCCGAGTGGACTACAGACGATTCCGTTCCATGTGCCCCCCGGAAGATCTCCAGAAATGGCGGCAAACAGACAATCGGCATTTCAACACATCTTCAAAAATAGAACTTGGGTTCCTACAGGAGAACACAAAAATAAGGAACAAGCATCAGGTAAAAAGTAATAAGAATCTATGAGTCCTTCGCTCAACGATGCGTATGCGAACTTAAAGAGAATTTATTAAGTTCATTCATTCATTATTAGCATTTATATAGCGCCCCTTCAAGAAACTACTCAGAGGCGCTCCCAGCCCAGCCACGGCAAAAGAAAAAAGATTTAAGGGACTTAAGGAATAAGGATTGACTGGTCAGGTGGAGGAGATGGAGGTTAGGGGGAGGTCATTCCAGATTGACGGCCCCACAACCGAGAAGGCTCGACACTGTCTGGTAGCCAAGCGAGCCCGTGGAACAAGGAGTTGTGCAAACTTGCAATCATGCCTACGTACACCTAAGCTCTTCATTCATGCTACATGCGAGCCAGGCCAAAATTGACGAACATCATCATCATCATCGTCATAATCATCATCATCGTCATCAGCATCATCGTCGTCGTCGTCATCAACATCATCATCATCATCATCATCATCATCATCATCATCATCATCATCATCATCATCATCATCATCATCATCACATCATCGTCGTCGTCGTCGTCATCGTCATCGTCATCGTCATCGTCGTCGTCGTCATCGTCATCGTCGTCGTCGTCGTCGTCGTCGTCGTCGTCGTCGTCGTCGTCATCGTCATCGTCATCGTCATCGTCATCGTCATCGTCATAGTCATAGTCATAGTCATAGTCATAGTCATCGTCATCGTCATCATCGTCGTTGTCACCATCTTCATCATGATACTGACGATGAGTAAGCTGTCCACCCTTGCTCTAGTCTCTCGGTTCCTTTTTCTCCTATAGGTCCGGGATCAACGTTGGACTACGCGCAGGAAACGATCGCCGGTCTGCACGCAATCATCTCTCAACTGAAGAGAGACCTCGGTGTCGACCGCATCCGACTTCTGGACATCCCATGCGGAGACATGGTTTGGATGAGTCGCTTTCTGAAGACGAGAGACGACGTTGACTACACTGGATTCGACATCGTTCCCGATCTCATCGATCGCCATCGAAAGAACTTCGCCAACCAAACCCGTTGGAAATTTCGAGTCCAGGACATCGTACGCGATGGTCTCAAAGAATCGTTTGATCTGATCCTGTGTCGAATGATGCTTCAGCATCTCTTCAATCACGACGCTCTGACGGTTGTTAAGCATTTCTCAGAATCTCGAAGTCGCTTCCTCCTTACAACGTCCTTCAATAGAGAACAGAACAACAGCGAACTGGTTGTTGTAAATGCCAGATTTCGGCTGTTGAACTTGGAGCGTCCGCCATTTTCTCTAGCTCCCCCGGTCTGTGTGTTACGAGACGGTGAAGAGGACGACCCTCATGGGCAAAATCATTTCCTGGGATTGTGGCAGCTGCCAGTTCGAAGTGTAAAGTTCTGTCAGCCTTCTTCCCCGTTTTTGGTAAAAGGCTTTGGTGTTGATTTCTACTCGTGCACAAAATGGTCATGACTCATGACTTGTGACTAATGACTCATGACTAATGACTAATAACTAATGACTCCTGGGGCGGCAGTCACGACATAGGTGTATCTCGTACTCTAGGCATAAACATGGTCTACATCCGAATAACGATTTAAAACGGTAGTCATGGGTGAGACGTAAACCTTTGCTCTGCGAGTAACGCTACGCCCATTCTCGGGCAGGTGTAAGTCTCTACTCCCTAAGATGGCGGCTGTTTATGACTCGAAACTCGTTGCATTCGACCACACTTTTACATGTCAAAACGTGTTTAAAACGTCTGCAATGAACTCGTATAATTCGTCGGCGGCGAACATTATACTGACTTTTATTTTCGCCGTCACAAAATATTAAAATTTGGCTAAATACCATAGGAAATTGCATTCGAAGTGCCGCGTAACAGTCGGCCTACCAAATCGTGGGTCGCTTACCTAACGTAGCGACCCTTTTATCTGTTGTAATTAGTTTGTTCTAGCGACAGCTTGCATATTAAACTCCACAATAAATCAAACGCATGCCACGTGAAAATAGACAGTACGAGAAACCAACAAGAAATAGCTCCTTTAATAATTTTAATTCGGCGACCACTATCTGAAACCGGTTACGGTTTCATCAGATTCTATCCCCACATCACCGTTCTATTCAAAACCTTTTCAACTTTCTCGCTATGTAATTTTCTTCCTATAAGCTTACCTTTGTAAATAACGTTCCCTCAAATAATTATTATTTGCTCTTATCAAGCCTCGTAATTTTTTGTATTTAGACTATATTAAATGTGCATCGTTTTGCTTTGCGGCCGTCTATCCACTTGCTTACTTATCGTCGGAAACAACTGGATGTAAATATAGTAAGTAGGCTGTGCGCGTGCGCGATACCCTAGAAATCTATAACCACGGCTTTTGTCAGATGAATAGATAATCCAACGTCTACGCTTGCTCATGACTACCATACAAGAGTAAAACATATCCAAAGAATACTTATGACCTAGAGTAGCCTTTAAGTGCGGCGCACAGTACACCTATGTCGTGACTGCCGGCCCTGACTCCTGACTCCTGACTCCTGACTCCTGACTTATGACTCATGACTCATGAGTCTCTTTGATTTTTCTCGTGATTTGTCTCATGCAGATTTCCATGACAATTTTAAAGAATTTTTAAGAAAGAAATTGACGGGAAGAAACTGCATGTATGTCATACAATTTGAGGTCTATTATAGGCCTATATAAATATGATTTTATTTAGTCATTAACTTGAAGTTTAAACTGATTGCAGTTAATGTTCTCTGCGATATAATATTTTTAAAAATGCATGAAATCATAAACTTTTCAATAGAAAACCTACCTAGGCCTGGCTCCTAAAAACCATCAGCCCCATGGGTCATGGGCGGAGTTTATCAGGGCTAGAGGGGGCTAAGCCCCCAAGAAGACCCAGAGTAATTTTTTATCGTAAATGGTATATTTTCTCGGGCTTAGCCCCCCAGGAAGGCGCGGGCTCAGAAATTTGTTCGGAAAATATTTTTTTCACGAACGCGAAACTTGGGGTCCAGCCATTTGCGCGCAAGTCGTTTGCGCGCAACGTCATTTGCGTGGGGTCACAATATGCAAAGTAAAGAATCATATCAAAAAATCTGTATTGTTTTTCTACGAAATTACTACTTTAATTTAGCAGTAAGTTAAGCTAGGTATCAATGTTTTCTACGAAATGAGCGCTAAGTATCAATGTTTTCTACGAAATAAGTACATAATAGTCCAACCGAATGTTTGTGCGAGTTTGCTGATTGTCTTCAATAACAAATTGAAATGTTATGCGCAATTCAGATATTCCAACAATGGTATGTTGTCGTAAGTCGTAACGTAAACAGGAGTACACATCAAAGTGCAAAAAATAGGCCTACCCATCATACAGAAGTTCGCTGCTTGATCATATGAAGACGGCAGACATAATAGTACAAGTCAATTCACAATGCGCGCGCGCAAACGTCCCGCGCGCAAACGACGGGCATTTTTTGCTGCGCGCAAATGACGGCGCGCAAACGACAGTGCGCCCTAAACTTACGAATGACTAAAAAAGGTCATCAACTTATTTGAACGGGAAAATTAATCAATTTTTGGGGCCCTTGAAACTTTTTTCGGCGCCGCTCGTCAACAAATTTAGCTCCTCCAATTAAGAACGGAAACCAAACTCCGCTTATGCCTTGGGCAATTCCCCCGCCCCTCTCGGCGACCCTGAAGACATGCGTTGGTGTCATAATTGGACCTACACCAACTTGCACCAAACCTCTTTCACCATTTGAGTTAGTTAGTGCCATGGGCGGAGTTTGGTTTCCGTTCTTGGAGGGGTTAGAGCCTTCTTAGGGGGGCTAAGCCCGAGAAAATATACCATTCACACGGTTCAAAAAATGAATCTGGGTCTTCTTGGGGGGGGGAGCTTAGCTCCCCCTAGCCCCTGATAAACTCCGCCCATGGTTAGTGCAGTGATTTGTCCGAATATTATAGACTGTATACGGTGTTGTTATATAACTATTCAATGTTGCCTCTTCATTTTGCAACGCCCAATTGCTTTGTTATCTTCCTCGTTCTTGTTCTGCCCTTAGGCAGGCGCAAAAGTTTTAAAACGACACCATTCTGCTCTTTCCTCGTTTTCTTTACAATGTTCGTCTCATTTGCTTTGTTAGATTTCTGAATAAAAAATAAGGTCTGAAAGGTTGCATTGAACGATGTGACTCATTTCTTCTTTTGCCTTCGAGTCCAAGCAATTCAGCGCGTTCCCATATCAGACTGTTACAAGCTGCAGCCTGCAGCTAACTCCGTTGAGCAGTCATGCGGTAAGACAGCGTGAAACGCCCGTCTAAGGTGCAAGACATGCAATGCAAAACATGCAATGCAAAACATGCAATGCAAAATATGCAATGCAAAATATGCAATGCAAAACATGCAATGCAAAATATGCAATGCAAAGCATGCAATGCAAAACATGCAATGCAAAGCATGCTATACGAAAATACGCAATGCAAAACATGCAATGCAAAACATGCAATGCAAAACATGCAATGCAAAACATGCAAATGCAGTCAACGATCATTTGAAGAGGTTCTACATGCATGATAATAGGTAGTTAAACTTGGGTAGCCTACGTTTTATGCGTGAATATTATTGACGACCTTGGAGACTGATTCGTCACGAGAGGTCATCGCTGTTTTCGTGTTGTCATGAGGCAGGTTCATGCAAACTTGTAGTCGGTGTCATGATATAAAGTCTCTCCCGATTTAAAGTCTCCCCTCAAACAGAGTCTCCCCTGGCTGAAACTCTGCATGTATTGAAAGATATTTATCTTATATGAACGGCAATAAGTTGGAAAGTATATATAAAATAATATACATATAAAAATATATATTATGTTCTTGTCAAATAATTTACAAACGTAAAGTAACGGTTGAACCTGCTTACTGCTTAGGCCCATATCTATAAATTTTATGGGACTGTATATTATATAGCCCATTTCAAGTTAAACGGCAAAGACTTTATTTCAGCGGGAGATGAAATTCTCACCACAGGAGACTTTATTTCGGAATATACAGTCTCCTGGGGCGAATTTATTCTGAAATAGATCCGCCGGGGGAATCTGTTTTGAAACAGAGTCTCCGGAGGGATACTTTTGGGGGACTCTGTCACGCTTCGCCTGCCATCTTTGGGCGAATGGCAGAGCTGGAGCCGCGAGTCTGAGGCGGACAACGGCGAGACCCTTTGTCAACCTCCAATTGACCTTCAAAGTTTTCTTCCTTTTTCTTCTGTGTTCAATAGCGCAGCCTACGCCTAACCTAGTCACTGTATTTCGGTATCTAAAGCTAGTGTATAAGTTTCTAAAGTTCTTAACTTGTTCAATTACAACAAAGCTCTGTTTCTGGTATTTTCTTCTTTCTTCATAACAACGCAAATAACACAACAAAGGATCAACGACGACAAACGCTTGAATTCAACGACAGCAACGCAACTATTATTATCTAACTCCACTGTTCTCTAAAACGTCTTCTACTCTCTACTACCAACTCCTTCTTCTACAACTTAACTCACTGTCTAGACGTACACTCTTCCCCTTGCCGCTCTGTCCTTCTATCTGTCCGTCTGTCTGTCTGCCTATCCCTCTCTCTCTCGCGCTCTCCGGCGACGGTCGGCCGAGCCGCGCCAACTTTCCCGCCAGTCTGTCACCTGCAGGCCTAACTGTCTAGACGCTGACCTTGAGCTGGTCTAATCGTACGCCTAAACATCAACTGACCACATAGACTATACAACATTAGCTCACATTACCTCCCTCCTTTCTTTTAAAGAGAGCTAATTATCTATAAAAATTAGCGAACGTACCTTAACTAAACAATGCAAATAGTCTATAACATAATACATCATAAAATATCTTACACTACAATCTAGACAGACAATCAGCTACTACATTCAATTTACCTTTCTTATAGTTCAACAGAATGTCAAAATTTTGCAATGATAAAGACCATCTGACTAATTTAGCAGATTTCGACATTGATTCAGTCAAATAAACTAAAGGATTATGGTCTGTAAACACATTGATTTTAGAACCAATAAGAATTTCTTTCAACTTGTTTAAAGCCCATATGATTGCATAGGCTTCCTTCTCAATCGTCGCCCACCTCCTCTGAGTATCTGTCAGCTTCTGACTGATAAATGAAACAGGACGTTCAATCCCTTCCTCGTCCACCTGAGACAGTACAGCTCCCACAGCAAAATCACTGCTATCACAGTACAAATTAAATGGTTTCCCAACCTCAAACATATATAGAATCACATTTGATAAAACAATCTGTTTAAGGGAATCAAAAGATTTCTGATGTGCATCAGTCCAAACAATGTTCTCAGGTACTTTCTTGCTGGTCAAGTCTGTCAATGGTTTAGCAATTTCAGCAAAATTACAGATAAACTGTCTGTAAAATCCAAAAAATCCTAAGACTTGCTTCACTTCCTTCCTCGTTTCAGGTTTCTTCAAATTAATTAAACTGTCAATCCTGTCTGGATTCATCATCTTCTTCCCTGATCCTATGAGGTGACCGATGAACTTCACCTCACTCTTACCAAACACACATTTCTTCAAGTTCAATGTTACATTATGCAGTCTTATTTGTTTCAAGAATAATTCCAAATGTCTTAAATGAATGTCCCAATCATTCGAATGCACTGCAATGTCATCAACATAAGGTTCAGTAAAATCATGAATCGGTTGCAAGATCATATTTATCGCTTTTACAAAAGTCCGTCCAGAGTTAATCATTCCAAACGGAACACGCGTAAATTCATACAGTCCATTATGTGTAACAAACGCAGTCTTCCATTGGTCACTCTTTTTCACAGGACAAGTCCAATATGCACTGCGACAGTCCATAACAGAAATGAACTTGGATTTTCCAACTTTGCTCAAGACATCGTTGACGATTGGCATAGGATATCTGCAGTTTTCAGTAAAAGAGTTAATGTACCTGTAGTCACAAGCCAATCTCAAGGATCCATTCTTCTTTTTGACAATGACAAGTGGACTTGCCATTCTGCTTGACGATGGTTGAATGATATTTTCTTTCAGCATCTCTTGTATTTGTTTTTCCACTTCTGCTCGGTATATTAGTGGTATTCGATATGCCACGAATTCTTTTTCTCGAAAGTCTGGTCTCAGCACCACTTCGTGTTCTACTAATGTACATAGTCCAGGTTGGTCTGAAAATCTGTCTGCATATCGATTCAGTACATCAAGTAATTGTTTCTGCTGTTCGCTGGTCAGATGTCCAATTTGTTCGTAATCCAATTGAAGTGACTTCTGTTTTGTCTCTGAATAGTCTTCCTTCAGCGGTATTTCTACCACTGATCCAAATTCGTCATCCTCTTCCACGATCAGACCACAAGACAATGTTCTCGTAATGAACTTCCTCATCTTGTTAGCATGAATAATCCGTCGACCGTTTTCGTTCATGTCCACCAGATACGAATATTTAGATCTTCTTTGCAGGACCGTGCATGGACCATGCCATCGGGAGATCAATTTATTGGTTGACGTTGGATACAGCACGATGACGTTCTCTCCTGGCTCGAATTCTTTATCTTTTGCTCTTTTGTTGTATTGACTGGCGTACTGTTTTTGCTTTTCTTCAGCACAACTCTCGGCGAATGTCAAGGCCTTTTCCATGTCTGCTCTTAAATTCTTCAGGTACTTTGCCGGTTGCACTCCAATGTTCGGTGGTAGATTTATTTCTTTGGTCCAGCTTTCTTTAAGGATGGTGAGTGGCCCTCTCGGCAACTTTCCATAGACCAGCAAATACGGTGCCACTCCTGTAGTTGCATTAGGCACTTCTCTCAATGCCCAGACTGTAAATGGAATAATTTTATGCCACTGTCTCGGATTTTCCACAACGACATGATGAATCATTTTCTTGAACGTTTGATTCCATCTCTCCACCAATCCTGCCGCTTCTGGATGTCCTGGCGAATCGAATCGAGGACAACATCCCATCAGTTTCAGAAATTCTCTTGTTAGACTGGCTGTAAAATTCGTCCCTCTATCGCTCGTTATTACTGACGGAACTCCCACATCCATGAACAGCTTCATCAAAGCTTCGCATACAGCCTTAGCGGTCAATGACTTCATCAAGAATATTGTCGGCCATCTTGTACATGAGTCCACGATGCACAAACAATACTTATGCCCTGCTGCTGAAGTCGGTTCGATTGGTCCTACGACGTCCATGGTCATTCTTCTGAACGGTACATCCTCTCTTGGTATTGGTGTAATCGGCACTCGATCCATCACCAAACGTCGTGCTTTCAACTGACACTTCTCACAGGACTTGCAGAACTTCACCACATCTCTACGCATTCTTGGCCACACAAAGGACAACTTGATACGTTCCCTTGTCTTCTCTTCTCCCAAGTGTCCGCCAAATACTGACTCATGTGCCAATTCCATCACCTGAATTCTTCTTTCCTTCGGCAACACCAACTGATACACCAACTGGTCCAACATTTGATGCTTCTTATACATCAACCCATTCACCACACTAAACTCTGATCCTTGGTCTTCAGCTATCTTCCACCACGACCTCAGTGACTCGTCATTTCTCTGCTGCTCTTCAAATTTCTTTGCGTCTGCCAATTGTCTTTCATCACTCGTATTCTCGGCAAACAAATCCCTCATACTCGTGTCTATTTCACCATCACTCTCAGAATCATCATCATTATTACGTTCACATGCAACCATCTCTTCTTCAATTTCATTGTTTCCGGATGTTATTCCTTCTTCTTCTTCTTGAACGCTTTGTTCATCATCGCTTTCTGTGTCCTCATCTAGCAAACTTTCATTTGACTTTTCCTCTTCTCCTTCTTCCACTTCTCTTCTCCGACTCTGTGCTCTTGTAGTCACATTCGCTTGCAATTCTCCTTGTAATACACTCACTGGTGGAACCTCTTTCAGTTCTGCGATTATCTCTGGATGCAGCAAGAACTTTTCTTTGTTATCTTTGCACAAGACTGCCGGAATGCTGGCACACACCAAGGTTAAATATGGCGCGATATTTACTCCCTTGTCTTTCAAATCTCCTCCTTCGTTATGACAACTCATCCGCACTTCGATTTTCACCAACTTAGCTGGAATGGGTTCTCCAGCCACACATTGCAAATGTACTCTGCCAATTTCTTCCACTGTCGCTCCTTTCAACAATTCCTCATTGATTACTGGAATCTCAGTACCAGAGTCAATCAGCGCTCTGACTTGCACGGGATGACAACTGTCATCATTTCCACGTATCTCTACATTGACATGCTGTAGTAAAGACTTCTTCGTACGTTGACATTCATCTTTGCTTTCTGTTTCTCGACCAGTATCTTTAATTGGAGCAGAATTTACTATTTCTCTCTGTATAGCAAATTGAGGCGTGCACTTCATCACTGACTTCACTTCCGTTTCGCGGTTGTCTTGTTCTTCAGACTGATTCGGTGCATTCATTACTTGTATCTGATTTACTCTGAGATTTTCTGCACTTCGAGTAAACCTATTTCTCAGATTTGTCATTCTGGGTGGTACTTTGCAATCCTTGATCAGATGTCGGTCTGACTGACCATTATGACAACGTTTCTTAACAATCCCTCTCTGTTCAGTGCTCTCCCGCCTGTAATTGTACGCTGCATTGTTTTCTCTTTGGCGTCCCATCACTGGAATTCGACTGTACATTTGTCTGTCACCCGTTGCTTCTCTTCGATCTTGACCAAACTGTCTTCCAGGAGCACCATCATTCCTTGCTTCGTTATTTCTGACTTGGTTTCCTGTTTCTTTGTTATTACTATTCCACCTGGGTTGCTTCGAACTATTTCCCCATGCTTCATATTTCGGTTTGTCTTGAAACATTAGACCAATTCGATTGTTCACGTGTACGTCTGCGAGTTCTGCAACATTACTAGCTTCAAAGCATTCAGTACCCTCTTTTGCTAGTACGAACTGTAGTGGACCCGGTGGTAGACATTCTTTCAATTTATCCGCCACCAACAGATCAAATAACTTCTCGTAGCTTTTGCCCACTCGCCTACTTCTGACATAATAGTTCAACAGATTCTTCAATCTTGCTGTAAACATAGTGTATGTTTCTTCTGCCGTTTTCCTCGCATCTCCAAATCGTGATCGATATTCTCTCGCTGTCAATTTGAATTCTTTCAGTAAATGTTCTTTCACTATGTCGTAATCATCCAGATCATCGAAAGACAATCGGTTCAACACCGTTCTTGCTCTAGGCGTCATTAGTGGCAACAGCAATTTGACCCAAAACTGCTTTTCCACCGTAAAACTGTTGAATGCATTCTCAACTGTCTCAAAATATAATGGCACCTCCATCATATCATATGGCATCTTAGGTAATACGTGTTTCATTGCATCACCTATCCTTTTAATCTTGGACACCATTGTCTCACTTTCTCTGATCCTGTTTCGTTCTGACTCTTCACGGCTTCTTCTTTCGTCTTCATTTCGTTCCCTCAGTCTATTTTGATCTTCTACCCTACGCAGTTCTTCTTGTTCTATCTTTTGCTGCAACAATTCTAACTGTTTTCTGCGTTCCTCCTTTTCTATAGCCATTTCTCGGAGCTGAGCTTCCTTAAGAGCGAGTTTCTTTTGTTCTAATTCTAATTGTTCTTCCCTTTCTCTTTCCGCTTTTTCCAAATTTTCTTTCTCCATTTTTAATTCTTCCTGTCGAATCTCTTCGGCTCTTTGTAATTCTGCCAAACGCATGGCTTCTTTGTCTTCCTCACGAATCTTTTGCTCTTCCATCTGTTGTTTTCGTATTTCTTCATCACTTTTCCTTGCTCTCTCGTATTCTATCATCAATTCCATTCTTCTTCGTTCAGCTTCGTCACGATCTCTTTTCAGTTGTTCTAGCTGAAGCTGGAACTGCTGCTTCTGCATCTGTATCTCTTCTTGTCTCATCCTTTCTGCTTGTTCTGCTCTTGCTTTTTCCTCTAGTCGAAGCTTTTCTGTTCGTTCAATCTCTTCTTGTCTCCGTTTCTCCTCTTTCTCTTTCTCTTCTTGTTTTTGTTCTTTCTCCTCTCGTCTCCGTTGCTCCTCTTTCTCTTTCTCCTCCTGTCTCCGTTTCTCCTCTTTCTCTTTCTCTTCTTGTTTCCGTTCTTTCTCCTCTTGTCTACGTTGTTCTTCTTTCTCTTTCTCCTCTTTTCTCCGTTGTTCCTCTTCTTGTTTCCGTTCTTTCTCCTCTTGTCTCCGTTCTTTTTCTTCCTGTCTCCGTTGCTCCTCTTTTTCTTTTTCTTCTTGTCTGCGTTGCTCCTCTTTTTCTTTTTCTTCTTGTCTGCGTTGCTCCTCTTTTTCTTTTTCTTCTTGTCTGCGTTGCTCCTCCCTCATCATCATAAATTGCATCAACGCCTCCATAGACATCGGTGCCGGTGGTTTTTCAATTGGTTTCTCCTCAACACCACCCACAGCACCTTTCTCTTCAGCTTCCTTTTTAAGCCAAACCTCTGCTAATGCTCCCATCAAATTTTCTCTAGACATCTCTTCGACTTCTTCTACGTCTAGACCCTCTTCAATTAATAACTTTATTAATCGATCAGAAGACATCTTCTTTATACTGGCTTGCTTTTGTTCTGTAAGTTTCTCCATCTTTCTTCTTTACTTCAGTGATTACCGTGAAGAAATCAAGGGAGTGGCTATGAATATCTGTGATTGGCTGACTTTAATTCTTATGGCTCCTTGGGTAAACAAGCAAGTTTTGTATACCTCTCTCTGGCGTTGCGTTGTCGTAATGTTATTCGTATGCCCGTTGTATCTTCTCACCAGACTCCGAAATGCGTCTCCAATTGAAAATATTCCTCCAATTGAAAATATTCCTCCGACTGAAAATATTCCTCCAATTGAAAATATTCCTCCAAATGAAAATATTCCTCCAAATGAAAATATTCCTCCAATTGAAAATATTCCTCCAATTGAAAATATTCCTCCAATTGAAAATATTCCTCCAATTGAAAATATTCCTCCGATTGAAAATATTCCTCCAAATGAGTTCGCTATCCCAACGTCCTTTGCTTGAATTCAGTATCCCACCGCTGTCACCAAAATGTCAACCTCCAATTGACCTTCAAAGTTTTCTTCCTTTTTCTTCTGTGTTCAATAGCGCAGCCTACGCCTAACCTAGTCACTGTATTTCGGTATCTAAAGCTAGTGTATAAGTTTCTAAAGTTCTTAACTTGTTCAATTACAACAAAGCTCTGTTTCTGGTATTTTCTTCTTTCTTCATAACAACGCAAATAACACAACAAAGGATCAACGACGACAAACGCTTGAATTCAACGACAGCAACGCAACTATTATTATCTAACTCCACTGTTCTCTAAAACGTCTTCTACTCTCTACTACCAACTCCTTCTTCTACAACTTAACTCACTGTCTAGACGTACACTCTTCCCCTTGCCGCTCTGTCCTTCTATCTGTCCGTCTGTCTGTCTGCCTATCCCTCTCTCTCTCGCGCTCTCCGGCGACGGTCGGCCGAGCCGCGCCAACTTTCCCGCCAGTCTGTCACCTGCAGGCCTAACTGTCTAGACGCTGACCTTGAGCTGGTCTAATCGTACGCCTAAACATCAACTGACCACATAGACTATACAACATTAGCTCACACCCTTTGTCCGAAATATTTTAACGATGAACGTTTATTTTTCAGTCTCATGACTCTCCTTTAGCATTCGTTGTGTATAGATGTAAAAAAACTTAGTGATTGGTATCGACTCTATGATCAGTGCATACATGCAGATCTATGTAGGCCTAAATGCTAAACATGCTACCCGGCTAAGACCCGGCAACGTCAGGTCACGAAAACCAATGCCTGGGCGCTGGCCCTGAACAGACCCGCCTTCAGCCCAGTCGAATGGTGAGTGGAAACGCAGACATCGTTCAAGGACGACCGACCAACCGACCGACTAACAGTATGAACTCTCGACCCACTTCATCTTGTCATGAATCGCTACGTTTGTTCATTAACCGATGCTTTTTACTTGGAGTAGAGCTTTTGAGAATCCGAGTCTATTACGCAGTGTGAGAATTGTGGTGAAAAAACTGTGGGCGGGGGGGGAGGCGGCGGCGGTTGGACTATGATCCACTTGGAATTTGGGTGTGAAAAACAGACTTTACTATGGGGCTCCAAAAAAGACTGGGGTTGAAACCCCCAACTCGGCAATTCTCGCCCCTGCTGCTACCATAAGGCTGAAGAGAAGATGTGTTCACAAATCGCCTTGAGTACGTGAGGGGAAGTACATTTGGAGACACGATGTATTGCACAGCTCCTTAGTGGTTAGTTAGAAAATTAACAATTCAACCTCAAGTCGCCACGTAAACGGACCTCGAGCAAGTCCTTCACTCGCAATTGCTCGTGCACTTCAGCTTGAAACTCTAATGCAGTGTCCGCGCTGAAGTAGAGAGTGCCTCTGAGTAGGAAAATTGAAGGGGCGCTAGGTCTATTAATAGAAAATGCAAGAAATAAATTTATAGCAGTTGCAAATTGAAAACTCGTTGTTCTGTGATTATTCTTCGTAAACGATATCTTCCTGGTCAAAATGGAACACTACTGTCACCTAGCGAATAAAGTTGAAATGCTGAGCAGAGATAAGGTTATTATTACCGGAGAGTGCGTAACCGAATGGCGATCATTCTTCAGCTAGTGTTTCGCTAGTATAATATTATATAAGTCAGCAGACTCAAATCAGAATTCCAGTAATCAACTCAGCGACGAAAGGCTATAGGCCTAGTGATATTATAAGGTTTGGTTATTAAACCTGATTTAAAGATGGATCATGAGCCTTGATTGAGATTTAACTTCAAGTGACCATTGCCCATGTCTACAGAAGGTATCGTATTGTCTTATACGAGATTAGATTAGATTAGATATGGTTAGATTTAGTAGATATGACTAAATTGGAGTCGATTAGACAAGATTGTTATAGTGCTGTTGCTATTTTGATGCCTGTGATGTTGCTAATACTTCCACCTAAGCTGCTGTTGCTGCTGCTGTTGCTGCTCAGTGTTGTCTCCAACAACACTTCAATTTCTTAACCTATTGTCTTGGACGGACGGTCTGCAGTTATTGACCGTTGTTGCTAATGGTAACGGCTGTTGTTTCGTGTGGTAAAGGTAACAGAGCCTTGTTTGCGCGCGCGTCTATGGGATTTTTAGTAGTGATGTCTCCTTCTGAGACCTTTACTCATTCAGACCAACCCAACGACTGGCGTTTTTTTGTATGCGCACTTGTCATGGTGCCCCTTCAAGCCATCGTTGTTCTGTGATTATTCTTCGTAAACGATATCTTCCTGGTCAAAATGGAACACTACTGTCACCTAGCGAATAAAGTTGAAATGCTGAGCAGAGATAAGGTTATTATTACCGGAGAGTGCGTAACCGAATGGCGATCATTCTTCAGCTAGTGGTGCCCCTTCAAGCCATCTGCTCAGAGGCGCTACCGACGACTACAGCGCGGACACTGCATCGGATTTTTACGCCGAAGCGCTGAGCAATTGCGAGTGAATGACTTGCCCATGCATGGTCCCTATATACGGGGCCTTCCTCAGGCTCCTCTATCCATCACACCTCGGGCCTTTCACTCGAAACTAAAGACACTCCTGTTCAAGAACTCTTATCCTGTTTCACCTGATCCCCCACCCTCCAATTCCCGGCTCAGACGACACCCACCTTAGTAGCTGTTCCACTCTGATCATACGGTACCTCGACCCGGACCACCATGGACTACTCTTACGGACAACCCTTTTGACTCAACGCATTTGATCCTGATCCTATGGTAACTCGACCCGGACCACCACGGACTACTCTCACGGACAACCCTCCTAACTCAACGCAGCGCTCGTGAATAAGCCGGTGCCCCGCGCTTGGCTTTCCAGTGGCGCTTTAGAAATTAGGAGATTACGATTACGATTACGATACGCGGCGACTTGAGGTGGATTTCGAACCTGCAGCACTGCGGCTGCAAGGCGACAAACATGCCCACTACAGCATCGCGCCCCACGGTGTGGTTTCAACATGTCACATATAGAGTCAGTGTGACGTGAGAAAACCTGTCTATAGCGCAAACTCCAAATTTCTAGGGCACTTGCTTATTAACTGTAGATCATTGTCATTGGCGCCGCGGCGCGGTCCAGATATCGACCCCAAGTGCATGGAGGTTGGAGGCCTGACGCCGGTGACCAAAAAAAGGTGATGCTTCTCGCCATGCGTGCTCGCACACAGGGCAAGAGGGGGAGCACTGCCACATGGAAAATTGATTTTCATATTTTCAACTAATACTTCTTGGTTTTTAACGGATTTAGGCACTAAAGCGCTAATGTTACTATCCGATGGCCCACACAAAGTGAAACGGAGGAATTTACATTAAGAAACTTTTGTGAAAAACGCGAGTTTTTAATTTTCTGCTTTGCATTTTCAGGCCCTTGACAAAACATCAACACTAGGCTTACATTATACCAGTACCACCATTCCAGCCAAAATTTCTTCTGGCACCCGTGTCTCCCTCCTTCATGCACCCTCAAAAGCGAAAATGTTGATTTTCATTCCAACTCCAACAAACACTAGGCCTGCAAAGAGTAGGAAGCGACAGCTGACGTGTATATTTCAAAGCGTTTCTGACAACCAGCACCGCGTTTCAATTGTTTGAAACAAATTCTGACGTAGTGATGAAAGTTAGTGATTCACGAACCAGTTCTTTATTCCTAAATCTTGGTTTCATCGTTGTCAACAACTTGTGAACGTTTGCTTGTTTCTCTGCGAGTGGTCATGGAGTGGGGGTCATGGAGTGGGGGTCATGGAGTGGAGAACGAAAGGTTATTAAGGGATATAATAGATGAAGGGACGGCCGGGGAGAAAAAGGGCGACGGGAAGGGATTCGAAAGACGACGTACATCCTTGCACTCAAGTACTAACCAATATTCAATGAACCTGTTGCAAGAAAGTGTGTTCTTTTCGCAGGCTTAAGCACAATATATTTTTTCTCTATTTCTATAGCGCTCCTTCTAAAGCTATCTATATACTCAGAGGCGCTCCCGACTATAGCGCGGACGCTGCATCGGAGTTTCACGCTGAAGCGCCCGAGCAATTGCGAGTGAAGGAGTAGGTCAAGGTCCCTATACACGGCGGATTGAGATGGATTTGAACCTGGAATCCTCCGACTACCAGGCAGCAACGCCACCACTACACCACTACACCACCATAATGCTCTATATGTGCTGCAGTCATGCAGCTTCTATCGCGTCACTTAGTGATTAACTACCAGGTACTGTCGGTGTGGTACATAGTTGCTATTGTTGCTACTAGTTCTATTGATGCAGGCTTTTGTTGATTATATATTATAGCAGTTGTTGCTCGATGCTCACAATGTCACTGTTGTTCCGCACGTTGTTCGTTTTAAAACAATCCTCAATGTTTGTTGTCCACGGTGGACTATACATGTAGCTTCTGTAACAATAGCTTCACCTGCCTAGTGCTTCCGTATCGCTTGCTAATAAATGAGGTGATGATAAGAATAATTATGAGAATGACGACGACGACAACGACGACGACGACAATGGTGATGATGACAATTATGATGATGATGATGATGATGATGATGATGATGATGATGATGATGATGATGATGATGATGATGATGATGATGATGATGATGATGATGATGACGACGACGATGATGATGACAATGATGATGATGACAATGATGAAGATGAGGATGTCGACGACAACGACGATGACGACGATGATGATGACGATGACGATGATGACGATGATGATGTTGATAACAACAATAATAATAATTATGATTATGATAATGATGATGACGACGACGACGATGACGATGATGTTGCTGAGAATAATCACAATAACTACAATGATGATGATGACGACGACGACGACAATGAGGAGAGGGCGGAGGAGGACGGGGCGCCTATGCATCCCAACCATTTCTGCTGCTGCTGCTGCTGCTGCTGCTGCTGCAAATATGGCATCATGCATGCCACTGATCGATAACAGAGGCGAGCAAGCGAGTGAGCGTCCGCTGCCATGCAGACAGGCGTGTCTTCCGCCTGTATGCTTCCTCTGCTGCCGCAGCCCAGTCGAGCATCCGTCCTCCGTCATCGTCCATGAAGGTACACACCATCTCCAGCACCGGAAATGTCTGGTGCCGCCAGTCATTAATGTGGCTAACGGGTCCACAATCATTTGACGCGCTTCGCCAAGCAAGCAAGCAAATAAGTAAGTTGGCAAATAACTAATTAAGTAAGTAAGTAAGCAGGGAGGTAAGTGATTTATTTCGATGGTAAAATACCAATGAAGTGGCTACTGAATCCTGTGCTCTGATAACCGTGTACTACTTTTTATCTGTAACTGGATAGTATTTGATAGCCTTTCGGAAGACTATCAGAAACGTGAGTGTGGTACCGGTAGTTGAAAAGAAGTGTCTAGTTCGCTGTTAAGAATAGGAAGCAATGTTAGACCCAGTGCAATGGCGTGTTTGAGAGGTCATTACAATGCGATATGATTATGCTTGTTGTTTTTTAATGACACTGTGTCATATCATCCTTTCTCATGGCTTTAGACTGGCACTTCAAGAGTACGAGCAGTGGCGGAGTTAGAGCGCGTTCTATGGCAGTTGATGCTTTTATAAAATTATGGTGCATGCAGTAGTGACTAGTGTGACGAGACATGATATCTCGTCGTGAGATGAGTTTCGACCTGTGGACCAACCTTGTCGTCGTCGTCGTCGTCGTCGTCATCGTCCAATGTCTGTTCGGACCTGTTGCTGCGGAGGCTGGGACAACAGCCGCATCACTAGCAACAGTTCCTCTGTCTGGCTTTCTCTTTCTACGTCTCTGTCCTTCTGTCTCTGTCTCTGTCTCTGCTTCTGTCTCTGTCTCTGTGTCTGTCTCTCTGTCTCTCTTTGTCTCTCCCTGTATCTCTCCTGTGTCTCTTTATCTCTCTCTCTGCTTCTGTCTCTGTCTCTCTCTCTCTCTCTCTCTGTCACGCTCTCTCTCTCTCTGTATCTCTCTCGCTCTGTATCTCTCTCTCGCTCTCTCTCGCTCTGTATCTCTCTGTCTCTCTCTCGCTCTTTCGCTCTCTGTCTCTGTCTCTGTTTTCTCAGTTTGTCTGTCTCTCTCATCCTCTCTCCCTTTGCATGTCTCTCTTTGTCTGTCTGTGTCTCTGTCTCCTCCATCCCTCCTCCCTTTCCCTCTCCCTGTTTCTGTCTGTGTCTGCCTCTGTCTGTCTCTCTCTGTCTCTCTGCTTGTCTGTCTCTGTCTGTCTGATTATCTCTCTAAGTCTCTCTCTCTCTTTCTCTCTCAGTCTGTCCCTCCTTCGCTCGTCCTTCTTATCGCCAGTCTCCATCTCCAATGTCATCTATAGACTTCTTATAGCGCACAATATTTATGCTCAATGCAACAGATGGACAACAGGAGGACAGAGAGAGACATCCAAGAAGACAATTAGACGTCCATCCTCGCAGGCTGAAGAAAATCCGTATAGCACGCAGAAAGGAAGACAGACAGATAGAGAGACAGGTGGACAGTCATGAGGTGGGTAAGAAAACAAACAGGCTGGAATAAAGGCAGACATACAAGAGGGCAAGAGGCACAGGAACAAGCAGGTGACGAAGAAGCAAGCAGGCTGCATAACAGACAGGCGGAACACAGGCATTTGGTTTGGCAGCCAGGCAGCCAGGCAGGCGGCCAGGCGAGCTGGTGGCGCTCTGGTGACGGGTGACATACGCCGGAAAGAACGGACCATTGATGACCGCCGCGATGAGCCCGTCGCGAAATTAGCCGACAGGCTCATCAGCCTCTGTTTGCGTCCCTGCGTCCTTCCGTCTGTGTGCCTGTCCATCTGTGTGTCTGTCCGTCTGTCTGTCTATCTGTGTGTATATTATATCCGGGTTCTTGCGCGCGTGCACGGACCAGAATTGATTGTCCAGTAAATAATTCGCCTGCGATGTGTTTCTGAGGACTTTATCATCGGACAAGGCTTTGGCATAATCGCAGCAGCAGCGGCAGCAGCAGCAGCAGCAGCAGCAGCAGCAGCGTAGCCGTCGCCGTCGCCAGAGAGACCGCTCGACGGACGGACGGTCGGTCGGAGCCAGAGCCGAGCAGTCAGCGCCTACATCCAGGTAAGCAGGCAACGAGGATCTTTCACTGCAGCACCAACATCAGCATCAGCAGCATCATCATCATCATTACCGTCATCGTAGGCATCATAAACATCACACACACACACACACATTATTAGCATAATCATTCTTGTCGTCGTCGTCATTATCATGATCATCATCATCATCGTCGACGTCATCATCATTATCCATCGTCTTGTTATTGTCGACGTCATCGTCGACGTCATCACCATTATTCATCGTCAGTGTTACTGTCGACGTCATTTTCGACGTCATCACCATCATCCATCGTCGGTGTTATTGTCGACGTCATTTTCGACGTCATCATCGTCGTCGTCGTCATTTTTATCGCACTAAAGACAAGTGCATGTTGCTTAATACGGCCATAATTATGTTCCATTTGGTTTGGATGTCTGGCAATCAATAATTGTTGACCCAACAAAACTGATTATGACGAGAGTTAATCTGTAGATGAAACTTGTTAGAAGTGATTGGTCTAGAACAGATTACATCAAAAAGCTGAATTAAACCGTCAAAACGAAATTGACGTGGGTGAAAATTTATGGGAACGTCGAAAAATCTAGACATTTCGAAAATGACTTCTATAACACGTTGAAAACTAAAACTGATCCTTGCAAATGGTGAGGATCGAAAAGTCACTTTGAACCTGTTTTCGTGTGTGTATAATAAACGTATAGACACTATACACGCTTCTCGAGTGGCATGTTCATTTATGGTCAATATTGCGTTAAAGACTCATAATGCGAACGTAGGACATCGAAGTCATTGTAGGGCGTGGTTCGTATATATTGAGAGGAATGGAATATGATTTGGGGCGCGGTGGTGCAGAGGGTATGTTCGTTGCCTTGCAGCCGGAGGGTTGCAGGTTCGAACCCACCTCAAGTCGCCGCGTAGGGACCTAGGGCAAGTCCTTCACTCGCAATTGCTCTACTCTTCGGCCTGAAACTCCGATGCATTGCCCGCGCTGTAGTCGGGAGAGCGCCTCTGAGTAGCGAGCTTGAAGGGGCGCAATGACAGTATACGCATAATAAATTATTCGCAAGTTAATATGTAGAATTGACGCCTTTTTCGTGCCTTCATTCCTTCATTCATTCAGAGCATTTATATAGCGCATCTGCAGAATAAGTACCCACCAGCCCAGTCAATTCCCTGCGGATGAAGTGCTGGGAAACGTGCATGCGGGGTCGTCCCTGAGTTATAAGACGACGTGCAGATCGAAAGGTTAATGGCCAAGAAGAACTAAACCGAGCAGTAGCCTACCACTGAACGTAGATTCCCTCAACCAGCAAATCATTCACATCAACGGACAAGGTTTAGTTTAATTACGTAGAAAATTATCTACATGCTTATTTAAGTACTAGATGTGTAACCCGGCGTTGCCCGGGAAATTTAGGGTTTTAAACACTACTCCACTCTGGTACCCATCGTTGACTGCTAAATTTCGGGTTTTCGCCAACCCTCCACCCCACCTCGCTTCCCCAAAAAGCCAACCTTGACCCACCGCTGCGGGGCGCTGCGGAAATTATTACTGGGCGGGTATGACGTCATGCGGGATTAGACTCTTCACTTAACGCTGGCGTGATCAATTAATGATGAAATCTGCCTTAAAACGCTAATAATTCTTGTTTTAAATTGAATTAAAACCTGAAAATAGTTGCGATGACCTTATAATTTGGGTAAGAATCGATTGCAATAATTTTCTTAAACCGACGCTGTTTCATTTCCGAGCCTATTCTGCAGGGGAGAGTCAAAAGCGTACAAACAAACAAACATATGGAAAGTGTTTCTGCCTTATAATATAGATTTGATCAATAATATCATTATCACTTACGTCTAGTAAACAACTAAGCAACTAAACAACTATTAAACAACTAAGACGCATGAGACACAAAATAATGAATCTCTACAGCAAATGAGAATCTGTTGACTGATCAATGTTCGCTAGAATGAGCCATGCAACGGTGAAAGTAAGAACGTATACGTCGCACTTTGTCACAAGTCGGATAGCGTTGAAATACCATAATTATATATATATATGTATATTATGTAATTATATATACATGTATATATTATGTTAGTAAGCTGGTGAGTTATATATATATATATATATATAGATCTATATATTATGTTAGTAAACTGGTGAGTTATACATTATATTATATATTATATATATAATGCGTTCTGTTCTCTGACAGAAGGCTGCTCGGACTATGGATATAACTACCTCTGGCAATCGCAAAAAACACCGCCGGACTTCACCACTGAATCGTCAAATGATCCGGGAGCGCCATGACATTCGTTAGACGATAGACAACTCTCCGGTCACGTGAGCGCATAAATAAAGATGGCGGCCGTCGTTGCGTCGACGCTGCGTCGTCGAACGATGCAGCAGAAGCAGTACGCAGCAGACGCCAAGTACCAGACGTCTGACCCGGAACAGGTGGCTCTGACCCGAACTCCGACGAAGACATCGTCCTCTTACCGCCTCCACTCCTCGGGAAGGTCGCCCCAGCACGGCGAAGGGGTCAGAGGCACGAAGGTTCTCTTCGAAGACTTCTGGCCGAGACCCCTCAGCACCTCAGACGCAGCCAACATTCGGACGGTCAAATTCGAGCAGTTCGAGTTAGTAGCAAATTGTCTCAATTGGTTAATAGTTGGTTAGTAAGCTGGTGCTATAGCCATACATCCGTTCATTTTATCCCTTTTTTATTTACCGGTACTGTAATGCCGTTGGGTTGGTGTCAAAAAGGGCATCCGGCGAGGCCATAAAACCCCCAAAACACCCCATCATAAATTTCTGGCTGCGCCACTGCTCTGAGTAGAGATCTTTGATGGGCGCTAGAGAAATTTATGTGACTGAGTGATATACTAACTGCTGCTATATAATGTTTTAAGCGTTTATGCATAATAATGACGACGAACGTGCAATATCGCGGAGTTAATCCGATGAGTTACAGGTGCAGAGCAGAATTAGAAAGCACCTCTGCTGTATACAGTTATATGTTTTACTGTTTTCAAATGATACTCTTGAGCCCTCCTCTCTTTAAGTCTTTACTGCTGAAACTTCCAACATGGACACCACGCGGATCTTCACGTCCAGCAGTTGCTCGTCGCAATCTTGTTCTGTCGTATGATATCATGCATGTGAGCGAGCACTTCTAAACAACATTGGCAACACATCAGATTCAGTCGTGCTCTATTTGTTACAAGCTCCCTACTCAGAGGCGCTCCCGACTACAGAGCGGACACTGCATCGGAGTTTCACGCCGAAGCGCTGAGTAATAATGCGAGTGAAGTACTTACCAACGGTACCTACGCGGCGACTTGAGTTGAATTCGAACCTGGAACCCTTCGGCTGCAAGGCGACGGAACATACCAACTACACCACCGTGCTCCGCTATTGTATCGATAGTAAATGGCATGTTCTTTGAATGTTTATTCTACTTGAACACACATCATCATTGCACATCAAACATGCAATCATTAAGTATACAAATGGAGACCTACACAAGCAACTGCATAGACAGGAGTTGTTCCCCGATTTCCAGTATATATGCAACTGCTTACATTGACAGGTCTCAGTTGTTTAGTTTTAAGCATAAAAACTCTTATATTATCGAGAGAATGAGAGTGCTTAGCCAATTATTTTAGGACAACTCTGCAGCTATTATAGGGTGGGTATTATAATGAAATTGCGATAACCTATAGGGAAATGTTAGCATGGAGAAATCTTTTGTCGGCTGTCAATAATTGTCAAAGGCATCCTCTATGGCTGCGTGTATCCATATGTTTCGTTGACGCAATATTATTGTTTCACGCAAAAAGGATACATAGAGTCTACACGGGTTTCGAATTTTAGACCAAACCATATTTAGCTGGTCATAGACATATATATATATATGCACATATACATATATATTGACATATATATAGACATATATATACATATATAGACATATATACATATTATATATACACACACACATATATATATAGACATATATATATATGGACAGCTATACTCAGAATATATTGATTCCAACAGAGTACACAATGGTATATAATCTTGTAAGCTGCGGCCCAAAAGCTTCAAACTGCGATCATCGAACGGCAGATGGCGATGCTTCTGTAAACATATTGGAACAACGTCATCAAATGACGAATTGACACCAGAGTATATATATACGCGGTTCGTTGATTCGTCGGGTCTTCCCGCTCTGACCGCCGCAGAAGGCAACGGTTAAACAATTAATATTGAATGAGGAAAAACATTTTACTGCAGCACAAATACACATACATAGCCTATATCTATACCTATATACACAGTGTGAGTTACATCCATGGCGCGCACATGTATATATGTATAGATATATTATGTATAGCCTAATATCTATAGTTTCATAATTTTGTATTGAGTAACACAAAACGTTGTGCCTCTATAAATGCATATATATATATGTATATATATATATATATATAGGCACTCAAATAAAAGTACATGGGTAAGCTTCGATGAAATGGAACATCGCTCCACTATTGATACATATACTTACGGCCAGGGACGTCATTTCAGATTTTTTCAGGGGGGGGCAAAACTTAGCTAGCTTATGCTTCGTATTTAGCCTATATATATATATATATATATATATATATATATATATATATATATATATATATATATATATATATATACAAACTGCAAGCTATCGCGAGCCGGTGTTGCACGATGTCTGGATTGTCTGCGTAATTATAATAATAAATTATAATATTCTTTACTCAACAAAAATTAATCGGGTTGACAGTCTGACAGAACGCATCCGGTTACATTATAGCCTACAGTTATGCAATGACATATAAATCTCTCTCTCTCTCTCTCTCTCTCTCTCTCTCTCTCTCTCTCTCTCTCTCTCTCTCTCTCTCTCTCTCTCTCTCTCTCTCTCTGTTATAGGCAGTTGTAGTCGTTTGCACTGGCACTGTTTATCTCGTTCAATGATTCAATCAATCAATAGGTCTATTTATATAGCGCCCTTCAAGATTCTTACTTGGAGGCGGTCCCGATTCAGGCCATGTGAGAAAAACAGAGTGACTTGTACTTACCATCACACCTTTATACAGCTGCTAGCGACTAGGCCTACTGTGACTTGGAAACAAGCAGAAAAGAACTTAAAAGGCAAAGCAGAGCACTCTCTGTAGCCTAGGCTATGATTTATCAATTTAACTTATTTGACATTCATTAATAATCCTCTATAGACACTTCAATATTAGGTCTCGAAATGAACTGATCTTGGCTCTGTGACTAACATCATCATCATCATCAACAACCGTGGGCTCAGCGCCCGTAGGTGTCCGATGCCTTCTTCACCAGGTCCTTCCACTTTCTGCTAACCAGCGCCGCTCTGCTCAGCTCCTGAAGCGAGGTTTTGCCCCAGTCGGATACGTCGTCGAGCCATTCCCTATGCGGCCTTCCTCTCTTATTTGTCCCGTCCATTCGTCCGAACATCAGTGCTTTGATCTTCCTGCTGCTATCCATTCTGCAGATGTGCCCGAACAGTCCTAGTTTCCTTCTGATCAGCTTCTGCATGCATGATGTTTTCCTTTAGCTGCACTCGCTCGTATAGTTCTGTGTTGTTTACCTTCTGCATCCACCCTATTCTTAGTATTTTCCTGTAGCACTTTCTTTCGAAGGCCATATTAAGTCTTTGTCTAATTTGTATTTCGTTATCACCCAGGCCTCGCACCCGTGACTAACATACTATAATTATAACTATTCTTAGGTGTCTACTCCCACTCTCAAAGCTCACGCAGAATACTATGTAACCTACTGACGCACAAATATATATAATAATATATGTGTGTATATATATATATAATATCCAACACGTTATGCAGCTGCCTTAATTTTCCTATCCCCTAACACTTAATGCGTCCAGTCTGATAAATTAGTCATCACATTCCTCCTCAGACCTCTACTCCGGCTTCGGCATATCTGTCAACGACATCTGTTTTCAGTGGAATCTGGCCCAGAGTAGGCTAAGGTTTCCAGTATCGGTGTCCACAATGCTCGCTATATATCATACTGCGAGACTTAGAAGTCACCTAGCTTGCTGACCCTCCATTTAGGGTCAAAGTCAGCCTTTCGCCGGATTAAGATGTACAGCATGGACCTCGGTATAGATAGGGAGGAAGCTCCATCCCTTTCATCATCAGGATTTACGGCCCTGACTTGTACATTGTTGACCTCTCTAGGGGTGCGCTGCAATTTTTGCTATTTTCAAATTTAGCACACGAGATCCATTCAATCTCTTGGGAGTTTCTATCACTCTAGGAAACCACTGTGTGCAAAGTTCTGACATAAATGACAAAATGCACAGATATACACATAAAAAATAGTTTTTTTCTCAAATTCAGGGGGGCAAATGTCCCCCCCCCCCTGCCCCCCCCCAAATGACGTCCCTGCTTACGGCTATGTGGCTGTATGCATTTATATATACATGTACATACATACATCCGTTCTATAAACGTGCTAGAGGCATCATCATTTTGCTGTGGCTGTTATTAAGTAAATATCCAGAATTTGCTTTGTTCTTCGCTCTGCTTAAACCCGTTGAATAAAAAACAAGTTAGCTCTGCGTCTACCAACAACTTCATGCTATATATGTAGATTGTAGGGTGCGGTGGTGTAGTGGGTATGTTCGTTGCCTTGAAGCCGGAGGATTACTGGTTCGAATCCACCTGAAGCCGCCACGTAGGGACCTTGAGCAAGTTCTTCACTCGCAATTGCTCAGCGGTTAGGCGTGAAACTCTGATGCAGTGTCCTCGCTGTAGTCGGGAGCGCGTCTGAGTAGAAATCTTGAAGGGGCGCTTTAGCAAGTGCACATACAAACATATAATACTGTTGCTACTGCTGAGGCGCTACACGATCAATCGCCATCATCAGTACGTGGGTTCCATCGTGTAACATATATACTGTCTCCTCTGCTTAACCTCTCATAAATCAGGCATGATACCATGGGACGGACAAAGCAGCCTATGGTTATAGCGCAGCGCATTTTGGTAAGCTCAGAGCACCGGTGATAAGCTCGTGCATGTCTCACTGAATCGATTGATGTTTGGCTGTGGAATATTTTAGAATTTAGGTTACGTTATGATGCAGCACTTGATATATAGGACACTGCATTTCTGGCACGGGTATACATAATGTTACCCTGCACAATGTCATGTATGGTGATGTGGTTTGTTGTCACGGTGAGAGTTCAGCACACTGCATGCATGCAAACGGGTTTTCATAGTGACAGGATGGTCTCGACCCTTTCACATTGGAAATAAACAGATAGCACAATGGCACAGATATAACAATAGCACAATAGCACATATATAACAATAGCACAATAGTCGTAGCGTCATCAGTTGATACAAAGCGTCATAGACCACGGCGCAATGGAAGTCAATGATTAAAGTTACCAGATTTTGTCGCCTGTATACCTGATTATGGTTTCCGTGTTGAAAGCTTTCGTCTGCGAACTCTTCGTGACAACAGAAGGCTCTAAATCCTATTGTGTAGCTTTCCAACCCCTATAAAAGACTGCAGGTCATCACGCATGCAAACTCCGCCACTGGTTGTTCTCTGCCAGTGCCAGTCCCAAGCCTGGATAAAGGAGGAGGGCGACACTAATCATCTTTGATATGGCAGTGTCGTTAAGCACGTAACAAGCATGCATTCCATGCGTGGCCTAATGGAATCCACACCGGTGTGAAAGCCAAGACTAGAGTGCTCAAGGGCTGGTAAAACATAGCTTGGTTCGCCGATCGAAGGGTGGATCGACGCTGGACACCAGAGGTGAAGCAACAGAGTTCTCGCAAATAGTTATAGTGGACCAGTTCCTCAATGCACCGCCTATAACCAACGCACAGACCCTGTAGGCAATCCGCTGCTGGAAACTAGACATCCCACATATAATATGAAACATGACCAAATTTTGGGATATATTATGGTCAATAATAGGACATAATTTCGTTACTAAGACAGATCGGACCTCAGGCACTTGCGAAAGTTCAGCTAGTATTGACAGCTAAATTATGATAGGCGCTATAAAAACGTCGCATGACGTCAGCTGCAGTGACGAATTAAGCTTCGGTCGTCTGCTTCCGGTGGGAAAAGGCGCGAACTCTGCGAACCAAGCAAAAGTCGAGGCTGATTTAAAAAATGAAATGTCTAAATGCTGTATTGCTCTCCCACAATCTGAATTCCAGCCTCGCAGCTGTAACCCCAGGGACCACTGCAACGCTCTCTACACCCACTCAACATGCATTCTGCTGTCGGTCAGATAATGTTGCACGTCATATACATGTGTATTTGTCGTCTCCTATACATGAGGTCTTTCCATTTGGCCCTCACTAGTTCTGTCTGTCTCTGTGTCTGCACCTCTCTCTGTCGCTATCTCTGTCTCCCTTTCACTCTGTCTGTCTGTCTGTATGTATGTCTGTCTGTCTGTCTGTATGTCTGTCTGTCTGTCTGTCTGTCTGTCTGTCTGTCTGTCTGTCTGTCTGTCTGCCATCCTGTGCACTAGAGGCCGTAGAAAATTCCGAATCCAATTAAGTATGCATCAGGGGGCGGTGCGGTGGCTGATTGGTAACACGCTGGCACGAAGAACAGAAGGAACCGGGATCTAATCCCGGTGGCCCCTTAAGGTTGACTCAGCCGCCACTCGCCAGATGGGAGTGTGAAAAATGAGTAGCAGTGTCACTGCGCAGGTAACCTTGGGTTCGGCGGCAAGACCTGGCCACCTACCGCCGATGTATGGCAATTGCCACCTAAGGGCTGATGGCTTAACACCGGGGATCAGCACCGGGCCCAACGCTCGCAAGCGAGTATGGGCATACCTTTACCTTTTTATGCATCAGCCAACGCGCGCCATAAAGCAAACGACGACGACGATGGGCTAATGCACGAGGAGGACGAAGAGGAGGACGAGGAGGAGGACGAAGAGGAGGACGAAGAGGAGGACGAGGAGGAGGACGAGGAGGAGGAGGAGAAGGACGAGGAGGAGGAGGAGAAGGACGAGGAGGAGGAGGAGGAGGTGAAGGACGGGGAGGACGAGGAGGAGGAGGACGAAGAGGAGGAGGAGGACGAGGAGGACGAAAAGGAGGACGATGAGGAGAAGGAGGAGGAGGAAGAAGAGAAGGAGGAGGAAAAGGAGGAAGAGAAGGTGGAGGAGGAGGAAGAGAAGGAGGAGGACGAGGAGGATGAGGAGGAGAAGGAGGAGGAGAAGGAGGTGAAGAAGGAGGACGAGGAGGAGGACAATGAGGAGGACGAGGACGAGGAGGGGAAGGAGGATGAGAAGGAGGAAGAGAAGGAAGAGGAGAAGGAGGCAGAAGAAGAGGAATAGGAAGAGGGAGAGGTGAAGGAGAGGAGATGGAGGAGGAATAGAAGGATGAAGAGCAGGAGGGAAAGAAGGAGGACGAGGAGGAGGAGGAGGAGCAGAAAAGGCAGGAAGAAGAAGAGAAAGAGGAATACGAGGAGAAAGAGTAGGAGGTGGAGGGGAGGAGAAGAAGAAGAAGGAGGAGGAGGGAGAGGAGATGGAGGGGGAGGATTCCCTTGCATGCGACGACGACCCAGATGCTTCTGCCTCCAATGCACGCCATCCGACGATAACATACATCTATAATTGTATCTATACATAACATATGGATGATGTAGGGGACGACAGACAACAGTGATAATGAAAATAATGTCAATGGTAACAATAGTAATAGTAACAATAACAATAGTAACAATAGTAATAGTAACAATAGTAATAGTAACAATAGTAATAGTAATAATTATGATAATTATTATTATAATAAATATAGATATTGTTTAGGCATAATAGTAATAATAAAATTATTACTAATAATGGTATGACCTTTATTTTATCTTTGGACAGAGTATCAGCGCCATGCATGTCTGTAGATGTACGCGAGACCTACTTACTTATTTCAGCGTCTTGCTCTTACAAATCAGCGATTTAATGCGGTGGCATTCCGAGGTTGTTTTCTATATTATGCATTGGTTTTCATCGATGACTCTAGGTGCCGTTACAGACGTTTTTATTTTGTTAATTGGTGGGTACGTCCCTGATGATCAAATGAATCTCGCGGCAATGAATAATAATAATGATGATGATGATGATGATGATGATAATAATAATAATAATAATAATAATAATAGTAATAATAATAACAATAATAATAATAATAATAATAATAATAATAATAATAATAATAATAATAATAATAATAATAATAATAATAATAATACGAAGGAGCCACCGGGCCTGATCCGCACGGATGGCAAGAGACCGGACGGAGCAACACTGGTTCCCTGGGCGAGGGGCAAGTATGTCGCATGGGATGCAACATCCATCCACATCTGTGCTGCCTCCTACCTCAACATTTCGGCTGCAATGCCCGGTGGGGCAGCCGAACACGCCGCAAACCGGAAGTGCGCCAAATATTCAACACTCCCGGCCACCCACGACTTCGTCCCCATCGCCATCGAATCGCTGGGCCCCATCAATCGGTCAGGTCGCGAATTCCTGTCTGAGCTGGGGCGCCGTATGACCGCCGCTTCTGGTGACCCTCGTGAGACTGTGCACCTATTCCAACGGCTATCGATATGCACTCAAAGATTCAACGCCATAGCATTCAGGGGCACTTTCACACAACCAACCGGAGTCGAGGACGACCAGCCATACCAACAATAATTGCATTATGTATTAGGCTTTGCATGCATCTGTGGGAATACAATTAGCACAGTTTGCTAGTGTCTAGCCTAGTGCTCACCGTTAATCAGTTCCAGCCAGTTGATGTTGCTCTGTTGGTTTTGAAAATAAATGATGGTTTTTTCATAATAATAATAATAATAATAATAATAATAATAATAATAATAATAATAATAATAATAATAATAATAATAATAATAATAATAATAATAGCATTTGCAATATTTGTTGAAACAATAAAAATCATGAAATAATAATAATAATAATAATAATAATAATAATAATAATAATAATAATAATAATAATAGCCCTAATAATAATAATAATGACAATAATAATGATGCTCATGTTTTTTTATCCCGGTGGCTTTGAAAACTCTAGGCCCGATCAACAACAAAGGCTTAGATTTTGTCTCAAATTTCTGCTACCGTCTAACACAAGCAACCGGGAAACAAACCGAGAGTCAAGCTTCCTATTCCAGCGTACCTATCTCCATGACAATACAACGCTTCACTGTGACTTTCACAGGGGCTCTTTTTATTAAGCCATTAATTGACATGGATGAGGGTGATTGTACTCGCTAAAATTGACACAGCCTTTGTTGTGTTTAGAATATTTGTTGAAAAAAAATCATGAATGATACAAAATTTAAAAAAAAATAGTATTAATAATAATAATACGACATGGTTCTGCTTCGGGCTCTGGTCTTGCACTGATCAACATCCTCGGCTACTGGCTTGCACAAAGATCAGGAGATAACAGAGAGGCAACTTTTCTCTTTGAACGCTTATCTAAGCTTATCTAGGACCATTCATCGCTTCAACGCAGTCGCTTTCTGCAGCTCCTTTTCCCATCTGCGAAGACTGGCAATTCGAGAACATCGCTCGTCTCCCTAGTTATTGCAATCCCGAGGGATCATAGGCATATATGTATCTCGGGGGAAAAGTCATAATGATACTAATAGCTGAGACACACCTGGGGAGACTTAACGTTATTGGCAATTTTATTATTGTTTTGAAGAATAGGCTACCACCGCTTCCCGTGCTGATCGTACTTTCTGTTACCCAAGAGAGAGAGAGAGAGACAGACAGACAGACAGACAAACAGACAAAGAGAGATAGATATACAAAGAGAGAAGAGACAGAGCGAGAGATGTACAGAGAACGACCGAGAGAGAGAGAGAGAGAGAGAGAGAGAGAGAGAGAGAGAGAGAGAGAGAGAGAGAGAGAGAGAGAGACAGAGACAGAGACAGAGACAGAGACAGAGACAGAGACAGAGACAGAGACAGAGACAGAGACAGAGAAAGAGAGAGAAACACACACACACACAGAGAGAGAGAGACAGAGACAGACAGAGACAGAGACAGAGACTCAGCTATGTCATTGGTCTGCTATATCGAATGTCCTTGGAACAATAATTAGCTGCAAGAGCCAATGAAGAGCTGCTTTCAACCTTGGTCTCCGATGAATCCGTACTCCAAGCATCCGTCCATCATAATATTACTGCTACTGTCAATCAACAGAAAATATTTTTTCCAATTTTAGAATGTGTCTTCCTTATTTGTAACGGTTCTTTGCTTGACGAAGCAACGCACATTTATCTACTAGGCAGTGTAGGCACACATGTCATACGGCACTTTAGAAACAAGCCATTAACCATAAACCATAAACCATTCAAGTGTAGCCACTATACGATCTCGCTTAAGGATCGGATCCACTCAGCGATAGCGATCTGTGAGAGCAGTGCCATATAGATGTCATTATATTTGATTAGTAACGTTGGCTGGTCTTCCTGCAGAATGGGTGCAGAGTGCAGCCACATTATAATGATATATCAACAAGATGGCGACAGTTGGCACGCGGACGTTCCAACAGCGACTGTCCACAGCTGCAGCGCTGCGCCGTCTGGACGCCGTATTGCAATGAACGGACGTGACGTCATAGACTAGCGGTGGGTCTTGACCCGTAACTCTCCGGAGATGGTAATCATAGTACGACCACCGTTGGTCCGTCACATGTGTGCCTAGCGTAGGGGAGCGTAGGGGAGCGTAGGGAGCGTAGGGGAGCGTAGGGGGAGCGTCAGTTGCAGACCGTCGCATGGTCCAGCAGCGTCTGATGATGTTTCACTAATGACCGGAGGACAAGGCAGCGACAGGGAACCAGCGTCGACCACGTGACTAATATAGAACCGTCACTCTACTCACTACTGATTACTGAAGGCACCGTGCAATATTATATGCATGTCGTGTCGCAATATGGCCGCCGTTGTAGGTCTTCACCAGCTCTGTTGCAGAGTAACACGCTCCTCCTCCTCCTCCTCCTCCTCCTCCTCGTGCAGTCCGTCCTTCGGTCCATTCGTCCGTCCGTCCACCCGTGTGTCTGTCTGTGTCTGTCCGTCTGTATGTCCGTCTGCCTTCTGTTGTACTCGGCGACTAGAATATGATAAGCGTTGCTTGCTTGCTTGCCGTCAAAGTACAATGCACACTTGTCGTCGTCGTCGTCGTCATCATCATCGTGTTCATATTGTCCGTCTCTGTGTCTCTGGGCTTCTGTGCGTATGTGTGTGTGTCTGCCTGTGTACATATAGGAGTCTTTGTTTTTCGTTGTGCGAGGTCGGCTGATGCATTGTTCTGTGCATAGACAAAAAATCGGTCTCTGTCTCTGTTTCTGATACTGTATAAATGTTTCTCTGGCTGTCCTATCTTCTCTCCCTGTCTCTTTGTGTGTGTGTCTCTCTCTCTCTCTTTTGTTTTTGCCATCTACATGTCTCTCTCTCGCTCTATATTTTCTCTCTGTCTATCTCTGTCTCTTGCTGTCTACATGTCTCTCTGTCTCTGTCTCTGTCTCTGTCTCTGTCTGTCTGTCTGTTTGTCTGTGTGTAAGCCTGTCTGTAAGCCTGTCTGTCTCTCTTTCTCTCTCTCTCTCTCTCTCTGCTGTTTTGTCCTCTACATATCTCTCTCGCTCTCTATTTTCTCTCTCTGTCTATCTCTATATCTCTCTGTCAATATGTCTCTCTGTCTCTGTTTGTCTGCCTCTCTCTCTCCCTTCTCTCTATTTTACTCTCTCTCTCTTTCTTCCTCTCTCTTGCTTTTTCTTTCTTTTTATAAATATAGTCAGTCTATTGTTTATTGCAACTGTTATACCGACATTTTATTTAGTCTCATATATCTAGCGAGCTGCTTCTGTGTTGCTTTATGTCGACAGTCAAAAAAATGCACTAACACTGTGTTTTTGATATTTTGTCCTACTTAACCCACACAATATTTTTCATAATTCACGCAATCATACAATGTAATCGCCAGTGATGAGCAGTTGAGTGTGAAGGACTTGTCTGAGGTCCTCACACACATGTAGGGCCACATTGGGCTGGGTGCTAAGAGTTCTGCAGCACCCGAGCAGGCAGTTTTGAATATGTGTATGGTGAACCGATGGGTTGTCAGAGCGCCCTGCAATTTGTGGATAATCACAGCACACGGTCCCGCACTAGCCTTCGGTCCTGCATACACAGTACACTGTGCCTACACAGTAATGTAAGCCTCTTGTGCTGTTCAAACCAGGCCTCAGCGCGAAACAGACTGAAGTCTCTAACGATTCAGAGCGAAAGTCTATCGTTAAACAGCATCTAGAGGATTCTATCGACTGACAATTTCGTTTTCTTAATAGCTGCATATTATATCTCAGAAACCTTAGTCAACGTCAATCACCAATGTTTTCTTGATCTCTGTTGTGTTGCCTGCTGGATTTAGTGACTGTAATTCTATTCTTTAGTATAAACCACAGCATAACAGTCCAACCCTTATTGCGTCTCTCTCTATAATATATAATATATATAATAGATCTATATATAATATATATATATAATATAATATATATAATGTGTCTCTGCACTGGTTGCACTGTGCCAGTCTCAAGCCTGGTTAGACGAGGATGGCGTCGCTAATGGTCTTTGTTACCACACAGTGACGTTAAACTGCAAATAGCGCCACCAGGCAACAGAGCTCGGTCGGTGAACTCTGGTTGCGTCTGAGTCCGCTATGGGTTACGCCGACTGGACAACACTGTTGGCGGTCTCTCTCCTACATGTATGACGGGTGTATTTAGTCCAAATCTCTTTCACTTGACTACCAAGCTAACTCTACATGTATACCTAACACTGTGCAATGAAAGCCCTTTTACTATGGCGGGGAGCTTACACCCGAATCCCAAGCCATATAGCAACTTCAGAGATATTTTATTTCCACAAACTGGAAGTTGGATGAACGGCGAAAACATGATATTACTGCTGACGTATTGCAGTATCATTAGAAGCTGGATGAGCATATTAATTAACAGAATTAGAAGTTGGACTAGCGAGGAAATCATGGTTTTATGCTAAATTGTCACCGTAAAACTAGAGACTGGATGAACGATCAAAATATTTTTAGTCAAAGTAGAAGTTCGATGAATAACGGAACTGTGATATAGCAGAATTAGAAGTTGGATGAGCGATGAAAAATGACTAAAACATGTTTTAAATAATTTCACGATGCCATTTGGCTTGGGATTCGGGTAAATGCTGGCCGGGAGTTCACGCGTTTAACCAGGGCTGTTTTAAAGGAATTTTTAGAACTGCACAACCCCTTCTTTTTTCCCCCAATCCTCCATGGTAAATTACTTCCAATCAAAGGACAATTACCTTTTTGCTAGTTTTAACTGTACAGAAGTGCTTCTACAACTGCACAAATCAATTTAGAACTGCACATTTTGTGTACAACTGCACGTTAAAAAAAACTGCGTTTGACTTGCTTGGAAATTAAAGCAGCAAACGAGTTATTAATAAAAAAATAAGGACGTAATGTAAGTAAGCATATTCTGTATTAATCCGTCACTTTGGCTCACACAAAATTAGGCATCATAAAGCATTCTTATTGAAAACGTTTTTTCTCATTAAGCTGTCCGCCCGTGGAACAATTCGGTCGTGTGGTCTGGGACGCATGGAATAGGGAAGTGTATTTATAGGAGGGAGGAGCGGGTTTAGAACATGTCCCGAGTACGTCAAGGCAACGCATCTGCCTTCCACACAGCAGTTTCAATGTTGGGTCAGATCCTCTGGAATGTAGCGATGCTTAACTCGACGGACCATCACGGGCTGCAGTCTATCGCGATCCTGCTGCCCCGCAAAACCCCACTGTGCTATTCATGCTGGTGATGCATATAGCAAACGAGCAACGTTTGTGCAATATCATCAATTAAGTGCAATATCATCAATTAAGTGCAATATCATCAATTAAGTGCAATATCATCAATTAAGTGCAATATCGTCAATTAAGTGCAATATCATCAATTAAGTGCAATATCATCAATTAAGTGCAATATCATCAATTAAGTGCAATATCGTCAATTAAGTGCAATATCATCAATTAAGTGCAATATCATCAATTAAGTGCAATATCATCAATTAAGTGCAATATAATCAATTAAGTGCAATATAATCAATTAAGTGCAATATCATCAATTAAGTGCAATATCATCAATTAAGTGCAATACCATCAATTAAGTGCAATACTTGGTACCATCAATCTATTATTATTCGGCATTCAATACTGACTAGGCATCAATTGTTTTCAGTGAAAGACTTCCTCAAGGTCACTGCGCACCAACCATCTCCGGGGTGAGGTTGCAGTAGCTGACACTCTCCGTGTTACAATAATTTTATATACCTTTATCTTGTCTTCTGTTTTACAGCACATTGATTCCTAAGGCGAACGCTTGGCTGCAAGACAATCTCGAGGTGGAGCTGATCAAGTGCGAGACTGTGGAGAAGAAGATCAGTGACCTTGACCAACTCACCTCTGATAGTACGATGTTCACCCCTGGCGCCAACCCAGCTCTCTACATCAAAGGCCTTAGGTACGTATATGCTATATATATATATAGTATATACGTACATATATGTACGTACATATAATATATGTGTGTATATATATACACACTCAGCCATGATCCACATGCTTCTGTTTGTCACATCAAAGATGAGTTTATATACTATTGAAATAACCTACATTTCTGCTATTGATTGCATATCTTCACATATAAATGTACACACGAATACCCATCCATATCTGGATCAATCAATCAATCAATAAATGAATGAATGAATGAATCAATGAATCAATGAATCAATCAATGAATCAGTCAGTCAATCAATCAATTAATCAATCAGTCAATCAATCAATTAATCAATCAGTCAATCAATCAGTCAATCAATCAGTCAATCAATCAAACAATCAATCAATCAGTCAATCAATCAATCGATCAATCGATCAATCGATCAATCAATCAAACAATCAATCAGTCAAAATTCATATAGCGCCACTTCAAGGTCCCTAAATGGAGGCACTCCCGGCCCAGGTGAAGCGTAAAAAGTCTTCAACAGTCTGCTGGTGCAACTGCAGATGAGAATATAGAATATAGCTTAGGAGGTATCATCGCGTATAGTCAAGGGAAGCCCGTTCCAGGCTGTCGGACCCACGCATAGAAAGAGCGACTTTGCATTGTTGCAGAGCGTATATGCTACTAAAGGGACAATTAGTTAGATATTTGGATAGGCCCATTAATTTTCTATATCATTCGTATCATAGACTATCATTTTAGAAACTCTTAATGCGGTCTACATGCTCGTGGTCATTTCGCGTTGATTTACATTATTATGCATGACGTAATCATGACAGCTATTATAGCAACTTAAAATTGCGATGATTCTGATATTAATGCAGACAGCAGTACATATATAGTTTATATACATATATAGTGTATATACATATTGCATATAGAACTATACTATGGGGGTTCGACTAAGCGACCGCAGAAAAACTTCCCCATCAATGACCGTTCGTCCTCTGCGAACATGGGACCAAAACGTTTAAGTTAGAAAGGCGATTGCGACCTGCGTCAAACTAATAAAACTCCATTAGCAGGTTGAAAAGGTGAAAAAGCTTTCGTTATTAGACTGGGCACCAGATGGCAGGAATCTATACTGACTATTCGTCTAATCTGCTTAAACTCTGGCTATCCGATTAGTCGAATCTACCGCTTCACTAGTTAATGAATGGACAAAACAAAACGAACTTCAGTTGGAGTCAATGCTGTCATGGGACGCGTGCCAAAGGAAACGTACGCGAAAACGCGCGAAGTGCTCGTGAATAAGAAACATATTGTATTAATAAAAGTGCAGATGAGAACTACGATTTTATATTTATTGATATACCGCACGATTTTACTCAGTTGTTAATTTTTAACTTCAAACAGATTGCAGTTATTTCTCTTTTTTTCTTTATTTCTATTTTTTTAATTGTTATTTCTCCGTAATAACACGTTTAATTAAAAAGGCATGAGTCGTAGATTTTGCATATATATATATATATATATATATATATATATATATATATAACTACCTTGCTTGTTACATGTTTAACGACACTTCCATATCAAAGATGATTATAATATTGCCCTCCTCCTTTATCCAGGCTTGGGACTGGCACTAGCAGAGAACAACCAGTGGCGGAGTTTTTATAGAACTACCTATCAATAGTGTATGTCAATGTGTTAACTAGGCCTACCTACATGTATAATATAGAGTCCAGATCCGTATAAGTCGCGGGAATCTTTGCATTCGCCTTTCCCTGTCCTCGGCCGTCTGTAATACGCATTGTACAGTGTACACCCTATCATACACACATGTAACGTGTTGTTTGTAGGCTGTGGTACATGCAGTGCAGTCGCGATATGAGCAAGTTACGACTGCAGAATGCCATGCCACTGGCTATCGGTTATCTGAACGTTGTTCCGAAGTGTCTTGAATCGAAGTCGAAATATCCCATCTACGAAGACCTTCCTGAAACGTACGCCTCCGTCAACGCATACATGGCCGACAAACCACTCGAAGGTGCTTGGTTAAGTTTTTCAATAATTATTGTATTTTTTGCTTTTCAGTTTCAATGTGATGATAACACAGATCATTAGCATCGCCCTCCTCTTTTATTCACGCTTTGGACTGGCACTGTCAGAGTACAAACAGCGGCGGAGTTATAATTGCATTGAATGAATCAAA
>OX457052.1:26350291-26495291 GCA_949752735.1 Lumbricus terrestris | reverse complement strand
CTTGCAGGGTCAGATCCAGGGGGCGGAGGGCAAGTCCGGCCATGGTTAGAAATGTCCTTATTTCTCACCAGCTATGTTGTCGGAGAAAGTGGACGTGCCCCCCCTCATCAGTTTCTCAGGCCCTCCCCACGAGGTTTGTACAGACTTTTAACAATATAGTGTGGTAAAGGGACAGTAAAATGGAGAAAAATAGTGTATGACTCAAAAAAGGTCATCATCATAGGTGAAATCACGTCCTAAAAGTTGGGGGACCATAATAATAAAGTTAGGGGACCACTCAAAAGTTGGGGGGACGCGTCCCGTGGGTCCCATAGGGTGGTTGCGCCTATGGTCATCATCTATTAATAATCTGCAATTCAACTGCATTATCCGAGTAACTTGTTCGTCCCTCCAAGCAGAGTTTTTTAATTTGTAGAAAACGTGCATACCGGTATAACGTTTATGAAGCGCGTCGACAGCTGCGTCACAGTTCGTTTCGTTCGCATAACCTACACGAGGCGACGGCTCCCACCAAGTGCGGCGACCCTCGAGACCCCTGCAGGCGCCGCTGCCGACGCTGCCTCCGCCGAAGACGGCAGCGCGGCCGCCGCCTCCGATCCCTCCGCTGTCACAGCCCCTGCCTCGCCGACGGTTGAAGAGACGGGCAGCAACGCGGATGAGCTGTACACGACACCGACCGGGTTCTCCTACAAGACATTCATCCCAGCGGCGGTGAAAGTCGGAATGTGCAGCGGATCGCCCGAGTATGAGTCCTTCAAGCCGATGTGGGAGAGGTCGAAAGCCTGGCTTCTCTGCAGCGGTAAGGCTTTGCGCGTCTAGATGTGATTTTGTAGAGTTGGTGGTATGCGTGTGAATGAAAATTGATGGGTTGCTTGTTACCTGCGTGTCGTGCGAGGCTGGCCGTATTTCGTATAACCTTGTACCTGTAATCGTTCTGCGGTGTGTCAGATTGAATTTGAATAAACGAATATTATTATATGTTTAACAACACTGCCATATCTAAGACCAGATGTGTCACCCGGCGCTGCCCGGGAAATTTAGGGTTTTCAACACTACTCCTCTAGGGTACCCAGCGTTGACCGCTAAATTTCGGGTTTTCGGTAACCCTCCACCCCACCCCGCTTCCCCAAAAAGCCAAACATGACACGTCCCTGGTGTGTGTGCCGACTGTGGCCTAATACAATTATTGCAGTTTGTCTGTTCTGTTAGTATAGTTAATATTTCTGTGATCTGCGTTCTTGTGAATATTATTGTTTCAGCTGTGTAATTGTAAACCGTAACCGGTTTCGGATTGTTGATAAACATATATATATATGTATATATATATATATATGACTCGTGCTGTTAAATGTGTAGATAGGAAGGTGCTGAGCGTGGAGTCGCTGTACCACCCGATCAACAGCCTTTGGCACAGTCAAGACGGAGCAGAGACGACGGCCATTTGCACGAACTGGGCTCACACGATTCATGGCACCAGGCACCGACAACAGCTGGTGCAGATTGTCAGGTATACAATCGTCATAATCAACAAATTTAGAGATGCAGCGCTATATAAAAGAGCGAAATCGTGAGAGTATACACAGGCGATCAGTCAAAAAATCGATAGACAACATGCAGGTAGATTCAAAACTGGTTTCAAGTTAAGAATCGGAGGATCACTTATTTGCAGATGGTTAGACGACGGATGGTGTCTAGCATGGGCGGAGACCTAGGGGGGGGGGACAGGGGGGACGGTCCCCCAATGAAGGTGTTGGGGGGACGGCCCATGCATTTGCCCCCCCCCAATCGTTGAGCGCCAAGACTAAAAAAAAGGTGATCAACTTTTTTGGCGGCGAAAATAGAATTGTTTTTCGAGATTTCGCCGGTCGTCAGAAATTTTTCCCCGGAAAAACATGGAAATTTTTCTGCGACACTCAGCCATTCGTCCATCAGAAAATTTCGCGTCTTTCCGTCCCCCCCCCCCAAGTCTCGGCCCAGGTCTCCGCCTATGGTGTCTAGGATTGAAGGTATACGAGAGAAAAACGGGAAGAGGTGGAACTAGGTCGGATTTGGGGAAAAGGAAAAAAGAGTGTTTTAGGTTTCAAGTGAAAGACGTGTGCAGATAGATACATTTGTAGCATGGATGAAGTCAGGTTCCTGATTTCTGCAGTATACAATCATGTACGAGAATTGTAGAAAAATAACGGGGGGGTGGGTTAGACGTTGTCTTATGAGGACTTGGGATGTGCAATGATGACTTTACTATTGCGACTATAGAAAAGACTAGGGGGAGTTGAAACCCCCAACAGCCGTCGAGCAATTTTCAACCTGCCGCGCATTACAGCCAGACTTTCCTTTGGATTCAGATTTCAAAACCGAAACGGGGGGGTCACTTTGTTTCTTTGACTAAACCCGATTTTCACGCCTGTACCTATACTTCACCTATTCTGATTGTGTACCGGTAGCAGTCCATAGCCAGGTTGAGTCTTCTTTGGCACTGAAATAAAGAGCCAGTGATGATGGAGGAATAGGATTTCCAAGTATAAAACAGTAAGCGACGTTGTCCTCTATAGATGGTGGAGATGACCCGTTTTTCTACTCACTCTTATAACTGCTAGCGGCTGGGTTAAAAATTGCACAGGTCTGCCTTTGTTAATTAAGCTTTACGTGTGTAAGCGCATTTATAAACGAGTAACCGTAACGTGTACTGAGGCTATAAATGTGATATGAATTAAAACTTGCAGCTGCATGCAGAGAAAATCTAATAATTAGAATCATCATTGATGAAGAAGTAGGCTTATTATACCGACAGCAAATGTCATTTCATTTGCTATATACATTCTTCGAAAAGCATATCACGCAATGCTTTTACCCATATTAAATGCTGTTTTTATATACATGTATAGTATACACTGCATTCTTTTTACATTCTTCTTTTTCATCCATCATCATCATCATCATCATCATCATCATCATCATCATCATCATCATCATCATCATCATCATCATCATCATCATCATCATCATCATCATCATCATCATCATCATCATCATCATCATCATCATCATCATCATCATCATCATCATCATCATCATCATTCACTTATAATCATTAACATCATCAACTTCATGATGTCATCGTCATCGTCATAATGATCATTACCAACTTCATCTTCATTCTTCTTGTTCCCATCTTTACTCCTCTTCTTTTTACTCCTGTATTCATCGTCTTCTTCCTCCTCCTCCTCTTCTTCTTCTTCTTCCTTTTCTTCTTCTTCCTCTTTCTCTTCCTCTTCCTCTTCCTCTTCTTCTTCTTCTACTTCTTCTTCTTCTCTTCATAGTCTTTATATTCTTCTGTTTCTTCATCTCTTCCCTCACTCTTCTCCTCCTCGTCATCATCAACGTTGTCGTCATTATCATCTCGCTCATTATCATCATCAGCAGCAGCAGCAGCATCGACTATCTTATGATCGTCATCTTCCACCTTCTTCTTCCTTTCCATTGTACTCTAATACCCGTTCACCTCCTTCCTTCAAGTACATCGAGGATAACACGGCACCCATCAATAGTTTCTAACAATCCTGAAAACTCAACTATCTTTTCAGAGTTTGCCTGGATGGCGACTACCAAGAACCGTCAACGGACGATCTGCCTATGCTGCCGATGGTCGAGGAGGTGAACGACTGTCGCTGTACCGTCATGTAACACCATCTGGCGCCTCATATATCTCTCTTCTTCGTCGATCGACCTCTGTCGACAAAATTTGTCTGTACTTTAATCTGCGCAGCACTATTACTACGTTTGTTTTTCTGGTGATGTCTGATTTTTCTTCAATGTTCTAAACTATTTCAAGTTTTTTGCCGTCTAATGCGTGTATACATGTATGATATTATGTGGTCTCTGCTCACTATGTAACATTGGTCTTGTGATTAATTTTCTCGGCGTGGCAGCTGTGTGTGTGCTGATGAGGATGTCAATGTACGATCGTGTTGCTATTATTATAAGCCAGATATTTTCGAATGTAATTATTATACAGTATATTTACGATATGCAGCTCACAACGGAGCGTTCTCTGCAGAGCTGTCTCTATGTACATAAAATGCACCGATGTTTCCTTTTTCCATGTACGGAACACTGTTACTGTTAATTCTATATTGCACAGATCTTGCTCCACGCATTGCCTATAAGTTGTAACGGTAACAAAATGAAAACCCGGTATATAATTGAAGATTAGCATTTGATTTTTATCAGTAATTAGTTACAACATCGATATTAATAATTGATTATGAAACGTAGTCTGTTGCCATATGTGGCTTTTAAGATGAATTGCAAAGTTGCTAAATGTTCCTGTCGTGCCTATCATGAGAAATCTTATAGTGTTTGAAAAAGCGCTTAAGGACAATGCTATTACTATAGTGCGCAATATAATTTAGTAGCTGGCGTACTGGACTATCATTCGAGAGTCTTACGGCTCAAATCCTTGCCAGGGTAGAAATGTTCTCAAAGTTTCGAATGACCCCCGAGGATACAGGCCTGAATCCTCGTGGAATCCCCGCCTAAGACAAGCAGTGGAGTCGACAACGCAATTTAATACATGCGACTGCCTCTATAGCTTCAATTAGAGAACCGTACTTTTTTTCCTTTATCTTAATTGCCTCTTTTTCTCTTCCTCCTCCTCCTTCTCTTGTGATCGTCTTCCCCTCTTCCACGGCTTTTTCATTGCACTTTTCCATTTGCCTCATTCCATCATACCCTGACTCCATTGAAGAATTGTTCTTCTTTACCATTTTCTTCTGTTCCTCTTTTTCCTCCTCTTTCTTCTTCCCATACATTGACTCCATTGAGGAATTGCTATTCTTTTCCAATCTTTTCTTCCTATGACTTCTTTTAATGACTATTTAGAACTGCACAATCTCTTCTTTTCCTTCCCATCCTGCATGGTAAATTGCTCCCAATCTGATGACAATAACCTGCTTACTAGTTTTAACTGCACAGAATATATTATTGCTTCTACAACTGCACGCATCCATTTAGAGCTCAGCATTTTGAGTAGAATTGCACATTAAAAACCCTGATTCTTCCTCTCCCTCTTCCTTCTCCCCTTCTTCTCCTCTCCTATTCTTGATCTTCTCTTCGCCTTCTCCTTCTTTGTAATCGTCATCCTCTTTTCCCCCTTCTCAATCTTCTGAACTTTTGCACAAATAATTTTTTCAGATTGTAATTTGCTTGCAGTTATTTGATGTTGTTGCCTACGATTTTCTTAAAAATATCAGGATATAGAGTGAGTTTCAAATTGATCCTTAAGACTACACGTGTGCCTGAAGCATATTTTGCCTTTGCATTGCATTGCATTGCATAGTGTAGAAATTTATCATTAAGATTGATTGCAAAAGCTTCGAAGAAGACAACGATGAATCTAAACCATTTTGTAAACTATCCATCAGCATGAGTCGAATGTAGGCATGTTGCGAAAACAAAGCTTTTAAACATGCATCATTTCGCAAATTAAAGGTTCTATAAGTAGATTTAATACATGAATTTTCTTGTAAATTTTAAGCAATGTGCCAAATACCAGACTTCATTAAAAACGCATAAAAAATATTCAACAAATCTAGAGTCTAATACACCTGCATCAACAAGTTGAATATTGGCAAAATAATCGTTAATAAATACTTTGCGTCTAATCATATTTTCGAAATCGTTTAAATCCTTTTTAAGCCTTCATCAGCACCGGCTATCTGAAAACTTTGTCCCTATAGTTTTAGCAAAACGTTTTATACGGTGAACTGATCCAGTGTGTGAGAGGTTTCACCGAGTTTCGATTACAATATGTTTAATTACAGCGTATATACATGATTGTCATTTGTTTGTCTGTTCTAAAACTTTCGGTGCTATGTGTAGCTGCTGCACGATGTCTGTTGCACTGTTTACCTGTTGTGATCTTCGTCGTTGACCCTACATATATAATTATATGTGGCCAGATTTGATGGAATTTCAGTGCGCCAGTTTTGATTACTTTGCCTCAACATATTCGCTATATGCGCGTATTGATGATATTAAGATTCTTTAAAAGGTAATTAATCTAAGCACTAGAATAATTTGCATTTGATGGGGACAGGAGTGGCAAGGCCGCATTTATGGGTGGAGGTGTGTTTTGGGTGTTTGAACACCCCTCCCAAGTGAAACGATGCAAAAATTAAATAGTGCATTTACTAACACACGACGGGGTAAAATTTAATTTTGAAGCTCTTATGTTTGTGTAAAATTTTAAAATAGAGTATATAGATCACGATGATGACCTAATCATGACGACGTGGAAGCTGTTAAAGTTCGGAATAATATTTCAGCCGAGTAAGCACCCCCACCCCATATAAAATCCTGGCTACGGCCTTCATGAGAGGGTCATGCAAAATGTTATTGAATGAACGATAATTTCTCTGAGTTTGTTTTGACTTCTGAAACTTGATTTCGCGCTCGTCTCTGCGTTTGACAACGGATCACTGTTAGGTAGCCCAATGGAAGACCTACATGTATACTGTCGACATGCAACCAACAAGTATCTGTCTTCAGGTTAAGTTTTAACCCAAACTGCTTTGGAGCCGTATAGGAACTCTGTGAAGCATGCTAAGAAAAATTAATGATCTATAGGTCTACACATGTAGCTGCCTACCATTAAACATCACTTTGTCATGGTTGGACGTCCTGGAGTTGATTTAAGCGGTCGCATTGCAACGAGTAAAGTGGGGGTGGGGGTGGGTTCGATCCTGCCTGGAAAATGGTTACTCTGCATGCAATGACCTTCAGCAAGTCCTTGACAGACAATTGCTCAGTGCCATCGTTTGATACATGATCACTAGATAGCGGCGCTTCATAAATGAATAATTCAGAACACAATGTAGCATTTTTAAATTCAATTGTTCCTTTCTGAAAGAACAATTTAATGTTTAAAACACTGTCCTTTCAGTGTTCGCTTTGGATTACCAAGACCGAAGAAATATAGACTAGGCCTATAATTATGTAGCATTCTGGTCGATTAGAAAAGTTAGGGAACCGAGTTCAGGCTAAACACTCTTTTTAGCTCCTGAGTTAGGCTGCAATGTTTCTAATTATGAAACTTATTGAAGACGAGTGTCTAGCAAAAATAGACTATATACCGTATATGTTTTGTACGACATTATTCTGCGGGTTAGAACTTTGAATGGCTATACATTAAAATGATGATAATATTAAAAGGTGAATGTTTAATGCATGGAACGGCATTAAAAACGAACAATAGACCGAATGGACATATATATATATATATATATATATATATATATATATATATATATATATATATATATATGAAGTTGTATAATATTATATAATATATATACATTATGCACTTGTAATGGACATATATATATACATATATATGAAGTTGTATATATATAATATATATATATATATACATTATGCACTTGTAAATACTACTGACGATACATTTATTTTTACTTGAATCATCTTTGTCATTATGGGCCTTTGACTTTTAAATATATAACTTTATTAACTAACTACTGATGTTCGCTTTTTGAATATTGAATATTTCTTAAATTAACAAGTTTACATTGTGTGCACCAGTTCTGTAAATGTCGATAATTTATGGTAAATGTAGCGTATATAGATATACAAGAAATTAGAATTTCGATTGTGATTTGTGGAGGAATCTCTCCTTCTTACTGAAGAATATTTTGTCATTCTTTTGCGTAAATTTGATTTCATTTATTGGCCATTCATGATCCATAGCCTATATATATATATAGACGTACTGCATGTTCTCTATACGTCTTTTACATCGCTTCTGGTCCCACTCAGCTACATCAGTAAGCGAGCGTTGGCCGAGTCCCACGCGACTCTGTGAAAGCGAGCGTGCGGACCGCGGTTCGCTTCTCCCCGAAGGTAGTAGGTTACTTCGGGCTTAACGACACTTTTTCATTTCGAAGATGATTACTGTCGGAGGCAGAGTAAAACCTCTCACTCCACGTTTATATTGCGACCGAGCCACCCGCAGTAAAGATCCGAGAAATTAATCTCTGGTAAACCGACCGACCGGGAATCGAACCCGGGCCACAGGTGTTGCGTGACAGAGTCTCCCCCCTAAAAGTCTCCCCGGAGACTTTATTTCGAAACAGATTCTCCCCCCGGAGGATCTGTTCCAGAATAAATTCGCCCCCGGAGAGTATATTCTGAAATAAAGTCTCCGTGGGGGAGAGAATATTTCCGCCGTCCACGAAATAAAGTCTCCCCCGTTCAGCGTAAAATTGGCTACAGTTGCATCAAATTCAGAGATGAGCAGGCTAAACGGTTAGTTTACGTTGCCAGATTATATAACAAGAAAACATATAATACTTTTACTTCAGAAAATTTCTTCCGATACAGAGTTTCAGCCAGGAGGAGACTCTGTTTCGGGGGGAGACTTTGTATCGGGGGAGACTTTATTTCGTGACACCGCCATGGCGAGCGGGCTCCCAACCCTCTCGGCCACTCAGGATCTCTTCTCCCCGAAGGTGACCATTTCAGAGGTCTTATGCTTGGTCTATAATCTATAGCATGGTCTGTAGGCCTACACTGGAACCTAAATGGCGTGGCGTCTATTCAAGTGGACAGTGGTGGTGACTGGTGAAGGATCGAATCATTGAAAAATGAGTAGAGTCGAGGCTGTTAATACGGTCGCCAGGCATAGGCGTACGAGGCGGGGTCCAGAGGGGCAAATGCCACCCAAATTTCAGGCAAGACTGGTCTTCGGGCAAGCAAACCCGGGGAATGACTGAAAAAGGTCATCAACTTTTCGGGCAATTTCGGGTAAGTGTGTTTTTCGGGCAAGCAGACCAGGAAATGACTAAAAAAAGTCGTCAAATTTTTTTGGGAAAAGTTGAAATTTCCACGAGATTTCAGGATTTTTTCGGGCAGAAGTTAAATCTTTGCGTCCCCCCCCCACTGCTGAAATCTCCCGTGCGCCTATGTCGCTAGGCCTATATAAATTTCCAGTGAACCTACATTTGCATTTAGGATGCGAAAAATGAGGACCTAATAGCTTTTCATTCATGTATGGGGGCGGGACCAGTGACGTCTACCAATGGTGGGGTAACTGTGGCTTGGAAAAAGATCCCCCCCATAGAACCTGAAAGTGGGAAGTTTGATGTACGTTTTGAACATAAACTGGGGTTGTTAATTTGCAATAATATAAGTCTGCCAAAGCGGGTGTTTCCCTCTCTATTCAGGTGGGGGGTTAGCCGCCACTGAACGGGGTGGTACAAACATACGCATAGCGGTAGAGTATGACAGAAAGTACTTAATTTGAGGCATGTTAATCGGACATACATGTAAGCCCGATTGCCAGACGAGAGTCAGTGGGCAAAAGAGGGAAGCAGTGGCGATCCTAGCGACTAAGTCTGTCGTCATTCGTTCGTTTATTCTCGTACGTAAGTCGCGTGTGATGGAGTAGCCGACTGGTTTGGGAGCTCGCCCTTCAACGTCGAATGGGTGGGTTCGAACTTACACTGAGACGGTCACTTAACGGATCATTGTAGGCTATAATTTTATAGTCTGAAACAACTGAAGATGAAGAATTACATGAAGTGGGTTTTATAAGCTTCGTTCCAGCTCTCGCAAGTCTTACTCCGCCATTGCTCGTACGTTAGCATGCAGCGCCAGTCTCGAGCATGAGGGAATTAAGGTTGAGGGTGATATACCTAATCGGTGTAATCATATACCTAATTAGGTATATGATTATAATCGGTGTAATCATCCTATAATTATGACACCGTGCCGTTGAACAGCAACAAGCCTGCAGCTGTCTCGAATGAGCTTGTGCTCTGTATTTGAGTGGCGCTATAGAAATTTAAACCTCACGATTAGTCGATCACGATAACTTAATAGGTTCGACCAAATTAGTCCTTGATCAAAAAGATCATTAGAGTAGCATAATCTATATAGGACCGCATTAAGACTAGTGGTCCACCACCACGCGTCTGCTCATTTTTGAGGGATCCTTAGAAACTTAGAACCCAGGTGATGCAGGACTCTTAGCACCCACATTGATATGTGCCTGTGTCACGTGATATTCTATCCCTCCTGAAAGCTATCCGCAGGGATGAATTAATCTATCCCCCCGGATGGAATTAATTGGTCTAGACTATCCGGGGGATAAACCATTCTATCCCATTTTTTGAAAAATTCGTATAATTACAAAATTTATAGGCTACTCTAATCAAAATTTAAAGTGACTCTAATTGTTTTAGGTGTCCTAAGCAATGTTCAGAGAAAGGCAACTCGAAATTATTTAGTGACTCTAAGTGTTCTTAAGTGTTTTATATTTTTTAAGTGTTCTAAAACCAAACCTAAAAAATTATCTAGTAGGAATAAACATAGGCCCTACATGTTAGTGTCATTGGTCAAAGCAAAGCAGATGAAAATTAATTTGCAAAAATAAATACACGCGGAAGTGGTTTTTTGACTTTTCTTAATTTGGGGGAATACGATTAATACGGGAGATACTCTGTTTCGTGACATCTGCATTCCTGTTCGAATATCGATTAGGTCGAAGGGAGGGAGGCTGTAGAATGAAAGGAGCGCATGAGATCTCTGAGATCTCTCGGAGCAAACACAGTTTGGACTTGAATACCAAAAACTTTGAAGAGGTGCTATTCAAACGAATGAACGAATTAATTCATAATATATATATATATATATATTTGAAATAATAAAAAATTATATATATATAAATATATATAATATATAAAATATGCACGTGTTTGTGAATATAATTATATGCGCGGTCTATTATAGGAGTGCAGGTCTCTTGCTTCGGTTGCGTTTGTTTGATGTTAGTTATAGGAACTCATTTGACAGCTAATGTTATTATAATCGTACAGCGTGGCTTAAATTCGAACCCAGACAACGTGTAACCTGTGCGTTTTGTATAATGTGTTTTTATATCATTTCTTTCGTAGCGAATCGATGTCGTCGCGGTATTGATTAGTAATTACATCCGATGAAAATAATCGAATAGTCCTTATAATCGAACAGCAACAGATGACTCGGCAGCGAGTGGCGCCTCTATCCGCTGCAGGTGCAAACTTCATTCTCGCCATTGATGGGGGCGCTATTTATATTACGTCTGTGATGTTGGACAACGGACATGGCTACCTGTTTATTTCGGCAGCAGACACTTTTTGTTGCTTCAACTGCTCTATACGTATTCTGAAAAAAATCAGTGATGCCCAGTCAGGTCATGTGCACCCTTCAAATGAATTCCATGTGCGCTGTAGCTCCCAGGTTTCTTGTTGTTCTCAGCGCTCGTGAATAAGGTGGTGCCCCTCACTTGGTTTTCGAATGACACTTTAGAAATATTGCGATTACGATTACTATCTGCCAATACGTTGCTCAAGCTAATCTTCACCATTGGCTTTCTTTGTTTGTATGCCCACCTGCTGCAGCGCCCATTCAATCTCACTACTCAGAGGCGCTTCCTATATACTACAGCGCGGATACTGCATCGGAATTTCACGCCGAAGCGCTCAGCAACTGCGAGTGAAGGACTTGCCCAAGGTCCATACGCGGCGACTTGAGGTGAGTTCGAACCTGCAACCCTCCGGCTGCAAGGCAACGAACATGCCCACTACACCACCGCGCCCCACAAATGTCCAAACTTTAAGAGCTTCCGGTTATTTTGATTACCAGTGGTGTTCAAGGAATTTTGAAGGCATCATTTGCTTCATTTCAGGATAAACAGATCGCTCAGCTGCTTCAAACTCTCGTAAGCAAAATCGTGCAACACATGCGAAATTTTTAAATTTATTTACTTATTTATTTTATTTATTTATTTTATTTATTTATTTTATAAATAAAATAAATAAATAAATAAATAGACATCTATAAAGTACTTATTACAGCAGGTGACGCAATCTGCGTGCGCGAAAAGCTCAATAGAGACTGCACGTAATATTATTATTACGTTCATTGCGTTAAGGTCGATTATATTGACTTGATCGTATTTATATTTCAAAGACGTATAGAACTTAAATCGCATGACTGAGATGTCGTCTGTAGTACGTCTGCCATTAACAAAACCGCTGTCGCCAATTGCCTCTTCTTTAGAACGATCAACGCTATCGTAAACATCACCGTCGTCGTCTTCGCCGTTGTCATCATGATCATGATCATGATCATGATCATGATCAAGATCAAGATCAAGATCAAGACCAAAATCAAGATCAAGATCAAGATCAAGATCATCGTCACCGTCACCATCGTCGTCATCGTCATCATCATCATCATCATCATCATCATCATCATCATCATCATCATCATCATCATCATCATCATCATCCTCATCATCATCATCCTCATCCTCATCCTCATCCTCATCCTCATCCTCATCCTCATCCTCATCCTCCTCCTCATCATCATCATCATCATCATCATCATCATCATCATCATCATCATCATCATCATCATCATCATCTTCATCATCATCATCATCATCATCATCATCATCATCATCATCATCATCATCATCATCATCATCATCATCATCATCATCATCATCATCATCATCATCATCATCATCATCATCATCATCATCATCATCATCATCATCATCATCACCACCACCACCACCACCACCACCACCACCACCACCACCACCACCACCACCACCACCACCACCACCACCACCACCACCACCACCACCACCATCATCATCATCATCATCATCATCATCATCATCATCATCATCATCATCATCATCATCATCATCATCATCATTACGCCGCCCTGCAAAGATATATTTGTCTATTAAAGTTGGAATGAAAAAGATCGGTGGAAGTCGATACTCTTTATTGTAAATAGCATTATTTACATCAACGTGCAAAACTATCTACACACTGAAACGCTAGGAAACTCTATGGTATATAGGGTCTGCAGAAACGGTTATACATGCACATCGCATACACGGAATACTAAATGTTATTTAGGCCTACAAAATATTATTTGCAGATTGGAATAACTAAGTTTTAAGTCAAGCCAAGTGTTGCACATTGAAATCGCCCAATCTAGTTGCCAAATACATGTAGATTCACTGTGGCTTGCAACCAGGCCCCATACACATTTTAAAGACATATCAACACTCTTCCGCTTCCTACTAAAGTCGACCATACAGATTTTTAAACAGCGTGTTAACAATGGCGCAATTTAAGAGGATCTGTCAATCTTGATCAGCAATAATTTTTGAGTAAAGGAAATATCAATTTTGTCAGGTACTGGGACTCGAACTGCGGGACAGATGAATATTTAAATGCAAACTATATCGAAAGAGGCTATTTCGCCACAACTACATATTCATCTACTTTTCTATTAGAAAGGTTAGAGGATAGGATCAGAGCAAAAGGGAGCTTGAACAGTCGAACGCATGACTCTTAAAACAGGCATAACTGAGAAAATAGAGCCAAGAGTATAAATTTCTGCGAAGGCTGCATGCCGTCACCGTCTAAGACGCAGTAGCGTTCACAGAATAATTTTGTGGGTAGAACTAATTACTCATCCTAAATTATGCTTAATGAAAAGGCAACTAAAGTAGTAGATCTGTCTTTAAGCTTTTAACAAATCAGAGAGTAATCAGAGATTAAAGGTAATGCCGTCTGTAGCAGGTCTGCCATTAACAACACCGCTGTCGCCAATTGCCTCTTTGACGGAAATCAAAGGTAATCAGAGATGCGTATGCGAGGCTATCTTCAACATACGAATCTGACCATCGAATTCAACTCGAGAATTATTTCGTTGACTGGAGCAGATGTAGCAAACCTTTCAACAACGTAATGCCATTCTAAAGAGGCAATTTATTGGTTTTCATGAGCCTATGATAATTTTATGATCGCAATCGTAAATGCAGATTGCTTCGAAGATTAGGTCTACTAAAACTATCAAAAAAGGTCATTGTCTTACGATTGGCAGTAATTTACCATGGATGATGGGAAAGGAAAGGAGTTGTGCAGTTCTAACAGCAGTTTCAACAGCGTATACAATGCCATTCTAAAAAGGCAATTTATTGATCTTCATGAGCCTATGATAATTTTATGGTCGCAATCGTAATTGCAAATTGCTTTAAAGATTAGGTCTACAGATTGTGATAAGTATTTTCAAAAATTTAAACTCAACTTTCGATAATGATTTATGCAGAAACAACATTCAGCGTCCAGTGCTAACGGTCTAAATCTAGAAACCATTTCGGTACTACACATTCCGATTCTTATTCTCTTAACGTCATAATCACATAGTTCAAACTGACTAGGCTTTAAAGCGGGGTTGGTTCGGCTACTTATGGGACGGCGTGTGGTAAGATACAGCAGATACTAGATGGTCTAAATAACAGATAGTCACTGGTTTTCATGCCACAGTTTGCCTGCCTTACCCGTGCAAGAGCTTTTTTGAATTTTTCTGGCACAGTCCACTATATTAGTTACTGTGTCTATAGCACAGAGGTGGGCAATAATTGTAGATGTAGGACCCGTGAGACGAATCAGGCTGATCGGAACCCTTGAGTCGGCCATTAATAATATTATGTCTTTTCTATTCGCATCGTATAGCCTACCTTGCACATGCATGGGAACCTTAACTGAGTAGTTTCCTTGAAGAGGCGCTATATAAATACTCGAATGAATTAAATCCGTTTTATGCATTTCGAAACCGAATCAATTTAAACCATATTTTGTGTTTTATTGTAGAGCAGGACAGACTACTGGCATAAGTAAACTTTCCTCTTTCAAATTAGCCTCATTTACTTTAATGGTTACTTAGCAATATTTAGGTTTATTAAAATTAACATTCTGCATTATTCTGTCCGCGATATAGGCTACGGCCGCTGCAGGGATGATCTTAGGGCGGTCCTCAGATAACGGAAGTTGTAAATGTAATGTAAATCTTCGAGAATTTCTCCGCGCCCACAAAAGCCACGTCAGGGAGACCAGCTTATTCACCGGCGCTGTCCTTGTCTGGTTTAGCATAGACGTCTAAATACAATTTTGAACTCATTCCCAACCAACTAGTCTACCTACCATAGCACCTTGAAAATTAAAATTCACTAGCATCGAGTAACTTCTAACACGCTTTTTATGTTTATTTAGCCTATACAATATACATAACAACATTTCGTAACTTAAATTATACACATAACTATTGTGTAGGTTTCAACCTGTCTCAACTCAGCACAAGAGGCGTTTTAATAGACCTACAAAGTCACACAGAACGCCTGGCCAACGACATAACGCAAAATATTCATTCGTCAAAGGTTACTGGAGACGGAGTGTTGTTTTTCGAAGCACAGACGTAACTGACAAGCATATTTAAATGGCGCCAATATCTGAAGTCATCCATCAAATGTCGCTACCGTCAAGATGTGTGCACTTAATCTCCCGACGCAGTGACCCACACGATAGCGAACTTCACGCTCCGTCATTTATCGCTCAACCAGTGAGTCGTCGTGGGGGTAGCCGTCAAGCAGAGCATGTCTAATGTTTGGCACGTCGCCAGACATTTGTTTGGCTGGTGTCGTACTATCCGCAGACAACTGTATCAGTCGACGATCTCGCTGTACACGTAACCCTAGGCGGGAAATATGCAGACGATCGGTGAACTACGGACCAGCCGTGCTGCAATGTCACGAGCATGCCTCAGGAAAGAAAAATTGATCACCGCTCTTTGCAAGCCATCCATACAATCGAAGGTGTTTTGAGTGAAACATCTTCATAAGAATGCGGCTGTCTTTATTTTTATGCAGCCGAATATTGTGCTGATGTAACAACATCCATAAATATGTTCGATCGCCTTGTTGACCTTTTCCTATAGCCTAAGGGTTGCATGACATTGCACATTTAACCTATACATCTCATCAAGTGATTGTAAACAGTTGTTACTGCAACGCGGCTGAGAATAGAAATTAAGAAACGGTCGTAAACACACTCAGTCTCGCCCGTTTCTTTGAGACTACGTCTTCCAATGTGACCACGATCATATTTTCACATGGAATGCACTAGTTTCTGGATAGTTGAGGCTGCATATACATCCGCTACGGTCAGTAGTACTTTCTTGGCTGGATTCCGCAAGATGTGCATGATACGCGCCAGTGTTCAGCACCACCACGAACCTGGCTGAAATCCGTGTTACAGATCTTGGTGAGATAGCTGGTCAAGCAGCAAGACGCTTTTGCATGCAAAGTCGCATGGAAGCAAAACAGAGTCCCACAACGCACTTGAAATTCCGCAGTATAGACTACAACGAGAACACTGCATGTCCCTCGCTCTTCACCAAATTAAGGACATTGTAGCGTATCATAGGCATGCTATGAGTTTATTCTTTTAACACAATGAGCTGTGCTACATGCTTCATTACATCTGACTAAAGTGCATCTTCATGTAGCAAAGGAATCTCGTTTCTTTTAATTGCGGAAAATGTTCGTTCTTCTAAGTGCTTCTATTTCTCTGCCCTCCATTTCTTGGTCTCGGTTTAATGTTCACTGTTGATCAAGTTCTCTAAACTTAACTGCATTGGATCCATCCGTAATCCTTAGTTGTATCCGTTTCGTCATCCAGCAGTTCATCGATTTAATTGTCCATATGATACTTTTGTCCTTATCTCTGTTCTATGACTAGTCTTTATCTCTTTGGTCTTTAGCTCTCAATATCCGCTGTCATATATTATTATTATTCCGCTGTCGTTTCTCCCTCTAGCATACATACTCCATGTTTGTCTCTCTAGATGTATACTTCATGTGTTGTCTCTAAATATATATTGCTTCGCTGCTCGACTTTTCCATGCGCCGAAATACACATTCATATATCTCCCTTCCGCAATCTCTCCAGGATCCATCCGTAATCCTTGGTTGTATCCGTATTTACCCTCGCTCTCTCTCTGTCTGTCTGTTCCGTTCATCCATTACACTTTGGTCTTCGCGCGCTTTACGCTTTCCTGTCTAGACTATTAGCGGACTTATCAAGCCGTCCGTTGGTAACGACGTACTTACTGTTGAATGTCGTCAGCTCCGTCAGCTCAATGCTGTTGGCGCCGAACCATCGTCGTATGGAGTCCTTGCAGAAGACCCTCAAAAACAGGATTCTCAGCTCCCGCCGGAACAGCCGACCGGTCAACAGATAGATGTAGAAGTTTCCGACGTAGTGAGACATCCCGATCTCCTGTATAACGACGCGAGCGTACCAGTAGGACAGATGGTTCTGCCACGTCTCGTCCGCATACAGCATGTCCTCCGTAACGCAAGCATCGCCGGTGGGGAACGTAAAGTAGACGGCGTAGCAGACGGTGACGGGAAGGGTCGAAAAGATCAAGTAGAAGGAGACTACGAGTAGGGTGAGGGTGGTGGCCGACTGCGCAGACGACGCCCTCTGCGCCGAGCGACCCTGCCCCGCCGCCGCCGTCGGTTGGGTCGGCATGCGCATCATCGAGTCCTCGCGGTCCGTCATTCGCTTCAGCTCGCCGAGAACGAGAATGTTGAGTATTAGGATGACGACGGGGACGACCCCGAAGAGCAGAAGCTCCGTGACCCACGACCAGACGGACCACAGCGAGCTCTGGTTGTTCTTCGTCGCCTCCGCACGGACGGAGCACTCACCGGCCGTGAACGTCCAGAAGTAGCCCTGGATGGAGTTGAGAGTGAGCGTGAAGCAGACGAGAGACGTGATGACGATGACGGCGCGCTTCGTGTTGCAGTAGCGCTCGCGCTGGAACGGGTGGCAGATCGAGATGTAGCGCTCGACGGTGAATCCGAGCACGAGCAGAGGACTGAGGTGCTGCGCCGAGATGTACAGTATCGGGAACGTTTCGCACCAGATCGGCTGGTAGAGCGTCTTAACGTCCCACGTGTTCTGCAGCTCGAAGCAGAGATGCAGCAGGAGAAAGATGAAGTCGTTGAGGGCCAGAGCCGCGAGGTAGCAGCCGGAGGACGGTCTCATGCGCGCCTGTATCCACACGCAGAAAGCGAGGAGGTTGCCTGGAAACCCGACGATGTACCAGAGGGGCGTCAGGTACTTTTCGATGATGGCGGCCATTGGACGGTGAATGGTCAGCAGGGCCAGTGTGGTCATCCGGTCGGTGACCGGTTGGCATGGCAGCGTTGAGTTGAGCGTCGCGTTGCTTAGCAACGAAAACGACGGATTCGTGAAGTTCATCGTTCGGGTTCAGTCTAAAACAAAGGGAGGAAAATCTATGTAGATAATTATAGGGAAAATGATGTAAATGCTTCTAAAACAGAGACAAAAAAATCAATGTATGGAAATGACGCAGCTTCTTAAACGAAAACTTAATCAATGCTGGAAATGATTCGGCCTCTTGCATAACATACTGACACAAAATCAATGTAGATCGGCAGGGCTGCAGCTTTTAAGGAATTTTTAGAACTGCACAGCTCCTTCTTTCCTTTCCCATTCTCCATGGTAAATTACTTCCAATCGGAGGACAATGACCTTTTGTTGCTAGTTTTAACTGTACAGAAGTGCCTCTACAACTGCACATTTTGTGTACAACTGCACGTTAAAAAACCTGTAGATTCGCATTTGAAATCACCAATGGTGTCGTATAATCACAAAACGACAGCAATCAGCCTCTGACAGATTCTCAAAAGGCTCCATAGTTAAATGTTTAGATTGAGATTAATGCAGATTACATAATTATTGTCAGAGGCGTATAATATAGAATGACGACAACATGCATGGAACTGTTCCCTTTCATCGCAGTTCAGCTGCTCAATCACGAGTAGTTATAACTCAGAGGGTTCTATAAGAACAATCCGAATATTATCATTGCAATCTTACCATCCTGCTACCTTACCGTCTTACCATCTTGTCATATTAACATAATTAACCATCTTGCCATCTTGCCATTTTACCATCTTACCATCTTGTCATATTACCATAATTACCATCTTACCATCTTGTCATTTTACCATCTTATCATCTTGTCATATTACCATAATTACCATCTTACCATCTTGTCATTTTACCATCTTATCATCTTGTCATATTACCATAATTACCATCTTACCATCTTGTCATTTTACCATCTTATCATCTTGTCATATTACCATAATTACCATATTACCATCTTGCCATATTACCGCATTTCCATCTTGTCATATTACCATAATTACCATATTACCATCTTGCCATATTACCGTATTACCATCTTACCATTTTGGCATATTACCATAATTACCATCTTACCATCTTGCCATATTACCGTATTACCATATTACCATCTTGCCATATTACCATCTTACCGTCTTACCATCTTGTCGTATTACCATTCTACCATCTTGCCATATTACCATTCTACCATCCTGTCATATTACCATAATTACCATCTTACCATCTTGCCATAGTACCGTATTACCATCTTACCACCCTACCATCTCACCATCTTTCCATATTACCATCCCTCCACCCCACGACAGCCTTTGCTTGTATACAACAGACAGGACGACAACAACAACAGTGAGACAATATGCGATAGCCTATAATTCATGATGCCTGAAGTGTTCTGAATGCAGACCTGTAATTTATATGCTAGGCTATAGCGCATGCGCAGAGTTTCGAACTCAGGTGAAAGTTCTTCGTTCAAGTGTTGTAGACTGTCACTGATAATAATAATAATAATTATAGTAATATGAGAATATGCCGTGTGACTGGTCGCCTTCAACTCTACAATAATTAACGACAACGAAGGGGGGGGGACCATGGTCTGTCGGACGGTGGGTGCGGTGGGGGCCCGAATGGTATATGCGAAACATCGACATAGATCACAGCGATTAGAAGAATAATATCTAGTACGTTGACCGATACTGAATGTGAGCCTGCAGGTCAATGGGGGGATTCTGTATATAAATGGCGGCTATAGGGGCGCCACGTTGCCGTTTAGTTAAAAGAGGCACCGTATTACCATACAGGAAGACACTAAGTCTTATTGCTTCTATGATAGTTCTATCCTTGGTAGATTTTACAACACATTTAAAAGCCTAGAGTAGCCTACAAGTACAGGAGATGTCTTGCAAACTACATGTACATCCATAATTGTTGTTAGTTGTTACTGTTGCTACGGTAGTGGTGAAGTACAGTGAACCAGCGGCTAGCCTAAGAGAGTTCTGTGTCATACATCGCAACTTTAGTCTACGTGTTAGCATTACCCTAGCTTTTGCAAAAATGCAAACATAGCCAAAAATCATAAGCCTAAGTAATATGTTCATTGTTCACGGGTTATTTTTGATTTTTAATTTATTCATATTAAACTATTCGTTTATTGTATCACTTTTTAAAGCCATTGTAAAGAACTCTATAGGTATGAAGTTCTTATCATCCTTAGATGGCAATTAAAAGTTATGAGTTCTACAGCGACGATTAATTATATGCGGAAACAAACTTCACATGGCATGGCATGATTTACTGCAGACTGACGCCAGCAGTTTGTCATCAGAACTATGTCCAAGACGTCGGGCGTATTTTCTGGCAGATAGCCCATTCGCCGAGTTCTTTGTAGAAATTTGATGAACCTTGTCTTGTCCTCAGCTTTAGTGAAGCCCACCAAGCAGGAACCGCATAGAGGAGACGGGATACGGTCACTGCACTTGCAACATCATGCAGCATGTGCACGATTGAAGGGTGACCGTGGAATTTAAGGATTCTGAGAGCGTACAAGGAGCGGGAGCAGGTCCCCAATACTCCAGCAATGTGTGTTAATGGCAACTGATTCAATTTCATTCCATGACCTGTTGCTGCAGAATGGAAATGCAATTGTGAGATCAGTTGCCGTGCAAGCTTGTGTAAATCTGTTCTTTCGGTGGCCTTGCAAACTCTTATTAAGTGCAATGAAGTACACAGTCACCTCACTTCATGCCACAATGCTACTTTTGACTGCCCTATAGCCTATATGGTGGTTGCTTCAATGAGCTTCTGCATTAGTTCACTTATAATTTTTTTAAGGCTATCCCTTGTAGCGTGTGCACTTGTTAAATGTCTTCAGTCGCTATTGTATGTTTCCTGTACTATTATAAGTTACCACTTTTTTTAAATTGCATTAATCCATACAGTATGCAAATGACATGCTTGCAGTATGCATTTGGATCTAGCCCAACACCGTACTCGCACTGAGCTTCCAAGACAATCCCGCCTAATGGCATACATGACACCCATTGATTTCTTCGTTTATGCAAAACAGTATACACGACCAAACACCTGCTTGTCCTGGAAACCACTCATGCACTTAGCATAAATCTCTGCATGACTGTTCATTGGCTTCTCATCGAGATTCGTGTGCAATTGAATCAATTATGCGTTCACTGCATTCTCTTCAATAACTGGAATCTGCAAAAAGAAAGAGACATTTTTACAGTGACACCTGCTTCTGACATCCAAGTGCTTGAAAGCAAAATAGAAATACAGAGTAGCTGTTCATGATGGAAGAACATCAATTTGAGTTATAGAAATCTTTGTGGTAATTTGATCCTAATATTCGGGGAGATGCATGGAATGCACGTGGGCCCATAAATGTTCTGCAACATGGCTCAGCAGAAAAGCCAGTACTTTTTGTGACTTAAGGAGTTAGTAGGCCTATATAATGATTGAAGGTAGGGTTGTTTGCTGGTTAAATGTGTCAAATTCATGTATACTCCAAGAAGAATTTAATCGGACATAAATATTGTGAGAGGCACTATATAAATTTATTGATACAATAAGATGACTGTTTACACAAATGGGAAGAACATCAAGTAAGCTGTAGGCCTAAATATTGCAGGCAAATCAGTATGCTTCTGTGATGTACTCGTAAGGCGCGCTGTTCTTAATGTCTTGTCAACAGTCTTGATACAGACAGACAATGAAATAGTTCAGTGCACACATCAGGCCTACTTAAACAATTTCTTGATGTTGTGAGTTGTCCATATCGTGAAGCAGTAGGTCAGCAGTAATTTGTCAAAATGCAAATCAGCAGAGGTCCAAGTATCTTGACTATACACCTTAAGCCTAAGGTTTACTCATATGCCTTTCCTTGCGGCCTTAAAACCCTCCTTTACAGCCAGGTTTTGGAACACTCCTGAGTAGTTACCTTGAAGGGGTGCTAATAGATTTTGGCAAACGTTTACCTATATCTCCAACAGAATGATATGAGTGGTTTGTAGTGTTGCGTGAAGTCAGCTGCGTTTAATTATTTCGTTATCTTACCGCTCAAGACGTTCGTGTTATCTTCCAGAATTCTTGGTTTCTCTTTGCCTCAACTCGACTTCCAACATTTCTATAGCGTCCAATTTGCGTAATTATCCATGATGGAAAAAGATAGTTTTAACGCGAAGCAATCGATGATAACATAAACACTGAAAGCAGGACCGACAGCAGATCTGCCAAGCCCCAGACGACCACGACTGTGCATAGTGGCGCCACCTATTTTCCTTAAGGAATCTGCTCACAGAGCCCCCTATTATATGGCGAGGGGTTAGAATGATTTCTGGGATGCCCTCAGTAGTGATACTGCATGCTCTCTCACTTACTCGCTAGCTCATTAACTCACTGGTTCTCTCACTGGCTCACTCGCTCACTCGCTCGCTCACTCACTCGCTCACTCACTCACTCAATCAATCAATCAATCAATCATTCATTCATTCATTCATTCATTCATTCATTCATTCATTCAATCACTCAATAACTTGATCATTGAATCACTCAATCACTCACTCAATCAATCAATTAATCAATCAATCATTCAATCACTCAATAACTTGATCATTGAATCACTCAATCACTCACCCTCTCATTCAATCAATCAGTCAATCAACCAATCATTCATTCTTTCTCACTCTCACACTATCTCGCTGCAAGTATAGGCTAACTGTATTGTATGGCAGGTATGGCAAGTCTGCATGTATTTAACAATCTGCATTTTCAAAGTATAAGCTTAGCCTCTATATTTGATTATACTAAAGTGGTGTTCGTCAAATCACAGCGCAAATGCAAATCGCTATATGCACAGGTGGACTTGCATTATCAAGGTGAAGCCAAGGTTGAAGACAACATATTTATAAAACAATTCCTCACTAAGTCACTCACTATCGGTTTGCCGTTAAGAACGTATACAGCCAGTGTATTCAGCTATCAGTTTTGACAAATTGGCTCTAAATTTAACCTTCATTGATACGTGTACGTGTCGTCTTTTAAAGCATATCAGTGACTGCCCTCTGCCGGTCCCGTGTCTGACACCGTCATTAACATTCACCGACATCAAACAACATAGAGAGCCTATGACCACAACCTACTTAGGAGACGGCAAAAGTAAATTTCCAGTGTTATGTAATGCAGACTGTAGACTAGACTTTTAATACAATACAATGTGTTGACAAGCAACTTAATGTAAGGGTAAAAAATGATAAAAAAGATTATCGTCCATTTAGCCTAAGTATTTCTCACTTGTGGTCTTCACAAGTGAGATTTCTTTATGGGTTTTAGAATTTCTATTAGGCCACGAAATGTGAATCTGAGGCGCGGATAGTCAGACGCCAGAGAAAGATGAAGTTAGACATCAAATGACTTAAAAACCGTGGAGAACAGTAAGTTTTGAGCCGCATATATGAATTGCTGTGATGGAAGAGAAGCTACATGTAGCCTATATAGAGAGCCAATCAACCAAATGTTCAGCGTAATTGTTACTGGTATTTTTAAAAGCGTGCAACCAATAGGAGTTTGGAAAGTAGGCTATGCCATGGCCTTAGCTGGGTAGCCCACAATGTGCATCTCTGCATTTTATTTTCAGGACATGATCCAATAACAGTTGTATAGTCTATTGTGTGTTTTAGTGTAATGGCTAGAGGCTGTCAATTATTTGGAGGACATTTAGGCCTACTTGTATGTAACCCGTGGCTAAGAATAGTTGACTTTTGTTCTGTTATCACTTTCGCGTCGTTCTATTCAAACCACTTCATGTCATCGGATCGTTAGCCTATAAGCTTAAGCGACATGGTGACCGATTGCTAATCTATTGGCGTGTTTCATCCCCCCATCGACTTGATCACATGGAGTGTCCGCGCAAACTCATATATTCCCACATGGAACTCGTTTGGAACCCATAATAATATTATTTATGTGTCTCACGAATAGCGTCCATAAAACTGCTAGCCGCATGCATGCTGGCTTTGATCTGCAGTGCAGCTCTGTGGCGTAGCCAGGAATTTATGATGGGGGTCTGTCTTTTTTGTCTCGCTGGATGCCCTTTCTGATACCAACCCAACAGTATTACAGTAAATAAAAAGGGAATAAAGTAACAAAGGGAATAAAGTAAGAAAAACAATTGTTACTACAAGCAATTGTTTTGTTTTTTCTTATTTGAGTGGGTAAATAACCTTTAAACTTTTTCCTAGGCCAATGGGGGTTTTAACCCCAAACCCCCTTGTCTACGCCACTAGTGCAGCTTTTGAGTGCTGGGGGTGCGCTTAACTGGTTACCCCCGACTCTTCTGACTAGCTGCAGTTTTTGGTTGGTTCCTCCACCTTCCAATTCTCGACCTAAAAGCCACCCACCTTAACAGCTTCCTCTGATCTTCTATCAACCGGACTACTACCTGCTTCGGACTACTCTTTTGGACAACCACTATGACCAGACACATCGCTCGTGAATAAGCTGGGGCCCTGCACTTGGCCTTCGAGTGGCGCCTTATAAATCTGGAGATTACGATTACGTGGTCACGCGGTGTTGACAGCAATCAGGCAATGTGTATCGTTTCGTTTACTATTCCTCTGCGCGCTTCAGCAAAAATAGGTATTTAGGAAAACATGCAAAGGAAATACATTTATTATTAGGAATCTCCATTCTCCCAGGGCTGTTTTTAAGGAATTTTTAGAACTGCACATCCTATTCTCTCCTTTCTCATCCTCCATGGTAAATTACTACCAATCTGAGGGAAATGCCCTATTTTTTTACTAGTTTTAACTGCACGGAACGTGACGGAAGTGCTTCTACAACTGCACGAATCCATTTAGAACTGCACATTTTGTGTAGAACTGCACGTTAAAAAAGCCCTGCATTCTCCTGAATACCCCAAACATCGAGCATTAAATGTCGATATAACCTTACCTTAGTTGTGTGTGGGCCTATCCGTTTAGCGCTGTCGGTTCTAGATAATTCCGCCAGAAGTGGGTCAAATAGACACGCTAGAATTTGCAGTAGATCTATAAACTCCTTTAGAACACGTCAAGGCTTGATTCGAAATCGTAATCGTAATTCCCAAATTTACAAAGATTCTACTCGAAAGCCGTGCGCAGGGCACCAACTTATTCACGAGCGCTGCGATTTGTGAAGCGTGAGCGTCAGGAAAACTCTGAAGCGTTTGTGTCAACGCCATTACTGTTGAAGAGCTTGCAGTGAAATTCGAATCAACAGCTGCATCTCCTGAGTCCTTAGTTCTTCCACTGAAGATGTCGGATACAAAGTGGATGCGGTTAACCACTGCGGACTAAATCTACCCTTGACGTAAACTTAACAGAACTGCCACGGTAGAGGGAGGCAAACTAAACAGCCATAAATCGTTTCGCGAGTACTACAATAGACTTTGATAACCGGAAATTCAATCGCAACATCGACTGATGATGACCTGCAGAGTTCAGTGCAAACTGATAATTATAATCAATACATTCGTCGAAATCAAGCGAGCGATAGCTGCATGATTATTATGATGTGAGGTAAAGGCGCTGTGATTCTGAGAAAGCCGGGCAGAATGAACAGTTCTGTTGTTTCTTTTTGACAATCTCTACCTCGAAGTGTGACTCATTCATTCACATTTCGAGGTATACTGATTACGGCGAAATCAGGAGACTACAAAGTCATTGTTGTAAAATGTATAGTTGTAAAGACGTAGACTTGTAAGACCCGCTTGAATTGATATCCAGGTCGTTTGCCGTAGACAGCAGCTGCTGCTGTTTTAACTCGGTCAAAATTTGATTTCTCTTATCAACTGGGTCAGAAATCAGAGGTGAAATCCAGCAACTTATCAGTTTGACGAAACACTAAATTAAAGCCTGCAGCCCTTAATGCTACTTTTTCGCAGCTCAAGTACCTGCGATAAATTCCTTAGAAAAGCTCGCATTAATTTTTGCTGACACCCTGTTCTGGGGTTTCACGTGATCTCGACTGTTTTGTTCCAAGAGACGCTGGTTTCAGACCTCGATATTTATTAAGTAAGTAAGTCTATTAGCTTCTATCGCGCCCATGCAAACGGCACCAACCTATATTACGATACAAAACCAGACCGTAGTGTGTGTGGTCAATGTAGGTCAATCAGGTCAAAATAGGAATAACATTTTTTATCAGCGAAAATATAAGTTTGTTCGCATATAAAACCAGTTGCAATGGTTGTTCCGCCGCATGAACTAGAAAGCAAGTCAGCAGAACGAAAAGAAATAAATGAAGAAGGCAACAGTTACCATGACCATAGATGTAAAAAAACGATGAAAAGAAAATAAAAAACGGTAAAAAAGTCGTTTTTTTCGAAATAATAAAAAACGACAAAAAAAGATAAAAAACGGAAACGGAAAATAATTTGCCTTTGTTACATCTGAAATTTCATTTTCAGCTTACAAACCTTAATTGCTTATGCAATTTTATTAAGAAACTGCAAATAACACAACTTTATTATTAGGCCAAAATAATTGGTATAAGTAACATTAATCTACCACAGTTATTTTTTCTTATAACTTTCGTTTAATAAGAAATTCGGACAAATTAAAGGTATTGAAATCTTTTCAAATTTAAATTGTAGACATAAGTCCACATTATAAGTTTATACTGATCGACATAACACAATTTTAAAATTTAACCAGAAGCAAAAACCACAGATGTTTACTAAATTATATATTGTACATTATTTTGTGCTTAAAATTGCTACTTATAAATATTAATAATTATGCCCAAGAATTTTATATCAAAATAACTCTTAGAAATTTCATTTCTTGTAGGGATCTACTACATGTATTTCTCAAAATTATGACTTAAACAATTACATAAAGACCCTATAGTTAGCTGCATCCTTGAGAGTACGGTGAAAACGTATGGAATATCGGACAAAAATTAAATTAAGGAAAATAGTATTAGACAGTAAATAATTAAATAAAGTTACATAAAAATTGAAAAAAACGATAAAAAACGATGGGAAAAATAAAAAACGAAAAAACGACGTTTTTGGGGAGAGAATAAAAAACGAAAAAAACGTTTTTTACAACTATGACCATGACAATCAACGCTAGGACGAATTTTGTCAGAAGCAACAGTCAAGCAATGATATAAAAGTTTACAGACTAGATTAGATCTGCTTGAATAGATAGACTATACAAGCTTGTCAAACCGAAATCATAATCCATCTTTCGCGGACTACGGTACTACAAAGCAGTGGCGCTCTTTTCTCAGTGGCTGGCCCTATAAAACCTGGAATGGTCTCCTTAATTACTGCGCAGCGCATGGTACCAAGAGGTCGCACCACTATTTTCCTTTCGCATAAAAAACTGCCTTGTTTAGACGGGGTTCGATTTTGAGCGCTTTTGGGTAGATCACCTTTAAGGTGCGTTACATAAAAGTCAATGATATAAGCCTAACAGCAATGTTGTTGTAATCAGTGCCTGCTTCTAGAAAACAAGGTCCCGTAACTGAACAAATTCAGAACGATAATGGAACGTTCCGATAAACAATTTTATGCCAACAATTTATTCTATATACAATTATATATATATTAACTAACACATTAAATTACATTAAGAAATTAATTAATTTAAAATATTCCAAAACAACCAAATAATTTTTGGTGGCTGAAGATGGTCCCGAAGTGCATATATAGTTATGGTTGAAAAAATCACTGGTTGTAATATTATGCTTAATGACAGTGGCAGATGGATTTATTCTTCTTAACACACCCGCATATCTGAGGACTCAGGACTGTAATCAAATCCCAAAAATGTCTTTCAGCAAACCATGACTCAAAGTCACAGTCACAGAACTGCAGCTACAGAGGACATTAGCTTCCAAAAATTACTGTTCTTTACTACACACTCAAAAGAGTCAAAACCCACCTGAGCGGATTGAAATATGGACCGTCTTTTTCTTAGTCCTTTTTGATGAGTAGGCCTACTGTTTTAAAAATTAATAACTATCGACTGAATACTTCGTCATGACAAGATGTAATAATGCGTTGCTTACTGTATGTTTCTGATGAAAAGCTTGCAACGTCGCAAAGACGAACTTCAAAGATCATCACATGCATCTTGAAATGAAATCCGCTCTGCAATGAATGAAAGAAATCAATTGAGAAAAAGGTGTCTAAACTGATGGAATCAACCAGGCACCAGAAATGTAATGCAAAAGTATTGTAATGCAATGCATATATATATATATATATATATATATATATATATATATATATATATATATTGCATTACAATATTTTTATTGTAATGCAATGCATATATATATATATATGCATTGCATTACAATACTTTTGCATTACTTTTGCATTTTGGCATATATATATATATATATATCATGCAATGCAATTGTAATGTAAACGTATTGTAATTCAATGTAGTCCTGAATCATGCAGTGCAAATGTAACGTAGGCCTAAGCGCTGTCATAAGACACTCAATAGCTTGTTACTTAAAATATAGCAGTAGCCTATCTATGAGATGCTGCCCTGCGTTTGTTTGGCCTTTGAGTGACGCTTTAGAAGTTTGTAGATTACGATTAGGAAGCTATCGACAACTGTTGAAGCGTAATTTTGGAATGTAACACATAGAACACAAAGCGTCAAGCCAGAATGAAATACCTCATGTAATTGCTGTTAGCATAGCATATGTTGTTAGCATATGTTGTTAGCATACTAATAGCATAGCATAGCTTCCCAGCTGCATGTGCACACAACTACAGAGAAAATCTCTTAAATCGGACCTGTTTAGATCTGTTGGGTATACCTACGTTAAGCGACTACGTGAAATTCTTCTTAAGGCGCTACATAAATGGCCATATACATACATACATGTAATGACTAGTCCTGTCGTTTTTCATTTAATTTGCATTAGGCCTACAAAGTTTAAACGATGTTTACTTGATGCAATCAGTTTCGTTGGCTCTACAGCAGAATCATCCACAAATTAGACCCAAAAGTAATTTAACACAAAGAAAGGATTAGACAAGATTTGATCAGACTATATTAGATTAGATTAGATTAGATTTGATTAGATTTATATTAGATCGAATCATGAACAGATTAGATTTGATTTGATTGAGAATCGTCTTCGGTGTCTACGTTTCTCGAAATTCTCGTGGCTGCAATCTGACATGGAAATTTCTATAGCGCCGCAATAGTAGGCTAGTGTACATAGGCGGAGACCTGGTCCGAACTTTGGGGGGGACGGACGAGCGGCCGAAAACGATCGCCGAGGCGCGAAGAGGGGTTTGCGCCACCCTCCTAAATGTCGAATGTTTTTATTTTCCACGTTGCAATTGTAGCATTTTAGGCTGTCATTTTAACAAACAAATTTGCTCATTATCTCAGTGCTAATTGTCCCAATTTAAGACTTCAAAGTTCCCCCTTCAATGTTTTATTTTTTTTAAATTCAGCATTGTAGCCTTACTAGCCTAATGGAAACATTTTAGGATGCGATAGCAACAAAATTTCTCATAATTTTATTGCTGAATGACATGGCTTAAGACTTTAATGAATGTCACCTCGACATTGTTTGGATTTTTTAAATTTCCATATTATTGTAGTAGTTTAAGCTGTCATCTTAATAAAATTAATCAGTTTCCAATGCTGATAGTCATAGCTTAATTCTTAAGGCTGTCGCATTCCAATTTTATGAATGTCCACATTGTTATCATAGCATTTCTAACTGTCATCCTTACAAAATCAATCATGATTTCAGTGCTCAGTGACTTGGCTTAAGACTTCAATTTATGTCCCCTCCCATTATTTAAAATATTTTCAGTTTGTAAACTGTAATGATAGCATTTTAGACTGTCATCCTAACAAAATTGATCATCACGTATAAACACTGTAGAAATTTATAATGATATTTCTGAAATATTGGGGGGGATATAAGCACCTCCGTCCCCCCCACCACAAACTTTGGAGGGGACCGTCCCCCGCTGTCCCCCCCTAGGTCTCCGCCACTGCTAGTGTAGACTACTAACAAGGCATTAATCTGTAGCATAGAAATGATAGAATGTACGAAAAATCGCAGCTTGTGCGATTTCTTTAAATTGGATTTTTTTCGATTAGTACAATATGTTATGAGTTTAGCCACCGTCGCTAATTCCCTGCTAAGGACAATCTCGAAATTGCCTGAAAAAGATGAAAGACCATCTGAGAGAATTTCCGGCCGCAAACAGCGACCGCATTTGTCTTGCCTGGGTTGCAAATAAAAACGCTCATATTAATCGTAAATAACGACTGTAATAACCTGGTCGTAACGCCCAATCAACGGACGCTAAACCTTCGCCCGTTTCAATGGTTCTATTCACTGACTTTTAGTTCTTCATCTGTGCATTACTGCCATTTATCACTCGCCCGATATTACAAAGAGCTTCCGAGTTTCAAATGCAGCGGCGGGCATATAATTTATATAACTGCGAAACTCGTTTAGAGACTCTGTCTGCTATTTTGCTAGGGTGACGAACAGTGGCGGATCCAGACCGTTTCGAAGGGGCGGGCCAAAATTTTCGGTCATGGGCAAGAATAAATTTCATCTTTAGCCACCGGAAAATCTGATGACCATTTTTCTCACGGAAAATATACCATTTTTTCAGCCAAAAACGTTGACGACCTTTTTTAAAGTCATCACAGACTACTTTTGTAAAGGGCCTTCCGAACCGATAAGGGGGGGCCACGTCCACTTTGGCTGGTGAAAAATAAAGAATTTTCCAAATGGCCGGATTGCCCCCCCCCCCCGGATCCGCCCCTGGCGACGAAAGTGACCACAGACCTTCGTGGCAATGATGCCATTTGAGACAAAGAGACAGTGTCACCACACGGTGCTGCACGTCATAAAGCAGCTGGAGGTATGAGACGTTCTATGCAATTAATTTTTTATAAATATTATGGTTGCCGATTAATTTTCTCGAAAAGTTATTCGATAAATCGTCCATGGGCGCCCGCAGAAATTTTTGCAGGGGGGGGCAAAACCCAAAGGTCATGGCTAAAAGTTGTTGTAGCAAGAGGCTGAAAATTAATGCAAAGCAGGACATTAGGAACATGCATGGATATACTTTTCATTGAGCCATTTTGGTCTATATTTCTCATTTTCACGTTATAATTTTTAATATGAATAGTTCCTTTAGTGCGCAGAAAATTGTTTAAAAAATCCAAAAGCAGTAGGCTCTAGCTATAAAAGGTGAAGGAACCTAATAAGCCCAATTGCCCCTGGAAATCTTGCACCTATTTTTCATTCAGTTAATCATTTGTGCTTCCTATAATTATAGGCTAGCTATATACTTCTATATTTGTATCGTCACTTCTAAGCTTCAAAAGCACTACGTACGGTTCTCGAAAGCCAAGCGCAGGTTCATCGAGTCAAAGAACTGTTCAAACGGTAGTCAGAAGGAGACCCGAGTTCAGTTGTCAGAGAGGTAGAGGATGTAGAGTAGCTATTAAGGTGGGTGTCATTTAGGATTGGAAGGTGGAAGATCGGAGGATCAGATGAGTAGCGATATGAACTCTTTTGGACTGATTGATTGATTGAGTGAGTGATTGACTGCTTGATTGATTGAGTGATTGACTGATTGATTGATTGATTGATTGACTGACTTACTGATTGATTGATTGATTGATTGATTGAGTGATTGATTGATTGATTGAGTGAGTGAGTGAGTGATTGATTGATTGATTGACTGATTGATTGATTGATTGATTGATTGAACGGTCTTCATTGTAATAAAGGTTCATGTACCGTGATTCAAACACAAGGCTAACGTAGGTCGACATGTGTCAACATCAACGTGTGAAAATGAAATGAAATATTTGTTAGAAGGAAAGCAATAATAATCTATACAGTGACCACATCATAAATATCTTTTCATGCTTTACAAACAGATTTCAAATTAATTAATGAAATTTAATCCATCAATCGAATTTAAATTTTGATATTGATCGATTTTTTAAACAGTCTTCTTCTTCTTCTTCTTCAAGATCCATGGGCTGATAGCCCGTAGGTGTCCACTGCGCACTTGACTACTCTTCTCCATAATTCCCGATCCTTTGCTCGATGTGTTAACTCTTGTATGTTTATTCCACACCACTCTTCTATGTCCTGCAGCCATTCCCTGCATGGTCTTCCCTTCCTCCCTGCTCCCTCCATGATTCCTATCATTACCTGCTTTATCTTTCTACCATCACCCATTCTACAGATGTGTCCGAATAGTTGTAATTTCCTTTTGATTATTGTTTCTATCATATCTGATTTGCTGTTAAGTCTTCTTCGCACTTCTACGTTAGTTATTTTCTGTGTCCACTTTATTTGTAGTATTCTTCTGTAACAATACATTTCGAACGCTAGTATCCTCCTTTTGTCTTCCTTTTTTAGTGTCCAGGTTTCGCATGCATATAACGCTGTGCTGAATACACATGTTTCTAATATCTTTTTCTTTGTTGTATGCGGCATTGATTTGCTCCTCCATATGTTGTTAAATCCTGCTAATATCCCTTTTGCTTTGCTGATTCTTCTTTTAATTTCCTTCGTGCAGTCGTTATCTGAAGTCAAGAGGCTCCCTAAGTATACGAATTCCTTTACATTTTCGATAATTTCTTCTCCAATTTTGATGTTACTTTCTATTTCTCCTTTTCCAAATGCCATTGTTTTTGTCTTTTCTATATTTATTTTCAAGTTTGCCTGTTTTCCTGCTCTGTCCAGTAGTTCTACATTTTGTTGTAGTGCTTCAAAATTTTCCTCCAAGAGATCTACATCATCAGCAAATCTTAAATTGTTAATTGTTTCTCCTTGTACAGATATTCCTGTTCCGTTGTCTTGTATTTCATCCATTACTCGTTCCAGGTATCCAATGAATTCTATAGGTGAGACTGGATCTCCCTGTTTGGTGCCTATACTGATTTTAAACCATTCACCTAGTTCCCTGTCTATCCTCACTGCCGCCTGTGACTGTTCGCCAGAATTTTGTAGAATTTTTACCAGTTGTTTTCCAACTCCATATGATCGAAGTGTTGCCCATATGATACTCTGTCTGACCGAATCAAATGCTTTTTGGAAGTCTATGAAGCAGTTGTATATCACTCTGTTGTGTCTTTTCGCTTTTTCTGCTAATAATCTTAAACAGTACCAGCCATAAAATATAATGAAAATAAAACACACGTAAGCAATAATTTGCATATGCTGTGCAATATCGCATAGCATCTTCATATAATTATAAGTGAGTAATTTATCTTTCTTGCCTCAGCACACGCATGCAGCACAGCTCATTAAATATTTCTAATGCATATTTAAATTCCAATTGACAAGAAGGAAGCAGCATGCATGCAGAATGTACCTGTCGCAAAGCCAAGTACGAATGCTAAAGCTAAAAAACGAATGTGGAGGCCATTGCAGGACCGTATACGCATGAAAGTCATGCCTTTTGTATGTTGGTATGTTGGTATGTAAGTATGTGCACCTGATATAGCGCACCTTCAAGATATCCAGTCAGAGGCACCCCCGACTAATAGCGCGGACACTGAATCGGAATTTCACGCCGAAGCGCATGAGCAATTGCGAGTGAAGGACTTGCTCAAGGTCCCTGTATACGTGGCGGCTTGAGGTTGATTCGAACCTGCAACCCTCCGGCTGCAAGGCAACAAACCTATACGAATGCAACAATTAAACGTCCCACAAATTGTGTAGGGCAATTATTACTCTCCTGCACGCTATATAGGTCTATATCTTGCGTCGAATAACATGACAATGATCGCACTACCACATCCCGCCTCCAGCAGAATATACGGAAGGTGAAAAACTGGTATGATTTGATGTTCCACCTTGAATATCCAATGCCGAGGTTCCCTTAGTTCATCTGTTCTGGCTGGGCTTTTTCTCGTCCTTCGCCTCTGGTACCTCCACAAGGCAAGACTGTCCTATGTAGCCGAGGTTGGGTCGAGGGTGCTTCGGATATAGTACTGAAAGGGCGCTATAATAAGTGATGCTAATAGATAAATAGATAAATAAATAAGCAATATAATATTGTAATATCTTCAAGTAAGATATACGTACACCTGATTGCGGTGTTGCAGCTGACATAGCAAAGATCATACTTACTTATTTACCTGCTCCAAGTCGCATTTAATTCTATACAGAGCTATACACAGTCACGCAGTTGAGGTCGATGATGAAATATAGACATTCGTTAGCAATATACCGGAGGTCAAACACCGCGCGCGCGCACACACACACACACACACACACACACACACACACACACACACACACACACACACACACACACACACACACGCACACGCACACGCACACACACACACACGCACGCACAAACACACACACACACGCACACACACACACACACGCACACTCCGAGCATAACTCGATTCCTATTCATCAGACTGTAATCGGTTTTCCATCCACCTCCGCTACTCCAGGTCGCGATGATCCAGTTATTCCGCGTCGGATAATGCTTCTAGGAATTCCTACTCAATGCGGTGCAATCACACCGTGCGTCGTTACCATGAAAAAGAGAAAATCACATCGGGTGGGGTAATGCAATGGGCAATCGTAATCGTAATAAATTTCTAAGGTGACACTCGAAAGCCAAGCGCAGGGCACCAGCTTATTCGCGAGCGCTGGGTAGATTGCTGACTGCAAGACTGACGATTACTATAGAGGGTCTGGTTTTCACTTCTGCATCAGAAAATAATGAGCTTCTGGCGTGTCATGCAAAGCAGACAGTCGTCAAGTGTGGCTTTAGAAGCAGTTATAGGAGATAATTTGTCATACCTGCAGTGCCTCAGTGAAAGGAACGGAAAACATGCGAAGTTCATTCAATGGAATAGCAGTAAACACGGAAATTGACTAATTGGTTAAGTATAAATCATAGGGCTTTTTTAACGTGCAGTTGCACACAAAATGTGTAGTTCTAAATGGATTTGTACAGTTGTAGAAGCACTTCTGCACAGTTAAAACTAACAAAAAAGGTCATTGTCCTCCGATTGGAATTCGGAACTTGGGAAGTAATTTACAATGGATGATGGGAAAGGAAAGAAGGCGTTGTGCAGTTATCAAAATTCCTTTAAAACAGCCCTGCAATGCCTGCATGGTATAAAGACCAGTTATAGCTATTTATTAAGAAGTTTTTTGTGAATATATAGGCCTAATAAGTACCGAACTATCTGCGGAATGTTTGGCATATTATGACAATGCGAATTGTTGCGTTCGTGTATACAGCCAAAGAAAATAGGACGATAGGGCCTACAATGCGATTCTATGATTCTATTGGAAATTAGCGTGATCCGAATAAACAGGTGGGAGATAGAATGTGGTTGAAACAGACATAATCGGATGTGATCATCATCACATCATTAATACAACAGATAGCCAACCATATTCAGTGCGATTGAGTTGTCGCAGATCGCGATTCAAATGTAGACAGAATTTATATTGAATTAAATACAGTCCGCAATAGAAGAGGCAGGAAAGATTAGATTCGAATAAATCACACCGGATAGGATAAGATTAGAACAGAAAATATCAGAGGATACATTGCTCGCATTGTCTAGACTCTAGACTCTAGACTCTAGACAGGCCGGCGCATGTCGCTCATTTGTCTGGTAGATTCTATCAAAAAATTAATGTTGCGAAGCAGCATGGGGCAGCAGAAAACCGAATAAAAACAGAATGGAACTGATTAGGTAAAATAAGATGGAGATAGATATGATTGCCCGTATTATACAGCTTGTAAAGGCGACCGCATTCCGTGCGGTTGAGTCGCTGATGACCGACTGACCGACTGACCGACCGACTGACCGACCGGCTGACCATCTGACGTGACGGAGCTTAAGCCATTGATGCAAACTGCAAATCGGATTAGATCGATTTGTGCAAATCAGACGACGACGACGACGACGACGACAATGATGACGACGACGACGATGATGATATCGACGACGACGATGATAACGACGACGACGATGACCGGTCAGTAAGTAAGTCAGCCACCCTGATAATCAGGGCATCGTATTTGTGATCACGGCTTCAGAGACAGATGTGATGACGACGACGATGATGATGTATTTATTGCCGAATGTAGACTACGACCGCTAGAGGGAATTGATTTCATGATCACGTCGTCATTCGTTGGTCAAAGCAAATCTCATCTACCATTACATCATGCAATGAGTTCTATTATGCACTTATTATTATACTGAAAGGGCTTTATATCTGTCAGCCACTGAATTACTTATGCACCTGCCCTTCCCTACTGCATCACCTACTCTGTCTGTTTGTCTGTCTGTCTGCATGTCTATCTGTCTATCAGTGTGTCAGTACGTACGTCCGTCTGTCCATCCATGCATCCATGCATCCATGCATCCATGCAGCCATGCATCCATGCATCCATGCATCCATGCATGCATGCATCCATCCATCCATCCATCCATCCATCCATCCATCCATCCATCCATCCATCCATCCATCCATCTATCTATCTATCTATCTATCTATCTATCTATCTAGCTAGCTAGCTATCTAGCTATCTATCCATATCTCGCGCTCCATGTCTTTTTCTGTCTCTGTCTGTCTTTCTTGATGTCTCTCGCTCTGTCTATCTCTGTCTGTCTTTGTACGTCTCTCTCTCTCTCCTCATGTCTCCCCCTGTGTGTGTCTCTCGCTCACTATTTTCTTCCTCGCTAGCTTTCCGTTTAGCCGTCTGTGTGTCTGTCTGTTTGTCTGTTTGTCTGACAGACAGACGTACACAGCCAAACATAGATACAGACATGCAGGCATGCACACAGACAGACACACAGACAAATTCACAGACATAGGCACACACACACAACAGGTGGGAAATACAAAAATGCATTTACACACACGCAGTGATATACAGGAAGATACCTAGAGTGATAAAGAGAGAGACACGATACGGACACACGAATCAAGGAAGCGAAGGATGATGTAACAGCCGAGGAGGGCGAAGCATGATGCCGAGGCGATTTGGCAATCTAGCATTTGAATGGCAAGAAAGACGCAATGCGGCGAGGCAAGACCGCATGGCGATTAATTATCTGCAACTTGGCCGACGATGGTATAGCCCACACGTTTTCACCGGCGCTCGGCTCATTAAGCAATGTCTTTGGTCGAATACTTCACAGTGAAAGACGAACCCGTTTCAATTCTTTTCAGACGGACGAACAGACAGACAGACAGACGGGCGGAGGGATGGACGGACAGGACAGAGAAGGACAAGGGTAAAGCTAAAAAATAAGAAACATGAGTCAAGGTCGAATAGGGTTGTAGACGAGACAGTAATGATTAAATGAAACCAGCCTTTGCTTTTGTGAGAACAACGGAACGCAGAGCATTCATTCATTCAATCATTCGTTCGTTCGTTCGTTCGTTCGTTCATTCATTCATTCATTCATTCATTCGTTCGTTCATTCATTCACTCGTTCAAACGTGTACGAACGAACGAACGAACGAATGAACGAACGAACGAACGGATGGTTCGTTCGTTCGTTCGTTCATTCGTTCGTTCGTTCGCTCGCTCGCTCGTTCGTTCGTTCGTTCATTCGTTCGTTCATTCATTCATTCATTCATTCATTCGTTCATTCATTCATTCATTCATTCATTCATTCATTCATAGCGCCTGTTCAAGATACCCACTCAGAGGCTCTCCCAGCAGAGTCACAGCTAAGCAAAGTAGGATCTGAGCGGCTTATAAAAAGCAGGAGAGGTTAACTATATAGGCTCCAATTGCAAGGCTAATGGGAGGCCATTTCAGATGGCGGTACCAACAATCGAAACGACCCGGCGCTGTCTGATACAAGTGCTCACTCGCTGAATCGTTGCCGAAGAGCGAAGAGCTCGATGAGCTGTTGTGTTAGAAGCAGGTCAACAAAGACTAGAGGCAAGTATGATGGAGCGCAATCAAAAAGGCGCCGACAAACAAATGCAGCAACTCGATATACGAGCTGCGCTGAGAAACTGGAAGCCAGTGAAGAACGTCACGCATTACCATTTGGCTATGGCCGCAAGCGCGTTACAAATTCCATCAATTATAATAATAATAAATGCAAAAATAATGTAATAAATAGTAATAAAGTAATAAATGATTGTATAATAATAACAATAATAATAATAATAATAATAATAATAATAAAAATAATAATAATATAAATAATAATAATAAAAATAAATGCAAAATAAATGTAGCTTTTTAAAATAAAATAAAGAAGTAACAAATGACGTCACCGAAACGTCAATAGTATAAAAGAGAAACCAAAAAAGGCGTTTCAGTGAAGCCATCTTTTATCTTTAGTTTACCTCGTACAACTGTGGTCGACATGAGAACACACCACCACGTACAGTGACGTCCATTACTGTCGTGTTGGCGGTCTTTAGCAATTTGAGACTATAATCCTAAATCCCTATTTCATCAGCGCGAGAGCTACGACTACTTTGCCAGCTGGTTTCTGGCGTTCACATGGGACATTGCTGGAGAATCGAAGAGCCTTATAAATCGTCATATTCCCAGTTTACTAAGTGTTCGGCTGGAACCTGCCCGTTCTACGTAATCCGGTCTAATACGAACACGCGCACAGCTGCAGTGCCACAGGTCCACAACATTGCGCACTTAACCATTAAAGCAATTCGCAGTAAAACGCGCGTCACGTTTCATGAGAATTCTCGGCAGCTAATTGACGTATACGCGGCATTTCAGGAAGTAGCCTGGCTTACGCGACGGTGACGGCTCGAGGCACAAAGCAGCAGCGTCTCGGTTTAGTAGCCCGAGAGATAACAGCTGCGTCAATGTGAAGCAATGAATGGAGATTTAGGGTGTAGACGCGACTAGATGGCCATGACGAATCGTCCTTATGGCCATGCCATGACACGCCTCAGTGGCGTAGACCAAGGGGGGTTTCGGAGGTTAAAACCCCATTGGCCTCGGAAAAAGTTTTTTAAAGGTTATTTATCCCCATAAATAAGAAAAAAAACAATTGCTTGTAGTGACAATTGTTTTTCTTACTTTATTCCCTTTGTTACTTTATTCCCTTTTTATTTACTGTAATACTGTTGGGTTGGTGTCAGAAATGGCATCCGGCCAGGCCATAAAACCACCCAATTCCCATCATAAATTCCTGGTTACACCACTGACACGCAGGGAGGTAGATTTAAAGCTTTCTGTGTTTTTTATGCATTTCATTATAGAATTGAAGTCGTGTTACAGCGTGTTAACTATGACAAATTGAATTGAATGCGTCGAATTATTGCAAGCTATATCAGATATCATCGGTGCAATTATTAACATCGGCAGTTTAAAGTTAGAGTTGGTCGAATGCAACCCAATTGCAATCCAAGTCCAATCTGATTTGGTCTGTCGCATTTCAATTCAGCACGATGCAATTCACGTAAAATTAATTATCCAGTAAATCTTACCCTACTGTGCTCGAAACTAATCTGATCGGATTCCTTGAAATCATTTAATACACATTTAACTTGGCCTATCTTAACATGTTCTGATCTAATTTAAATTATAATCGAGCATTTATAAAGCGCCTGTTTAGGAATAAACCCATCGTGGTGCACACACAAACTAAGGCCTATAACGTACATGTAAGTTGCTGGGTGACTCAAACGACAAAAACGCACACAAAGGCAAATACAAAGATTATACACATTATCAAAAATTGATGCTAAAACATCAACTTATCAGATAACTTAATTAGGTAACTTGCATTTGTATTCATAAGCATTTTCACTTTTCCTATCTTATTGTAAAACATGTAAAATATCTCTCTCAGTTTGTGTCTGTATCTCCTTCTCAGTCACTTTCTACGTCTCAGCATTTTTGTTCCTCAATATCTTCCTGTCTGTCATCTGCCTATCATCCAGACGTTCATTTTCTCACAGACCCGGGAGAACAGCGGCAGATGGAAGCAATTTGTCGTCTGTAATAGACACCGTAGCGGCGATTTGTCGTTCGGATAACGAACAAAGTGGACTCCAGAGGGGGTTCCCTCCTCCCACTAGGGGTCCTCCTCCTCTCTCGGATCTTCGTACATCGACTTTGTCTAATTATTTGTGGCATCTGTGAAATTTCTCACCAAAAAACCAGAAATTCTTCCGTCTCGCAACAATGACAGAATATCGCACAGCGATGACAACGCAAACCACGTGCTCACGACAGGAAATTACCGCGCAGATACGGCACTCAGTGGTAAAACCATTTGCTTACAGCAAGATATGATCGTGCAGAAAAGGCAACGGCAAAACCACTTGCCCACGGTAACAAATTTCGAGAAGAAAAGACAATGGCAAAACGACTTGCTCACAGTAGCAAATTTCATGCAGAAAAGGCAATGGCAAAACCACTTGCCCACGGTAACGAATCTCCTGAAGAAAAGGTAATGGCAAAACCACTTGAACATTTGATCGTAAGAGCGCCTTGTATGGATGCCAAACAGTTGAAAACGAGATTCCTATATAACTCGACATCACCCATTCAGATAATGCATGGCATCGTATTGCACTGCGTCACTTAAAGAATGCCTCTGGGAAGGTGAACAGTTGAGAGGCGCTTCCATTGTTCATGAATGCATTGTCCGTGAGAAGCGGGAGAATAAGAAGAGAAGCTACCATGAAGAAAGACCATTTTGGTACAAAGAGAATTAAGAGAAAGCGCATCACAAAGACAAGGATCAATTGAAGCAAACGATCGAGACTGTACAGTTAATTAAATAGCGCTTCCAATGCGGGTCTGGATTCAACCGATGCAGCAGATATACATGAAGGTCGATAAGTTGGGACACAGGTGCGTTTTCATCGTCCCACTGATCCCTTACTTCACGACGACAGATTTTCTGATCCTGAGCACGAATGACGGGCATGATGATGATGATGATGACGACGACGACGACGACGACAATGACAATGACAATGACGATGATGATGATGATGATAATGACGATGATGATGATGATGATGATGATGATGATGATGAGGATGATGATGATGATGATGATGATGATGATGATGATGATGATGATGATGATGATGATGATGATGATGACGATGACGATGATGATGATGATGATGATGACGATGACGATGATGATGATGATGATGATGATGATGACGATGATGATGATGACGATGACCATGACGATAACGATGATGACGATGATGATGACGATGACAACGACGACGATGACGACGACGACGATGACGACGACGACGACGACGACGAGGAGGACGACGATGACGATGACGATGACGATGACGACGACGATGGCGATGACGATGACGATGATGACGATGATAATGACGATGATGACGATGACGATGACGATGATGATAATAACGACAACGACGATGATGATGGCGACGACGATCGCACTCTTTTCCTTCGCTCGTCGTCGCCCTCATTCTCTCGTTTCCCTCGCTCTCCCATTTCCTTTTTCCCCTCTGGGTTGTCTACTTTTACGTCACGAAAGCAAACAACTGAGCGGAAATACGGCGCACGGGTTGCAGCATGCAATCGCCGACTGAGGAGAGTTATTACACAATTACAATTCCCGCCATCCATGACTGCAGCGCAAATCGAACATGCAACACGTGACCTATGCACGAACAGAAGCAGAACGATTCGGTTCTTGAATGGTTTGAATCCTCCTGCGGCTATTGCATTAGGAACCCTCCCGATCGACAGACGATATGTGCGTCCGTGCCTATGTGGAATTCTTTAAATAGACTCGAGTTTTTTGCAGATATCAGCGCATGTGTCTTTCTCGGCTGATTTACCGTGAGTAAAAATAGCTTTCATGGCTCGGCCTACACGTCCTGTATCTCAAGTGATTAGTTTTTTTAGAATGCTCTGTCTCCCTATAATACTCGATCTCATTTTTTTCTGATTATACTTCCATCTCCCTTGCTTTTCTCGAAACCCATTTCTTCTCTGCATTGGCTTGCGCTCGAGAACACATTATGAACCGTTGACCTTTTAGAGGCGCTGTATAAATGCCTCAATACAATACAATACAATACAATGCAATACAATACCATACAATACAATACAATACAATACAATACAATACAATGCAATACAATGCAATACAATACAATAAATACAGTACAATACAGTACAATACAATGCAATAAATACAATACAGTGCAATACAATACAATAAATACAATACAATACATCAAAATACAATAGAATGCAATGCAATACAATACAATACAATAGAGTATCGCTTAATTAAGGGTTTCGATTAAACCATCGACTTCTTCTTCTATTATACTCTCGACGCTTTGTAATCTCGATGCTTTCAACACTCTCTAATTATTTCTCGCAACGCTTTCAAAATACTCTCGTCGACCTCTGCTCTCTCAATGGACGAAAGAGGCGTGGAAGCCAGTGTCTTCTACTTTATTGTGCATGCGCGGTAGCATGTGCCCCACCAGAATTCTAATGTCAGAGGTGCAGAAAGTCTTTATAGGACATTTTATCGTCGTCTGTCGTGCAAACTAGAAAGCAGCTGCCAAGTAAGAAAGACTCTCAACGCCAATTATCACAGCAATAAATCGCGCAATTAGCGGCCAAATAATTGGCAAAGCGATATAAACTTGTATAATGTATACGTGACTTACATTGGTGTGAAAGCCAACCGGCCAAGCCTTCCGGTATACATACATCATCATCATCGTTATCGTCGCTGTCGTCATCATCATCATCATCATCATCGTCGTCGTCGCCATTGTCGTCGTCACATGACTTGTCTAGATAGGGGCGGATCCAGGAGGGCAATCCGGCCATGGCCCTCATTTCGAAAATTCCTGTATCCGCCCTTGTATAGCTTATAGCACAAAAGGTCGATTCATACCATCCATCCATTCGTCCATCCATCAATTTATCAGCATAATTAGGATTAACCGTGATAAACATGATGCGTAGCCTATACAGTAATAGTATATATATACACTATACAGGCATGCAAGCAAATACAAACGCAACGCTACATACAAACTGCAAAATCATACATGCATACATGCAAATACATATATATATATATGTACACTTACATGCAAGTTATTACAGGGAGATAATTATCCAACCATGGCATTTCAGCAGTCGGCCACTTAAGCAGCCATGCGTGCAAAAACACTGTATACTAATATCGTGCAGAAACAATCAAAACAGCATCGTAATATAATTATATACTCTAGCGGTCTAACCTATAATACTCCATCATAAGACTCCATCCAAGGACTTCACCCTAGGACTCCATGCATTCCAAGACTCCATCTCAATATTCCATCCTATAAAATATACTCCATTCTAAGACTCCATCCTAATACTTCATTTCATTTTAAAGGTGCACAATACAAGCTTAAACTTGAGACTGCGCAATGACTGATTCGTGTCAATCTGTGCATATAAAAATGACGCAATTTTTCATGCATATCATTATCTCATCTCACGCGTACATGTACGATGCTTAGCTATATGCTTAGAATGCAAAACAGATGCAATGCTACCTGCTACATATTATGTAAAAAAATTGCCTTTCATCTATTCGTGTTTCTTCACATGAATTCTCATCTAGGACAGTTTAAAAACTATAGAAGTTTATAATCATACGCGTGGGCTTCGACATATTCCTATGTTTTCACACAGACTATATCTAGGACTGTCTACATGCACATGCATACACACACACACACACACACACACACACACACACACACACACACACACACACACACAAACACAAACACACACACACACACACACAAACACACACACAGGTATATATAGAGATATATAGAGAGACAGACAGACAAACAGACATAAAGAAAGAGACAGGCAGATAGAGGCAGACAGACAGAGGCAGACATACAGAGACAGGCAGAGGTATACAGACAGAGACAGAGACACAAACACAAAGATTCCAACATGCATGGTGCATGCATCAAGACGTCTGAACGAACATATAATAGTGATGGCATTAGGCGACTCATTAATGGATCTTCAGCGTAATTCTCTATCTAGGCCTATCTATTATTCATTCAAGGGTCGTACTGATGATCTTTAACGATTTCAGAGATGAGTCCCCGCTGCAGCAACAGCAGCAGTCAGTCAGTCAGTCGGTCGGTCAGTCAGTCAGTCAGTCAGTCAGTCGGCGTCTGATGGACCAGTAAAAGATCTATGAAAGACAAGACATCAAACAATCGGCCGATGTCTTTCATCTCTGCCATACATGCATCAGCAACAGCAGCAACTGTTGAAGGCCATCATCAACTATATATATATACATGTATATTATATATGCATATATATATATATAATATACATATGGTCATTACCAACTATATATATATCGATTCATCAACTATATATATATTATATATATGGTCATCACCAACTATATATATATATATATATATCGTCGCTCTTGTCTTTGAATTGGACAAGCACTTGAGGAGCACCGAAAGCGTTAACAGTATAATCGAAATAAGATCCGAGTAGAAATACTTATAGGACCTAAGATATTTACATAGGTGTGAGCTTGACATCGTTTGAAGGCAAGAATCGAGGAATTGATTTCTGGGTCGTTTAACACGTCGACCCGGGAAGGAATGAGAGATAGGGAGAAGCGAGGAGATGTACAGGAGTCCTGTAACAGGAGTGTCCTTCTCTAAGTCTCTGATTGATCGTCTGACAGTCTCGTCGCCTTATTCCCAAAAGCTAAAAAGATCTTTGCTTGAGAACGGATGCAGACATTGCAGAGACCATGCACGAACACAACAGAAGCTTTATATATGTATAGATCTAAGTCGTTATAAGAAGAAGATGCATATATGAGAAGAAAATGGTATGTGCACATGGCGCTTACATGCATAGGCCTACATGTATTTGAATGCCTATTTAGTCTCGCAAGCAGAAATAGACAGAAAGACGGACCCATGCAATTAAGCGGACATAGAAAGGTAAAAGACAGACTGTTTTTTCAAAAATCATATATCCTGATTCCTTCTCTTCTCCTCCTCACCTCACTCGCCATTTCAACTCTAAACATCACCCACCTTTAGCCGTCCGTCTGTTTGCCTGACTCTCCGGGTCTTGACCCGCTGCCTTTCGATTTTGTTTTGATTAAGCGCCTGTGAATAAGCTGGTTCCCGCGATTTCGCTTTTGTGGGCGCTGTAGAAATCTCGAGATTACGATTACGATTACGATGAGGAAAACAGGCCGAAAAAAGAAAGACATGATAGAAGCGTATACATAAGAGTTATATGGATAAATAGACAGACAGACAGACAGACAGACAGACATACAGACAGACAGACAGACAGACAGGCAGGCAGACAGAAATACAGACAGAAATACAGACAGAAATACAGACAGGCAGTCAGGCAGACAGACATACATACAGACAGGCAGACAGGAAGACAGACATACAGACAGACAGGCAGACAGACAAATAGATAGAAAGACGGGCGTGGCAGACAGACATACAGACAGACAGACATACAGACAGGCAGGCAGGCAGACAGACAGACAGGCAGGCAGTCAGGCACACAGACATACAGATAGGCAGGCAGATAGACAAATAGATAGAAAGACGGGCGTGGCGGACAGACAGGCAGGCAGACAGACAAACAGACAGGCAGGCAGTCAGGCAGACAGACAGGCAGACAGACAGACAAATAGATAGAAGAGATGGGCGTGGCAGAGCATGAGCATCTTATACAAAGAGATCGATGAGGAGAAGGATGAGGAGGAGGATGAAGACGAGGATGAGGATGAGGATGAGGATGAGGAGGAGGAGGACGACGACGACGAGGAGGAGGATGGAGTCTTGAGACGGACGCAGGTGTCAGCAGAAAGTAGAGGATGATGATGAGTACACGTAGAAACTAATGCATCCTTCTACTCTGAGATGCATGTAGATCCCGTCTCTCTCTTACTCCAATTTCCATCCATTTCCAGAGTCGCACGAACGCATTCCAGGAAACTCGTTTCCAGGCGTCCATCAAAGGCGTCCATGGTATCATACCAAGGTCACTCCCAGATCACTCCAGGTCATTTCGTTACTCCAACGTAAACCAATTAGGTCATCGCTTACTACCTCGGAATAATTTGCCTGCTTTCTACCAGTTGCTATCTTTTTAGCTGTGGCTGGGCTGGGAGCGCCTCTGAGTAGGCTTCTTGAAGGGGCGCTATATAAGTTTTCGGAATGAATGAATGAACTTAAATCATGTATATATAGTCGTTCGATCTTCTGTATAGTCTAAATTTAATTTCCTTGACCTGGTGGATAACTCCCACGACCCTGATGCAAACTGCTGAAATTTTATAGCTGTTAGATATGGACCGTTTGAAATTATTTTGGACTGATTATTTATTTATTTATGTCGGATTCGATCTGATTAATTGACGCTATTGATATATTTCTGTTTCTATAGATATAAATCTAGTAATTTTACAAATTTAATGTGCTCGTCATGATTTGTTGATGCACCGACTCATTATTTTATGATTTCACATGGCCTTCAACGATGATGATTTCCGCAAGATGTCACCAAAACAGGTTACTATTTTTGTATTAATGGCAAATATTGCTTTGCTCAAAATATTTCTTCTTTGTAACTACTTGCATCGCTCAGGAATTCGCCGATAACGATTACTTGATTTAGAAAATATCCGGTGAAAAACGATTTGTGGATCGTGTGTTTTTTTATTTGTGTTTTTCTGTGTTTCAGAAAAAGCAGAAATTAAAAAACGTTTTGCGAAAACGGAATTGTTCACGTCGTCGATATAGATCTAACCACGGTCTATATTAGATGAAATCATGGACGGAGACTTAGGACATGGGCTAAACTTAGGGGAGGACAGGGGGACGGTCTTGACTTTCAACTTCGGTTCAAATACCGGGAACATTTCAATGGTTTCAAGTTTCTGGAACTTTCTGAAGGTCATGCCTTCTCTCGTTTCAGTTCTCTGTAACTTTCCAAGGTGATATCATATATCACAGCAAGGTCATATATTCTGTGTCAAGTACTATAAAGTGTGCGACGCCGTTACTAGACAAGACAACGTCAGTTGAGCATTGTAAATCATAACCGACTAATCTGCTCATCACGACATGCAGTTAAAAACCTGTCAAAGCTGGCAATGAGTATGCGTGTGTGTGTGTGTGTGTGTGTGTGTGTGTGTGTGTGTGTGTGTGTGTGTGTGTGCATATGATATATAGACTAAAATATAGGTTAAAAATACAAATGTAATGACTGGGGAGAAGAAACCAAGATTTCCAGAGGAGGGTGTTACTGGAAGGACGACTTGAGGACAATAGTGGCGCGGTGCCAGTTACACAATGCCATGCAGAAGGTCGCGTAAAGGTCATGAGAATTAATCGACAGCTATAAGAAATTAAATGTCAGAAAGTATTGAAAATTGCAACGAATGTTTGGAAGATCATATATAGGGGAGGTCTTGCAAGAATAAAATATGCAGTTTGTCAAATGACGTGCTGAGACTCATTGCGACGCCGCCACTGTTTATGACAAATTATTAAATTATATACAAGATGAATAATACTATATATATATATATAGATCTATATGCATATAGTATGATGTAAAAGTTATGTTCTATGTCTAAACTGTCAATATTCAAACATTGGTCCACATTACATCCATTTGTCATAACATACCGGCAGTATTTAAAAATAAACTCTCGTTCATTCATATCAATCTGTGATTGTGGAGTTCTGGATGAAATATTATCATCAAGAAATCTGTGGTTACAGACCATATCGATCATAATATGCATAGATCAGTGCAGGTGTGTACAAATCAGATAAATCTGCAGAAATTTTACCACGCCACTTGTCTTAAACAGATCATTTTAAGGAGGTCGGTAAGAAAACAGGCCAATCACACATAAGGAAAAATACTTCCAAATGTAGGCCCTACATTGCCTTCATGTTCAGGCCTAAGTGTGCAATTTGGATGCGACAAAGGCGACAGTGTTTGGTGTGCACGTACATGCATAGTCCTAGGGGTTGACGTCAGAACAAAAGAATAATTCGGCAGCAAATGAAGCGGCGATTTACACTCGGAAGTAGACACCCGTTCCACAAGGTACCAGCGTAATTAACTCTTTTCTCCATGGCATACGCGTCCGAATAAGACTGCCCGAGCAAACAGGGAACCGGACCGGACGTCTTTAATATAACGTCTTGAAGAGTAGTTCCAGTTTCTGTCAACAGAGCGTCGATTGAAAATGCACCGCGCGATGAAGGTGGATAAACAAACCGTATGATTAAAGATATACGTAACTGTATGGATGAGGGGGGATCTATCTATATGCGGTGTCTGAGAATCATGCCTGGAATCCCAATGTATTCGGGATTTTATTTATGGCACATTATTCTGAGGATGATGTACGTTTATAAATCAGTCACCGCATATGGTTGAGGTTTGGGACGGTGTCACGAAATAGAACATCCCCGTATTAATCGTATCCCCAAGATGAAGAAACGTTGTAAAAAGTCACTTCCGCGTGTAGGTTATTTAGTTTTGCAAATTAACATCCATCTGCTTTGTTTTGAATAATGACACATTGACACTAACAGGCAAGGCCGTAGCCAGGATTTTATTTCGGGGGGTGTTTCACTCCCTGATTTCCCTTCTTAAAAAAACTGATGACCTTTTTTAGTCATCCGGCATATTTCGGGGGGTGTTTTCATGGTTTTATTTCATGATTTTTACATCATATGCTCGTAAATGCACTGTATTATTTTTCACACTCTCCATTTTGGGGGGTGTTCAAACACCCAAAACACCCCCCCCCTCCTAGCTACGGCTTTGCTAACAGGCATGCTTATTATACTAGATAATTTTGTTTAGCCTACATTGGTTTTAGAGTATGCACTTACATTGTAGAACATTTAGAATACTTAAGAACACCTATGGCTACAGTCACTAACTAAATTCGAGTTGCCTTGCTCTGAACATTTCTTAGGACACTTAAAACAATTGGAATCACTTTAAATTTTGATTATAACAGCAAATTTCAATTGTAAGCATTTAAAAAAAATAGGAATAGAATCGTTTATCCCCCGGATAGTCTATACGGGTATATTCCATCTGGGAGATAGATTAATTCATCTCCCGGATAGTTTTCAGGGGGGATAAAATATCGCGTGACACCGGCTGTCTCACATGTGCTGGTTACACGCAACATGCACATGTCACACTTAATCATCCTCTAAGATATCGAATTGAAAGGCTGCAGTCTAGATGAAGCTGCGATAGAATTCCGTGCGTTCGGATGGAATTTGGCCTAAAACACTTTAACACTGTCAGTTAGATTGACTAATGTGACGTCATACTATGACGTTGAAATTGCAGTCGACCATTTATACAGCGCAATTCAAAGAGCTCAACCAATCAGAAGCGGTATAAGCTGTGATTTCATTAATCATCGTCAATTTCGAGAAATTTATCGATGACATTCACGATCTATCATCGGCACACACACAGACGCACACACACACAAACACACACACACACAGACAGACACGCACACAGAGACAGACTCAGACACACACACACACACAGACAGACAGACTCAGACACACACACACAAGCACACACACAAACACACTCACTCACACACACACAGACAGACTCAGACACACACAGACACACACAGACGCAGACTCAGACACGCACACAGACACACACACGAACGCTCACGCGCACGCAAACACACACGCACACAAGCAAACAAACACACATACACACACGCGCGACCAAACCGAACCTATATAATATTGCAATGGACGGCTAACAGGTCTGTCTGTCCGTCCGTCGGTCCGTCCGTCTGTATGTATGTCTGTCTGTCTGTCTGTCTCCTCTTTCTCTCGTCAGAGGTGCAGTGTCGGCTAAGGTACAGAAAAGGCGCCCATGGATGTGCTTCAAAGAGGAATTTCTAGACCAATGAACAACGAGGTCGTATGATATCGCATTGCCACGTAAAAAAGGGATTGACTGTACGACGGAAGCAATATTATTATCCGGACTTCAATCAACGTAATCAGGGATTATGATGGACTTGGACATTCGATTCATTTTCAAAACTACATCTGTAGCCTATCATATAATTATATGTATACATGATAGATCTATATATATATACATGATGTATATATACATGATATATATACATGATATATATGCATGATATATGTATATATGATATATACACATGATATATATACACATGATATATATACATGATATATATGCATGATATATATATATATACACATGATATATATACACATGATATATATACATGATATATATACACATGATATATATATACACATGATATATATATATATATATATATATATATATAGTCTCGACATTTATTCCTACCGAAGTAGTATTATATGCAGTAAAACGTGTGTCGCATGTGTCCTGGCCTTTCGGTACTGAAGGCTTGAACTTTGTATCTGCTTATGACCACAGTGTACAATGCACGTGCATGTAATAATATATGCGTCCGTGTTATTTTTGTGTGACTCCGTTTATAAAGATTTAGTGGAACTTGCATCTAGCGCCGGTGAATAACTTGATGAATTACCAAAACCCATTCAATGCAAGCCGCGTGTTATTAATTATTATAGGCCTATATTCAGAATATTGAATGCGTCAGACCCTATAGCATTCATGATTTTGCTTAAAAATTGTCTGTATACATTATTCAACTATATAAAATTATGTAATTTGATGAAGTACCAAAACCCATTCAATGCAGGCCACGTAATTAATTATTATAGGCCTATATTCAGAATATTGAATGCGTCACACCGTATAGCATTCATGATTTTGCTTAAAAATTGTCTGTATACATTATTCAACTATATAAAATTATGTAATTTATAATGCGTCTATGTATGTGCGTGTGTGTGTGGAAGAACGGATACAGAAATTTTCGAAGGGGGCAACATTTTCGGTCTTGGGGACAGGATAAAAAATTTCGTCTTGGTCGCCGAAAAATCTGATGACCTTTTTTTATTTGTCTCGGATTCACATGAAAAAGAAAAATGGTTGATGACCTTTTTTTAGTCGTACGGACCTCGTGGGCGTGGGGAGGGTCCAACGGAACTACTCAATGGGCGGCACCACGTCAATTTTCCGAGTCAGAATAGCTGGTCAAAAATAAAGAAATTTCTAAATGGGGGGGGCATGGCCGGATTGGCCACCCTGATTCCGCCCCTGTGTGTGTGTATGTGTGTGTGTGTGTTTGTGTGTGTGTGTCACCATGCGTGTCTGTATGTCCGTACGAGTCTATGAGTGTCTTCCACCTCGCGTATACGACTGGGTCTGTGGCTACTTGTGCGTCTGCCTGCTTTTGCTATAACCGAGCGCGTGTCGGCGTACTTTCATGCGTGTGTACGTGTATCTGTACGTGTGCGCATGTCTGCCTATATGTGTATGTGTGTGTGTAGTATGTGTGTATGTGTGTTTGGATGGAATAAGAGACAACAATTGATAAATTCATAACCGACAGCATCAATCAAGCGTCCACAAAACACACACACATACACACACACACACGCACACACACACACGCACACACACACACACACACACACACTCACACACACACGCACACACACACGCACACACTCACACTCACACAAACACACACTCACACACACACATTTTGATTGACACGTGAATTTGTTATTACATCGCTAACTTCGCGTCTGATCCACCAAGGGATTTTCTGGATTCTCATGTCACCTATGAAGCAATGACATCTTTACTGCTGCTGCTGATGATGATGATGATGACACCGACGATGTAACTGCTGCGGCTGCTGCTGCTGCTGCTGCTGCTACTGCTGCTGCTCATCCCTCCATCAATCGTCTGGACACGACGGATGCTCTCCATCCACTTGCGTCGATCCTCCATCAGAATTTAAGTCGCCGCGATATATTCGTCATCACGTAACAGCAGCCAACGCCGAATGTTTATACATTCATCTATTTACGAATATTATATACACTTATCATTCTGCATTGATATGTTATGAAGGTAACACGCACACGCACACACACACACATGCACGCACGCACACACACGCACACACACACGCGCATACACACACACGCGCACACACACGCACACAAGGCGAATTGAGAAGGCGAATACACCGGTCCATAAAGAATGATGTGTCTGCGGTGATTAAGGATCTTATACTTCGTTGGATCAATAATTTTGATCTCGATCACCCGAATGAATTTCAATTCATCGATCGATATACACTTGAGCGGTGATTAAATTTTTATTATGCAGATTCTTTCTACTATTGAATTTTGCATTTTTTTAGTGTTTGACGGAGCAAAATAAACCGAGTCGCAAGCGAAGATTTGTGACCGTTCGGCCATAAAAGAGATAAGTTTACCGTTATACGACATCACTCTGACAACAGATAATAATATGGCCAAGTTTGCGGGAGGTAGATCTATACCGTAAAGGGTAGATAATAAACGTCATATATCTCACTCACAGCCATGGAAACAGCTTGTAAACATTCTTTTCAATTGAAAGAAATTTTTACTCTAATTGTGAAATTCGATGAGGGAGGAGGTGGCACTTCCCCTCACCACTGAATTTCTGACACTTTGTCCAACTACCACTTTTTGGTTAATAACAAATTTTCACACGCTGAAGCACTAGTGATACTAGTGATACAACACTAGTGATACTAATTATACACTAGTGATACTAATGATACACTAGTGATACTAGTGATACAACACTAGTGATACTAATGATACACTTGTGATACTAATGATACACTAGTGATACCAATGATACACCAGTGATACTAATGATACACTAGTGATACTAATGATACACTAGTGATACTAATGATACACTAGTGATACTAATGATACACTAGTGATACTAACGATACACCAGTGATATCAATGATACACTAGTGATACTAATGATACACTAGTGATACCAATGATACACTAGTGATACTAATGATATAATAGTAATACTAATGATACAATAGTAATACTAATGATACACTAGTGATACTAATGATACACTAGTGATACTAATGATACACTAGTGATACTAATGATTCACCAGTGATACTAATGATACACTAGTGATACACTAGTGATACTAATGATACACCAGTGATACTAATGATACACTAGTGGTACTAATGAAGCACTAATGATACCAGTGATACTAATGATACACTAATGATACCAATGATATACAAAGTTAAACCGAGACATTTACATTTAGAAACCTCTATCGTACAATGCCCATGCTCTTAATAATTGTCCGCTTTGCATTTTTTAAAGCTCTTGCTAAACAAACTCACCGTGACCATTTGTGCTTTGCCACCTCCTTCAAACGTATTTGTGCGGGTACCTTTACCTGAATAGCATTAGCGCTTCCACATAATATCACTGAGGGGCATACTTCATCGGTATAGGTCTACATCTTATAAACACCTCTATTATATAATCGGTGGCAGTTCCTAACTCCGTGATTCAAACTCAATTAGCATTTAGCACCGCAGTTAAATAGCATAATCTTCATTAAAACCGATGCTGTGATTGCTTTTAGCAGACGGTTCGGAGCACTCTACAGTCGGCGCATTAGCACAATATTCCCATAATATCACTACTTTCCTTACAACTGCAATGCAACTCTTGAATACATTGACTTTTCGTCCGATATATTCATTTCGAGCTGCAACCGAAGCAGGATCGACCTCTGCTGCAGTGCTTGTAGATAACGACGATCCGGTGGAGAAGTGTGAAATAATAATCAGTGGAAAGGCAACACGCCTGATAAGTGCTGCACAGCTTATTTATCGTTTCACAAACCGCCTCTCTCTGTGCGCATGGGTATATTAATTTTCCGGAAATCTGTTAGAAAAGCGTCGTAACGTGTGTTGTGTGTATCTTGAGAGTCGGAAGAGGACGCACTGGTGAGTATTATTATATAGCGCATGAATATGTATAGTTGTGTGTGTGTGTTTGTGTGTGCGTGTGTGTGTGTGTGCGTGTGTGTGTGTGTGTGCGTGTGGGTGTGCGTGTGCGTGTGTGTGTGTGTGTGCGTGTGTGTGTGGGCGTGACGTTAGCGCGCCTGATCAATCCGGAGTATTTTTCGTAAATCTCATCTTGAAGACAATGGTTATTTACTTATATAGAGAGTCCCATTATCATCCGATATGTACCGAAGCATGCAGCTCTGCTTCCGACTGTTGAGTGTCGAGGTTTTGACCTCTGACTTTTCATAAACCTCCTGATTTTTATAACCAATCGTTGTGAGCGACTTGTAGCATGCAAGATGAGACAGCGACGACGACGATGATGTTGTTGCTAATGATGACGACGACGATGATGATGATGACGACGACGACGATGATGATGATGACGGCGACGACGATGATGATGATGATGACGACGACGAGGACGACGACGACGACGATGATGATGATGATGATGATGATGATGATGATGATGATGATGATGATGACGATGATGATGATGACGACGATGATGACGACGATGACGATAGCGAGAAGACGATGACGATGATGATGACGATAATGATGATGATGACGATAACGATGACGATGACGATGACGATGATGATGACCGTAAATCATTGACGTAGAACCTCATTTGGATTAATCAGACAGAGAAGGTATTTGTATTAATAGCTTATTCAACATCATGCACGCTTTGTTCGATCAATCGATTTTTTCGGCATCTTCTTTTCTATTGCTCTGCAGCTGACTAACTAACTTGATATTCCAGCGCCGCGATACCAATTCTTTTGTGAGGTTTCTAATAAACATTTTAGGTCCGTGGATTTAAAAAAGATTCGGGTCACCGATTTCTATTCAGAGGCATGTGACCGTGTCATCCCTTATATAGACTTAGACCGATGAAAATGTTTGCCATAATGCTTAGCAAGGCCGTGCCATTCTTCATTGGATCTAAAATTAAATGTGCGGCTTAAAACGGGAACCAAAACGGTTTTGGATATTATACCCAGTCCTTTGAGTGAAGCGGTGTGGTTTTCTGGCTCCTATTTGAGGCACTTTACGCGCACCTATTTATGCGGTTGAGCTATAAAAATGTGCCATTCTGCCACATGTTATAGGTTGCGCCGTTTCCACGCATGGATATTGCAGATTGCTCTGCGACATGGGGGAATGATAAAACGACCGTAAAACTAAAATACGCAGAAACCGAACGGCAGAGTACGGTGGTATAGGATGGATAACGAGCGGCTTGTCAAAAGAGGTGTTTTTGGGATAGACGGAGTGGTCTGGTCAAAAGAGGACTGGTGTGTTTGGGATAAACTGAGTGGATAGTGCAATCAGGGCTGGCAAAATATGAGTAACTGCCTGGGGCGCCAAATTCTGGGGCGCCATTTCCACAAAAATGTATTTTAATAGTTTTTCACACTGTTAGCCATTTTCCACAAACTTCAATACTATCCAGTATTCAGTATAAGAACTAATTTAAAAAAATTATAATAAATTTCTCAGTTGAGCGTAAACGCTCTGGCTGGTTTATCTCTGGATTCTGACGTGGGCTGAACAACAGTTGAGTGGGAATCTGAGGGCGCCAAATGCATGCCGAGAGGGGCAGGGGCAAATGCCCGGGGCCCGGCGACTTGTAGTGACTCGGGCATGGTAGTCGTGTATATATATTTAAAAATCTATGATTTGCACCTTTTAAATATAATATTGCAGAGAAAATTACCTACAATCAGTTTTGACTCGAAGTTAGCAATTGAATAAAACCACATTTTATATATAAATATAAAATTGTAGGTTATATATGCCTGCACTTCAATTTAATTTATTTTTAAATTGTTTCTCTTTAAGCCTTAAGATAATTTGGGGGGGCCTTGACTACTCTGCCCATAGGAGGGGCCGGAATTTCTCTCGCCAGCCCTGGCTAAAAACACTGTAAGACTTTAGCTTGACTGAACGAATCCAGGAGAATGCTCATATATCTTGCACGCGTATAATTATATAATACAATATTCCTAACATGGAGCAGTTAAACCGAACACTTAATCTCTTCTTGAATCCAAAATATATACGGTGAGATGTATACTATAGAATATAGATTATTGCATGCGACTATCGACTACACACAAACAGCACTCAGGTGTGTGAAATTATTGTCGGACGGCATTTGGCTAAGTGCACTCAAAACAACAATGACCGGGTAACTTATGGTCCAACAACGACGACTGCCATTTAATGGAAGTGATTTTTCATAGACCAACAAATAGGCTATCAAATTAACAAAGTCCACTATCATAGCACAGTAAATGTGGCACACTCATACCGACACAAAACAAACACATACACACATACACACAAGTACGCACGTATACATACATGATTTACTGCATACATGTAGGTCCCTATACATGCATGCAAACAAAATGCCGACTTGCCTTCATATAAGCTTACTCCAAGGTCGTAGCCAGGATTTTGTTTCGGGGGTGCTTATTCAGCTGAAACACTGTAGCGCTATATAAGTTTATAGATTAGATCAACATAAGAGCTCATTCTTGTAGCGCAGTATTTCACTGAGAGGATGAATTCAACGAATGTGTGTTCCCCACATCAAAGCAACAGTATAAAGAATACAGAATAAAAAACAAAATAAAATAAAACAACAGTAGAGAATTACAATAGTTCCGATTTGTATCCGAAGATCATCCTACCTGGGAACTGAACTGAACAGAAACTTCCTTGCGACAGTCAACAAACGATATTGTCAAACATTCGCCTCCGCTACATTCAATCTCAGCACTTCCCGTCCGCACTTGCCTCTCCACTCTATCTATCCCCACAGTTACCGTCAAGGTAAGCGAGCCATTGCTCGCCCTATACGACTCTACTACAGCAGACGTTAATACACTGCAGGAGACACACGGACTCAAAGGACTCAAAGGCTGAAAATGTTATCCTCGCTTCGAAGTTCAAAGGGAGGATTGAACTTTGCAGCGATATCTTCTGCGTGCGGGGACACCCCGCCGCCGCCAACTGATCGAGACAGCGCCGCTCTTCTCTCCTTCACGCGTCCCCAAACTCAACGACGAGAGCTGCAGCGGGCGAAGGGGCCACGACCGGCGGCGCGTCCGTCCGTCCGTCCGTCCGGTCAGTAGCGGCCAGCGACGGTGTTGAGCACCGCTGCTGCTTCCCCAGACCTTCTCCCACAGTAGCACACGGAAAGCTTGCAGCAGCGCGATAGTATATAATGCACACTCTCTGCAGTGACGTGCCGCTGCGGTGTCCACGAGAGAGAAACGTATGTATAGTATACATGTATGTATGTATGTATGTATGTATGTATGTGTGCACTATGGCGTCGTCGATTCACATGTTCTTGCGTGCATGTATTTCAACACGTATACGCCTATAAATAGCCTGCTAATCAGCAACCTATAACCTGAGCAAATATAGCAACCGTCACACATCACATGTAGGTATATATAATTATAGACACACACATAGACATATGTACAGATAGATCATCATCATCATCATCGGCACTTTTGCGATCATGTGTTTCAACCCATATATAAGCCTCTATATGTATAATTATAGCCTGCTATCATCAGTCTAACTTAAGCAAACATGCCAACGTCAGCCATGCATATATAATATATCATATATATATATAATACATATATGCTCAGATATGTATTAGCATAGAACGCACAAATTATCCTCTAAGTTACTTATCTCCTTATAAATCATGATAAGAGCTGAATAGGAGACTATTAGCATACTTACAACTAGGGCCTATAATATAGAGATGAGGCTACAACGTCCTGCAAAACTTTTATCGTTATATATATATATACATATAAAAATCGCGACGCTTTTATCTCATATAATTGTTATATTTAAGCACACGGGTGTGACAAAAATAGATTCATGTCAGTGCGACCAGCCCAGGTATTGGTATAGGGGCAAACAATCGATGTCTAAATATAGAAAGAGTTAAGAAGACCAGCACTAATCCTGCAGCAGCTATAGAGTCCTCGAGTTTGACTAAGTGGTAGGTATGGCCTCAGATAGCATTGTTCAGTGTACAGCAGGACGTGAAGACAAGCGTATCATATGGTCACCCCACACGTCTGACATGCGCATATCTACCTATTTACATATCAACGCTATATATGGATAATCGTATACATATATAGTTTAGAAATGCGTGACAATACTAATTATAGCTGCAAATAATAATTGTGATCTTCGTTTGTTATTTGAAGGTGATGAAATGAACGCACAATGAATGATAGGTCATCATCATCATCGCCATCGCCATCGTAATCGCCATCGTCATCGCCATCGTCATCATCATCATCATCGACACCGACATCGTCATCGTCATCATCATCATCATCATCATCATCATCATCATCATCATCATCATCATCATCATCATCACCATCATCATCACCATCATCATCATAGATGCAAAAAGCGATGAAAATTTAAAAATTGGAAAAAACGTTGTTTTATTCGAAAAAAACCGATAAAACTACAAATAGCGAAAACGGAAAATAATTTACCCTTGTTACATCTGAAACTTTATTTTAAGCTTAAAAACCTTGCTTGCGCAATTTTACTTAAATCTGCAAAAATCTCAACTTTATTAGTAGGCCAAAATTGATTGTAGCCTAATAAGTAATAGCAATATACAACAGTTATTTTCTTCTTATAACTTTGGTTTAAGAAATTGAGAAAAATTAAAGGTATTAAAGTCTTTTTCGAGACCATACGTATTCTATTTTGTGAAAGGTACGTACGTATTTTAACGTACCCTATATTAGGGCACGTAAACAATAGTAAAATACGCGAGCCTCATCATTGCTCATAATTTGGAATGTTCAATTTAATTTAAGCAGACAATCACAGCCAAGTATACAGCGTATAGTGAATTGCTGCAATGCTATATTGTAGGTCTATGTTTATCCAGCATACATTGCACTTAATGCACTTAGTCGGCATAGTTCTGCTGCAGCACTTAAAAGTCCAACTAAAATGAAAAGGTTGAACAGCTGCATTCAATTATAACAGAAGAATTTATCGAATTAAATTTACTGCTACGCTACCGGAAATACCGATTTCCATGACGCATACTGTTGACTGCATGTATAGTGTATACGTAAGCTTACATGTAGGCTATGGGTCGCCGAGTAAGTCATAAATTTTTTCGTGTAGGCCTATTGTATTTTTTAAAAGGTGCGTACGTATTTTAACGTATTCTATTTTAGGGTATTCAAATTTAAAATGTAAACATATGTCTGCATAAGTTCATCCTGATGGACATAATGCAATTAAAATCTAATCAGAAGTAAAGACCATAGATGTGTGCTAAATTATATATTGTACATTTGAACTTTAAATTGTTACTTAGGCTATATTAAAAAAAATTTATATCAAAATAACTCTTACAGATTTCATTTCTTGTAGGGACCTACAACATGTATTTCTCAAATGATGACTTAATCAATTACAATAGTGTCACTCCAAGATCGCGGACGGTATGAGAGAATGCAATATGAGGGAAGGTCTGAGCCAAAAGGTGCATGTCTAGACTAGTCAACTGTCTGCAACCGCCAAGCCAAATGAATTGGGATTCCAATGTTCCCTTCAGCCACTCAGGTTGTATCATCCAAACTTAGTCAATTTAATCTGGTTTAACCACCTGCATGATGAGAAGTTCTTTACTGTATCAGCAACCAGTAACAATCAGAATAATCGCATTTACCTGTCAGCCAGTATAGGCCTACACGGAAGATGAACGCTCCAGCAAATCGTATTTTGCGGAGACGACCAACTTTCAGCAAATCTCTTCTGCGCTTGGTTGTACGAGCTACGAACATATCCATTTAATCGAACCAGCTGTTGAGGTCAATGGACATTATTAAAGAGATGGTCTACTAAGACAAGGTCATTGCCAAACATTTGTAGAATTACGGAGTATTTCATATTCCAGAAGAATAGCATTCCTGCGCACAGAGCTCGAGAGACTGTTTCGTTACTGGAAACTGAAACTCCTGATTTCATCCCGCCAACTTTGTGGCCACCGAACAGCTTTTATTTAAATCCAGTAGACTATAAGGTATGTAGGCTAGTGTCATACAAGAAAATGCCGACATGTCTCAAATATGTGACGTCAACGAGTTGTGTCATCGAATTGTGGAGGCACGAGACGAAATGGATCAGCGCATCATTGATGAATGCAGTCAAGCAGTGGCGTTCGCGTCTTCGCGCATGCGTGAATCCAAAAGAGGTCAATTCGAACATAAAATTTAGCTTCCTTAATGCTCAGAAATAATTCCTCTATCTTCACTTAAAATTTCGTTCACATAACCCCATATTTGGCGGAGTCACAGTAAAATATATGTAGGGTAACTTTTTTATAAATCACCGTGTAGAACTGTGCGCCTAACTATCGAAAATAACTGCGACCGTGCATGTTTCTATTTAATGCTGTGTAGCCTATAAATATCGTCCACTACCAGTCCGGACACGATCAAATTACCTATGATATCGTGCGAAAGGTTTGCTGAAAGTCTGTTAGAATTGCCAAGGATATATGTTTTTAAAAATGAGCCATTTTTCTCCCGTGACACTTCATTCAATTCGTCTGCTTCTCATCTTGGCGCAGCACTTTGCGCGGCAACGCTTTAGCAGAGTGTGATGAATAACCTGTGAGCAATAAATAACTAAAGGCTGTCAACCTGTGACTTTCTCCCTCGCAAATCAAGCAAGTCGGGCAAAACGTTTAGGTCATATTGTGCAGAAATTATATATACTGCTGTCTGTCATAGCCTCTCAATTTTTATGAAATTTTTAAGCGAACCCAACAAAGGTGAAAAGACACCTGGGACGAAGCCTTACACGACCAGACCATTATTATTATTATTATTATTATTACTATTGTACACCACAATAGAAAGAATAGGCATTTAGATTTTAGATGAACCGTATAGTGCCCCAACGTTGCTTAAAATATTAAATAATTGTGAGAAAATAGTGATAAGTGAAAAGATAGGGTCGAGTAGGCCTACCATGCACAGAGGTGTGAGCCAATGTGTGTTGAGTCATAGAAACTCTCATTGTAAAGCAGATTATTGCGCATTGTATGGTTGTCTATTGTGTTGTAAGGCATGCTTGTTACTCTATTGTTCTGTGCTATATTGAGTCTATAATTATGGTACCGCTGAAGTATAGTCACGTCCTGAAAAAAACACCGCCCTATACATACATAGAGACGCAGAGAGAGACAGACAGACAGAGAAAGAGAGAGGGAGACAGTGACAGAGAGACAAAGACAGGAAGGGAGAGATAAAGAGACAGACAGACATACAGTCTCTCGGTGACAGATACATACGATGTCATACGTATAGACAGATAGAGAGAGAAAGATAGACAGAGAGAGCGAGAGACAGACAGACAAAAACTGAGATTGAGACAGAAAGAGAGACAGAGACCGAGACAGAGACAGACGAGCGGACAGATACAGAAGCGGACCTGATTCGACCATTAGAGATAAACGATTGGCACACACACACACACACGCACACACACACACACACACACACACACACACACACACACACACACACACACACACACACACACACACACACACACACTGAGCTGCACGGGAGATTAAATAACTTTGATCGTCTGAGATAAATATTGTTAGTGAGACCGGGGGGGGGGTGTCTACATGTCATAAATTATCTCGATGACTCAACGCGTTGGCTCCGGTGTCCCTCTAGCGACGACACTGTCTCGTGTGTTTTCTCGCTTTCTATCTCTACTTACTTACTCTTTCGTTCGGTTGTCAAATCAGTCTACCACTTTTTCACTTCTCCTTCGTTACGCTAATGAGCAAACACGCCTGCTGGGATCAAGCCGGGGAGACAGTATATGACAATGCAAGGGAGACAGTATATGACAATGCAAGGGAGACAGTATATGACAATGCAAGGGAGACATTATATGACAATGCAAGAGAGACAGATATGAATTTGATTGTGTCCTTAGGGCACATAATTATGAAGTATAGCGTCTGTGCCCTGGTTGGGAAAATAGGAAATTACCTGCGGTTTCGCGGATAAATATACCCACGGGGTTCGAGATTTATTTTATGGTGCAAACAGAGCCTATCAGAGATAGCCATCCGAAAACTGCCTTTCTGAGAAAAGGGCAGGTATTTGAAAAGCAAGAGCTCTGAAGATATAATGCTATGCAGAGCCTTCTATTACTGTAATAGAAGGCTCTGATGTTATGTAGACACGTAGAAGCGGATAAAACGCTGTGCATAATAATTAACTTCATAACAAGCTCCTCTGAGGAATTTTAAGTTTTCATCGGCAACGAGACAAAACATTTGCTGCATTAAGCTTCTGGAAAATCTTGCAAGTTAAGAAACAGCTCTGCTGATCGGATCAATAATAACAATATTATATTGTAGGTCAATGTCGCGTCTAGAGCCTCTTTAGAGTGCTTCGTTTAAAACTACTTGAAAAGATTCTGAGAGCTTCAGTGCAAAATGAAAAGCACCCATATGCACTCACGTTGACGATGTGGGGTTCTTGCTGCAATAGCGAAAAACAAGAAGCATAAAAGTTTCGAAAAAGCCGAACAGAGGCACGGTATACAAGACTGCATTATCAACTCCATTAAACATCATCGCGAGATGAATGACTGAATGTATATAGATCTACACACGAAAGCAAACGGCAAAACATGGATGTAGTCGACCAAGTCTATATAAGTAGTTCTATTCTGTATATCTTAAGTGCACGCCTTTGCAAAGACCCTTAATTTACCCGGTTTTATGAAGACCAAGCTAGACGCACATGTATGTCATGACACTGAATGACGATCGTTATACGAGCTTGATTCATTCCGTAGTTCAGAATGAAATAATAATTATATGGATAGGCCTAGTTCCTTGATATTGAAGGCTGGCTAAACCTTCATAATAATGATAATGATAATGATGATAATGATGATGAAGATGATGATGATAATAATAATAATAATAATAATAATAATAATAATAATAATAATGATAATAATAATAATAATAATAATAATAATAATAATAATAATAATAATAATAACAATCTATATCTGTTCAAACTGACAAAAGCAGCATGATTACATGAAGCAAACTTAATTAAAATCACTCTTAACTATACTAACATAACAATATGTATACAAGGCAGTCTACAAAGCACGTCCTTCCTATACGGGGGGTTCGGGAATCGAACTCAACTCCTCTGATCTCCATGCCAGTTTATTACCCAATGCACCACCGCCCTTCCGCCCCCTAAAAAAACCCAAATAATATGAATTAACAAATTATATATAGTCTGGCCTTCTGGCCTTATGCATGTCAATAAATTAGATTCCTTGGTGGCTTATGCAGTAATTTAATACAGAGCATGACGATTGCTTTTACTATAGGAATTAACTGGAGGCGTATGTAATTATATTTGCATGAAATTTATCCAATTGGATCACTGGCTTACGACTATAATAATTATTGTGTTGCATGCCTTTATCTCCGCACGAACTGACTATACTGTAACTCCATACTAACTGGACTCGCAAAGGTTCGTATGTCATCTGTGCAATCAATCTGTCCTAAATTCTGCAGCTATAGACTAATCGCGCGACTTCTTCCGTCTTCTATGCTCACTTCTCCCCATATTATACAATGATTAATGACCTTAACTGACTTTTCGGCTTTGCTCGAATCACACACAAAGTACTGCTCCGAGCCACTAAGTCCCAGCAGTAGGCCCTATATCTTGGCAGCTGGTGACTCAGAAGTCCACCAAGCTGACACTATCCGCAACCTAGAAGTTCACTTTGAGAGATGTACGACAACGTTCGATGATTTTTGTGCTAACTGCGACGTATTAAAACCGTCCACAGATTCGTTCCAACGTCAACCGGCGTCATCTTACAACAGTCTCATTATCTCCATGGTTGACCACGTCAACCGTCGTCATCTTATAGTCAACAGCCTCATTATCTCCATGGTTGACCACGCCAACCGCCGTCATCTTATAGTCAACAGCCTCATTATCTCCATGGTTGACCACGCCAACCGCCGTCATCTTATAGTCAACAGCCTCATTATCTCCATGGTTGACCACGCCAACCGCCGTCATCTTATAGTCAACAGCCTCATTATCTCCGTGGTTGACCACGTCAACCGTCGTCATCTTTTAGTCAACAGCCTCATTATCTCCATGGTTGACCACGCCAACCGCCGTCATCCTATATAGTCAACAGCCTCATTATCTCCCTGGTTGACTACTGCAACAGCATGATACTGGCGGGTCTTCCGGTTTCTCAGTTAGAGCGGATACAGTCGATCCTAAACCCTGATATACGTAGGATGGATGTAAACAGTATGGACCCATCCGATCATGCAGCGATTATAATATGCGTGACAACCTGCACTGCCATGGCTGGGCGTCTCAGTGCAGATAAAGTGCAAAACTGCAGTGCAAGTCATCTATTATTTTTAAGCACAGCGTCAATTCATGCCCGACTACATCTCAGACATCTGCAGTCGGATTGCAGACGACCGGCTGTAAGAGTGCTTGAAATATATTATTTTAGTTCAAACCGTCTATTTATTATCATGGCTGCATTGTGAAAATACATCAATAGTTAAATACAAAGTCATGATGCATGCACACATACATACACACATGCATACATACATACATACATACATACATACATACATGCATGCATACATACATACATACATACATACATACATACATACATACATACATACATACATACATACATACATACATACATACATACATACATACATACATACATACATACATACATACATACATACATACATACATACATACATACATACATACATACACACATACATACATACATACATACATACATACATACATACATACATGCATACATACACACTGGTAATAACGCAACAGTTGAGAAGGAATGAACTTACAGTATACAGCATAGACGATTTGAATGAACAAACATACGAACGAGACGACAAATCCACTTGAAGACGACGTCAAAACAGTTTCGCAATTACTTAGTCGCTACACGCTTCTGCATTTGCGTTTGCGCAACGATAATTAGCGTCATGGTATATATCTGTCCACCAGAAGCCGGTCGGTCGGTCGGTCGGTCGGTCGGTCGGTCGGTCCTGCTTGCCCCGCCGCCAGTGAGCGGTGTTTGCCTACTACGCTCAACTGGCAGGCCGCAGCGAATATGTAGAAATCGCCGCATGCATATACATATAGACTCAGTTGCGAATGGGAGTTGGCTGTAAACTATGGCCTCATCGTTGTGACTTATGTCCTCATTGAGAAGTCTAATACGGTCTGACGTTGAGTTATGACCTCCTTGTGTAACGTCGATTATATTATTGTGTTGTTGTTGTTGTTTAAAGGAGAAGTGATGGCGCCGGTTGCATATAATGCGTGCAACCTTATAGGTCTATTACACACGCATACGTTGTTCTTAATTGTGATCTCATTGATTGCGCGCCTCTGTCGTGTGTTGTGCCATCACTGAGCGGCAGGGAGTGGGGTCAAAGTTATGGTTGGGATGCTGGCGGCATAATTTGTGCCCTCATTGATGGTTATGCTGTTGTCTCTGTAAAGAGTCTCTGTTGCTACGAATCTGTTGCTGTCCTCCTCTTGTTGCTTCAACCGCATGCAACGCCTTCGTTAAACAAAATAGTTTGTGGACATCCGAGGTGAATTGGTCATTTATGACCATCGCAGTGGACTTCAAAATGACCAACAGAACCGTCGTGGCCTTGGGACATTTGAAATGACCGGTCCGCAGCGTGATTGCTGTGTGGGGATTTTGGGTTGGAAGCAGCCGACAGTCTGTAAGCAACTGTGGGGCGCGGTGGTGTAGTGGGCATGATCGTTGCCTTGAAGCCGGAGGGTACCAGGTTCGAATCCACCTTCACTGTATCCTTATCCTTCTGCTCGTAGGCTATACATTCAGCAATATATGCGCATATTCATGCAAACAAACACACATACGTGCGTATGTTAATATTAAATGGCACATCTTGAGGCCCTCAAAAGGAGCACAATAAACGTGAATGATTTGATCTGATGCAGCGAGCAGCATTCGTGGCACGTTATACAGGGTCATCAATCAATCAATCAATCAATCAATCGATTGATCAATCAATTGATCGATACTTGACCAACAACACGTAACTTCAGTTTGCTCTGATCTCGAACAGAGAGACAGCCAGACAGAGACAGACAGAGACAGAGAGAAAGACAAGAGACAGAGACAGGCAGACAACGAGAGACAGAAAGAGAGACAGAGACACGCTCAGGGAGATACAGAGAAAGAGGGAGACAGAGTGACAGAAAGACAGAGACAGACAGACAGAGATACAAACAGACAGAGACTGCAGGTCTCTGACAGAAAGAGAGAAAGTCAGAAAGAGAGACAGAGAGAGACAGAGACAGAGAAAGCGAGAGAGATCAATATATATAAATATATAGACAGACAGATACACAAACAAACAGAGACACAAGCATACAGTGACAGAGACAGAGAGAGTGATACCGACATCCATAGGTGATTTATGAGTGTCAGCTGCATCTGCAGAAGACAGAGCGACTCGTTTTAAATCAGAATGCAAACAACGTCGATCGTCTCAACCATGCAGTCGATGTCGTCCCATACTTCAATCACTGTCGAAAGTGTCTAGCTGTAGTCACGCACCGTGTCCAGAAAAAGGAGCCACGAGCTACCAACACACCACCAATGACCTTAGGAAAAGTTTTGTAGCATTTAACTTCAAACTAGCACGACACAGTACGATTACAATATTCATAGTATGAACGGGTGGTCTCAAGTAATTACTTTTACAGGAGCCATAGTGCCATACATTGTTTGTATGTGCACTTGTCATAGCGCAACTTCAAGTTCAAGCTCACTACCCAAAGGCGCTCCCGACTACAGCGCGGACACTGAATCGGAGTTTCACGCCGAAGCGCTGAGTAATTGCGAGTGATGGGCTTGCTCAAGGTCCATACGAAGCGGCTTGAGGTGGATTCGAACCTGAAACACTACGAGGGCAAGGCAACGAACATACCCACTACAGTGACTTCACCAACGTGCCCCACGATATACACGATATAGTATATAGCATCAGTACCAGCGCAGTGACAGGACTCTTACTCCGACTGTGATCCTGGGCCGATCCATGGTCGACTAGGAGCCGATCAAGCGCTAAAGGCACGGTGTTCGCGCCTAGACGGCTCTCGTCTCAGGCGGGTCAGGAAGACCCGTGAAATCATTAGTGAAAAACAGATGGTGGCATGACGCCTGTGATGTTGATAACGGTTTACTAATGTCGTGGGGATGGGCTTGGGTGCATACGAGGTGTGCACGGCGGGAGGGGAAATGGAGGTGGTGTAAGTAGGGTGAGGAGACCAAGATTGTTATTATTGATGTACATGTACATGTACATGTACATGTACTATACATTGTACATGTAGGCATCCACTGGTGGGAAGTTACATGTAGTTTTAAGGATGGCTATGATTTAATGATTACAGAATACCTTGCCATGGTGTTATTTCTTTTCTAATAATTATATATACTTGAATTGTATGCAAAACAAATGGTTGACTTGTTAAAAAAGCAAACTAATTCTAGTATGTGTTATAAAATATAACAACATAACAAATTATTGCAGTAATCAGCACCAAATGAATGAATTTGTTCATCGTATCTACGTGAAAGTTTTGGGGTGCAAATTGCACCCCCGATGCAAATGTGCTGGCAAAAATTGACGTGAACTCTTTTTTTATATTTTCTACATGACTATATGAGAAAATTGTACGCTTACAATGTCCTAGATAATAACTGCTGAAATTTTAAAAATAACACGTAAGCAGCCATAAGAACGGCCTTGGGGTGCATTTTGCACCCCAAAGTACCATCGAGGGTTAAGGGTTAAGGGTGAGTAAGATTGTGGAGTTACATGTACATGTACATGTAGAATATTAATAGGTGGTTAAGAAGTGAGATGAGATCCAGGGAGATGAAGAAGCTCAGAGAAGCTTATCGAGTCAGTCCCCCTAAATAATGAATCTGAAGGATAAGCAGAGGCTGTGATTCACCCGGTCAACTAGCAGAGCTAGAAAATATTTAAAAGTAACTGACAAAAGTTAACAATCATTATCTTCAGATGTATTTAATAATAGCTGTTTTAGTACTTTTCTGAATGTACATGTATGGTTGGATTGGCAGGCACGAGTAGTTGTAAGGTTAGTGTTCCCTATTGGTCCTAGGCCTCTACACAGAAGTCTAACCACGTTCGTTATAAGACGCTTTATTTATTAGCTGACTATACTGCTACGTACATGAATGAATGAATGGATGAATTTCTATAGCGCCCCTTCAAGCCATCCTCTACTCAGAGGCGCTCCCAACTACTGCGCGGACACTGTGTTGGAATTTTCACGCCGAAGCGCAGTGAGCGTGAGTTGTGAGTAAAGGACTTGCTCAAGGTCCCTATACGCAATGGCTCGAGGCGAGGTTTGTACTCGCGACCTATCGATCCTCGATCAACGACGCTACCTCGGAGCCACCGCGCCCCACATGTACATGTACAGCGGGAGACAGCGTCTTTGATTGCGGCGACGATGCCTGGATCATATACATGTACATGTACATTGTACATGTACAATGTACATGTACATGTACATTTGTACATGTACTGCCTCTTGGGCCCGGCGTATGCAGCCATTAACCCCGATATGGGTGGAATGGAGACGTTTCAAAATGTCTTCCCTAGCGGGTCCCGGCATAATGACCCGTAGATCCTTGAAAGCCAACCCGCCGCTCGTGATGAGTTCGTCGGCGAATCCGGCATAAGGCTTAATTGCCTCTGGTACGGCCGTCCCTTTGGGTGGCCAGCCCGATTTGATCTGTTTGAGCAGCAGCTTGTAATCTGTGTCTACAGTATCTGCACTGCTGCTATCAAAGCGTCGATTGTCTGCTGTGACGCGACAAGGCTGAGTTCCTCCAGCTGGTGTTCGTCCGTTAACGCGGCAATTTACGCTGGGATCTGCGTTGCCTCATTTGGTTCGAGAGGGGGGTATGCTCGAGACATTGATTATTCTATTCGGTCCTGTAAAGATTATATAATTGGTTTTATTAGGATTAAGTGATAAGAAATTAGAGTTAAACCAGTTTGTAAGTAAAGTGATCTCATGATTCATAGATTTAATAAGGCATAAGTGACTAGAATTAGGCCTAGTAATAAAGGCCGTAGTATCATCAGCAAATAAATATAGTTTAAGTTTGTTATAACAAGTAGTAATGTCATTTAGGCCTATATAAATAAGAAATAAGAGAGGGCCTAGAATGGAACCTTGATGAACACCGCATAATATGTGGGCCAGTTTAAAATGGGTATTAGAAAAGAAGACCTGTTGGGTACGACTAGTCAGGTAAGATTTAAACCAGTCAAGAGTGATGCCTCTAACACCATAATAAGACAATTTATCAAATAAAATGTTATGCTGAATAGTATCGAAAGCTTTAGATAGATCCAAAAATACTCCAATAGAAATCAAACGATTAATTATCAATAGCCTCTGAAATTTTATCAACCACCTCAATTGAGGCATGGGATGTGGAGTGACCTTTACTAAAGCCAAATTGGTACGGATAAAAAAGGTTATTTCTATCAAGGTGATCAGTTAATCTAGTATGCATATAAACGGTGCAACACTTTTAATAATAGGCTAACCACTGTGTCTGCAGGCCTAATTGACAGACTGTTGTGGCGAATGTTGGTCAATCAGAACTGTGGCGGTTTTAGCCTTAAAATCTCAGGGAGAAAATTAACAAATTGACGAAGTGTGACAAACATTGACTGACACGACATGGAATCAGAAGAGGGTTCGAGGGAGGTGACTACCCATCCAAGCTCAAAGTCGTCTTTAAATCTGAGTACAAAACTACATGTACTGTACATGTATGAGGCATTAACATACGCGGAAGAAGATTATTACACTGTCCATTGTGCTATAGCCTGTTAGTATTATAGCTTTTTACTATGAATATATACACAACTAGATGTTTTGTCGGCGCTAGCGCCTATGCCTATAGTGGGTTAAACCAGGGTTTTAACCAGATAAAATGGATAAAAATGGATTAAGTCTTTCCTACAAATTCACTGAAAAATGAACAGGGTCGAGGCCATGTACGGCCGCTATAGAAATTCTTGATTACATGTAGCCTACATTTACGAAGTAGGCTACATTTAGGTTCTTCTTAATTTCTCATGCTTTGACTATATATAGTGGACTAAATGGATATTCCAAACAGTACTGAAGAATTCATCCATTAACTTCCTCGTATCCCGCAGTGCGTTTGCAGGCGGTGTAGTAAAGCTATACTTACTTACTTACTTACTTACTTAAATAAATGAACTATCTAGCTAGGCCCACCATAAATAATCCAGCGCATTTGGATGACGTCATGCATGTTTGCAAAAGATTAATAAATAGTAATAAGTGATATTAAGACAATGTAATTATTAAGTTGTTTACTACGGAGATGAAACCAAACAAAAACTGCAGAGAACACAAAAAGCAATAAATTGCTTATTTATCACGAACGCCATCACACAGCGATTAACTACTGAAAATGAAAACGTTTAAGTCATTTCTGGTTCAAACCTTTCTAAAAGTAAAATACTACACTAATTAAGTGAGAAATAGTAAAATGGAGTCTCTTGTAGACGCAATGTGCTGTGAAAATTAACAGTGTTAATACGGTCCCAGTTGAAGCCATTCATGCTTTTTAAGGCTGACTTTAAACAGGTAGCGTACATCTGTGTTAATTTTCTCAACACACTTCATCCACATTGCTCTGCGTGGACCGTCGTGTAGCTGAGGATACAACACAAACACTGCCGTCTTGATTATACTCATTTTGGTTTCGTCGAATGGTTTCTTCAGTTCAGAGGTCGATCGACTCGAACCCGCCCCACCCCCGGTATATCCTCCCCCCAAGCAATTGCGCCCAACTAGATCTTGTAGGCTAAAGAGTTCAAAGACTGCCCATTTGGCCAGTGAGGGCGCATCTCGCAATTCCCGACGCTCATTTATGCTTTTAATATCATCCGTATCAAAGCGATATGGGGGTTCATTTTCGAATAGGTTAAGCACTAACTGCTTGCACATGTGTGCTGATAATGCACGCCCTGTGACAAATGCAGCAGCCTTCACACGCATCAGTCGGACATCCGTGAAAACCTCGTCCCGCGCACGGTTTACATGTCTGTTGGACGTGTTCTGTCCACCAATCTCGCCCAGTCGCTTATTTACGTGAATGAACATTTCACTTAGCTGGGAAATTTTCTTGCTCTGTTCCTCAACTGTCTTGTTGATCTGCTGCACTTCCATCTGCAGAGCTGTGCAGCCATGACATAGTGAGCCTGCTGTCACGTTAATAACTCCAGTAACTGCCGACGGTGGATAATTATCAGAATTGTGAACAGTACATGTATATTGTTGATGTGCGATTGACTGGTTTGTGGCGCTGGTTGGTTGATTGAAAGAGCGGTAACTGTTGGCTCTTGTTTGTGACGGTGTAGATGTTAAAATTGGAAAGGCGTCGTCATGAAAATCAAAAATATCCGACGTCTCATTTCGACGGATATCGCTGTCATCTGCCAGCAGTTGCATAAAATGGCCAGGCTCAGCGACTGCGCGTGCCTCACTTCGCACACCCCATTCAGCAGCTCTCACTGATCCTCCAGCAGCTCTCACTGATCCCTCTCCAACTCCACCTCGCCCAGTCTGATCCACAGTGTCCAATGATCCTCCCTCTTCTCCCACTCGCCCATTTGGATCCACAGTGTCCAATGATCCTCCCCCCACTCGCCCAGTCTGATCCACAGTGTCCAATGATCCTCCCCCCACTCCCACTCGCCCAGTCTGATTCACAGTGTCCAATGATCCTTCCCCCACTCCCACTCGCCCAGTCTGATCCACAGTGTCCAATAATCCTCCCTCCTCTCCCACTCGCCCAGTCTGATCCACAGTGTCCAATGATCCTACCCCCTCTCCCACTCGCCCAATCTGATCCACAGTGTCCAATGATCCTACCCCCTCTCCCACTCGCCCAGTCTGATCCACAGTGTCCAATGATCCTACCCCCTCTCCCACTCGCCCAGTCTGATCCACAGTGTCCAATGATCCTCCCTCCTCTCCCACTCGCCCAGTCTGATCCACAGTGTCCAATGATCCTACCCCCTCTCCCACTCGCCCAGTCTGATCCACAGTGTCCAATGATCCTACCCCCTCTCCCACTCGCCCAGTCTGATCCACAGTGTCCAATGATCCTCCCTCCTCTCCCACTCGCCCAGTCTGATCCACAGTGTCCAATGATCCTACCCCCTCTCCCACTCGCCCAGTCTGATCCACAGTGTCCAATGATCCTACCCCCTCTCCCACTCGCCCAGTCTGATCCACAGTGTCCAATGATCCTATCCTCACTCGCTCAGTCTGATCCACAGTGTCCAATGATCCTCCGTCCTCTGCATCATGCCCATCTTCATCGTTACTTCGTTCTAATTTTTCCACTTCTTTCTGTAGTTCGGAAGCAGCAGCGCTTACAGGGGGCGCGATCAATGACTGTATGAACAGCCTCTGTTCATCGGGTGTTTTGCATTCGCTAAACTTTGACATCACCTCGAGAACTTTAGCGTTCGTAGGGCAGTGCGGTGTGAATGCAGGAGTTGAACTCTGTTGTGTCATTGATCGTGTACCGTGTCCACGATCCTCGAAATGTATACCGCTTGTCGCCTGCAGACACATAAAAGATTGACGTTTATAAAAATGTAATATTCACTACTTAAAATAAAATTTCGTACTTACATGTAGTTACGAGCAGTGCTTAAAGTGTGTGGGCGCTTGTGGGTGGCATCCACCCACATCATTAGCAATATGTAGCCTACTAACGTACACGTGCAGTACTTCTTATAGGTCCGATAGATTACACCTAATTTTACATAAAAAGACACATATAAAATGTACATGTATGAACAAATGATGTAGACGTCGCATGATCTAAATTCTCATTGGGTCATCTGAATGGGTGACAATTAAGAACGAAATGACTATAATGGGTGGGTACAGTTTATTACTGCGCTTGAAAATTTAACTTTCTAGAAGAAAAACAAATAAACCTTAAAAAGCCACAATGAAATCGAAATAAAACCTTCTTGAAACGATTATGGTTAATGTTTAGCAGTGCATGTATTGCATCCGTACAGTCAATAATTTCTATTCAATTTTTATCATATTAGTCAAAAGTGTCTTTGTCAAGCAATTATATGCATGTTGTCTATACAATTCCATACATTTAGCCGGGGTCACCGGCATCAAAGGTTTCTGATTGCAACGCGATCCATGCATTTATTATTATGATGCAGACATACATGTACATGTAGGCCTCCACGTATGAAAAACGTGTCTAAATGTGTATTGGATCGAGGCACAGGATTTTAAAAAAGATTTTTTCACTGTTGTTGACATATTAGCTATAAGTATGTTAACGACGACAGGTCTTAACATAATGATGAAACACATGAACGCTATAAATTAAAGACTGAGAAGCTTAGTATTATAGCGCTTAGTATTAAACCGCATTTATTTCATACAAATAAGTTGTAATGAAGCAAAGCAATTTAAAGCGTTTTCTTGTGAAGAAACCACGACAGGTGAAATGATAGGTTAAAGATAGGCTACATGTACGTAGTATTGTCTGACCTTCGATTTTTTGACTGGCACATTCGAACGATGAGTAGTCGATGCTGCAGCAGCTGAGCTTGGACGTTTCTTCGGTCCTTCCGGCTGCCGCTGACACCGGAGCTTTGCGGCCAGCTCAGCTGCTAACTGTATTTCACGCTGCACGCATACGCTGCGATCATCTGAAAAGCAAGAAATAGGCCTAGTCATTAGGAACAGGCTACGGATATTGAATTCCTGCCACATACATGTACATGTATAAACACTTTATATGTGGTCCCGAAGTGCAATATGCAAATTAGAATTTTACTAGCCTCCCCCAGGGAGATAGTCGTAAAATTTCCCAGGTTGGCAACTGCTTAAGTCATATGAAAGTCAATAATCATTAACTTAAGTCATAAGTTTTAATTTATTATGGAAACCACTAATTAAATTACTCACCATGAAATTAAAGAAAAAGTTCAATCTATGGTTAATATCTCATCCTCTGAAATAATTCAATAGTAATAGTCGTACAATTGTATGGTACATGTATTTAGGCCTATATACAAAGCCAGCAATGGAACGTCTGAGCATATAACAATCGATTCGTAGAAATCAATTATAGCAGCAGAAAGCAATCATAACAGTTTTATGACACTTTCTCAACGCATTTGCGCATATTACACGTAGTTAGAACACTCGATGTGGAAAATTATTGAGCTAGAGACAATAATGTAGGCTAATAACAAGACGTACATGTATACATGTACATGTACTGTAGGCTATGAACGCGCAGAAAGACACATGTATTAGTTATTATTTCACAACGGTTTTTTTTAAAACGATAGGGAAAGCACTCAATAAATCACTCACCCATTATATTGCTAAAAATTCATTCGACGGTCATTTAATTTTTAATCCTATCGAAGCAATAGAGAAGAGGGTACATAACAATTTGCTTCGTTGTGGTTCAATATTTCATGTATTATACCGAAACAATTTTTGGGGGTAAACTCATGATCACGCCAAATCAATATTAATGCATACATTTGTAGGCTCACTTACCATTAGTGAACACGACGATTCCGGCGTAGGTAGTTTTCGTCCATTGGATGCACACTTCATTTCCTGTGATGAAGGCTGCGCTGTCTGGCGTCTTGTTCTCTCGCGAGCAGGTGGAAAACTTCTTATCAGAAAAGAATTGCACAACGGCATACTCCGACTCTGACGTTTCTTGAATGTCCTCCATCATTGTTTTTAAATAACGTTATGGTGTTATATCACTGATATAGGCCATACTGCGTATAATTTACATGTATATAACATTCGAAGTGCCTACTCATAGTGAACAGTTTATGTCTGTAGTTAATACAATATACATGTAGTAGCCTGCACTAGTTTAAACTGATTCATGAACGATGACATCGCCGTTGATTGCTCAGTTTATATTAGCCCCAGTCTCCACCGAGTCCACCCTTGTCCCCTCTTCCGATCTCACCCCATCCATCCCATCCCGAGCATCGCAAGCAATGTTATATGCAAATATCCAAGAGCCACAGAGGAGGAGCAAGGAAGGGGAATGCGCCAATTGAATATCTGTGCTAGTGACCAGCGGGGCCACCGCCATTGGCAACGATTAGTTCTGCGTCTTTTAGGATTCGGTTGATGTAGCGAGCGCATTTCTCTGGTGTCAGGGTCGCCCAGAAATGGCGAATGCCTTGTATGAGCTCCTCTTTCTTCGTCGGCTTAACTCGTCTGCGGAGAAAGTGCTTCATCTCAGCCCACACTCGTTCAATCGGGTTAAGGTCCGGGCTGTAATTGTAATTGTAATTGTAAGCAAACTCAACAGAGGCGCTCCCGACTCTATGAGGTAGAACCTCTTACAAATAACATAGTCTTCAGACGCCGGCGAAACCCAGAAGGGGAGAGAGAGCAGCAGCTCTAACCTCAGCCCATAAGGGAGAAGGTTGCAGGCTGAAGGTCCAGCATAAGCAAAACTGCGAGCCTGGGCTGTGGCCGATCGCATACGTGGGACAAGGAGAAGGTCATGCGAGACCGAGCGCAGAGCACTGCGACCCGGGAACAAGGAAACCGGGATACAGAGATCAATGAGATATTGAGGAGCGGAACCAGCTACACAGTTTCGCATAATGGAGAGGATCTTGAATTGGATGCGCTGGGCTATAGGAAGCCAAAGCAAAGAATCCCTCATAAAGGATGAGTCGGGAGCGCCTCTGTTGAGTTTGCTTTAAGAGGCGCTTTATAAATTGAAACTTACAATTACAATTACAATTACCTCTCCGGAGGTGAGGGGGAGTGGTTGATATTATTAGTAGCCATCCACTCTTGTGTCGATTTAGAAGTGTGTTTGGGGTCATTATCTTGCCAAAGTCTATGGCCCTCTGGGTAGACATTCGCAACAAATGGTTTGAGATAGTCTTCCAGAATTCTCTGATAACCGGTACTGTTCATAATTCCAGTGAATATGGCAATGTCCGTCGTTCCGTTCTTTGAAATTCCGGCCCACACGTGCACTGACAGCGGGTGTTTGGGCTTAGGCCTGTAAATAGCCCGCTCGCCGATCCGTCGATATTGCTTGGGGAGAAACCGTTCACATCTCACCGTACTCTCATCTGTGAAGACTACATCGTTGAACTCCTCTTTTTTAAGCAGTAGCTCCACACAAAAAGAAAGCCTCTTCTCTTTGTTGGCGCCGCGCACCATTTGACAATATTTTGTTCCACTCCGAACCCATCCAAGTTTTCGTCTCTCTTTATTGACCACGCTTTCAGAAACCCGGACATTCAATCTTTTCTCCAACAGCTGCTGCAATTCACGGGCACTGATCTCGCGGTCCTGGTCGACCTCACCATCTATCAAGGCTAAAGCTGATGGTCCTAGTAGACACTTGTACACGCGTGGTTGTTTCGCGGGTCTCTTGATGCGTTTAAGGCATTTCCGTACTCCGCTAGATGTACACAATCTACCCTCAGGGCGATCACGATTAATAATTTCCGCAATAGCACTGCAACTGTATCCTGTTAGTTTTTTCATGCGCATTCTCTCATCCACCGAAAAACGAGCTAATCCAGCCATTATTGTTCTAAGATTAAGAGAAAAAGTGTAGTGTGGGCATTATAGCTTGTCTAGATTTCATAAATGTCTAGGTCACAGAAAAATGGAACAAAATCATGTGCAGTGGTGTTCACCATAGCCTACCGATTTAGGGTGATTGACACGACAAGAGTTCGAGCGATTGACCAATGGAATGTCTCGGGCTAATTTACATAAGGATGGTGAGTAGGTGGAGTCCAGGGGCCAAATTCACGACGGTATCTCAGACGTGTCTTACGTCCTAGTTGCAACTAGTGGGCGACTAACGGATAAATCGAAATTCACAGCGACATCTTAGCCTGCTAAGACACAACTACGCTAGTCGACCTACGAGGGTCGTGTAAGTCTACTAGTCGCTGTCGTAAAGGCAAACATGGCCGGCGGGACATCTTCGATTCGTCCACTTCGACGCGGTTTAAACTTGGGTATCACGGAAAGACATAAACCTCGGGCTACTAGGGTGGTGGTGGTTGACACCCCCTAGGTTTTTGCAAAATACAAACTTGTTGCGAATGGAATATACTATTATGCCCTTTTAGGTAGCTGCAGGGGGTTCATTTCCGCACATTTTGACGTATAGATTATGATGGTGGCCCCTACCCTTCAAAAGTTATACCCTGTGTAGTCGAGGTACACTCTGGAGAAATCGACCAATTACATCTATACATTGTAGGTTTATCGTCTGCCTAAGTAACTACACGTATAGTCGTTGGTATGTACATGTAAGTACATGTATGCAGGCACGTATATGTGAATTTATGCATGCATGTATAAATGTATGTGTGCATGCATGTATTTATGCATGTACATGTATATACATGTATGTATGTATGCATGTATACACTGTATATATGCATGTATGTACAGTATGTATAGAAAAGTCCTGCTAAACGGACCACCTGGAAGTCTGCCATAGTCACCATACATTGTAGCTGTTGGTATGCATATAATTATGCATCCACGTAAGTTAGTATGTATGTATGTATGTATGTATGTATGTATGTATGTATGTATGTATGTATGTATGTATGTATGTATGTATGTATGTATGTATGTATGTATGTATGTATGTATGTATGTATGTATGTATGTATGTATGTATGTATGTATGTATGTATGTATGTATGTATGTATGTATGTATGTATGTACATGTATACATATATACATAAAAATATGTGTATAGACAGGTTCTGCGAATTGGGCCAGCTCTGTCTGCTATAGTCACTTTTGCTGTTGGTATGTATGTACATGTATGTATGTACATGTATGCATGTACATGTATGTATGTATGTAGGTATGTATGTATGTAAGTATGTGTGTATGTATTATATATAATATAATATAATAATATAATATATAATATAATAATATATGATATAATTATAATTTAATCAATTTTTATAGCGCCCCTTCAAGTCACCGTCTACTCAGAAGCACTCCCAACATGTACATGTACATGTACATTGTAGGCCTACGTGCTTCAGCCGTAGTTGAACTGATCCAGACTGCACAGCGGCAACGTGGCTATTGACATGCATTCAAGCGTACACATGTACATGTACATGTATAGAGCAGATGGCATTAATTAGTTTATCTTTGACACCCGGCTAATGTCTTCATAATTACGGTCTCCCGGGGAGTTAGAAGACTCACTCTGGTCGACCTCTGAGCTACTCGCTCGCGTTTAAGGTCCTAACCCGGCGTGAATAACGTACTTTCGGCAGCCGTTAGCTATTTTCTCGTGGCAACGTTCACGCCGCATAACGTTACACGTACGGCAGGGTTAGCTGGTCGTTAGGGCCGGAGGGGGTCCAGTAACGAAACTAGTACTGTAGCATGAAGTTATGTACGCATGATCACAAGTTATTTCAGGAGTCGAATTTAACTGTGGTACCTATGCAGGGCGTCTCTTACGTCCGCCTGATAGGCTTACCAACGCCATCTTCCGAATGGAAGGCTCAGTCGACCTTAGGGAGGTATTATAATAGCGCGAAGCAATACCGAATCCATACATAAGTTCTACGTGCAAGAGTGTAATCATTACCCTCAACCCACAGCAGGGTCGGATTAAGGCATGTTCTACATGTTCGGTCAAACAGGGGCCCACACTTTAGGGGGCCCATACATGCGAGAAAAAGTTTCCGAATTTTTTAAAGATTTTTAGCAAAATTCAACCAAAAGACTTCAAAAATGTGATTAGAATTTTCGGCCGAAGATCCGCCAAAAATTTCCCGAACAGGGCCGCACATTTCTTAATCCGACCCTGACCCCCAGAGTTAGAATCGACTAAAATGATTCCCTAAATTTCTCGAGTGTTTACTATTAGTAATTAATTTATTGTCACAGTCCATGTTTGTTTTTCGTAATTAATGACTTTCTGTGATTAATTATCGGTGTTGCAGATCTCCTGGCAATCAGAAAAGGACTGTAGACAAATATTCTTGACCACTCTGTCATAGTGTTTTGATTATTTTAGCAATTTGCAATTATAAACATCAGATAATTATATTTATCGTGTGGCTTCCATTTTCCGAGCACAGTGTAAATATTTGATTTATGCTTGTTTTTAGGAACGCGCTAAAAGTGAAGGCTGCCGCTTGTGCCGAATAATATATCGATCTATAGTTTTATACTGAATGAACTGAGGCGGTCTGAAAACTAGATTAGAATGCATGTCACGGAGCAAAGAATCTATTTTATTACTTTATCATGGTCAGATTGTCACGGCATGACAAAGTTGTTTTGTCATTAAATTCCTATAGTCTAGACTCGGTATTTTACACTTGCATATCACATTCCGCCTTTACACCAATGGCGACTGCATGGTCGTTATCTATGTGCGTAATAACAAAACCCACTAACGATTTATTAGAACCCAGATAAATAAAAATGGAAGTAAGTAAGTAAGCATATTCTTTATTCATCCAACTGAATATATAACCGCATTACCGCTTACATAAAGTTGCGCATCATAAAAATGAATACCCATGTAGGCCTATGTTTGTATGTGCTCTTGTCATAGCGCCCCCCTTCAAGACTTCTACTCAGAACCGTCCCCGACTATAGCGTGGACACTAAATCGGAGTTTCACATCAAAGCGCTGAGCAATTGCGACTGAAGGGCTTGCTCAAGATGTCCGCACCGTTTGAGCGCCTCTGAGTAGCGAGCTTGAAGGGGCTTTATATAAATGGAGAAACGACTAAATAAAAATCGGTGGGCGCGTTGTACTTCTAACTAGTTATAATTAATAATAGACACTGTCCCATGAGTAACCTTAATGAACCCTCGCATTGGAAGAGTCCGCTTTCAGTGCCTTCCACCACGGGAGGCATAGGCGGAGACCTGGGCGGAGACTTGGGGGGGGGGGACGGAAAGACGCGAGATTTTTTGACGGAGGAATGGCTGAGTATCGCCGAAAAATTTCCATCTTTTGCTGGCCAAAAATTTCTGGTCGCCGCCGAAATCTCGGAAAAAAATTCTATTTTCGCCGCCAAAAAAGTTGATTTTCGCCGCCAAAAAAGTTGACCTTTTTTTTTAGTCTTGACGCTCAATGATTGGGGGGGGGGGGGCAAATGCATGGGCCGTCCCCCCAACACCTACATTGGGGGGACCGTCCCCCTGTCCCCCCCTAGGTGTCCGCCCATGACGGGAGGCTTCTATACCCAGCGTTTAAACACCTGGAAAACACTCCAATAGTGACGGCGACATACAAAACCATCTCCAAAATCTCATTCTGGGTCACAAAACAGTCCGAAGAAACAAAAATTGTCCAGCAAGACTATACGCTTCTGAAGAGATCAAAGCGATATGTCACAGAAACATAGGCTAGATCTAATAATCTTCCCCACGTGTATATAATATTATATGCTACAGTAACACAGTACTCAATGTATAGTGTCTTCAACTCTTCGTGAACTAGAAATACGTCGTGTATGTTCCACGCATGCAGTTATGCAGAAACTAGGGGTCATTATTTTGCGCCTATCATAATTATATTTCCTGCTATTAAGTACGTTTCCTGTTATTGAACCATTACCCTATAGTCATTAGTCGACGCAAGAATAGGGTTATGACTTGGCAGAATAAGATGGCGAAGGAAAATTAATAAATTATCTCGTTTGACCTGTATTATACTCGTTGGCTTTCGAATGAATTCTGCTTTGACGTTTTCCAATTTGTTTCCCATGACAAAGTTCTCATTCTTCTTAGAGAAGTACGTCCAAACTTCTGTTGGATTCTGATTCTGTTACATTCGTGGAATGTAACGTAATGAAATTAATAATTTCTATAGCGCCGCTGCTTACTGCAGCCGTGGCAATTTAGTGCATATAGCGCTTGCAGTGCTAGAACCCGAGAAAAGTATACGTAAGGGGGTATTGAGAGGAGTTATATAACAGCTGTATAGATAGCAATCCTGAAAGAAGAGTCCCGCGCAGAGTGGATGGAAGGGAATTCCATACGGAGGGCCTTATGCTCGTATAAAAGATCGAGTTTGAGCAATGGTGGTCCTATAACTCGTGAATTCGTGGCACAAACAAGTCAGTAGATCTAAGCTGTTTGCAATTTGTTATCTGATTCGGATTCAGTCTTTTTCGCAGATTTCATGCACGTCCTTTTTTGAAGCGGAGCACAATAACCAAACCAATGATGATAATACGTTTATTACGAGGTTTCATTACAATGATGAGAACCAAACCAAAGAAGTATAGGCCTATATATAGGCCTACCCAAAAGGAACAATGGCTATTCGATACCAGAATTATAATTGCCCTCCCCCTCAATGCAGTCTTTGCGAAAGAGGTCTACAACACCCTCAATTCCTCATTCATACTAACTAGTCTTCTCCAATGCAATCTTTGTGAAAGAAGGCTGCAACATCCTCAATTCCCCACTCATACCAGGGTTCCCAAAGCAGTCTTTGTTGAAGTGGGTCCTAACCCCCCCACCCCACACCCAAATGCTTAATTCATACATTTGACAGCAGTACTACATTGGCAAGCAACAGACGCTGCTTCTGAATCGCCTTTTCTTTATATATATATATATATATATATATATATAATATATATAATATATATATATATATAGGCATATCACGGTAGGTGTCTCGCTACTTCATCGGCGAGATTTCAAACAAGACTCTGTCAAGATAATATATCGTCTGCGGATGAGAGTCTCGCGGACAGAAGTGACCCAGATAGATTCCTCGTGCGTCACTTGTTATCACCATGACAACTGAAATGTTCTTCCATTCGCAATCAATCCGCAGTCGCAGCAGCAGCGATGGTCGTTTGCAAGCACCGAAGCAGATGTCATTAACCATAACAACATCCACGGCGACTTTTTTCTTGCGTCAACAGGATATATTTGTCTTCGTACCTTCTTATCTTCACTCCGATCTCCCTTCTTACCCGCCTACTTATTTACTTACAAGCATATTAATTTTTTGTAATCGCTAATGTGTGATACCTCCTCTGGGCATAATTGCAGTATCGGGACTTATGTGGCGGTTAGGGTCAGGCTAGGCGTTGTGAGTATCGGTTAGGTTTAGGAAAAGTGTCGTAAGGGTCAGTTCAGTTCGGTATAAGCGTCGTGATGGTCGGTTAGGGTTAGGGTCAGTGTTGTCATTAGGTTTAGGGTTAGGGTTAGTGTCGTCTTTAGAAACTGTTAAAAGATGTTTCATATGCTGGTCCCCAATGCAGCAATTATACCCATTAACAATGATCTTCAAGCGATCTATAGCTTGCTGAAATTATTACGTGAAATAGAGTTCGATAGATGCTTTAAACAGCGCTATAGAAATGATTACGTTCAGTTTGATCATATTACTTTATATTATTATATCAAACTGTAAAGTAAGCCGACGTCTAAGTTTAATAATTTATTGTCGAAGGTTTAACTCCAACAAACCTCGTTGTAAGGTGCTTCGAATCGACAGACGGTTGATGTCAAACACGCAAAGGTCACAGTGTTGAACGACTCTTTTCAAGAATCACCTTCAACTATTATGCAGTAAATAAGATGATGTCAGGCATTATAATGTAGCCTACATGTATCTACGCGTTCAGTCTGTCTTCTGCTTGGTTAGCCAGCAAGCAGGCAACAGTCCATCGGTTTCAATCGCTATGCATGCTGACAGCGAAGTGGTCGATCCATAAATTTCATCTTGACGGAAGTCGGGCGATGGAAAGCGATGGAGACCGTCGTGATAAGCGAAAGATCAACCCCCGGCGAATTGTATATATGCTACCAGACATGATATGTTACATGCAGAGGGACGGACGGAAGGACGGATGGACGGACGGACGAAGGTGCGTTTTGTTAGCCATCCAATCAAAACAGAGTCAGAGTCGTAGACCGAATAATATTTGCCAACCTGACAATCATTATACAACGGTTCGTGTCCAAAAACGCACACTTGCATATATATATATATATATATATATATGCATATATATATATAACGACGAAGGTGTACAGGCAAAGATGTACGGCGTGCACGTGAACACACATACGCGAAGCACATGTACAGCCGCGCACTCGCAAGAGTCACGTCTGAAGATCCTGCTATACGCCTCTGGTATACTTTTATATTCTTGGACTGTGGCTCTACCGTTGTGGCTTGCAGGCAGAAAAAGACCTCTGCATTAGCTTAATCAAGACAAAAATAACCAATGGGGTAAAGTGATCGTCTCTGTATACAGTGGCCAATGCCATATGGCTTAGAGAAGCGCCTTAGGTTAAATGAGGAACATCTAGCATCGCCTTATTTCCTGGCCAGCCATGCGTTCAAAATAAATAGTCGCAGGACTACAGAACATGTGAATTTACCTTTCAGCAGCGTATAGGGTGCATGTTACAGAACTTTGCAAATTTCATTGTCAACAGGATTAGACACGAAGCGGCATAAACTGCAGGCTGATGAAATTTTAATAATTATGCTATGTGGTGAATTTGCAATATAGGCATATTTTTTAGAAGATATGATCTAGTTTGCAATTGTCTTTTGAAATGAACAAAAATTAAATAAAATTCTGAAAAATAAGCGCGAATTCTATGCTAAACTGATGAATTGTAATAGGCTTTGTGGTGAATCTGCACTATGCCTATTTTCAGAAGATAATTATAATCAAGCTAAAAATTAAAAAATTATAAATTGCATCAACGTACCACATAAATATAATTATGATGATAATTATATCATTTCACAATCATTGCAAAATCCACATTCGAACAAAAGTATCTGAAATTAGTTTTCAGCGATTGTGGACGATGTACTTAAGTCTATATGTCCTTGAAATGCTGTCGTAAACATACTCAACATCCATAACAATGATGTTGAATTAAAAACTGATCCGTGAACTTGGATGGACTAACCAAGAAACAAAGAAACACAATGGTAGGCTAATAACGATCTCACTCAACCGTTCAAGTGTACTAAAGGTTTTTCTTCTTCTATGCATGATTCATGGGTTTGCTCCTGACGACTTGCTTCTTAATGGTGTAGACCTTTAATAGTTGCGTACCTATTGTAAAAAGATAAACATGGGGATCAGCTGACAATTATTATGGACCAACCTTCGCCCAAGCATTGTCATGAGACCTCTGTTGAAGATAGTTCAACAACATTTATGGCGTAGACGCTCTTAAATCTTTTAAATAGTAAAATAATAGATATTAAGTAGAGTATTAATGTATCGTATTATTATTATGTAATTTGTGTAATTAAGCCATAAGAGTAAATACAGATAAAGAGTACACCGCGTGTGTAATATTATAAATAATATTGCATATTAGCTGTACCAATTATAAGCAGATAAATGTGGCGGGTCAGCTGGCAATTATGGACCAATTACAATCAGCCCCGTATACTGAATTACCGACTACAATCAGTCTGTAGTACCGAGTAGGCCTAATCGAATACCACAAGCTCGGTACTCAGTGATCAAATACTAACAGTCATCGCCGAAGCGCACGATCAATTGCGAGTGAAGGACTTTCTCATGGTCCCTAGCCTACGCGGCGGTTTGAAGTGGATTGAAACCTGGAAACCCTCCGGTCCAAAGGCACCCAGCCACCATTACGCCACCGCGCCCCATTGTCTCCAAATCTTAATTTAGTCTTGTCCCATATAATTATCTCTCCGACTATATGCTAATTGCAAAAGCCTGCCTCAGCGACATCTGATCGCCTCTTGCGCTCTACCGACCGCCTTTACCTCTTTGTGCCAGGGCTTTTTTAAAGTGCAGTTGTACACAAAATGTGCAGTTCTAAATGTATTTGTGCAGTTGTAGAAGCACTTGCGTACGGTGAAAACTAGCGCAAAAAGGTCGTTGTCCCCCGGTTGGAAGTAATTTACCATGGAGGATGGGACTCTTTGACTAAAGAAGAGGTAGTGCAGTTCTAAAATTCCCTTAAAAACAACCCTGCTTTGTACCTCGCGTTCGATGTGCCTTGACTCAGAGTCGAGCATTTGCTTTGATAGGTGCCTCCACATGGAGTGGCCTCCCCTTCTTTTACGGGCTAAGCTCATGTCTGGCTCTTCCCTGCATCATCTCGACCTCTCAAGACATTTCCTTTTCCTGGTCTTCAGTGCTGCAAGGCAGTGCAAGGGCCGCTGAATAGCCTACACTATAGAGGCGCTTCATAAAATTTCAGATAGGCTATATACGATACATTGGTCTATTACTGTAGAATCGTGGCTGCCGTGTGCAAGGTTAAGTTTGCCCCCACCCCCATGTGGACCTATTGTTGCCTTTCACGGAATAACTACTTGTGTAGAGAACAGCAAATAATTGCTATTTGTGTCGAATAACAATAAGTTGGTGCGCAAGTGGTCGGGTTTTGAAGTAAATCAGCGGAATAATAGTCCATTGTTAAGTCGTGAAGAGTTTTATAAATATAAAAACAACGTAGCTGACAACAACTCGAGAACTATTAGATCTATAGAGGAGGCATGTGACTAATCAAATTACTTGGAAATTCATTTGTTTGTTACTATATAGCAATGCGTATTAATAGTTTCTACCATTGTCATCATGCTCTGCCCGTTGCACGACCAATGCATGAGTATCGTATTAATGGCTTTAAAATGTTTAAATCATTCTGTTTATTATTAATCAGAACCAGCTCTCTGATCAGGTGTAATAAAGTTCTATTATTGTAATACTCTCATTTAGTATATTGTCAATATTTTCAGTCCATCTAACGTGGCAGTGTTCTACTTTTGTTTACCATAATTTGTAATTATCTTGCTTCACAGCTGTAAATCTTCTCCAGTGAACACATTAATGATCAAAGCGTCGTGGACGCTATACATGCAGGTGCTCATACAACAGCCACGTGGTCAATTCACCGGTGTAATGTTCAGCATAATTAATAAAGTTCAGCTGTTTCTATACATGCAGTATCAACGCTTAGTCTGTATCTACTCTTACAACGTGTCTGCACAGGCTACATTCAGTGCTCACCATTTACCGACCAAAGTGTAAGCTTATGCTAAATGGTAGTATAGGAAATCATAATATGCCCTCGGTCAGTAAAGGGTTAAAGTGTAAAAGGAAGTGTCTGGACGCCCCCCCCCCAACCGTGCCAGGCTTGGCTAGTCTATAATAAGTAACTGGAATAGGTGTGTGACCGCCGTCCTCGACTTTCCAGTAACGCTTTAAACCATGGTTGCATTACATAATACAATGCATTCAAACGTTACTTTCTATACGGTCTAAATTTACTATTTCTCTATATATATTTGGTGGGCAAGGCCCAGCTGAGAATTTGACACCAAAAAGAATTTTATGGCAAATGTTTCAAGTTATATATGTTATATATATAGGGAGTTAGATCTTAAGAATAACTAGAGACAAGAATGAACCTATGACGATGTATGGACATTGGTGGTAAAGAGAGAGACAACACAACTCTCGGCCATCTCAGTTGAAAATATTACGAGCAAATCAGACTTGATATGTGCTCTGTGAGGATGAGGCAAGAGTCAACAGTGAAGATCAGTGGTATAATAGGTAAAGAGCGCAACATCAATCAGTAACAGATAATCAAGCTTAGCAAACTTAAATTGTGTAGTTACAAACCAAATTAGCTGGGTCTTATATGCATTTAAGCAAAAAAATTCTCAGTTGTAGCAAATTATGTAGCATATGCATATGCAGCACTTCATCAGTCATCAACGATTGCTGTGATTCTGAATGCCCTTCCATTGTTAAGTGCGTCTTCAACATATATTAAATAAATATTTTTTCCACCAAACCTTACATAGGCCGTTAAGGCCAGCCTACTTAACTTCAGTCGAACTTGTCATAATTGTCAGTTCAGCCTTGTTAGGAACTTACAGTTTACTGTAACTTGTACTTGTATCTTGTTCATTTACATCAGCATTTCAGTAAATTAATAAGTGTTAATACATTTCAATATTCACATTTTGTCTAGGGGCCCCCGAGTTCCTAGTTACACCACTGCTGATATGATGACTGAAGCTTGAACGCGAATTGACCTCTATGCAATATTTTTTAAATTTATAGCCAAAAGCAACACCCCCCAGATTCTTACATGCATGGAAAGAGCACAACATGCTGATTGCACAAAAAATATTTCAGCCCTTTAACGCATTTCATGGCCAAGATATGACAGTTCAAACTTGGTGGATGATGCCATTTTCTCACGATTCGCATTTTTCTTAATTACTTGAAAAATTAATATATCGGTCAATTTTTGAGATATTCTACTCAAATATTCACTGTTATTCCTTATATTGTATATAGTTTATGTATTTAATTTTATAGAAGAATCAAAGGAGGTGTGGTGTGCACCCCTGGTTGATTTGGCTTGAATTGACCCTGCCTCAAACTTGTGTTGGGCGCTACATAAATTCCCATTGCACAAATCATTGGGACTTTTTTTCTGTGGTTCACTAACAGTTCCTGATCACATAAAACCAAAAATCTCTTGTATACTAATTTTGGTAAGGTCAGAGCTCTTCACAACCAGACTAATAGGCCTAAAGGATTTAACGATTAGAAGATTAACGATGTGTGCGCGTCTATGCACTGCTTCTGAATATAATTTTTATAGTCAGAGGTTGTGCATGACTATTCTTAGGCGAAGGTTGTAGGTCTATTGGCCTTTAGGCCTAGCTGCCAACAAGTTGTGAGATTTTTGCTTAAGCAAGTTAAATAAATGTAATTAAGGTGCGAATGCTTTTGTAAATCAAGCTAAAATTCGGCTTAGGAATCGATCTACTTCTCAGCTGTATAAACGGAATCCCATTGCGTCGTTCATTAAGTCAAGTAGGCTAACATTTATTGCAACTAATTTCTTACACAACACCAAAACAGACTGATGAGACATTGGTTACAAAGAGGATGCCCAAGAGAGACCGAAATCCCGCTGGGAAAGACACACACAGAACGAAATATTACTAAATAAATCGAAAGATGGAACAAAAAACAAAACAGCCACAGTAGAAACTTTACGAGCGGATAAAAATCGTAAAGCAGAATTGACTGTATGGAAGCATTACATATTATCGTGTTAATTTGAAAACTTAACAACGATCTTAACTAAGAACTTAAATAAATTCGGTGCTGCACACAGTGCGTGCGCGTTCGCGTGTATATATATATATATATATATATATATATATATATATATATATATATATATATATAATTAATATATATTAATATAATATATAATATATACGTATTTTACGCACACGAAGACATACTTGCGGATGAATGATGAATGATGAATGAGGGCGATCATCTGATTGACGATCAGCCGGTGTTGACTTATCGTGCACTTTTATTTGACGATGGGGAACAAAACGCACTTCGACAAAACTACTTCTTACGTCATAATATCCTGAACGCTGCTGTAAATAAGAGACTAAAGAGGAGGGGTCGTTGATGGGGGGGTGTGGTGACGGAAAGGCCGATTGCCTAACAGAGGAGGGAGGGTTCCAGAGGCAACAGGGGTAAGCACTGGTTGTGTACAAGGGTTAGATAGGCCTATCGTTTGAGGGAATTTGGCATTAAGGACCTCCGGAAAAGATATACGGCATAAAACGCATCTCGCAGAAACTAAGAAAAACGCACCGCGTGAAGTAAGCTGCATTCGAGTACCGACGAGTTTCGGCAACTGATATGAATGTAAACGAGAATGATCGAAAAAGAGCCAGCTAAACTGTAAAGAGTGCAGTTGCGGCGCTAGGGGAGCTAAGCCCCTAAAAAGGCGATCCATCTTTTTTCCCATGTAAAAATATTTGGACAATCAACCTCCTTTAACTCCCCCCCACAAAAAAACACCGCAAAGGTATGCACGAGGGTTTGCCAGACAGTTTGGCGGATATGAAAAAGGACCAATTTCCCGAGATTACGACCGAATGACTAAAAAAAGGTCGTCAGAAATTTTGGCAACGGAAAATTTAAAATTTTCTTGAGATTTCGACCGATGTCTAAAGAAAAGTCGTCAGAAATGTTGGCGACTCAAAACGAAACATTTTCTCACGCAAATTCAGCCCCCGAAAACAGAAATCCTGGCGCCGCCACTGAAGGAGAGTGATACAAACGCTGGATATTTCACAGGCGAGTGTGTTCATCTACTCCTTGGGACAACGGGGCATGCGTGTCACGATGCTTTAAAGTCGAGGAGAGTCCTTTCAACCGTTCTGAGTTCTTGCAGAACTCAATGTTCTCTTTCTTGTTGAGTCATTAGTTTTCAACGAATTGTATTAAAGTGAGAAATGTTGGCAGCGCAGCAGCTAAACTATATTATAAGTCTAAAAGAAGGAAATTGGAATGGTGCTGCAGATGTTGCAGACTAATCAAAATCACATAGTCCTTACCTTACACAACTTTGCTTGTCTCCACATACATTACCCCATCTTACCCCACCTCACTCTGCCTTTCCTCACTCCGCATAACTTTCCTTACCTCACCCTACCTTATTCTAATCCTGCTTCACGTTAACTTAACTTTAGTTATTCTGTACGTTTGTTTGTATGCGCACTTGTTACAGCGCCCCTTCAGGCTCCCTATACACAGAGGCGCTCCCGACTATACAGCGGACACTGCAACGGAATTTAACGCAGAAGCGCTAAGCAATTGCGAGTGCAGGATTTGCCCAAGGTCCCTACGCGGCGACTTGAGGGGGATTCGAATCTGCAGCCCTTCGGGTGCAAGGCGATGAACATACCCACTACTCCGCCGCGCCCCACGTATAATATTCATTCATTCGGAAATCTATATAGAGCCCTTCAAGAAAAACTACTCAGATGCGCTCTCGACTCCAGCGCACCAAAAAAGAACAGTTTTAAGTTTAATAGGGAAGGATCCTGGTAGAGTCCCAAGGTGTAGGCGTGGCTTAAAAGGAAGGCCATTCCAGACCACTGGACCAACCACAGAAAAGAAAAGAAAACACACACCGTATAGAGTCGTATAGACTGGTTCACCTCATACCAGTGGTTCTTTTGACTTTGGGAACACTTTTTCTTAGTTGGAGGACATAAGGGCCACTTTTTCTTAGTTGGAGGACAAACATAAGGGCCACTTTTTCTTAGTTGGAGGGCGTGCGGGACCACCAGGTTAAGATTTGATTAACTAAAATCATATAAAATTGTTAAAATTGAATCAATATAGAATGTTTGAAGCTATGCATAAACGTCTAAATAGAATAATTTGTAATAAAAAAAATTACGTTTTCTCTCCTGGCCAAATTGTCAATTCATGCATATTATCATATACAATACATGTACTTTTGCTAGTTCTTTAAGAGGCTGAGGGCCATTCTTTGAGGCCTGGCGGGCCATTTTTGGCCCGTGCCCCGTGGGCCACGGTTTGGGAACCACTGCCTTATACCCTACTCACCATCTCGTATCCACATCATATCTTCTGCCCTCTGTGCATTTCCAATTCTAGTCTCGCCATGCTATAATTACCGCACTGACGAGAGCTTAACCTATAGACCGTTGTGATCCGATTTTTAATCAGCCGCTGGTTTATTAAGACCCAGAATGAGTACACGTTGAGACCACAAGGGGACGTGCAATAAATTTCAATCTGAAATCGCCTTCTATATCGACTAAGCTTAGAAACCGGTTAAGCGCCATAATAACCTTTGGCCCAATCCAATTTGCCTACGTGATTCGATGCGAATGTCACATTGCTTAAGCGCTTGTGACTTAATCAACTCCATTATCACAGCGCTGTGTCTTTATTGATATAATTATAGATCGCCGCAGCGCTCTGCGGCGTCGTATAAGCCATCAACAGCCTCCCGTCACCTCTGGTCCAGTCCCTCCGGTGACTGGTACCTCTTTGGTGAAAGTGTAGGTCAGTCGGTTCGTTTCGCATCCAATTCGATTGGGACCATTAAATGCGCTACTAAAGACACACAACGATGTCTAGCTCAACTCTCCGGACAGTAATGTCTTCCAGGTCGAGACACTAATGCAGGAGCCTACTATATACATGTATTGTGCAGTCGCAAATCTGATAGTATATGCATATTCCGCTGAAAAAGATAAGGTGTATGAATGTGCGCGCGCGTGTGTGTGTGTGTGTGTGCGTGTGCATGTGGGTGTGTGTTTGTTCATGTGTGTGTGTGTGTGCATGTGTGTGTGTGTGTGTGTGTGGTGTGTGTGTTTGTCTGTGCGTGCACGCACATGTGTATGCTCATGTGTATGCATGGCTTCCAGTCTGTCATATGGTTCAGAATCTTTGTCTGATCGCTTGACTATTGAGGCGCAAAATAACCTTTCAAAATGGACTCACAAAGCAGGAATTATTCTAGTCCTCCATCAGACGGTAGTCATGGAAACCAGGACCAGACGCAACTCTTCTATTCCACATCGGCTCTTATGTCACATCCGTTAACGCTGTGCGGCCTCCGTATTATGCTTAATCATGGGTGTCAAGCGTTTTTAAAGGGGCATGTTTTTGGGGCAAGTAGTGGGACAGGGTAAGGAAGACGTACAAACAAAGCTGGAGCAAATATTTGGTATGGGCTCAGAGAATCCCCCTCCCCCATTTTTTATATAAAGCTAAATCTTTACTGACACATTTTTAGCATATTTACAGTCACGTTGGATTTTAAGTATTACTTTTGAGCTTCAGTGTCAGTTCCCCACAATGCTGTTTGACAGCTGCTTATACAAGGAATACACTTACCTACTTACTTACAAACATCACATGAAACTTAACAAGCTTTCACTATGGCTATATTTTGAACTTTTATTCTCAAATTGTGTCGTTTTTTAGGCAAGTCCTGCGAGACAGAACAACATTTCCGGCGGTCCAGGCAGCTCTTTCACACCCCCTTTTGCTAAAATAATTAGCATCTGCTCAGCAGTGCTCATGTTTCGCTAGCCAATGCTCATGCATCAACAGTGACGCGATATGCGGAAATGAAATAATTGATGACGAGAAAATCCTGTTTTGGCGTAACATCAGCCAATGAAGTCTAGGCTATAATTATATGTAATCAGAATCGATAACAAGTTGTTATAAATTGAAAACCAGTCTCTTCCTTCATCACGCGTTTTATAAAAAATTATACGCCACGGTATAGTACTGACGCGCCAACTATTTGCAGTGGCCTGTGCAATTACCAGGGATGTCACTCATAGCTTTTTCCACCTAGATCTAGGTTTTTCGGTCTTGTCTATAGGTTTTTTGTTAGGATCTAGGTTTTTTCTCACGGCGATTTTTCCGATTTTTCACATAAAAATTGATTATTTTAGGTTAAAATGAGCAAAAGACGTGAAAAAAGTCGACAATTTTGTGAATTTGAACCAAAAATTGAAAATTTTGGAGCGAAAGACTCAAAATAATCATCAGAAATTTTTATCGGAAAGGAAAAAAGAGCAAATTTTGATCATTCTTACTTTTAAAAGATCGTCAGAAATTTCAAGCCGGAAAAATGGAAAAATTCAAGCATTTTCCAGAGAAATTGTCAATCTAGCCTTTTCTAGCGTTTTTTCCCAGCGGATCTGACCTTTTTCTAAAATTCAGAGTGGCATCCCTGGTAGCTATGATACAACGAGATTTAGAGCATGGCATGATTAGAAAAGCAGTGCCTCTATAAACAACGGCAAACGAGCTGGTAATGTCTTTTCATCTCATAAGATGTATGAAAAATCGAACGGCCCATTATATCTGGTGCCCGCTGTTGCTATGGCAATAGCCTGGGGTCGGAGATGACGTAAGGCGTCGAAATGCTTAAAAAATACTAAATGCAACGCAAGTATAATAGACAATAGACTATAACAGACAAAGGCTGGACGGAAATAAAATTGCCCACATATACTATATACATTTGCGCAGCTTTTCCCGGAGCCAGCGGTTCGCTGTTGGCAGCCGACGCTTGTCCGCCACAACCACTTTTCCAGATCGTTATCGAACCTCCAGACGCGCAGTTATTAAGGAGTGGCATGCTTTGTGTTGCTGATGGCCATCATACTCAGTGGCGGCTATATATATATAATATATATACATATATATATAAAATATATAATATATATAATATAAGAAATATATATACATACATATAATAAATATACAGGGTGCGGCCCAAAAAAATACCCCATTACGAAAATCGCGATTTCTCAAAAACCGCTGAATATTTTGCTATAAAACTTCGCCAGTCTATATCACACATATCTATCTACAGTTTGGCTAAATCTAATGAAATTCGAATCATGAAAACCAAAATGGTGCAACCTTGAAGTGAAACAATGCTATTTTCGTTTCAACAGACATTTTTTTTTACTGTCAGCAATAAGTAACAATGTATCGACGCAAACAGTAGGCTAATGTAGCAAGGTTTAAGTTTACTTATTGTTATTGACAAGATTAGGCCAAACTGTTAAGTTTTGTGCAATGAATGTTTGAAGTGACCACCGTTTACTTTTACGCAAGCTTGCAGACGTTTACGAAAGCCCAGAACAGACTTCTGAATGGTCTCAAGTGGCAAGTCATTCCAGATGATTTGCAGCGTAGTTTTCAGTTCAGAAATGTTCTTTGGCTTTGTGGGAAGTTTGTTTTAAGTCTCAAGCATTGCACCCCAGACAGCATAGTCGAGTGGGTTCATATCTGGGGAATTTGGCGGCCATGAATCCTTGTCGATGAAGTCCGGACAGTGACTTCTTAACCAATCTTGGGCCAGCTTGCGCCGTGAGCGGGCGTTCCATCTTACTGAAAAGTGAACTGATTTCCCAAGACAGTGTGACAGTGACAGTCACCGACAAGCTTAGGCAAAAGATTCTCCACGTATAGTACTTAGCATTGACTTTGGCCTTCTCGGCAATGAAATGCAAGCGTCCTTTGCCCTCATAGCTGACACCTGCAGAAACCATGATGTTGGGAGTGAACTTGGCTCTCTCGACCAAACGGGCGGCTTGGATGGATATCGGCTTTTTTCTTCGTCACCCAGACGCGGTTGTTTTGAGTATTAATGGGTGGATTGATGTAACAGATCTTTTAATCGGTGAAGAAAACCTTATTATGGCACACTGCAGGCTACTTTATGTAATTATGATTTCCTATTTCGTGAATGTCGTGTTAAATTGAAAAAATGCAGTTCCTTCTTCTGCCTGATGTCATGATCACAAATATAAAGATACTGACATAAAATTTTCAGATAATATGTAAAAATATGTTACGAATAAGAATGAAAATATTTGTAAGAAAATATTCAGCGGTTTTCGAGAAATCGTAATTTTCGCAATGGGGTATTTTTTTTGGCCGCACCCTGTATATACATGTATATATGCATAGCGATTGTTCACGTGACGACAATTTCTCAAACTCGGTCGGTCACCTTATTAATTTTAATGACTTCATGTTGACGTCATTTTCAACAAACTTGAGCCACCGACGAAAGAAATGGTTTTCTATACTTCCAAGTCTTTGTCTTCCCAGTATTATAGTTCAGGCCTAAATATTGCTAACTGTAAAATCCGGGAAATTAATTAAACTCATGCAAGGGAAAGGTGTCATTTATTATATCCAGTAAGCGTGGGATGAATATAGGAAGAAGTGAGCCTATACGATTAATTAATTATTTACGATGCAATAAGCGTCTGGAGGACGCTCTTAATATGCTGCATCGCCTTAGAATATTTTGAGTGTAAATTAGAGATTATTGCGCCAAAAGTGATAGCTAAATTGGTCGTTTTCTGTATTTGTGGGTGCTGGCTATTATTATTAATTACTGTTCATCATGAATTAACGTTATTAGAAACTCAATAATAGGCCTACTATGATAAGGGTCGCCGTGTATTTTGGCCTAAATAATCACTGTAGCCTATAGGTGCCTCAGTCAATATACACGTAATTTTGCGATATATTATATATTAAGCAGCATATAGATAGTCTATAACATAATTATGTAACGCCCGCCCCCGTCGTCATCCCCGGAGTCGCCACTTCCGGATCCTCGAACGAAGGGACCGCGTGCTGCTGTGGACCATAGTTCTTAGAGATAGAGGGAGGACAGGATGAGGTGACTTCCGGGTTCGAATCCCAGCGATGGAAAGGCGGCCAATTATCTCGGCTGCCTAGCTCCCTGTATGAAATTGGAGCCTTGCTGGACAACCGCTCACTTCTTCGCAGTATACTGGGACGTGCGAAGTCCTTAGGCCTAGCTTCAAAACCTTCTTCCAGGCCGATGGTCGAGTGGTATGGCGCGTCCGCAGTGGTAAAGGCGGTGGACTTCGATCCAGGGTTCAAATCCACAGCAGGTCTTGGTACCGGCGATGACTCTAGTCTTTCTAAGCGTGACACAACCTCCGTCAGCGCTTCCCTGACATTTAATTGCACTGAGGTGATTGCATCCTGCGTATCTCGGACATTAGATTGTACAGCAGAGATTTCCTCTCTGACATTTGATTGCACCGCCAAGACATTTAATTCTACCGATGCAATCGCCTCTTGCGTGTCTCTAGCATGCATCTGCATAGCTTCTTGTGAAGACTTAGCATGCGACTGTATCGCTTCATGTGTAGTCTTAGCATTAGTCTGAATTGCCTCATGAGTAGACCTAGCATTAATCTGGATTGCCTCTAAAACAATCTCCATCGAGGAAGGCGGCCTCGAGGGTTGGGCAGGAGTGGCAGCCCTAGAATCCTCCATGACGCTATAGAAGTTACTCCTATCTCTATCACTAGCAATGAACAGAGTCGGTAGATTTAATTATATCTCTTATTATTATCAATGAATTAAATCTTCAATCAACATTAGCTACATTCAATGCAATCAGTGATTAAAGTCAGTAAGTTTAATTAATACTTCTTATTATTTGCAAAGGCATTCAATGAAAATCAAATGCAGACAATTCAATGCCAACACCTTTCAAGGCAAACACATTTCCATGTAAATACATTTAAATGCAAACACATTTCAATGCAAACACATTTCAATGCAAACACATTTCAACCGGAGTAGGCCTAAATTAAACCCCGATTTGCACTCAAGTCCCACGGCCAATTTCGATTCAGTCCAAAATATCTATATAACCGATCGCATTAATTCCCCTTACAAAGCGTACCTTATCTTCCGTCGCGAGGGATAGGATGCGAAGAATCCGGAGTCGTATGGAGATCCGGGGAATGCGTCGATGATATTTCGCCAGCGGTGAACCGCTGGGGTCCGATGCCCGTAGACCGATGGCAAAAGGCGACGAACAAGAATAACACGTCGTACTATTTTCTAGGATTAATTGACGCCCTTAGGCCACCAACTTTCAAATATCGCAAGAAACGCAACAGAATTTGAAAGAGAGATATAATTCGCTCCTGCGAAACGTAGAATGAATGGCTGAAGCGACGGATCACCGACAGAACGCCCAGCGATGACGATTCGACACACGCAGAACCGATATATATTTCGACTCCTGTCGATAAATGAAACCAAGCAGAATCCGTAAGAAACTTAACTACGCAATATCGGCGTCGAACTTAAAACGATTCGTAACTCAAACGCGTCTTAACTTCTTCAAATTCCGCCGTGATCTGCCCATCGACAAAGATACGTCTACTTTCCGTGAACTTCTGGCCGCATCTGACTGCCGACAGTGCGCGTTCCTTATATTAAGTCTTCTTGCCGCTGACGCCAGTGACGTCAGAGCACCGGTGGTGACCATCTGTGTATACGCGCGTAAAGAAGGCGCCAAATCCGGGTCACCGTATCTATGTCTGCCGTAGCTCTTTCTGTATCTTCCTTACTCTGTCTCTATCTCAAAAACGCCACCTGACGACTGAGAGGACCACACACGAATCGAACCTATCGGTGTTTGAAGAATGGCCGCGATTCACACAGTGACGGCCTGTGCTTTTCCGTCGGTCTTGCTATCCTTCTCCGGTCCATCTCCATACCTCTGCCTGTGCGCTCAACTATATCGGTCCGTGACATTCAGTCGAACTCCCTCCTCTCTTTGGGCTACCGCTCCTTTCAATGCGTCGATTAAACCGTGCGAACACATCGCAGTTTCCATACAGGCAAGAAATCGGACAGTGTTTGACAAGCAGCCACCCACGACGTGTCCTTTCTTCTGTCCGTCTAAATGAGCCTGGCGTATCTCTGCCTGTGATAGCGACTTTGTCTATTGTGACATTGCGTGTCTGCGCGACTATGTCTGTCGTCGCTCCCCTCCTCTCTTTGCTACAGCTCCTGCGTAAGGCCGACCGTGGGAGAGATTCGCGACGGTCGCCGCTGTCTTTGAAGACGACGACCGAGGCGGCGACCGAAGCGTGGGATAAATTCGCGACTAAAGACCGACCGCCACGGCAGCCGCCGGTGCTCTTTCTCGACCGTGAGAACTTTTGCCGACTTATCGATCGCTGCGTCGGCCTCCCGACAATCGCGACAGCGACCTCCCGCGTCGCGCGGCGGAAGTAAAATTGCAATGGCTGCCCTCAAACATATAAATATACCGATCACCCGAAGCGGAAATGGCGGCGATCGGAAACCGTAGCGTCACGTTATACGGGTCGCTACAATTATATTGTAGAAATATGGGTCTATTTGTATAATTAGTGACTGAAATAGCACGAGTTTAATGCAGACAGCGTAAATCGACGGCGCACTGATTTCAAGGAGTAGGCCTAGTCAGGCTAGTCAGGTCATTGAGCAGAATGTCCTTCCGCTAAAACAGAGGCAGCCTGTGGTGACAATCGGTAGCACAACCGGAATTTTTTAACTTAATCGGTTCCATTTCAGGGGTCCAATGGACATGTTCGCAAAATTCACTGCAGAATATACACAGAATAGGTTCGCAATTATCAAAAATCACATATTTCAGGGGTTTGACCCAGTATCCATAGGCGGAGACTTGGTTCTGAGTTTGGGTGGGGCGAATGAGGGGCGGCTGAAGAACAATCGCCAAGGTGCAAAGCGCCGAGCACGGGGAGGGTCTGAGGAATGGACGTGCCCCACCCACTGTTAAATTTTTTATTTCCACGATGCAATGGTTGCATTTTATGGTGTAATTTTAATTAAATTGCTGATATTCGTGGTTTAAGACTTCAAATTATCTCTTCCCATTGTTTAAATTTGATCAAATTTTCACACTATAGCCTAATGGTAACATTTTAGCAGTCATCTGAATAAAAATGCCCATAGTTTTGTTTGCATTTTTTAAGTTTCCATCATGCAATGGCAGCGATTTAATAAAATTGCTAATTTTTCAATGCTGTTAGTGTCATGGTTAAAACTTTTAAACTTCAGAGTGTCGCCTCCCAATTGTTTACAATTTCTTAATTAGATTTGCCATTGTAGCCGTAGCATTTTGTGCTGTCATCTTTAGAAAATCACTCATGATTTCAGTGCTCAGAGACGGGGTTTTAGACTTCAATAAATGCCCTCCCAATGTCTGCAATTTGTTTAATTTGCACACTGTTATAGTAGGCTAGTATTTTCAGCTGTCATCTTAACTAAATTGCTCGTTATGGGTAAACAGTGGATGACACTGTAGAAATCAGTGATGATAGATCTATTTATGAACTATTGGCAGCGATTTAATAAAATTGCTAATTTTTCAATGCTGTTAGTGTCATGGTTAAAACTTTTAAACTTCAGAGTGTCGCCTCCCAATTGTTTACAATTTCTTAATTAGATTTGCCATTGTAGCCGTAGCATTTTGTGCTGTCATCTTTAGAAAATCACTCATGATTTCAGTGCTCAGAGACGGGGTTTTAGACTTCAATAAATGCCCTCCCAATGTCTGCAATTTGTTTAATTTGCACACTGTTATAGTAGGCTAGTATTTTCAGCTGTCATCTTAACTAAATTGCTCGTTATGGGTAAACAGTGGATGACACTGTAGAAATCAGTGATGATAGATCTATTTATGAACTATTTATGGGAGATGCGGAATATAGAAATTTCCGTCCCCATCCACAAACTTTGGAGAGACCTCCCTTTATCTCCGACCATGCAGCAAACACTGCTCCTGTAAATGCTCTTATGGTGAAAATTTTAAAAGGCTGGTCCTATTTCGAGACTGATATACGCTTACTGCACTAGACCTATTTGCCACGGCGACTTAACTTACAATTTATTTGCGTTAATGGCTCATTTTCTAATTTAAAAAAACTACTCATTATTAATTTTTATTAATCAATGGCTTATTATGCTATGATGCATGTGTGTGGATTGTCAAATTGGGTTTAGACCTAGAATTGAAATACGTGATGTTTTTTTTTAAACGGTGACTTCCCTATATAATCACGGGTCCGCGTCAGTAAACGGTCGAGAACCGATGCTTTACACAAAGAGTTATGAATTGTTCACAATATTTGCCTGCATGACTTCGCGATAAAGAAAGGAAAGTCTCACGCAGAGTGGAGAGGAGGGTATCCCAAAATGAGGGCCACCCAATGATGGCGATGAATCGAGTTTGAGCATTGGGGTCTTGGCTCGTGGGAAAAGAATAATTATTACTCAAGCAGGCCCAGATGTCGATTGGCAATATTTACCATACAAAATATTTAACATGTATAAATATTTAAAATGTATAAATATTTAAAATGTATAAATATTTAAATTGTACATGCCAATTTTAACTGTTGGTTACATTAGTCGCAAATTTACCTGCAAATTTAATAGTTATGGTTAAAGTTTAGGGTTAATATTAGAGTTAGGTAAGAGCTAGGGTTAGGGTTAGGGTTAGGATTAGGGTAAGAGCTAGGCCTTACTGACCTAGTTAGCTACACCGGTAAGCGCGAGCTGCATTCGTCTGTTGGTTGCAACGGACGGCGGTTCAAGCCCCGGGCTGGAAGTTAACATTCAGAGATTTAGATATCTCGGGCTAGCACGCGTGGGACGCAGGGGCGCAAGCTCCTGCGGAGCGACCTTGGGCAAGTTGCTTACCCATCATTGTCTGTGAGGAAGGCAACGGGAAACCACCTCACTCATCTCATCCCCAGAGGCGTAAAGCCAATGAACCTGCCTTCGGGCAGAGCACCATCATCATCATCATCATCAAGAGCTAGGGTTAGGATTAGGGTTATGGCTTAGGGTCAATATTAGAGTTAGGTAAGAGCTAAGGTTAGGGTTAAGGTTAGGATTAGGGTTAGGGTCAAGAGCTAGGGTTAGGGTCAGGATTAGGGTTAGGGTTTAGGGTTAATATTAGGGCTAGGTAAGAGCGAGGGTTAGGGTTAGGATTAGGGTCAGGGTAAGAGCTAGGGTTAGGGTTATGATTAGGGTTAGGGCTAGTGTTAGGGTTAGAATAATTCTAACCCTAACACTAGCCCTAACCCTAACTCTAGCTCTAACCCTATAGCCCTAATCCTATAACCATAACCCTAACTCTAGCCCTAACGCTAACCCTATAGCTCTAACCCTAACCCTAAACATAATCATAACCCTAACCCCATTAAAAACGGTGAGTAAAAATACGAGATTCGTCAGGTGGATAAACCGATCAACCGACCGATCGTGGGTTAGGCCTACTTAAAACTGACCTTATAACACCGCGCATTTTGCAAATGTTTGAACCGCTTACTGCACAGAGTCCTAGAAACCAGTTGGAATATAAATGGAAGAACTGTTCCGCTATCGAATGGTTTAACTCACAGGACGAATCCATGGCCTATAAACATACACCGTGTCACCGTATCAGCATATCAGCAGTCCTATATATACAATTAAAAATGACAGCATATAATTGAGTCTGTGGTTACGTGTGGTATGCTGAAAGCCTGAAACGATTAGTCGTAAGTCCATGATCAGAAACGTGCAGCCAAATTACACAAACACCGGATTAGGAAAAGCACAAAATACGTAGACACAGTACGACAACCAAGCGCACAAGCACACAGATCAGACGGAATTTAAGCAAACATCAGAGCATGATATTATGCGAATGACTGTTTTGTGTCATTTATATATAGACTATATTATTTTACATGTTTATCATATATATATATACTTTATAAATAACATGTTTATCGTATAATATAAGGGTTAGGGTTAGGGTTTTATCTCTTCTGTAAGCCTACAATGTGAAAACATGTTATGTATGTGTGTATTTATTCATGTAGGACCTATATTTAGGCGTGGATGTATGTGGGATTATAGGCCTAAGTAGCTTAGTCCACGCAGGCTATATGGATGTATCTATTTAGGCCTACACATTAATTATGGCAACTAATAAGTAGGTTCCTTTTTAAAATTTGCAATGACGACATATACAGGGTGCGGCCCAAAAAAATACCCCATTACGAAAATCGCGATTTCTCAAAAACGGCTGAATATTTTGTTATAAAACTTCCCCAGTCTATTTGACACATATCTATCTACAACTTGGCTAAATCTAATGAAATTCGATTTATGAACACCAAAATGGTGCAACCCTGAAGTGAAACAATGTTATTTTCGTTTCAACAGACATTTGGTGACAGCAATAACAGCAATAAGTAACAAAGTAGCGACGCAAACAGAAATGTAGCAAAGCGCAAGGTTACGTATTGTTATTGATAAGATTAGGCCAAACTGTTAAGTTTTGTGCAATGAATGTTCGAAGTGACCACCGTTTGTTTTTACCCAAGCTTGCAGACGTTTTCGAAAGCCCAGAACAGACTTCTGAAGGGTCTCAAGTGGCTAGTCATTCCAGATGATTTGCAGCGTAGTTTTCAGTTCAGAAAACTCTTTGGCTTTGTGGGAAGTTTGTTGTAAGTCTCAAGCATTGCACCCCAGACAGCATAGTCGAGTGGGTTCATATCTGGGGAATTTGGCGGCCATGAATCCTTGTCGATGAAGTCCGGACAGTGACTTGTTAACCAATCTTGGGCCAGCTTGGCGCCATGAGCGGGCGCTCCATCTTGCTGAAAAGTGAACTGATTTCCCAAGACAGTGTGACAGTCATCGACAAGCTTAGGAAAAAGATTCTCCACGTAGTACTTAGCATTGACTTTGGCCTTCTCGTCAATGAAATGCAAGCGTCCTTTGCCATCATAGCTGACACCTGCAGAAACCATGATGTTGGGCAAGAACTTGGCTCTCTCGACCAACAGGCAGCTTGGATGGATATCGGCTTTTTACTTCTTCGCCCAGACGCGGTTGTTTTGAGTATTGATGGGTGGATTGATGTAAAATATCGTTTCATCGGTGAAGAAAACCATATTATGGCACAATGCAGGCTACTTTATGTAAAATTATGATTTCCTATTTCGTGAATGCCGTGCTAAATTGAAAAAATGCAGTTCTTTCTTCTGCCTGATGTCATGATCACAAATATAAAGATATTGACATAAAATTTTCAAATAATATGCAGAAATATGTTACGAATAAGAATGAAAATATTTGTAAGAAAATATTCAGCGGTTTTCGAGAAATCGCAATTTTCGTAATGGGTTTTTTTTTTGGCCGCACCCTGTATACTGTGTCCGGATGAAAATAGATCACAAAAGTGTCATAACTAGGTCAAAAGACTCAAAACTGTTAGGATTTGTCTGAAATTTTAAACATAACAACAGTGACTATTATTTACACGAGATCCTAAAGCCGATTAGAAATATTCGTGAGTTTTGCAAAGTTATGAGTGTTTGAGATGCAGCACCGAAAAATTGAACTTTCCAACATGCAAAAGCTGAAAGGAAGTAAAATTCAGCTATAGGTCTATAATGGTGTTCAAAATGTCCTTTTTGTTCACGAACACACGACCGTAGACGTACGTGTAGAGTCGTAGACGCTACAGTTTGATATAGGCCCTACATATTCTTAATTCAATGCAATTCAATAAGTAGGTCTATAGCGGCCTGTTAAAATTATGTAAAATGTTCTCGATTTTACATAATTTATGGCATGATAGCAACGGTAGAGTGTAGACGTCCTCAATCCATTGATTCAATTTCCAATAAATTAACGAGGAGAGACCCTCCCTCACCGCCGCTTCCCCGTTTTGAACAGGCGCCATGCCATTTAAGCCCCCCCCCGGCGAGGACATAAAATCTTAGATTACAAAACACGCGTGACGTGTCGTAACTTGAACATAATAAAACGATTTCTTCAACGAGTCCGAATGCATAATTATACCTGCATAATTCATATACTTGCATATACATGCATATACATGCATATACATTCATATACTTGCATATACATGCATATACTTGCATATACTTGCATATACATGCATACTTTGCATAGGTCGTTTCTTTTGCTACTTTAGAAAGGCGTTTGTCACGGACAATGCCCTTTGAGTGACCGATTTCAAACACGAGTAGAGTAAACACTGCAGTGCTCGTGAGAACAACTGTACACCGCAGACAAACCAGACTGACGCTGCTATCGTCCCATTCGCCAGATGTCACTAGAATACACAAACGTGGCTTTATAGAAAGCGATCACTTTGCGAAGTCGCTTTAATCAACGGCCAGGTGCAAGCACTTCTCAAGCTCCTCACTGACTCTTCATATCGATTAGCACGGTAAGTGGCCCAAGTGGGTTACTACGTACTTGTTCAGATACACTTATACATTAAACATTTACACATAAATTATGCGCAATGATACGCGCACACGCAACGCACACGCGCGCACACGCACACACACACACACACACGTGCATGCACGGGCAAACATCGTGCACACACACGCACACACAACCGCACACACGCATACACGGCCCTGCATCGTACACGAATGCATCCTCGTACAAAGGTATGTATACATGCACAGTTGTACGCATCATATTAAAAAATTTAATAAATACGTAACATCATACATGAATGCATTCCACATAATTATGCATGCATACAAAATAAACAGCGTTCTTTATATAGACATGCATATAGTATTATATCTACACTATATATATATATATATATATATATATATATATATATATATTAGGGTGGCCCTTAGCATACAGCCAAAAAATAAAAATCGTAAACTTTTGTCTGGCACCCTTTCAATCCATGCCAATTATAGAAATAACATTATGTTAAAAAGGATTTTGGAATTGCGAAACATTTAGGGGTGCCCCTCGAGCGCCGAAATTTATTCTTTAATACAAATTTGATCAATTGAATCATACAATTTCAACCAAACTATATTCAACACACTGTCACTCAGAGTTTTACAGAGATGACTAAAATACACTCTGGTGATGCAACAATGCCAATGAAACAAGTGTTTACTGTTCAATTATAATTCAGTTATTGTTCACTGTTCACCTGGTCACAGAAGTAAATGATCAGTACAGGACAATAAAATGCAGGAATCACTGCTTTCTACTAATTTGACACGAGATTTCTTTTCGTATAGTCAGGGAACTGTCGTCGATGCTCTCTGACAACCTGCAGGAGAAATTGAAGCTGATCCTCATCTTTTGTTAGCTTTTTATTTAAGTCTTGGATGAGTGCCACACCTCGTTCAGCTCTATCATTGACGACAGCCAACCCTTTGAGCACTGCTTGTGCTTTTCGAAATGCTTCATGCTCTTCCCAAAGAGCAGGATCTTTGGAAAGCATCATCTCAGATAGTCCATGCAGACCAAGCACATGGAACAGTTTCTTGCGGTTGGTTGTATACAGAATTGTTCCAGACCGCTGGTGCCAAGAAATGCATCTGACTTCACACTGGGTCGTTTAGGCGGATGATCTGGGGCTACTTCTTCCATGGCAGCAATCATTAGCTTCTTGGAGTCATTGGATGCCCTTGAATCAAAAAGAGCAGGCCCAATAAGCTCTTCAGACAAATACCAGAGATGAAGCCCTAGCTTCTTGCTTGTAGCAGAAGAAATTGTAGTATGTGGAATTGTGGATATGTGAGAAGGTTTGCCATGAGAGTGAAATCATTCAGAGGAGCCTCCACAGCAAATGGCGCAGTTATCCAGGCTTTCAGGTAGACAACAACTGAAAAGATGGCAATATCACAAATGCTGCGTTCTTCTGCAGCAGTCTTCTTGAACTGAGCACGAAAGAGCCACATCTTTATGGTATGGATGACTTTTGCCATCAATCGTGCCCGGTGCATAGCGCCAGGTATTCGAAACCGAATTCCACGAGAAGGAACACCTGCAAGAAAGACAACTGAGAGCCCGAGAAATTCCATGTAATCGTCTCGTGGCTGTGCAGTTGCTAAATGTCTATGAGCAAACTCCAAGATATCAGAACGGTGTGGGGCCACCAATGATTCCACCAAAGAATCTGACGAGGCTACCTGAAATTTGTCGCTTTCAATGAATTTCCGGTGGTCTCGAAACCTCTTGAAAAGAAGAACATCAGGTCCAGTAGAAGTTCCAATGGAAGTTTTTTCGAATGCAGCCCCAACAATTAGTTCCATAACATGGTGTCGACATGCCAGGAAAAGGAGATCTTTATTCAATTCTTGCTCTATTAGGAAACATGCACCTGAGTGATGATGACCTGTGTTGCTGGCTGTGGTGTCAAAGCACAAAGCAACAAGCTGATCTTGAACATTCCACTCTCTCAAACACTGGACGACTGCAGATGCTTGAGCTGAGGATAGTTTTGGAATGCGCAGTAACTGTTCAATTCATACACCTGAGATCAGAACTGGAAGACGGTCAACATGTTCGCGTGATGTCAAATCTTCCAGAATCTTGCCGTCCCAATGAACGGTTAAAGGAATTAAGGCGGAAAATTCGGATTGAAGGCTGTTTGATTTGGTGGTTCTGTTGCTCGCCCTGGCTCGTTGAATGGAATTACGGTTCATATTCAAAGTCTTGACGTCACAGCCAAGGCTGGAAGCCACTTCGCTTAGAACGAATGTAGCATTTCTTGACGAAATCTTTGTTCTGTCCAAAGCCGATGTCAGACCAGGAGACAGAATATTGATTCTGGCTCGTTTGGGCGCAGTTGCTTCATTTTTACTAGTGTTAGTGCCGCAGGTTTTGTTTCCTTTACATCCAACATCAGGCCCACCACTTTCATCACTTGATTCTTCATCACTTGAACAGGAATCGGTATCCAGTACTAACTGGCTTGTACACGCCGCGAGCTCTTCCTGTGCTCTTTTTTGCGCATCTGTTCCAGTTCCTTCCATTCCTGTGCACGCTGTCTTCGACGCATATCCACCATGCCAGCTGCACCAACTGAACCTGGACGTCCCTTCTGCCTTTGAGAGAGTAGAAAGTCTCTGTCTTCAGGAATGGAGATCATTGTGAGAGCGTCTGCATGGGCAATATCAAACAAGTCATCTAGTCTCTCAATAAATTTCTCCTCCTTAATCTTGTGAGCTGTAGCTGTTCGGTGTCTATGCTTTTGAAGTCCTTTCCATTCCACGAACACCGACTCCAATTTGTCAATACAATACTTTTTACCTCTTACAGGTATACCAGCTCGGTTCCAAAATAGAGTGGCTTTTTCTATAGCCTGTTGACTGGAATAACGGACTGTCTGCTTGTCAACTTTCAGTAGATGCATGAAGTGTCCAAAAGTTTGACGATACGATGGCAACTTTGCTCCAAGAATTTCAGGCTGACAAGAGCCAAGTAGATAGACACTTGTTTTTCCTCGCGTTTGCATAATTCATTATGAATAATTATTTGTAATATTTCGTATTTACTATGTCTGACAATGTAGGCCTATGTTTCCAAGAGTAGACTAAAATCAAATGTCTTTCCTTGTATTAAACATCTCTTCATAAAATATTGCCACCTTTGTTCAACCAGACAACAAACGTTAATCAAACATATATTTGAAATGGTACAGTGACTAAAACTTTGGAGCTCACGTAATTTTAATAAGTAAGTAAGTACTAAATATTAAATGTTGATGCATTGCAAACATTAGCAGGCCGACAGAATGTATTAAAGCACTGAAAATTTCAGTTTGCGATTCCAATTATAATTTGGAAGTTTACTCGTACATTATTGAAACTTGAGAGCTCGGGGGGCACCCCTAAATATTGCCCTATTGAAAAGATTTTTTGCACAAATTATTTTCTTCATAATTGAAATAGATTGGAGGGGTGCCAGCAGATTATTTTTAACTTTCATTTTTAAGGGCCACCCTAATATATATATATATATATCCATGGGCGCCCGCAGCATAGGTCAAGGGGGGTCGCGTGACCCCCCCTGGAAATCATGACAAAATATCAATAATGATACTTTCTGGGAAAACGTCAGTGGTAAAACGGGAAATGATGCATTTGCACCCACCCCAATTTGGCCAATTGTTCAAACAGTTGACCTATTTTGCATACGCCGTACGGTGTTCAAAATACCACGACGAGGCCACAACATGGTCACAGTTTCTGAACTACATCCTCTAGCCTGTTGTATATACGATACACAGAGTCACAGATGCACAATTTATGTGGTGTCTGACACAGTAATTAGATACGACTTGCATGGGGTGTTTGAAGGTATCTGGGGAAGAGGTCAGCGCAGCTGGCGATGGACAGGGAGGAGTGGAGGAGATGCGTTGCCCGATATGCAGACTTCACAGGAAGGACTCAGTCATGGAGGTCTCAAAACACGACTCAGTATACTAAGGCGCTGTCCACCAGGCAGAGACCTCTGGATAATAAATGCTCAAAGACGTGCAGACTAATTTCACCCTCTCAGTATATATTCCCACAGACACGCACACACACACACAATTATATATATATATATATATATATATATATATAATGCACGTCAATAACAATATATATATATACATACAGGTCTATAGTCCGTAACCTATGAACCGTTTACAGCCGATGGGTACCGCAACCACCGTCTGACAGTGAGGGGAGAACAAGCATTATAGCCCATGCAGTTGGATCGCCTTTCGTTCCATTAACACCCGGCGACCTGCAGTGTGTGTGTAAGGTCGAATAAGGTGTTGAATGAGGTTGCACATGTCGGACGAGCATGAAGGAGATTCTTAAGACAAAGAGGCGAAATATGAGATACACACTACACAGGACTGACTGCGACAGATGAGGGGGAATTAATAAAATTGGGCCGCAGAAGACCGAATCATTAGCATAGTAGTGGCTTCTATCCCTATACAGGGCGGGCGCAATTTGAGCCAAGTGAGAAACGGGGAGGGATCAGAAACGAGCCAAACTCACGTCGGAAGGGCAAAGGCGGCCCTGAGAGTGGAAGGTCGGCCCGTGAGGGGAAGGAGAGGAATTGAGTCCGATTGTTTAGTAGGGATCGTAACCTCTGGCTGATGATTAGAGTTGCCTCAGAACTGGAGAGTGGATGATCAAAAAGAAAAGCTGACCGGGGACATGGACTCATGGAGTTCAGTTTATAACCTTTTATTCGTTACGGTTCGCACAATCTGACGACAGCACAGCAGTACCCGAAACGACACACTGAGTTTTACAGAAATTTTTTCGAACTGCCATTAATGCACTGCAGAATGCTACGCCAGCAGTCTGCCTCGTCGCCTTCCAAACGCACACCACTCCGCCATCGCCCCAACGGATCCACGGTAGGCCAGGCCTATTATGTGAGTCTATTGAATTGGAAATCACAGTTGCAATTCATGTAATGATTGGATAGACTTTAATTGTCGACATGCATGTCCTGTACTATTTTCTTTTATTTGAACTTGTTCCTTCCTTTCATTATCTGCCTTTTTCCAACTCAAGTCTTCTGCTTAACCTTGGCTCAGTGGACTGGGAGCACCTCTGTTCAGACTTCTTAAAGCGCCACTAAACAGCTTCCTGGAATGACTGTGTGAGTGAATAGTATAATTACATAATATTATAATTGCATAGGGCCAAGATAGGTTGCATATTGACCTATTTAAAATTGAGTCTTCTTACATGTAATTCCATTTGAGTCTTTGATTGAAGTGAAGGCACACAGTGACAGTACAGATGGTTGACAAAAGTTCCACTTTGTAGCATATAAATTCACAAATGTTGCCTGGCAGACTGTGTATCTGTATATATATAACTATTTACTTATACATAATATTATATATATGGTTAAGGCTATGTTATGAACATCTGTCATGCCTGGCGTCAGGGACCATGACCAGGGCTTCCCACATAAATAATTATTATTTCTGGCCAAGAAAACATATGTTTAATCATTCATCCACAGTGTCTTGCACATAGGAAATAATTATTTTAACAAGCTGGCCAAGTTTTGCCCATGAATTTTCTCTGTGACCTGGAAAAACAGAACTGACGTCCCTGATACTGTTAGTCAGTTATTAGTGTTATAGCTTTTTTTACTATGAATGTAGGCTTGGGCCTACATGGCACATGTAGGCCTTTGGCCTACATGTGCCATAAATCTATAGTCAGAAATTGTTGAAAGATTTTGTTCGTCTCATTGCAAAAGACTCGTAAACAGTAGTACGTACGTTATACTGAGAAAATGTAATTGTGTAAGCTGCCTAGTTTTTAATGACATTTTAAATATCTTAACTCTCCTGGTCATGACTGACCCCCCCTGCAAAAAATCCTGCGGGCGCCCATGTATATATCCTCATTCCCCTGCAGCTGATCTTCGCAGCAATAATAATGAGAATAGACAAAATAGACAATTGAACTAATGTCTGATGTCTGATGTCTGGTGTAGTGGATTTAATATTTCTGTGTGCCATATAAAGTTCGTATATAGTATGTTTAAGCTGATTTCGTATTTGTCTCGCAAAAGCTATCAGTCTGCATCTATATACCGTAGAAGTGCGATCGTCTCGTCCAATATCTCTACGTCTGTCTGTTCGTGTCTCGGAAATTAGCCTTTCTAATGTTATTTTCGACAGATAACCCTTCTATTCAGTTCATTCGCTGTCAAGAGATATATATATCGTTGTTGTTGCTTAAATTTTGGGGCTTTAGTTGGGATATATATATATATATATATATATATATATATATCCCAACTAAAGCCCCAAAATTTAAGCAACAACAACAGGAGCAGCTGCTGCAGCGGCATGTAAAGGAATCGAAGCTGAGACGCATGACAAACCGGTTTTAAATCGAACTGCTTAACTCCTGCCGCTGCAGTGAATCTTGATTCTTCGTTTTCTTATTTGAAAAGTTAAAATTATTCATTGCCAATTAACTCCAGACATTGTGAGACCTACGCATAGGATAGTCAGTGTTGGTTTTGTTGTAATGTTGCTGCTGCAATTTCTACGCCAGAGCCAGAGTGACTTCCATCCGTGTACTGTCGTGCATGCAGGCTATGTGAGTTTAATTGTAATTGCAAATTAATATTTGTATGGCGTCTCTTCAGGAAAACAGCTTCGAGGTGATTCAGATTTTGGTTGGACTCAGCGGGTGAGACTCCGCGTATCTGATATCTAGGCATTTTATTTATCTATTTCTCCATTTCTATAGCGCCCCTGGCCCCTTCAAGCTCTCTCCTCAGAGACGCTCCCGACTGAAACACCGCGTCGGACACCGCATCGGAGTTTCACGCCAAGGCGCTGAGCAATTGCGAGTGAAGGACTTTCTTAAGGTGACTTGAGGTGGATTCGAGCCTGCAACCCTCCGGCTGCAAGGCAACGAACATACCCACTACACCACTGCGCCCCACGGACATTGCTTGTATATTATGCGCCAGAAATGCCTGTCCCTTTCTGATATGTATCTAAGCATTTCTTGCTACATAGCCTATAATATAGCCTATTGAAAATTTTGTTCTGATTTCAATAATAAAGCGTCTCAGACTATAATACTCTTGAAAGACCCAAGCAGTTCGTCACTGTTCGTCCTTTGTCAATGCTAGTCCCAAGCAAGGGGAAAGGAGGAGGGCGACACCAATCATCATTGACATGGCACGAGTGTATAGGACATTAACCCATGGGCAAAACCCCCGGACAACCCCCTCCCCCCATTTCACCAAAGACATTAATCCTCCGGACATTAACCCCCCTTTACTGATCAAATAGCCCATTTCTGTAGTATAATTGATCATACTTAGGCTAATTATCCAGTTCGCGGTGCTGTGTCAACTAGTTAGTGTCATAAGGGTAAACACCTGTCACACTGTCATTCAGGCGTGACCTTATAGCTTGCTAGTGTCGCTAAGTCATTCCGATATAGAATAATAATACCTGTTGGAACAGTGATGGTGGCATTTAGGACAGCATGAATCCTTGTCATCAATCCAGCTTCAATTTAGACAAAAATTCGCTTCATCAGTCTAGCTTCTATTTAAATGGCAGCAATTGTCTCCATCAATCCAATTTCTATTTAAATTACAACTATTTCATCTATCCGGCTCCAATTTAAGCAACAACATTTTTATCAATCCAGTTCCAATTTAAGCAAGAGCATTTTCATCAATCCAGCTTCCGTTTATTTAAAAATTAGTTTGTACAAATCCGGGGTCTCTATTTAGCGAGAATTCTTTTCATCAATCCAACTTGCGTACTTAGGACCGCCGTTTTATATGAATGCCACCTATCCGCAATATGTTCTACCAGTGGAGGGTTTGTCCTACCAGGGTGGGGTTTGTCCGGGGGTTTTGTCCGGGGGGTTTTGTCCAGAGTTTTTTGTCCGGGGGTTTTGTCCAGGGGGAAATGTCCGTTCCCCATGGCACAGTGTCGTTAAGCAGCAAGGAGCTGCTTGAAGTTCAACCACATAAACATCCAATTGCGAATACAAGTACAGATTTGCAATCGAATGCTTATTTAAGTTATTTCCAATATAAGATCAATAAGGTGTCTATAGATTAGTGCACATGCACTCAAAAATGGCTTTAATTCTAATGGGATAAAATTCTAAGAAACGGTCACACGGCCAGCCCGGTATTCACGGTCGTGAAAGTCTTTCGTCACAATTAATATGCAAGCAGAATTTGGCGAAACTCGAAAGTAAGCGAAAATTGCAAACTGGTAATCAGATAGAAATGGCCAACGCGGAATTTGGTCTGTCATAAGAATTTCACTACTGGCTTAGCTGTCGTCCTAAGGTTAACTGATCGACGAACACACCAACCAACCCGCGAACCAACCGACCGTTCATGCGTATACAACGGAAAGCAATTCCATTTGCACTCGGAATATCGACCTCGTTACCCAGCTTTCGGCAAGATAACAACGACAAACTGTGAGGCAGCAGATCTACTAAGGAATGGAATTGCAGTTGTTGATCCAGCTGGAAGAAGTGGTAACGTGAGATTGGAATCCAGCTGGAAGTATAGTGGTAACGTGAGATTGGAATGACACCTTGAACCCCGCACGATGTAGCAGGAATTAACGCTTTGCAGATCACACTGCAGGGTCTTTGCCCATATCCTCTTTCTCTCTGTCTGTCTTTGTCTGTCTGTCTCTGTCTGTCTCTCTCTGTCTCTTTTTAGCTCTGTCTCTCTCTGTCTCCCTCCCTCCCTCCCTCTGTCTATGGCTGTCTTCTATAGCCTATATGTAATACTTACATACTATAAATACATAAATAAATACATATAACTGCATGAATACAAAAATATGCAAATTATGCATATCATTATAATATATTTCTATCCATATACTGTAGGCTATATAATAATTACACTGGTCAACAAATTTTAACTTTTTTTGTTTCCGAAAAAACGTTGACTGTTTTCTATAGAAGTTGACGTGCTGAACACGGTGGTGTTCTCAGAATTTTTGTATCACGTAAGGTTTTTGAGAAAACGGGCATGCAAGATTTTAACTGAAATGCTTGTTTATCGCATATATTTTCAATATACTATAATTTAATTTCATTGGAAAACAAATCTTTATAACAGTTCTTCATCATAATATTGGGTGCTGTTGATGACTGTATCACTTAAAAATGTTGAGAAACATGAAATTTAAGGTTTTTCAAAGTTATTCCCTGTTCAGTTGCACATGTACAATGTATAGAAGATGCTCCTAAAGTTCCATAGATCTAAAATGCTTTGATGCTGATTTTCGTTTGTATTCTTTGTCTGCGCATCTCGCTGCAGTGTCAAACACTTGTCAGACAACACGGCTGGATTCCAGTTTCCCTTATACCGGTTTTCCACTGTGGCAATTTCCGGGTGTTCATCGCTAGATTTGTGAGGAACTTGGGAAGAAGTTCAAGTGGAAATGCAAGATGTGAATCTTAAGTGACATGTTGCCTTTTATGTCAGTATGCTGTAAGATTTTGTTACCAAGTTTATTGTAATTTGGAGTTCTATAGTTACCAAGAAAATTCTCCACAACATCCTTCAGTGCTTCAAGGTGATTGTTTCTGGTTCCTCCCACAGATGTTCAAACTACTTGTCATTGATGATGTGTCTGATCTGTGGACCCACAAAAATGCCTTCCTTGATCTTGGCATCACTCATTCTTGGGAATTTCTGTTGTAGATAAAGAACATCTTCAGTCCTTGTGCAGAAAATCTTCAGCATCCTTGTGCATGGCTTTTTAAAAATGTATCAGTTCCAGCTTTAAGTGAAGAGAAGGCAGAAATATTTGTTGGACCGATTTCTGTCCAATGCTTGGTGACAGCAAACTCCAGTCTTGAATCCAGTTGTTCTGCTTTTGCTTTCGACAAACCTAAGTCTCTACAAGGTCGTTCAATTCCGACTATGTGAATGAGATGAGGCGCGCCAGACATTGGCCTACCTACTTCAAAATCCGGATCACTGTCAGCAGCTATAATTATACTCGTTCCTGGCTAGATCAATGGAGCAGCATCTTCATCTTCGTCGTCTAAACTCCATTTCTCTGGTGGCTTCGCTATTTGAAGACTTTCATTGTACGGCGCTGGTATCGTTGTCGAAAGATCTGGGCATTCAGTTTCCTTTCCTATTCTTGCAGAGAAACCAGAAACATTAGTGAGACAAACTTAGCAGCCCGTCACAGTCATTATCTTTCTGCTCTCGCCAGACCATCGGGACGGCAAACAGCATTGCTTTCGCAGTACCCCCGGACAGGGCCGGATTAACAAATGTGGGGGCCCTGTTCGGTAAAACTGTGGGGGGCCCCAACCTTACAGAAGCACGACAAAATGACTCACAAAACGTGTTATATTCAACGAATCAACATTCGTCTATTATTAATTTAGTAGGCTTCTATTTTAACAATATCAACAGGTCTTTTAATAGTGTTAAACAACCGATATATCTTTTACGGTTTAGAATATTTAAGTGATTCATGATCAGCCATTCTCCTGACCAGCGCACAGCACTCGTGCAAGCAAACAGTGCAGAAGCGATTTATGCCCCAAATAAATTCTTGGCTATGAAAATTTCTGGTAGACCTGCGGCAGAATAACGGCCAGGGCAAATGGTTCTTACCAGGGCATTTGTCTTGATTTGCCCTGCTGTGCATGGCCCCCACACTGTTTACAAACTAAAATATATTTCCGCGGTTATGCCAGTTGTAGACCCTGGTTCAAGTTCCATCCTGCTTAGATCTATGTGAGCTTTCACCCCGGTGTATGTCTCTCTAGACAGCCGTTCACTGCGCTCAGCTGCTCGTGGAGAATTCCTTGTTCTTTTTTGGAGTAGACCTATTGTGACTATGCAACGACGAGCATTCTCGGTAGTGGGCAGTTATATGGAATAGCCTCCCCGTGGCTCTCTCGCTTCCCGTGACTCTGCTGACTCTTTCTTTCGTCTTCTCAACTTTTCTTTTTGACAACGCCTGCGTTGGGAGCGCCTTCGAGTAAAAATCTGAAGGGGTTCTATATAAATTTATGAGATGATTGAATTCGTAAAAATAGAGTGCGTACTGCATGTAGACCTTTTCAATGTTATTATCATGCCATCTCATAATGCCTAGCATAGCACTAGAGTTTCGATCAAGTGATGTATTAAGTGTTTAAATAAGCAAAAAAACGTGTAACTCTTATTAGCATTTCTGACTGATTTTAAGATCAATCTGCCTGGCAATGAAAACTGCAATAAGGGCCCCCAGAATTTTTAAATAAGCAAAAAACGTATAACTCTTACTAGCATTTAGCATTTCTGACTGATTTTAATATCAATCTGCCTGGCAATGAAACTGCAAAAAGGGCCCCACATGTTCAAAAGTTGCATAATGCTAAAGTCAATAGTTTTTGAATATTTGACAATTTTTCATATATTTTGAACTCAGGTTACTATTATAATTAGCAATGCTGAAAAATTCCTTTTGCATGTGTGGGGGCCCCCTAAAGTGTGGGGGCCCCTGTTCGGGCGAACATGTCGAACATGCATGCCTTAATCCGGCCCTGCCCCCGGAGTCAAACTCTAAGATCTACAGCACATCTTCCACAGCAAATGAGAGGCACGCATTCCTTGGCTTTCTCTCCAGTCTTGCAACCAAAGTACAGCTCAAAGCTTTATTGACAAGTCCAGTCATTGTGTGTCTCTGAGGCTTACTCAATACTCATAATTATATCATAGTGCCATAGTCCACTCTCCCCAACTGTAGCAAAATGTACATGTATCACGTTTGATGCAACACTGGCGAGATATCTCTGCTGCCAACAACCATCTTAAAATATATTATAGTTTAAAGCTTATCTGAAAATAAGCTGGCTAACTTGTTATGCAACACTGGCGAGATATCTCTGCTGCCAACAACCATCTTAAAATATATTATAGTTTAAAGCTTATCTGAAAATAAGCTGGCTAACTTGTTATGCAACACTGGCGAGATATCTCTGCTGCCAACAACCATCTTAAAATATATTATAGTTTAAAGCTTATCTGAAAATAAGCTGGCTAACTTGTTATGCATCTTGAATACATGTATACAAAACTAAACTTTGGAAATGTGACTTCAAACTACAGACAAACTGATGTCAACTTCCTCAGTGGGGTATGCATGTTGTGAGTGTTAGCTACCTATTACCCCTCTGGGCTTCCTTACTTGGACTCTCCTTGACTATGTGGGAGTTGAGGGAAGGGCAGGGCCTATTTAAAGGGCTACTACTGTGGGGGCTTGCTTCTTGTCGTGGGTCTACTCTGTGGTGTGTGTTCGACTCCTGTTGAGCGTGGCGTGTGGTTCGTGTTCTACGACGTTTGTCTTCTTCGATTGCCGTCCCACCCCGTTGGTGAACTGGCCTACATCCGTCTTCCTTTGGGCTCCGTTAGCCTGGTGTGTCTTCACGTCAGCTCTGTCGAATCAGCTGTATCGGTCGTACTTCATGTCAGCTTTGGGTAACGTTAACCTACTCCTTGTCAGACTGCTCTGTTATTGAATAAATCGATGTTATTTTACATTACGGACCTGAGTATTACTCATCATCTTCTAGACTAGAGCAAGTGAACCCAACAGATGGGGTCTCTCGGGATTTTTTTCACGATAATTTGAAATTTGCGTCAAAAAAGGGGCGTTGTTTCCGTGAAATTTAGCAAATAGTACGGTGGTAATTCCGTTGGAAAAGTGTTATATGGTGGTTGGCCGTGAAGACAGGTCAATGGTTGTTGTTTTTGGCGAATTAGGTCGGGAAAATTAGTGCGGGAAATTTCGACGTTTTGCGATATTGAGTTTTGCGAGTTTTGTAAATTTGGTCGAGACAGTTTTGAAGTGAGCTGTCGTGGGTGAATTTTTGCGCTGTGCGTTGGTCTGCACGTCGAATAGTCGACAGGGCGTAGAGGTAAAATGGCGTCGTTAGAGGAGGAGTTAATTCCTGAATTTGGGGATGTCAGAGACATACCAAGTGACACACTTCGACTGGTGAGTGAGACATATGGTGAGGATGCGGAGGACGTGTCTAGGTCACAGGTGAGGAGAATGGCTATGAAACCATTGTCACCGAAATTGGGTAGTGCAGCTTGGAAACTTAAGGCACAGGCGAAGAAAGAGGAGGCCGAGTTAGAGCGCTTGCACTTAAAAGAGGACAGAGAGTGGGAGAGAGAGAAGGAGCGAATGAGATTCGAGGAGAAGAAAATGCAAATTGAAGCAGAGAGAGAGGAGAAGAAAATGCAGATTGAAGCAGAGGAGAATAAATTGAGAATTGAAGCAGAGGAGAATAAATTGAGGATTGAAGCAGAGGAGAATAAATTGAGGATTGCAGCAGAGGAGAATAAATTGAGGATTGAAGCAGAAGAGACGAAAAGGAGATTTGACATGGAGGAGAAACGAATGAATATGGAATTGGAGAAGCAGAGATTAGAAATGGACGGACGGAGAATAGAAGGAGGTGGTGCTGTCGAACGACCAGCGCATGGAAATGAGGATTTGCGTTTTGGGGCAGCTCTGAAATTTGTGCCAAAATTTGATTCGGCCGATATCGAACATTATTTTGCGGCGTTTGAGCAAGCAATGACGTTGCATCAAATTCCGATGGGAAAATGGTCGTCCCTCCTACAGCCACAGTTGTCGGGGAAGGCGGCGAAAGTTTTTGCGGCTTTATCGTTGGAGGAGTGCGTCCAATATGATATTGTGAAGAGTGCGCTATTGACGGCGTACGAACGTATTCCGGAATTTTATCGAAAGAAATTTCGGGGGTTGCGAAAAGAACCGAGGGAAACGTATGCGAATTATGCATTTCGACTGCAGAGTCCTTTTCAGAGATGGATTGAGGGTACAAACTCGTGGGAGGAGTTAGCAAAATTTAAAGAGGTAATTCTCATGGAGCAGTTTGTACAAGCGTTACCTATTGAAGTACACAGGTGGCTGATAGATAAGAGTCCTGATACTGTTGCAAGTGCTGCACGTTTAGCGGATGAATATGCAGTGTTATACAAGCAGGGGCCGAACCATTATTCTGGGGGGTTCCGCAGGGATTTTTTCGACCGTACACGAGGATTCTCATCTGATGATAGTGAGAAGAAAGATGTATGGGAGCGTCAAGGCGTGGGGTACAAGGATGGTACGCGTCGTGATACAAATTGGGGTCGACGTTCGCCTCAAAGAGGAACGTATGGGTTTAATAAGCCTGTGCGGGAAAATGATGACGTCACTGGTTTTGGGGAACCGGTCACGTGCGCATTTTGTAGAGCGCCAGGTCATACGAAGGCCAGTTGTTGGAAATTAAAACGAAAGGAGGGGACTCAAATGGAAAATTGGAGGGGTGCGAAACCTGTGGGTTTGGTTCAGACTGTTTCGGCGCCTGTTAAACCACAGAGTTTTCCGAAGCCAATTGAATCTGTTGATAAACTGTATGCACCATTTTGTGTGATTGGATGTGTAATTGATGATGAGGGTGCACGAAAGGAGGCGGTATTCTTGAGGGACAGTGGAGCGCTGCAGTCTTTGGTGTCTAATGAATGGTTGAATGAGCATGAGTTTGTACACATGAATGAAACGAGGTTACTCAGAGGTATATCTGGTTCTATTGTGGAATGTCCTCTGGTGAAAGTGAATGTTGATTGTGCATTTGTTCAAGGTGAGGTGTTATGCTGTCTAATGAATTCACTTCCAATGGCTGGGGTGCATTGCATTGTGGGTAATGATACAGCGCTGGCAGGACAGGTGTTGGAGGTCGCGGTGACGACTCGTGCACAGGCTAGAGCACATGCACTGAGACAGAGTGAGAGGGAGACGGCGGTGTGCAGTGAAGCGGCGCCCGAGCAGTCGGAGATAGTGGGTCAAAGTACGGAGTCGGCCGACCAAGAGCGAACGCCAGGTGAAATAATTGACAGACAAGTTGAACGAATGAATTTCGATGAAGGCGACTTATCGAGTTTATTTGCAGCGACAGAATCTGTTGTGACAGAAAGATCGGAGCTATATGTTAGCCGACAGGAATTAATATTGCGCCAGCGCCGGTGTCCTGAATTGAGACCATTGTATGCACAAGTAGACGAGACGGTGTCTGTCGGTGGGCGTGTACAACCGTATGCGTTGGTGGACGAGGTCTTGGTGCGTCGATGGGAGGAGAAGTGTACACCATTAGGAATGGGTGTGGTACAAATAGTTGTGCCTCGTGACTTAAGACAGAAGTTGTTGCATGTGGCCCATGATATACCAGCGGCTGGGCATTTGGGTACTAGAAAGACATTGGATCGGTTGACGAAGCATTTCTGGTGGCCTCATGTGAATCGAGACGTTCGTGAGTATTGTCGTTCATGTGATGTGTGTCAACGCTTAGGCAAAGGAAACAGAAATTATAGGGCGCCCATGGTCAGTATGCCTGTAATGGAGGAAGTGTTTCAACGCTTGGCAATGGATATCGTAGGCCCATTGAGTGTATGTGAGGGAACGGGGAATAGGTTTATTCTCACGGTCATTGATTTGGCTTCCCATTTTCCATTTGCGTTTCCGTTGAAGAATCATACGGCGCAGGATGTGGCTAAATGTTTGTGTGAAGTTTTTTCGCTTTTCGGATTTCCGAAAGAATTGTTATCTGATTGTGGCTCAGAATTCATGTCTGATTTGATGCAAGTGTTTGTGCATGAATGTGGTATTGTGCAGTTGAAAACTAGTCCTTATAGACCACAAACGAATGGCTCGTGCGAACGCTTTCATCGTACTATGAAAGATATGTTGAAGGCGTTGGCTGAAACATATCCGGGTTCTTGGGATGCAATGTTGCCGTGGATCTTGTTTGCATATAGAGAGGTTCCGGTACAGGGTACTGGCTTTTCTGCTTTTGATTTGATGTATGGCAGAGATGTGCGTGGCATGTTGCAATTGATGAAGGAAGAATGGTTGGCGAAAGATGTTGTACATGAAGTGTCTGGCAAGAACGTGATTGACTATGTTTTACAATTACGTGAACGTATGCGTGTTGGATTGAAACTTGCTGGTGAAAATGCTGTTGATGCGAAAAGTAAATCGAAGCAACTGTATGATAAGCAGTCACGTGCTGTGTCTTTTGAGGAAGGTGAAAAGGTTTTACTCTTGATTCCGTTGGTGGGTAAACCTTTACAGACCAAATATTGTGGACCGTATGTGGTTGTACGTCGACTTGGTCCGGTCGATTATTTAGTGAGTACCCCGGATCGAAGAAAAACGGAACGGGTGGTACATGTGAATCTGATGAAGCGCTATGTGGATCGTATGGATGTGGTGTATGAGCGACCGAATGAGGAGGTGGTGGCTTCTGTGTTGGTGGTAAATCCGGATGTGAGGATGAATGATGTGACTTTAGAGGATAAGGTCTTACAATGTGAAGTGTCTGCTGAATGTCGTGCGGAATTGCGGGATGTTTTGCATGACTTTGCACATGTGTTTAGTGAAGTACCGGGTAAAACATCTATGGTGTCTCATAGAATTGAGTTGGTTGAAGGTGCTCGCCCTGTTCGACAATACCCTTACAGGTTAAATCCTGAGAAAATGGCGAGGGTGGATAAAGAGGTGAATCAGTTGTTGGAAGCGGGGATAATAGAGGAGTCCGAGAGTCCGTGGGCAGCTCCGATTGTCTTGGTGCCTAAGCCAAACGGTACAGATCGTCTTTGTACAGATTTCAGGAAACTGAATGGATTATCTGTTCCGGATCCATTTCCTATGCCACGGGTGGAGGTGTTAATTGATCGAGTGGGTCAGTCACGGTTTATAACAAAGCTGGATATGACTAAAGGTTACTGGCAGATCCCGATGCATCCGGAGTCAGTTCCGTTAACTGCGTTTGTCACCCCGAAAGGGCATTACCAATGGAAATACATGAGTTTTGGCCTGAAGAATGCTCCGGCTTCGTTCTCAAGGTTAATTACGAAAGTGCTGAATGGATTGAATGAGTTTTGTGATGCTTATTTAGACGACATCATCATTTTCAGCTTAGCATGGTCGGATCATTTGGTTCATTTGCGAAAAGTGTTATCTCGAATAGCTGATGCTTGTTTAACTCTGAATCTGGCTAAATGTGTCTTTGCTAATGCGTCTGTGGATTTCTTGGGTCATCACATTGGGATTGACGGAGTTCAGCCAAGGTTGAAGAAGGTGGAAGCGGTGTTGAAATTTCCTAGGCCTGCTACTAAAAAACAGGTGCAATCTTTCTTAGGATTAGCGGGATACTATCAGAGGTACTTGCCTCATTTCTCTGATATTACTTTGCCGCTCACGGCTTTGACAAAGAAAGGGATTCCTTTTAGATGGAATGAGGAAGCGGAGGTTGCTTTTCTTGATCTAAAATCTCGTCTGGCTTCTAGACCTATATTAATACCTCCTGACTTTACTAAACAGTTTTGTGTGGGTGTTGATGCTTCTCAATTCTGTCTGGGAGCGTGCTTGTTTCAGATGAAGGATGGATTGGAACACCCGATCTGCTATTTGAGTCGGAAGCTGCTGCCGCAGGAGATTCGCTATTCGACCATAGAGAAGGAAGCGCTGGCACTGATGGTCGCCTTGCGGGCCTTTAGTGTCTACTTTGGATCCGCAGTCGTCCTGGTGTTCACCGATCATAAACCTTTGCAGTTCATCCATCAGATGGCGAACAAAAATATGAAGCTCTTGCGATGGAGTTTGGAGCTTGAACAGTACAACTTGGACATTAGACATCGTCCAGGCGAATGGAATGTTCTGCCGGACATTCTGAGTCGTCCATCTGCGTAATGTGAGTGGGAGCGGGTGAGGGCACACGTCAATCAGTGTCTCCACTTGTCTCCTCACAGCGGAGTCGTCGGGCGTGCTAGAGATGCTCTCTGGTACGTCTATCCTCGTCGTATGTCAATGGAACATTCTGTCATGAAAAGTCAAACACTGTCCAGAAACAGTTTCAATGGAACATTCTGTCAGGAAAAGTCAAACACTGTCCAGAAACAGTTTCAATGGAACGTTCTGTCATAAAAGGAAAGCACGGAATTCTTCGGCAAGGAACTCTTCAGTGTGTCTGTAGTGTAGGGTGGCTTGTGCCGATGACCATTATACATTTTGGTTCATTTTTGATACACCAGTTGGTGTCCAAATTTTTTCTTGTGTTTCAGATATAGTTTTTTGGACATTTGAACTATTGATGTGTATGTATATATATCGTGATTACGTGTGAACTGATGATTTGGGTTATATGAAGTTTGTGTATTCAGATCATGATTATATCGGACTCTTACGTTATTTATGAGTGCGATGCATTATTTAGTTAAGTCTTGCTGAATTGCTTAGTACGTGTAATGGCTTGTACTGAGTGATTTTGCATTTAGGCGTAGCATTGTTCGTATAGTTCGTCGTCCCCGTTGGACTCCTCATGTTCTGGTGGGGGGTATGTGAGTGTTAGCTACCTATTACCCCTCTGGGCTTCCTTACTTGGACTCTCCTTGACTATGTGGGAGTTGAGGGAAGGGCAGGGCCTATTTAAAGGGCTACTACTGTGGGGGCTTGCTTCTTGTCGTGGGTCTACTCTGTGGTGTGTGTTCGACTCCTGTTGAGCGTGGCGTGTGGTTCGTGTTCTACGACGTTTGTCTTCTTCGATTGCCGTCCCACCCCGTTGGTGAACTGGCCTACATCCGTCTTCCTTTGGGCTCCGTTAGCCTGGTGTGTCTTCACGTCAGCTCTGTCGAATCAGCTGTATCGGTCGTACTTCATGTCAGCTTTGGGTAACGTTAACCTACTCCTTGTCAGACTGCTCTGTTATTGAATAAATCGATGTTATTTTACATTACGGACCTGAGTATTACTCATCATCTTCTAGACTAGAGCAAGTGAACCCAACAATGTAGACATATGCAGAGAAGCGGTTCTAATAGTGCTTAGAACTCTTGCAGGAAGATTTTAACCAGCATATGCAGACCCAAGTTTATATTTTATTATGCAAGACAAACATATATGTAAACTGTCCTAAGAGCATGCCTGGACATACCTCAGTTACACGAAGCTTATTATAACGTTATATCTGAAAAATGGAAATAAACAGAAAAAATGAGATTTCTCAAAAACGGTACGTGATGGGACAATTTCAAGGTCATTTTCGTGATCAGCAGCAGAAACTGCATAAGAAACACCTGAAAGTGTTCAGGAAACAAAATCACTGTTCACCAGTGTTATGAGAAAACTCAGGCTGATCATTCAATGCAGTTGCAACTCTGCGTTGCCTGTTGTACGTCTCTGTACGTGTATTGTACATACCACCCGGAGGCTGTACACTGTGCTGCATGCATGTAGCTCCACCTAACGTTCTTTATATGCATCTGGAATGCACATGTGTGTGTGTGTGTGTGCGTGTGTGTGCGTGTGTGTGCGTGGGTGTTTGTGTGTGTGTGCTTGTGTGTGTTTGTGTGTGTGTGTGTGTGTGTGTGTAGGTGTGTGTGTGTGTGTGTGTGTGTGTGTAGGTGTGTGTGTGTGTAGGTGTGTGTGTGTGTGTGTGTGCGTGCGAATGCATCAGGCAATTCCTCCATCCTCAGCCAAGTGGCGATCTACATTTGACCTGCAGCAAAATTCAATGTCTAAAGCATCACAAGCTCAGTCATGCATATAATTAATTATAGCTCGTCTCTCCCTCTCTCCCTCTAGCTCTCTCTGCTTTGTCTCTTTCTCTTCTTTCCTTATCCCCCACCCCCGATCACTTTTGCCTCCACCTTTGGCTCTTCCAATTTGCTCTTATCTCATTCTTTCCATTCTCAATCATCGTTATATATTTCTATAGACTGACTCCCTCAAATTCCACGACTGGTCAAAGGGCCGGTTCTTTCCGATCAGACCGTATACCATAACAACCGTCGCGGTAGAACGCATTGCACTGTCTGCCCCATGCTGATATGGATTGGGATCGAACTGGTCGTGTATTACTGTAAACAATGTAACTCAGTAACTGTAACAAGTCCTTGAGAAGTCTTTCACTCTCAGCTACTCAACAACATAGACTGATGCTTGGCCACTATAGATACTGGCGCTTCATAAAAGGCGTAAGGATAATATTGATCTGCATGTGCTTGCCACGTTTCCGAATCGATTGCTTAAACTGGCGTTATGTAAATGTTTTATTATAATGGTTCATGTAAGTCCTGTAGATGTATGCACTGCACAGTTGGTATATATATATATAAGTTCTACCCTCTGATCTGTATCCGCTCTCAAGAACAGGTGTTGATCACAGAAAAATGGACGATCACCGTGTTCTTGAGAGCGGATACAGACAGTGGCGTAGCCAGGAATTTATGATGGGGGGTTGAGGGTTTTATGGCCTGGCCGGATGCCCTTTCTGACACCAACCCAACAGTATTACAGTAAATAAGAAGGGAATAAAGCAACAAAGGGAATAAAGAAAGAAAAAACAAGTTTTACCACAAGCAATTGTTTTGTTCTTCTTATTTAAGTGGATAAATAACCTTTAAAACAACTTTTTTCCTATGCCAATGGGGGTTTAACCCCGAAACTTCCCCTTGGCTACGCCACTGGATTAATAACACCACAGGATGACTTATTCATTCAGTGGCCTTCTCCTACTGCGTTGCAATTAGACGATCCGATGGATTGCTTCCGCTCAGCAGGGAGCAGCGCTCAGCAGGGAGTCACTTCGTCAAAATACTAATGGTCTCGACTTTCTGCGGATTGTGAGGAAGGATGCGAATGGATTTAGCCATCAATTGACCGCGATTAATCCATCGATTATATGGTGCATAGGCTAGTAGTAACATAAATGTATGATAGGCCAAGTTCAAAACAGGAGTTGAATTCAGGGCCGGATAAAAAAATGTTTGGGCCCTGCTCGGGAGATGTTTTGCGGATCTTCGACCGAAATTCTGATGACCTTTTATTTATTTATTTATTTTAGTCGTTTGCTTGAAATTTGGTAAAAATCAAAAACTTTTCGAATTTTTTTCCACGCATGTGTGGGCCTTCAAAAGTGCGGGGCCCCTGTTCGGCCGAGCATGTTGAACATGCCTTAATCTGACCCTGGTTGAATTTAAGTACAGTATGAAAGCCTGCAAATCTCTACTTTAGATTTGATCACATACAGACACCTCATAGACCTATAATCGTAATCGTAATCGTAATCTCGAAACTTCTACAGCGCCCACAAAAGCCAAGTCGCGGGAACCAGCTTATTCACAGGCGCTCAATCAAAACAAAATCGATAGGCAGCGGGTCAAGTCCGGAGAGTCAGGCAGGCAGATAGATGGACGGCTAAGGTGGGTGATGTTTAGAGTTGAAGTGGCGGGGGATGTAAGGAGAAGAAGAATCAGGATAGGATTTTTGAAAGAGCAATGTTTTCAGTTTTGAGTGAAAGACCTGTGGGGAGATAGCGAGAGGTGGAGTTTTGGTGAGTTCGTATGATGGGTCGGAAGTTTGCCGAAGTGCTGGCGGAAGTTTGTTCCAGAGAGGTGGAACGGCAATGGCTATGGAGCGGTTTGCGAATTTCAGTGATGAAGTGATGGGAGGGCGAAGCAGTGTAATGGAGGATGAGGAGCGTGTTGAACGAGGTGGCTGGATGGTGAACAACTGACGAAGGTAGAACGGCTGGGATGATTGAAGTGTATTGTAAGTGAGTGAGAGGACTTTGTATTCGATGCGTTCAGGTATTTTGAGCCAGTGAAGTGATTTCAGGACAGGAGTGATGTGGTGACGTTTGGGGGTTTTCGTCACTGCACGGGCGAGGGCATTCTGGATAGCTTGGAGGCGGTTAATTTGGGTTATATCAATGTTTAGGAAGAGAGAGTTGCAGTAATCAAGTTTCGCATGAACTATGGATGTGGCTATTGTGGATGCAGTTTTAAAGTCAAGCATAGCATACCTATAGCTTAAAGTTGATGGCTGAATCTGACTCCAATTCCACCTGGTAATCCCTTCTGATCATTTTCTTTTCTGAAAAACTTTTTCTTCACTCGTGGCATTACTCGTTGGAAGCGCCTCTGAACGGTTCACTAGATTCGCTCTATAAATGTTTTAATACAATACAACAATACCTTATTATACTATAGGTCTGGCGAGTATCGAACCGCAGCCTTTTAACCTTCGTCTCAACATGTAATCATCTCCCCGCCTTTGCTTCTCCTAAGCCTTCCTCTTTTCCAGAGGCGTCGACTGGAGTACGGAGGGAGAGAAGGAGGAGGAAGAGGAAGAGGAAGAGGAGGAAGGAAGGAGGAAGAGGAGAAGGAGGAAGAGGAAAAGGTGGAGGAAGAAGAGGTACAATGTTGCAAAGTTTTTTTACTTCTAGCAAAAATTCTCGCCTACGTTGTATATAATACGTACGTTCAGCCTCTGAAGAAACCGATAGAGCGCTTTCCGATGGATACCATTAATATTTGATATATACATATATTTATGGAATGATAATTGAGACATTGGATATCAGTTATTCGCTCGAGAGTGATTCTGAGGCAACAAGTTGCAAGTGTCTGGCAGTACAAAAACACAGAGAGACAGAGACAAATAGGGTAACGGACAGAGCGGCGGAGAGAGTAACAGATAGTGTGAGAGACAGAGTGACAGACAGAGTGACAGACAGAGTGACAGACAGAGTGACAGACAGAGTGACAGACAGAGTGATAGACAGAGTGACAGACAGAGTGACAGACAGGGTGACAGACAGAGTGACAGACAGAGTGACAGACAGTGACAGATAAACAGAGAACAGAATATTAGTAGACAAATGACGATATAGGAATGCATTTCCAGGGTACAATCACAAAGTACACAAAACTATTTTTAAAAATTCGAAAGCCATTTAATATACGGTACGGCAGTTGGGTGCATAATCCTCCCCCGCCGTAATTGCGCCCATGATGCATCGATTGCGAGTCAAGGTGTTTCCTGCTTTCGCTAATACTTCTAAGTGATCACCGTGTCTGGTGTGCATGCGTGGAGAATCAGCCTCATCAGGTTTCACAGCAAGACGTTGAATAAAGCAAACTGTATCGGTTTTTATTATATCCGGTTTATCATCGGTAAATGAAGAATAAAATGTGCTTTAAGTTGCAAAATATCTTCCCTCTTTCGTGCGCTGAATATATATATAATTATAGCCTATATATATATAATATATATATAGATTATAATATATATATAGATTATAATTATATATATATATATATATATATATATATATGCATCGTTTCAGCTGGTATCATGCAGGTATTTGTCAATAAAACATTCCAGCGTGTAGAAGACTATGGTGGGTATGATAATTATGGGGAATATTATGGTCGGTAAATACATTTTTTACGGCCAGGTTATGAGTCGTACATTAACAGCCGCACGATTATGGCGAAACACAGCCATAAAATTGCGCAACCATCTTGCAAGTAAACATGCTTTCATATTGAGCATTATCTATGAGCATCTTAGTCATATTATTAATACATTCTTCTGCAATATCAAATAGCGCCATGTACCGTCGGCCATAGCTCTATACTTCCAACACGACTTCAGATTCGAGATAAAGGTTAAAGATGGTCAAAGTACCTGAACTACTAGTTTGTACATGTGGAAAAATCTTACATCGGTTTGTCTAACTTGACGCCCCATAATCCTGGTCTTGAAAAAAACTGTGCCTCAACTGGCTAGTCCTGATTTGCTTTTCATATGGCGCCTTTGTTCATTCGCACGCGGTTTTTATATATAGGCCTACAATGTAGCTCTTAGACATTCCGCGGATTTGCGCTAACGGTTAGGCTACATAACAGAACTCGTCTCTTATGTTCTGTCTCTGTCGCTTGATTTTTCATTGTCTTTACACCCTTTGTCTCTGTCTCTGGCTGTCTGAAGTCGCTGTCTGAAGTTTGTGTCTCAACACCTAATTGCATGCGTGTTGTTGTTTATGCTTCATGTCACCTTGTCAATGTATCTTCGCTGCAATCTGTGTGGTTCCATTAATGAACATATATATATATATATATATATATATATATATATATATATATATATATATATATATATATATATATATATATATATATATATATATATATATATATATATAGCCTACTGCTGCCTCTGTCTTTGTGATTTAGTCTCTGAATACATTATACAATTTGTATCTCTTTCTTTTACTACATATATGCTGCTGTCTATGCCTTTATGTCGCTGCATCAATCTGCATCTCTCACGCTCACTGCACATAATTGGATGTCTCTGTCTCAGTCACTGGTTATCTGTTTCTCTTCCTTAACTTCTTCAATCCCGATCAGTTGCTGATACCTTTTTTCTCTTTCTACGCCTGTCTGCCTCTTCCTCTACATGTTCTTGTACTTTTTGTCTCCCTGCTCTGCCTTTGTCTCTCAATTTCTTCTGTAAGCCTCACTGTCAAGCTCTGTATTCTAGCAATTCTTAGATAAATCCGTCTTGCAGTGCATCTTGCGGTCAACTGTCCTCTACCAATCTCCCTCTAACTCTCGATCGTCCAACATCTGATTAATTTTTTTATCCCATTTCTTTCGCCTTAATATCATTATTTGTATCTTCCTATGTCTGTATTCTTCTTTTTCTGCATTACCGTTCTGCAATTGTTCTAAGCTTATTCTTTACTCTGAACAATAATATTTAGTCTTCGCATCATTTCTTTCGGTGTGTCCGCAAACCAGAAGTGTTCCGTGCATGAATAAATCAACGATCTAAATTAGTTGCAAACATTGTGCTCATATAAATATTGTTCATGTAATCTTCACTTAAAATCCTAACTCCTGACTATGTTAAACGCAGGATTGCCTTGATAATAATGTGTCATCCCTCTGGTGATGAGAAGCTGTTATGTGATTACTAATGCGAAGAACCGGACGATTCTCGTCAAAAGAAACATCAAAATGCTTATACAGTTCCTGATGATTCAATTGTTTGCTCAAATCAACGAGGAAGGAGATCAAGAACTCAGAGTTCCAAAATTCAGAGAACACAATAATTATAGTGGTACCCCGTCAAAAGCGCGCAGGACAAAAGCGCGCCGACAAAAGCGCGCCGACATAAGCGCGACCCGTCAAAAGCGCGCTGGACAACTGCGCGCCGACATAAGCGCGCAGTCAACCATAATATAGACTAACATAAACAGACAAGAAATGAATAAACTCACGAACAAACTCATGTGTAATTGTCTGGAAAATATGCAGGGCTGTTTTTAATGAATTTTTAGAACTGCACAACCCCTTCTTTCCCTTCCCATCCTCCATGGTAAATTACTTCCAATCGGAGGACAATGACCTTTTTGTTAGTTTTAACTGCACAGAATTTGTGACAGAAGTGCATCTACAGCTGCACAAATCCATTTAGAACTGCACATTTTGCGTACAACTGCACGTTAATAAAACCCTGCAAATATGCATGCAACGAAATAAAAGTCTAATGCCCAAAAATTAAGTAAAAATTCTGGAAAAATCATATTGCTAAGAGCCTAATCTAATCTACATCAAATATGCTAATGGGTGGTTTAATCATTGACTTGATGAAAGGCTTTGAATATTGGCCACATGTAGGTGAGAAGTATAGGTGGTGGGTATTGCTTTAATTTATGATAGGCGAAGTGAAGGTATAGCCTTTGGTCCACACCGCGCGCTTATGTCGGCGCGCATTTGTCCCGAGCGCGCTTTTGTCGGCGCGCTTTTGTCGGCGCGCTTTTGTCGGCGCGCTTTTGTCCTGCGCGCTTTTGACGGGACACCAATTATAGTAGGTCTAGATAAGACGCCCGATGTAGCGTATACTATAGAGTAATGCAGCGAGATGCTTCGAATTTCTTGTAGCGCAGTTTATGTTTCGGTAATGTGACGGAATAGAATGCAATCGGAATGCGAGGAAACTAAATAAAGTAAAGTAAAGTAAAGTAAAGTATGCTAACGAGTCATCGAACGTTCTCGCCTGCTTCGAGATTGAAAACCTGTCTCTGTCTCTGTCTCTGTCTATCTGTCTGTCTCTCTTTCTCACTTTGTCTCTCTGCCTCTCTGTCTGTCTGCCTCTGTATGTCTATGCCTCCGTCTCTCTGTATCTATCTCTGTCTCTATCGCCGCTTCTGCCTCTGTTTCTGTTAGTCACTGTCTCTGTGTTTTGTTCCTGTCTCAGGACACGGGAGAGGGAGGGAGGATAGAGACGTGTCACGCTGACCGCCTACCGTAACACCCTCGGTCAGTAGAGTGTATGCGTGTATCCGGGTCATCGGATTATAATCATCAACAGGGAATCAATCGAATCGGATTTTAATCGGATTCGGATGGATGGTCCACATACATCACAATCGAAGAATCAGTGAAGCAGCAGCGACTGATAATTAAACAGCGTACAAATCCGTCGTTAATCCATCGACCATGAAAACTGCACTCTAAGACAAACGTATACGGACCACGGTTTTGCATCGAGCTGATAACGTGTTGGAGACGCTTGGGAGCTTTGATTTGATTTCAGGTCCAGATTCACGCAGACCACGATTGCATCTGGTTAAGAAGAGGCGGGAGAGCGATCGACCGACCGACCGACCGACCCACCCACCGATCGACCGCTTGATCTACCGACCCACCGACCGACTAACCGCCTGCGCCAGTTCGGTTCCTATACCATGAATTCGCCGAAAGAGCGCCGGGTCGGCTGCACCGATATGGGGGGGCCGTCGGAGATGGATTCTGTTGATATTTTGGTTGTACTGTTTGTACTCTCCTAATCGATATAATTATACAAAGGTCTTTTGTGATACACATACATATATAATATAGACTATAATATACAGAGCAGGAGCAGAAGAGAGAAGATCAGAAATGAATAACAAGAGAGGAACTAGGAGTTGATGAAACAATAATAGAAAAAATCAAGAAGAGAAGACTCAGGTGGTTCGGTCATGTGAGAAGAATGGCGAAACAAAGACCGCCAGACGCTGCACTCCATGGACATGTTGAGGGAGAAAGAAGCAGAGGGAGACAGAGGAAGACCTGGATGGACAACATCAAAGAAGACCTGAGAGAGAAGGGAACCAGCTTAGCTGAAATCAGAGAAACAATCAGGAACAGAGAAGTCTGGAGACATTTCATAAAGGCCTCATCGTCATATCGATCATGGGCGCCGACTCTGCGAGGCCCGTGAGTGCTCAGCACCACCAGAAATTGGCCATGCGAGGCCCGCCCTATGCTGGGCACCACCAGAAATCAGCCAACAAGATGTGCTTTTTATGATATTATTTCTCTGCTGGCATGGCCTAGGCTATCTGTAAAACTCATTGCGTCTTTTACATATTATTTTCTTTTATCTCAGTTAGTCTACCTTACTATTACTCCAGTTTTACCCATGGGCGAGCTTATCAGGGCTAGTGGGCTAAGCCCCCCCCAAGAAGACCCAGTTTCATTTTTAACCGTGTAAATGGTATATTTTCCGGGCTTAGCCCCAAGAAGGCTTTAGCCCCTCCAAGAACGGAACGAAATTCCGCCCATGGTTTTACCCTGTCCGGTAGTCTGAACTCCATTCGAATACGAGGAAAGCCTCGAAATCTTGCTCATTCGATCCGCTTCAGTCATTTTTTTATTGCGGACGAAGGTGACAGTTTGAATGACTGTTTCTTTTTATTGTACGCGCTAGGCTCATATTATATTGATCCTCACTGTGCGAGAATCACCTCCCAGCATGACTAAAACTGGATATTGTTTTGTCTGCGTTAATTAACAAATCAGTCTTGACTAAATTGCCTGTGAAAACTATTTGAAAACCCATCTTCTATACAATGTTAATATTGGCTCACTAAATAGTGGTTAATGTAGACAGAACGTTTTGATTTCTTGTGCAAAATTTGAGTCTGTTAAGTGTTGACCTAATTAGGGGAGAGTGCGCCAAGATGCCCATGCTAACGAAGATTGTGCTTTTCTTCTGTGTGGATTCCAAGAGAAGTAGCCTAGGTCCTACATGTTGACCCAAAGAGTGATCAAATTTTTCTAAGCAATTGGGAAGGATTTTATTGAAGTCTTAAATAATAAATATCTTTAAACAAAGAAATAATGAAATTTTTTAATGAGATAACAGCCTAAAATGTCACTATTTCATGCTGGGTGAACATTTTTTAAACAACGGCAGGGATGCTTTTCAAGTCTTAAACCACGACAACTTCGTAAAAATGACATCCTATTGGATGCTACCATCGCAGTGTGGCAAGAAAAAATTCGAAAATGGCTAGGAGCACATCCCCTCTCCAAGCCCTTCGGTCCTTCCCTGCTCGGCGATCGTCCTTTGACCGCGAGTTCGTCCCTTAAAATCATGAACATATCTCCGCCTATGAGCAGAGGTAATTTCAATAACTTTCCTATAAAAAAAGACTCAAAATTTTTTCCCGCGCTCACGCGCGGGGTCTTTTTCACACTCCTTTGGGCACTCACACTCTTCGGGTCAACTCCGCGTCTATGATATCGATGACGGAAGAGAAGATAGAAGAAGAAGAAGATACAGAGCCTAAATAGACCTCTCATATAATATATATATGTGTGTGACATTTTGCAGTGTTAGTTTCAGTCACCTTTTATTGCACCCAGTTGCCATCTGTTAAGTATATATATTTAATATATTTATTATTTATATAGACTATGTAGTTATGTACAATGATATACATATATATATATATATATATATATATATACAACTAGCTGTACCCGGCCACGCGTTGCTGTGGCTGAAAAGACCGTCCAACCCTCCATCCCTACCTCCCCCTGCCTCACTCCCACCCTTCCTCTGTCCTTCATACCTCCGTTCCCCTCCCTCCCCTCTCCCTCTCGACACAAACCGACAGTAACAAATGCGCTATAAGAACAGACGCGGATATGCATAAGCCATCGATATTAATATCGATAGCATAAACACACGGCCGTATTTGAAAGCAGCGTCGGGTGAGAATTGACGACTCGAATGCAAAGTTGTTTTTTTGGTCGAAAAGATTGCGCTTTTTCACAAAAAGCATTATACAAACACGCTCGTATTCGAATGGAACGTTTTGGTAAAATTTTCAAAAGAATCGGTCAAGAAGTTTCCGAGATCCTTGATTAGACACAAACGTTTTACATTTTTATTTATATAGATGATAATAATGAATTGTCTTTATACATAGAAAAACCACCTTTTAAATATTCGAGCTCCTCGGCAATTGTTGTCAATCAAGTTTTGGCTTGCTCTTCAGTTTCAATATAGGTTAGTTTTATTTTAACTTTGCAGTTTAGTTTTGTTTTAACTTTGCAGCTTAGTTTTGTTTATAGTTGTCGAGTTTGTTTAGGTTTAGTTTTAATTTCTGTTTAGTTTCAGTCTTAAAAACTGCTCAATTTTAAATGTGGATCTCTAAACATTCAACATGAGTAATTAAATGTATTGTCTCAAAGCCATATGGCTATAAACATATATCCTGTGAAGAACTTCCATTTTTGGAATAGAGCAGTTTTCCTGTAAAATATACAATTTCCAAACTTCTAAAGCGCCACTCGAAAGTCAAGCTCAGGGAACCAACTTATTCATGAGCGCTGTGATCGGTCAGTATCTAGACGATTAGTCAAGTGGGACAATTTGTGGTGGATTCGCAATCTGAAAGTTGTTAAGTTTAATGTTGAGCGCGATATGACGCAAGCATCTTTAACGAAGAACCGACTGAAGTCTGTTGACCGAGTCGGGGTCTATATATTTGTGAAGCCTGCAGGTTAAATAATTTGGTCGTATAGCCTACATGTATCCTTGATTTACGTCTTCGATTGATAGTTTTGATTGATAGTTTTGATTGATAGTTTTGATTGATAGTTTTGATTGTTATCCCAAAATACCACATGCGCTAATTCAGAAGTTGCTTCTTTTGTTTCTTGTATCTAACTTCTTCTGCGCAAAATCCCAAAATACCACATGCGCTAATTCAGAAGTTGCTTCTTTTGTTTCTTGTATCTAACTTCTTCTGCGCAGAAGCGAAGCGGAATTCGTCGAATGCACCCACAATTATTATGCACTTGACTCCCAATACAAAGGTCCTCCAGAAGAACACGGAAACACTTGAGGCGTCGCTCGCTCGCTCTAGCAAGTCCAAACAAAATGTGCTTCCTGCCATAAAATCAAACACTGACCATTCGCCCATGTGTCTTAAACAGACGTCGGATCCAAAACAGATGCAACCTTTGTCGAAACCTCAACTGGACCTCAGTATACATGTACCTATCTGCCTGCCTATCAATAAAGATTCGACGGACTGACTGATCAAGCACTTGCCAATGAAAACCATTGTCTACCAGAGAACATCACAGATGGCTTTTAGTGGTGCCATAGGCTACAGTTGCGTTGGGACGTCAGAGGGTTAATTGTCCCGTATAACCGCGGATCAGCTTATGCAGTATGCAGGCCACGCGCGCTATCTCAAATGCTGTATGCTATTATAATACATGCTATGAACGCAAAGTATAATAAATAAATTACATAATCAAGATAGCATGCTTGATTTCTTATAGCGCGCGTATATTTGGACTCGCGTATGGCTAATCATTCCAAAGCATATAATCATATGACCAATTCCTATACAGTAGTGATGCACTTGCGTATTTCGGGACTTACTTAGCAACGGCGAGTTTTATGTTATTTATGTCTGGTCTGCGTCTCTTAAGATGAATTTCTTCCTTCTTCACCTGATGCTTTTCAATCTCATCATTAACAATTAAGGTCATCGTTCATTTGGTTGATCCATGCAACTCTGTGACATCGAGGGCCGTCAACCCCAGAACCCGAGTTACCCCTGCCCTCTGCAGCATGCATTGCAGGGAGGTATACACTATGCAGGCTGCCCACCACTTTCCAGCCAGGCGGGCGGCGGTCGTCAAGCCCATAAGTAATTTCACCACTCTCCTCGTGAACATCTATTGCACTATAAATGTTAAAAACATAAGAATACTTGCCTTGCAATTTTCACAGATTGAAATTAACGCCTTCTGGAGTGCCGCATGAAAATAAAAGTTAAACGAATCTATTAGCTTAGCCCCCTAGCCCTCCCTGGCGCCGCCACTGTTTAGCAGTAGGCTATTCGAAATCGGATATTTATAGAGCGCTGGTTCAAGAGAAAGCAATCAATGGCGCCATGTTTTATAATACGCTAGAGACGATACATGTATAGATCTACCTCTTGACCGAGGTCCTGTATAATAGGCGGATATATATCTTGTGACTATAGGGACGACATCTTCATTAAATGTGTTGAATAATACACGTATCATCACGGCTTAAATTATCCATCAAATCCCCATTCTACAGGTTCAATTATGCTTAGCCATTATATGAGCCCTCTAGTTCAAAAGCGGTTCAACGACAATTTTGCTGTTTTGAGATAATCGACTTTGAAGTTTTGGCCTACTCTAGTTGGTCTTGTTCAAATCGGAATGAAAACGTTTGGGAATGAAAGATTGATATTATAAACTGTAATGGTGCATATAATCGGCATGGATAATGCCGGCAGTAAATATTAGTGAACTTTGGAGAAAATAGCATTTTTGTAGCGTGGGCCAGTAATGAATTCACAAGAAAATTCGTAATCTTTACGTCAAAGTGATTCAACGTGACTTGATCCGTTTATGAACTGAATGTTTTACAAGTTACAATATTGTACATGTGACTCAACCCGAGATGATTCACTTAGGCTAATGTCCGAATAAATGTTGAAAAACACATACAAACTCAGTCAGTTTTCAATTATTGAAGGCTAATCTTATAAATATTAATATTGGAAAGCATAAACACACAAATATAATTCTAGGTTTATGGAACAAAACTTTAACGTGACACTTTTTATTATGTAACCAACATTTTGCAAGCACACGCAGGTTTGACTGTCCCCCCTACAGTTTGTACTCGACGCTGCTGCTAGACTTGTACAGCTCTGCACACAAGTACAGCTCTTCCACACAGTACAACTCTGCGACACAAGTACAGCTTTGCCACACAAAAACAGCTCTGCCACACAAGTAGGCCTACAGCTCTGCCACACAAGTACAGCTTTGAACACAAGCACAGTTCTGCCACAAAAGTACAGGTCTTACTACCACACAGTACATCTCTGCCACACAGGTACAGCTCTGCCACACAAGTACAGCTCTGCCAAACAAGCTCATCTTTGCCACACAAGTACAGCTCTGCCACACAAGTACAGCTCTGCTACACAAGTACAGCTCTGCCACACAAGTACAGCTCTGCTACACAAGTACAGCTCTGCCACACAAGTACAGCTCTGCCACACTAATACAGCTCTTCAACGCAAGAACAGCTCTGCCACACAAGTACAGCTCTGCCACACAAGAACACCTCTGGCACACAAGTACATCTCTGCCACACAAGAACACCTCTGGCACACAAGTACTGCTCTGCAATGCAAGAACAGCTCTGTCACATAAGTACAGCTCTGCCACATAAGTACAGTTCTGCCACGCAAGTACAGCTCTGACAAACAAGTACAGCTTTGCCACAAAAGTACAGCTCTGCCACACAAGTACATCTCTTCCACACAAGTACATCTCTGCCACATAAGTACATCTCTGCCACACAAGAACAGCTCTTCAACACAAGCACAGTTCTGCCACAAAAGTACAGCTCTACCACACAGTACATCTCTGCCACACAAGTACAGCTCTGCCATACAAGTACAGCTCTGCCAAACAATACATATCTGCCACACAAGTACAGCTCTTCCACACAAGTACAGCTCTGTCACACAAGTACAGCTCTGCCAAACAAGAACAGTACGTTCTACCACACAAGTACATATCTGCCACACAAATACATCTCTGTCGCACAAGAACAGCTCTGCCACTCAAGTACAGCTCTGCCACACAGTACAGCTCTGCCACGCAAGTACAGCTCTGCCAAACAGTACAGCTTTGCCACACAAGTTCAGCTCTGCCACACAGTACAGCTCTGCCACCCAAGGAACAGCTCTGCCACACAAGTGCACCTCTGCTACATAAGTACAGATCTGCCACACAAGTAAACTATGTTAAGTTTTAGGCATATATTTGCATATTATACATACAAATTATGCATCCAAACATCTACAAAAATAATATGTTAGGTGTAGGTCATATTTACATGTCAGGGGCGGATCCAGGGAGGGGGCAATCCGGCCATGACCCCCCATTTAGAAATTTCTTTATTTTTGACCAGCTATTTTGCTCGGAAAGTAGACGTGCCCCCCCATGAGTGGTTCCGTAGGACTTTGGCCCCCTCCTTCGAAAATTTCTGTATCCGCCCTTGTTACATGTTATACATTTAGACCCAAAGCAGCTACAGGCTAAGAATAGCTATAACTTTGTATCTGCATGGTGACACTAACCGTAATTCTTTGCAATGACGCGTTTAATAATAGTGAACGAAAACAAGATAATTACGCCTACACTTTTTCGTTTAAGTGAACAAATATAGGCCAATTGTGGGCCAGCCTACATGCAGTGGGAGTTTTCGGGGGAACTTGCCCTATGCAAAATGGGGTTGTTTTGTTCCGGTGGCCTTTGTCCTGTGGGTAATGTTTTCCCAAGACGCCATTTTCCCCATATCGTTTGTTAATTATTAGCAACTTGGCGAGGTTCCTATCGAAGTTTGCGAAGTTTGCGAAACATGAAAATATTATGACACACGCAAGAATAATTTTCAAAGGAAATTTTTTTCAGTGCTAATTCAATAGGAAGACCGTGACTGAAACGACCAAAACCTTTGGTGGAAGAGTGAATCAGGTGTGAATGATCCACTATGCCTTGTCATAGATTGTCACTGAGTTAATAAACTTAAGACCAAAAGTGAATCAAGTCAACTTGAACCACTCTTGCACCAGCTTGCAATCAAAGTAGTAAACATTAAGAATGAATTAAACAGACATGATTCACTAATGAAATTTCGTATGCGTTGATTATTGTCAGTTCTATAACAAATATATCACAAATACGCCATGATAGAATCCTCTAGCGGCTTAGCTGAATGCACCATCGGAAAGAGCGCACTCGATTTAGTGGAAAAGTGGCTTAAAGTGAAAATCGCAAAAAATGGACTTGAACCGCTTTAGAACTAGAGGGTCCATATCTCGCCCACACAATATAATAGCTTAGGCTATATATAGCCCAACGCAGCTGTAGCGGAGAACTCTCTTGATGGTACAGATTTATCGCAAGTGAATTTAATCAGCGGATGATCAACAGGTCTACCATGTGGATCTTCCATTGATTGACCACCTACCAACAGATTGAACTTCCATCCACACCCCTCCTGGCTAAACAGGACAGGGTTATCGCGAATATTTGAGATTAGGGCTCTAGTATACGGTTGTGAACAGTCAACCCGCGGCAGAGTTTTTACTGACGAGATAGAACACTCTATAAATATCACGAGTGTAGGTGGGATGTGGGTAAAATGGGAGAACAAGCTTAGCTAGATATGCGCAATTTTTATTGGTGCCGATAGGTTCTCGTACTCAGTTTATCAACGTCTATTTATTCCTCTATAATTTGGGGTTTCGGGGAAAAAATTCCTCTAACCCCCACCCCACCCTTCCCCCACCCACCCTTCACCCAACCACACCCCCCCACCACACTCCGACCTCCACTGCCAGTACGCCACCCGTGAAATGTGGGTTTTCGGGGAAATTTTCCTCCCACCCCTCATCCCAGCCCCAACCCCCACCCACAGACAGACACACAGAATCTTCCCTTTATTTATATAGATAGTCCCGTTGTTACTGGCTGATGTATGCTTCTAGTTCTCCTCTAAGAACATTCTTGGGATTCAAAGTGCAAAACGAATGTCATTCTGATATATACCAAGGGGCGATGAACCTTTGTATACGTCGAATGGTTTAGGAAGGGGTGTGATACGTCGATGCTTGGTTGTTCTGGTGACAGGTCACGCGAGAGACTTTTTGTATGAGTTGCGGCTTTTGTATGGCGGGTCGCCATATGGGCGTATCCGAAGTTGAGTGAGGAACAGAGAATTGCAGTAATCAAGTTCGAATTTTACAACGGAGTGTGTAGGCCTATGCTCTTTTGAAGTCAGGCATGAGTCGAATGAGGTAACGGTCATGAATGTGCACGATACATGTGCACGAGGTTGTCGAGGTGATTAGTGTGGATAGACGTGGAGATTTGGCAATGCCAAGATTGTGTGAAATAAGTGTGAAAATAGGCTAAAGAATTTGGTACGTAGGAGTATGGTAGGGTCTTAGTTGTTTTCCGACTGTTAACTGACCGCTATTGCGATATAATCATCGTCGACATACAGTCAATCTATTTATCAGGGCTTTTCAAAGTGCAGTTGAACATTAAAAAATTGCAGTGTAAATGAATTTCTGCAGTTGTAAAAGCAATCTTGTGGAATGAAAAATAGTTTTAAAAGGCGACTGTCATCGGATTTTGGGTAATTTGCCAATTTAACATGGAGGATCGGAATAGGACGAAAGGGAATGTGCAGTAAAAAATACAGCAAAAGGCTTCATTGTGTGTTTTGGGGTAATACAAGTTCAAGAAGAAAGACTGAAAATGTCATCGGATTTAAAGCAGAGAACTTTGTACACCTTTTTTTACTATTTCTGGCGAATTATTTAAAAAAGGTCGTCAGAAGTTTTCAGGCCAAAGGCACCGAATTAAACATTGCTTGTTGGTTGCGCAGTTATAAAAATTCCCTTAAAAGCTTGATTATTTAAAAGCCATTGATGATAGTTTATTTTAAGATATCTTTCTCAAATTGATTGCATGCGTCTGTGGCCGTTCGTTGTGTAAGGACTATAGACTTAGATTAAAAATCGTTTTGCTTGCTTTTTTCACGAACTCTAGCCGCATAGGCTATAACTTTTTATCTGGGCATTAAAAACTTGAACAGCTGTCCCTTTGAAGTTGCCACACAAAATGTTTTTACTTTCCTACGCGTAGACTTTAACATATCATTTATCATATAGGCCTACAGCTCGCATAGGCCTACCTGAGGATAAATTATTGTACGTGCAGGCCTTTTCATATACTTTGCCGTTTCTACCCAAGATAATTATATCTATATATATTATATAAGCCACTATGACTCTATGAGTTTGTGCACGCGTGGAAAACACACTCAAACTCACAGGTAAAATGTCTTTGGGAAAAACATTGATGCTATAATGTGGATAACCTATAGACTATAGCGTCTGATTAATTTAATGTATTCGTAATTGAACAGATAGCTCTAGTATTACCCTGCCATTGGCTCGGATTATCTGACCAAATACCTCGGATTACTCCGCGTATTCTATGTGATACAGCGCCAGCTCTGTATTTAGTTTCATGGACCATTAGCGAGAGTTCATTGCGCTGCGAGTCGGTCCATATATTCACCATCAATGTCGGTGCGTACGATTTCCCTGGCGTATTATAATACACGGTCGCGTTTCATAAATTATTAATAATTATGCTGGAGCTCGATGTTGCAGTGGTTAGTAGCCTGAACATTTAATGGATGAGTCGTGGGTTTATATTCCGACAGAGCAGAAATTTGGTTCAAGATTTCTCAGTTGAAGTGTGTTGGTGCAATGTAGACCGACCGACTGAGATTTATAATTATGATTACAAAGAAATATTTTCTTCTTCACTGTCTTCTCTTTATATCTCGGTTTCAGTCTCTCTCTCTCTCTCTCTCTCTCTCTCTCTCTCTCTCTCTCTCTCTCCTCTCTCTCTCTCTCTCTCTCTCTCTCTCTCTCTCTCTCTCTCTCTCTCTCTCTCTCTCTCTCTCTCTCTCTCTCTCTCTCTCTCTCTCTCTCTCTCTCTCTCTCTCTCTCTCTCTCTCTCTCTCTCTCTCTCTCTCTCTCTCTCTGTCTCTCTCTCTCTCTCTCTCTCTATATATATATATATATATATATATATATATTTATATATATAGCCTATATATTTCTCTGTCTGTCTGGCTGTCTGTCTGTCTGTCTGCCTGTCTGTCTGTCTGTCTGTTCCGATCCAGAACAGAGATGCGCATTAGTCACGCATGGTTGGAAGTTCTTTGTGCTGCATAGGATGTATACGATGCATGGAAAGATGGTACAGCAGTCAAGTAACTTAGCAGCTGATAACAAACAAGACCATGGAAATGATGGAGCAGTGGTCAAAGTAATAATGCGGTCAAACAATAGATGAGCTGGGCGCACAAAGCAACACCGCCTCTCCCCCCCCGTCGGGAGGGAATGAGGAATCTGCTGATCACCCACCGGACCACAGAAGAGATCAGAACAACAACAGATCTGAGAGAACGAAGAGGAAATTTTTTGCGACAGACAATCAGGCGAATTGCCTCACAGGGTCAATGGACCCTAGCATGCATCATCGCGACCATCCGCTCAGACCCTTTGAACACCGTCGCTTAATTATTCTGACAATTTCTAATCATCTAATCATCTCTGCTGGACAGCGAACGAACGTTTTTATGTCGCTGAAATATCCCACAACATTGTTTTCTTCTACAGGGTGGGCCATAAAAAGTAACCCCCTAAGGGTTTTTGGCCATATCTTGGCCAGAAGTAAGAATTTCGAAATGAAATTTTACAATCCTACAGACAATTCGCATTTACACATGATGGTCAGATTTCATCAAAATATTTCAAACACAGCAAAAGTTATACCACTTTTAGTGAGGCCACCCAACGTTTTTTGACGATTCAAAAACGAAACGCAACAAAAAGTAACAAAAACACGATTTTATTAAGTCTCATCTCAAATAACTGTTGTCAAATGAACTTGGTAGTGCTTCACAACTTGTGTTCAATGTGCCCACCCCCAGTGCCAAAACTTCTTTTGAGTCTCTTTGCAAAGTTCTTGATGGACCTATTGATTAATCTGACAGATTCCTTATTTACCCATTTGACGGTCATCTTGCTAAGTGACTTCTCAGTGACGTGCAGCTACGCTGGTACCCTGTTTCTTTTTAAAAGAGTAATAATAATGATAATCTGGCAAAATCAAGGTTATTTGATAACAAATATGTGAGATGAGACTTAATAAAATTATGTTTTTGTTAATTTTTGCTGCGTTACCCTACTGAATCGTCAAAAAGCGGTGATGGCCTCAGTGGCGGTTCTAGACTTTTTAGACTGGGGGGGCTAAAAATTGCATTAGCCCCTCCCGTTCCATAGATGTATATGTTTACGCAGTTGAGTGTGTTGGATCCCGTTGCCCGTTTCAGCAATATATTCACATAAAAAATTGATATTAGGCTATCTGACTGACATTCCATAGGCCTATAGGCCTATGTAGAATGATTTCTAAAGTACACAATTTTTAATGAATGAAAAGAAAGAACGAATGAATAAATAAGTTTTTCATTGCACAAAACATATGTCCATGAGTTACAGTTACAATGATGAATCAAGAACAGTGCAACAGGTTCTGAGAAAGACTTGTACCTCAATTCTATCTTTGAGGATTTACAATTAACACATCGAAGAAAAATGTATTATGTTTAACTTTTGTCAAAACCAATATTTTTAGTTTTCTAAAAGACAGTACAAAAGGCTTAAGAGGACAGTTTTTGTATGCCCTGCCAAAGGGTATCTAAAGAATGTTATATGTCATCTTCTGAAGAATCCACAGAGCACAAATGTTGCATGTTCAACTTGTCTGTTGCATTGCATGCACTTGATTCATTATTGTAACTGTAACACTTGTTTTGAGCAAATAACTCATGTCTAAATAAGTTTACAAACAAAATAGCTTCAATTTATCTATTTGCAGGTTCGAAGAACACTTTTTTCACCTGTTGTGAAAAAGAACAGTAGTCTTTCTTGAAAATGATCTTTTGAAAGATATACCTCCATGTATAAGCTTAGTAAAGATTTTCTAGAGTACCAGTGTCATTTTTTAGGCTTCCTTCCATAACAAAACTTGGTTATATCATCCCATCCCACGTAGATTCATTGCCATTTTACATACCTGCTGTAGCATTATCATTGCCGTCGAAAACTTCATCGTTTAACTAATCAGCTTTCACTTTTCAATTCTCACAATGAATTTGGCCATTTATAATGATGTACGCAGTTATGTGCGTGCTCCAAACGGGTTCTAGTACACACTGTCCAGCTTGCACATATGCGCACATATAGTATACTGTATACACTATAATAGTACACATGGGATCTTATCTGGCCTGGCCTTGTCTGACCATCTGTGCTGCACTGCTGCTGAATCTGGGGCCTGTGACCGCCCCGCTGTCATCGTGAGCTAAGGATGAAGCTGGTGTCGCTATGGCATGCAGGGTCATTAAGAGCTGGCGTATGACTTAATCTCAGCCGCTGAAGCCGTTATTAGTTCTTCACTTTCGCTTGAACATCCCATGGGTGATGGGTCCTCTGTAGTCGATGGGCAGCTATTAGTTTAGATAAACATGTGCTTGTGTCTGAGCACTCTTATTGAAGCAACAGTGCAGGGGTATGTGAAAGGTGATAATTATTGCTGTGTTACAGTACCAAAGCTTCACCGAACAGCATCTAAGAATTAGTGAATTAGAAGACCTTGGTACCAACTGCCAACAGATATTGTAGGCAGTTTATAGCTGATTAAGTGTTAAACTGGGGGGGCTAATATTTGTATAGGGGGGCTAGGAAAATCTAGGGGGGCTAACTTTTCAGCTGGGGGGCTGTAGACCCCCCAGCCCCCCCGGTAGAACCGCCACTGGATGGCCTCACTGAATGTAGTATAACTTTTGTTCTGTTAGAAATATTTTGATCAAATCTGGCCATCCTGTGTAGATATGAATTGTCTTTAAGCCTGTAACATTTCATTTCGATATTCTTACTTCTGGCCAAGATATTGGACAGAATAATTCAATTGTTTTTTTTGGTACTTTTTGTTGCGTCGCGTTTTTGAATCGACAAAAAACGGTGGGTGGCTTCACTAAAAGTGGTATAACTTTTGTTCTGTTTGAAATATTTTATTTAAATCTGGCCATCAAGTGCAAATTTGAATTGTCCATAAGCCTGTAAAATTTCATTTGGAAATTCTTACTTATGCCCAGGATATGGGTAAAAAACCGTAGGGGTTACTTTTCTATGGCCCACCCTGTATATTCGTCGACGAACCGAACAATTATTAATGGAGAATTGACGTTGAGGATTTTTTTCAATCGCAATCTCTTTTCTGATTCAGTGCTTCAGCCGTCGGCAATTTTCATTCATTATTTCGTTTCAATAATTCATATAGCGCCCATTTAAGAAGCCCACTCAGAGGTGCTCCCAGTCCAACCCCGGTGATACAAATAGGTCTTAATAAGGAGCCTGTAAAACACTGATTTGATGAAGTTCGCAAAAGCGTATTCATGACCTTCGTAACTATTTCTTATTTCGTCATCAATTTAAAGGGTCATCTTTTTAAGGCCTAGACACTACTCTTGCCCGTACTCAATTGTTCCTGCGCATCGGCGTGAACTCCGATGAAGTGTCCGCGTCTATACATGTATGTCTTTCGATTGGTGTGTCTGAGTTACTATTAACGAGTTTGTCTCTACATTGTGCATGCTCGTCTGTCCGACTGTGACTCGTATGACAGTATGACTCTTACCTCTTATCCCGTATCTGATCTCTTTCTGTCAAACACATCACACAGTGAGGATCAGATTCTGTCC
>OX457052.1:26340291-26345291 GCA_949752735.1 Lumbricus terrestris | reverse complement strand
TGGCGTTGGCAAATTTTTGGGACATAAAAATTATTATTATTGCAGCTCATAATATAAATATATACTTGTGTGTGTGCGTGTGTGTGTGAGTGTGTGTGTGCGTGTGTGTGAGTGAGTGAGTGAGTGAGTGAGTGAGTGAGTGAGTGAGCGAGTGAGTGAGTGAGTGATTGAGTGAGTCATTCACGTTGCAACGTTAACTATCACGTTCCCATTGCTTAGCAGACGTCATGACGTCATATCTTGACGGCATTTTCGCCGCTCTCAGAATAATTACCTAAGTTACTCAGACGCTCGCTTGGCCTTACAAGTGCAGAAGCCACAGGGAAGGAGAATGCGGTTTCACAATTATTGACCAGACCCGTGCACCCAGCGGAGGGGTTGGTGAATCCTAAACGCGGGGGATTGCCGAAATTTCGCTATTTTTTTAGAAATTCGCGCAGTTTCGGAGTTTTATACCTCAACCTTGCAGCTAGAGATATAAAGAGTGCGACCAGGGCCATCACGCCCACAGTTAGCACACACACACACACACACCGCCCCACAGGGATGTGTCGGGTTTGGCTGTAGGGGATCGATCTTACAGCGCGCGGTTTCGCAAAATAATAATTAGAGCACTGATAATATATGAAAGGTTGATCGCAAGTTTGGACAAGATAATAATTAATGACAATAGATACCGGTAATTAATATCATACCGTGTCGTCGTGCGTAGGATATCAGGACATTATTTAGGACGGAGCAGCTTTAGGCAAAAAAGTTCACCGGAAAACGCCGGCCGCCCCGGAGGGGTGGCGAACATGCCCGCAGGGGCAGATGGGAGATGGGTTGGAAACACCGGCCACCCCGGAGAGGTGGCAAATCCGTCCTATGAGATAAGGGCTAGGACGAAAAATTTGGGGTGGCGAACCCGCCCCGCAGGGGCGGTTGGGAGCTGGGTTCGGACGAAAAATCGAAATTTCACGGACAACGCCGGGCACCCCAGGTTGCGACCGGGTTGGGGCCGATGGAAGGCGGGGTGAGAATATCGGAGTGGGAGCGGGGTCAGGCTGGGGACGAAAAGCCGAAATTTCCCGGGCAACGCCGGGTAATTCATCTATAGTAAATGATAATCGGAACACACTTATAACTTCCGCGATGCATGGCAGGATCAGCGTTGACTCGCTGCCGTATAATTTAATGGTTAATAACCTATGGAGCACGATTTAGAAGTTGGCATAGCAATTTTCTTGGGATCAGTGGAACGATGGATCATCTGGAAAGCATGCATCAAATTGCCTAAGCAACGGGATTTTTCCGATGGTAAGAAAGAGTGGAAGAGATGTGGATTTTTAACTCCAGGACAACGCAAAAACAAACGAACAGCCGCCATCGATTTATTATGGGTTACTTGGTTCAACGACGCAATAATAATTAATTATATATTTGTCCTTAAAATGAGGATCAGCCCCAGACAAACGCCTCTCGGTAGGCTTCTTGAAGGAGCGCTATATCAATTCTTAGAATGAATAAACCAACTATCAAACGTAAACGTATACAGCAATGGCTTGTTTGTATGTGCACTTGTTTTAGCGCCCCTTCAAGCTCCCTACCTACTCAGAGGCGCTCCCGACTTCAGAGCGGACACTGCAACGGAGTTTCACGCCGAAGCGCTGAGCAATTGCGAGTGAAGGACTTGCCCAAGGTCCCTGCGCGGCGACGTGAGGGGATTCGAACCTAGAACCTTCCGACTTCAAGGCAACGACGCCAACACTACACCACTGCGCCCCACTGATGGCTATGATGGGTTAATTCTGTGTAGCGACTTCGTTTACTCGGCCCCGGCTTATGAGAGTGAGTGATGCTTGCAATTCTCTGTTTTATCTTCTGACTATGCTGTTGAATTTTTAAATGCAGAAGTAAGAAATTTTAAATGCAATTTCTCAGGCTTAAAGGCAACTCGTATTACATACAATGGCCAACTTGTGTTAAAATATTTCAAACAGAACAAAAGTTAGCCTATATCACTTTTTGTTGCGCTATGTTTTTGAATCATCAAAAAACAGTGGGTGGTCTCACTAAAAGTGAAATAACTTTTGTTCTGTTTAAAATATTTTGATGAAATCTGCCATGGCCATCATGTGTAAATATGAATTGCCTTTAAGCCTGTAAAAGTTCATTTCGAAATTCTTACTTCTGGCCAAGATATTGCCAAAAACCCTTATGGGTAATTTCTTACGGCCCACACTGTACATAATGGTACATATGAAATAAAAATTTGAAATACCTTTCTAAAGCATGCACCTTCTAAAATACCAGTTTCAATATTGACTCTGGGTTAGAAGACCAGAAGGCTGAGACCTATGTAAAAAAATTATGGACCTACTATAGTAACCTACATCTCAATTACATGTAATACGTCTATATACTCAGCCCCTAAAATCCAATTTCAGCGATAAATGCATCTTAAACGTTCAATGTTTGCATAATATTACTATCAATAGCATAGCCCATACAATGCATACATGTTAATAACATCAGAGAAATGCCAATTATATTTGTACCAGAGTGTCATAATTGACAATCATATTGTAATTTCACGTCACATCCTGTGGTTTATATCTTAAACTACAGCTCTTTCAATAATTATGTAAAGCCTAGTATAGAAGCATTAGGAAAGCAGGTCATGATTAGTCATCAGCTATATTAGTCTAATTCATCTTGATTAATTTGCTTTAGGTTATAATATTGGCAATAATATTGGCAATAACTCATAGTCCGTGAACCAGTTCAGCCCAGAATTCAAACGATCGATGAAATAAAAAAGAAATACATGCAACGTGAAATGAATTAAGCAATAAATAAACGAGATGTCGTAAAGGAACAACATATTACACTCGAGCCACTCTTCAACGCCCATGCAGTAGAAAAACATATCTATAGAACATGCGGAGAATTAAATTAATGTCCACTCGATACCATAATACATTATAGGCCTACACACAATACATACATACCGACATATACGCCCACATACAAACACAGTCACGAAATACATATGTACGTACAAGCAAATGCATATACATGCATGCATACATATATACCTAAATACATACATACATATATGCACACATACATATTAAATACATTGCATACATACATATATACAATTATACATGCGTACATACATACATACATACATACATACATACATACATACATACATACATACATACATACATACATACATACATACATACATACATACATACATACATACATACATACATACATACATACATACATACATACATACATACATACATACATACATACATACATACATACATACATACATACATACATACATACATACATACATACATACATACATACATACATACATACATACATACATACATATACCCAGGGGTCACTCCGCTCTGTTCCTTAAGAACCTAAAAACTGTTTTATTTAGCCGTGGCTGGGCCGGGAGCGCTTCTGAGTAGCCTACCTTGAAGAGGCGCTATATAAATTTTCTGAAATAAAAATAATAATAATAATAATAATAATAATAATAATAATAATAATAATAATAATAATAATACATACATACATACATACATACATACATACATACATACATGCATGCATGCATACATACATACATACATACATACATACATACATACATACATACATACATACATACATACATACATGCATGCATGCATACATACATACATACATACATACATTCATACATACATACATACATACATACATACATACATACATACATACATACATACATACATACATACATACATACATACATACATGCATATTATGGTGTCCGGACAATTCGTCGCCGGACAATTGGGAGCGGACAATTGGGAGCGGACAATTCGGACCGGACAATTGGGAGCGGACAATTGGGAGCGGACAATTCGGAGCGGACAATTCGGACCGGAAATTGTGAGCCACTAACAGGCGCTTACGGCGATCAAACTTTCATTCAATCGTTTAAGCCTATTTTTTCTTGTGAATGGCAAGCAATCATGTGAAGTAAATGTTAGGGTTAGGGTTAGGGTTACTGGTTAGGGTTAGGTTTAATGTTAACCCGAATTGTCCGCTCCCAATTGTCCGCTCCCAATTGTCCGCTCCCAATTGTCTGCTCCCAATTGTCCGGCGACGAATTGTCCGGGAACCCATATTATGATACATACATATTAACCGCATGTGTGTATGCACATACTTTACACATGCATACACACATTCTTACAAAACCTATACCAGCATCGATACTTGCAAGCATGTATACAGGCTTGCATACGGCCTACATACTACATACATATGTACCTATACAATACATAACATACATACAATCGTGTACAATTGCACACGGACTTGCATGTATATACCAATCTGTGCATACATGCACAAGAATGCTTGATTGTATGTATGTACGTATCTGTTAACATTTGCACTTGGCAGATGCAATACACATGCTATGTATACGTAGGTAAGTTTACGCATGTGTACATACATAAAACATACCTTCAGGGTCTCTTGCATTGGGTAAGCCTCTGATTTGTGTGCACTCTGAGAGACGTTTCATAGATTTCTAGACACATTACAATGCAATACAATATACATATGGAATTCTTATTATGGATGAAGAATGCAATTACGTAAATACCGGTACATATATTAGGTACATGCGTCAGACATGGCTCAACGTACATTCGCAAATTCAGTTATAACTTATACGCCGTGGTTCAATAAAAACCGAGCCAAACTATTTTTCACATAATTATCTCTAACGACCGCAGTTTTCCAGATACTTAAAAATTGAACCAAGAATGTGATTCCAACATATCTTATATTATAATTCAGAAATTCCATATGTTTGTTTGTTTGTTTGTTCGTACGGATTTTGACAAAATAGGCTCGGAAATGAAACAGCGTCGGTTTAGGCCTACCAAAATTTTTGCAATAATGATTCTTAACCCAAATTTTAA
>OX457052.1:26332791-26335291 GCA_949752735.1 Lumbricus terrestris | reverse complement strand
GATACATTGATATATTTAGGCTATGCATTTATATAAATGTATATTCAAAGACGAGCAATGGACACGCGATACGAGGTGACAGTAAGCTGGATGCCCTGCACATGGCTTTCGAGTGATGCTTTAGAAATTCTCATATTATGATTACAAATTACAATTACGAGTATCGAGCTGGTTTTGATGGTTTGAGAACCTCAGTCTCAACCGAATTGCTGCATCGGTGTTGCATCCGTCTCCCGTGTGTAAGTGAGGATCTTGCTCCCAGGTCTGGACCGGAACGAGAACAGTTCGTACGTTGACCGACCATGTATGAACCCTAGTCTAATCTAATTATAGGAGTTTTATAGCGCTGTAACACTAATGGCTGCGACACAAGTTGGCGTTTGTTTTGTCTGAATAGCAATCAAAGCTTTTAATCCAGTGGAGTAGACACCTGAGGCAGAGAGCGATGTAGGCCAACTGATGCAAAAAATATCACGATGGTCGTTAAAGGTTAATTAGCGACTGGAGCTACGGCTACTAAGAGATAGCCGTCGACACTTTCATTACGAGATAAGCTAAAGGCGATATATTATATAGAACGCAAGATACATTGTATATACAATATACATGCATGTAATCATACAGGCATACATACATAGGCCTGCAAACATGTATGCATGCATGAATGTATGTATGTATGTTTGTATGTATCTATGTATGTATGTATGTATGTATGTATGTATGTATGTATGTATGTATGTATGTATATATGTATGTATGTATATATGTATGTATGTATGTATGTATGTATGTATGTATGTATGTATGTATGTATGTATGTATGTATGTATGTATGTATGTATGTATGTATGTATGTATGTATGTATGTATGTATGTATGTATGTATGTATGTATGTATGTATGTATGTATGTATGTATGTATGTATGTATGTATGTATGTATGTATGTATGTATGTATGTATGTATGTATGTATGTATGTATGCATGAATGTATGTGTGTATGCATGTATGTATGTATGTATGAATGTATGTATGCACAATGCAATGTATGTATGTTTGTATGTATGTATGTATGTATGTATGTATGTATGTATGTATTATATACATACATACATACATACATACATACATACATACATACATACATACATACATACATACATTCATACATACATACATACATACATACATGCATTGCATTGTGCATACACAGGCCTACAAACATACATTGCTGGCAAAAATGAGCGTGGTGAAACGCGAACACTATATATATATATATATATATATATTATAGGGTCAGCGATCATCATTCGTTGTAGTTAAGTCCGAGCTTTGCATCATGATTCTTCATTCCGTTGATATGGACTGAGTACCGTCACTGTTTGACCTTTTGAACTACAGACTAAAGTAGAGAGATGTAATTGTTGAAAACAAAGATTCATTGTTACAAGCAGGTCGTCTTTCGTTTACATCATCATCATCATCCTTGATGATGATCCATTGATGAATGCTTGTGCACTTGATGCTCCTTGACACTGCCCGGCACTGCCTTACGTCTGACTGCAGGACAAATTGAAGCATTGCGTTTAACATCAGATTCTGTCTGCAGCTGAAATGCAGGTTTAGAGCCCGCGCTGCTTTATAGTGTGCACCGTATGCCTTCTGCTGGAATCATTCTAAACACCGTTAATGGAGTACAGTTGAAGGATTTGTGATTTAAAATATGACATGAAACACTGGCACGAATTTTGCAATTAGTAGAAGTGCTGAGTGTTAGGCTAGCCTAGTTGTAAAAAGCCAAAGACCCTTCCTGTTCGTGAGAAGCAAGATGCTGAGCGCTATGATATGCATCCAGTTCTATGGCATGTGATAATTGTGATAATACAAAAGCTCAATGACAGACAAAGTGGATTCATCACAAAATGCCTATTTCAAATCACATAATATGGAATATGTAATATAAACCAGGGGCGTAAAGCCAATGAACCTGCCTTCGGGCAGAGCACCATCATCATCAATATGGAATAGGTTAGTCGAACTTTAAACACGGTTCAGGAAATTGGAAAGGCCGGTGCATAGCCTACGTGTAGTTCTGCACACCGGTACAAACTACGTCGTAAACTAGCATTTTTATAGCGCCCGTCGTCAAGGTCTTCAACAACAACACAGACGGAGCATCTTCCACAAGATTAGTTTCTGTAACCATGCAGCAGCCAGCAGCAGCAGCTGAATCTGCTGCAGCCAATCCGCATCGTCGTGACATTAACGAATCGTCTGCTTCGATGCAAATACGATGCGGCAGGTCGCCCGTCCTCCATAGACGCTAATGCGAATCGGAACGGATACTGGCAAGCCCGTCAGACCCCGATCGGCGCCAACTATATCTTCATCGACAGTGCAACCGACGTACACTTCCGGCCACGCTGCTCATTTGACTGGCAAAGGAAGAAGGCAGATTGAAACGGTCGGGGATAAGGAGGAAGGAGCAAAGGAAGGAAGG
>OX457052.1:26298742-26331242 GCA_949752735.1 Lumbricus terrestris | reverse complement strand
TCAGCTGCAGATACCAAAGGTCGTTGACCAGAAGTGTGGCGACATAATATTATAATTGTGACACTGTTGAGCAGCGTTGGCATCGCTTGGCCAACTGTGGGCAAAGCAACAAAATGTTGTTGTTAATGTCGGACGTTCTTGATGGTTGGTTGGTGGATTGATTGATTGATTGGTTGCAATGGTTGGTTGATTGATTGGTTGGTTGGTCTGCAGCCTCAGAATGATTGATTTTCATTCACTGTTTTGTTTTGTATGCTGCTTATAATCTCTTATGTGTTAACTTTCACGTCTGAGCTTCAACGACTCATCCCTAGTTCGGTCAATCGCACACTGACTACAAACACAGACCGTTGATTGTCAACTGGTAAGGTATTATTACAACCGTTACAACAGCGCTATAATATTAATAGAGTCGATATATATTATAGCCTATTAGCCCTATATTTTCGGTGTGAATAAATTATATATAATATATTCAGTATGTATATTTTTAGTAGGCCTATATGTAAAATATATTCAGTATATAAATAATATTTTCAGTAGGGCTATATATAGATATATATACTATTTTCAGCAGTATATATATATATATAAGTGTACTAAAGATCGTTCTTCCAGATCCTAGGCAGAGTTCGGTCTCAGATTAGCTTATAGACTTAGAGAGCGGTGTCTGTGCGTTTTAGCAATGGAACAGATCTACTAGGCTATTCTATTATGAAAGCTGATGTGTCGCAGTTGTGAATAAAAATGTTTGCAGAATAAATTCACTTTGAAATTCGAATTTCAGATTCGATTCAATTCAAATTGCAGAACAAATTCAGTTCGAAATTCGAATTTCAGATTCGATTCAATTCAAATTGCAGAACAAATTCAGTTCGAAATTCGAATTTCAGATTCGATTCAATTCAAATTGCAGAACAAATTCAGTTCGAAATTCGAATTTCAGATTCGATTCAAATCGAATTGTACGCTATACAAATTTATCGAAGCACACATTGATCTCACGAAAAGAAATGTTTTATAGCTCCATTACAACTCAGAGTGGATCAAATGCGTTCCATCCAAAGTTGCACTAGTATTACGAGATTTACCGATAATCTACAAAAATGAAAGAAATCTACGACTCGCCCCAGTCGACCTCTTAACTGCAATGTCATTTGTATTCGACCTCTCGTTTCAAAGGTCTTGCACCGCAAGCCGTGGATGATGCTCCTCCTGCGATGGTAATCGATGGCAAAGCGTTCGTCGACTAAATATATACATATATTATATATATATACATACGATTGGTATATATATTATATATATATATATATATATATATATATATATATATATATATGGTTGGCGTGCACGTGAATGTCGTGACCAGCCTTCCAACGATTTAGCAATGGAACAGCAGCAGCTGCCGTGATTTCCTCTGGCGGCGCTATATAAATGTTCGGATAAAATGACAGCGACGACGACAACGATGATGATGATGTTGGCGGTGGTGGTGGTGGTGATGATGATGATGATGATGATGATGATGATGATGATGATGATGATGATGATGATGATGATGATGATGATGATGATGATGATGATGATGATGATGATGATGATGATGATGATGATCATGATGATGATCATGATGATGATGATCATGATGATCATGATGATGATGATGATCATGATGATCATGTTCATCATCATGATGATGAACATGATGATGATGATGTTAATAATAGCATAATGCTTTGGACTCCTGTAGGATTATGTAGGCTACCTCGGTGAAAAAATAATTAGGCCTACAGCACACCCATCTCTGGATCCATATCTGCTAATTTCGAACATTTGAGGGATCAGAAATAGCTCTTGTTTAAAATAATAATAATAATAATAATAATAATAATAATAATAATAATATTAATTATAACAATTATTATTATTATTAATTATAATTAATATTAATATTATAATTACAATTATTATTATTATTATTAATATTATTATTATTATTATTATTATTATTATTATTATTATTATTATTATTATTATTATTATTATGCAATGGCATTACGAAGTATCATTTCAGCTCTGGAACTCAACGAGGAATAAACAGATACCGTTCCAGGCTTTTTTTAATCCGTTTCTTGATTAATGTTGAAGTCCCTGTACCACATGGCAATTAAATAATATCAGGCCCAAGGGCGGATCCAGGGGGGGGGCCAATCCGGCCATGGCCCCCCCATTTCAAAAATTTCTTTTCTTTGACCAGCTATTTTGCTCGGAAAGTAGACGTGGCCCCCCCCAAAAGTAGTTCCATGGGACTTTGGCCCCCCCTTCGAAAATTTCTGTATCCGCCCTTGATCAGGCCTAATAATAATAATAAGCCTATTAATAATAATAATAATTATTATGATTATTATTATTATTTTTTTTTTTACCCGAGGTATCTCAGATCCCTTATTATTATTATTATTATTATTATTATTATTATTTTTTTTTTTTTTATTATTATTCCTTTTAATATCTTCAAAAAAAAACAACATTAGTATAACTGGAATTACACAAAAAACTATGGAAGCAGTCAGTGGCTATTGTTACATCGCCTCTAGAACCCGGTCAGCTAAAGTGCCTCGAAAGGCCACCGAGTTGTAAATAATTATTATTATTTATTATTATTATTATTATTATTATTATTATTATTATTATTATTATTATTATTATTATTATTATTATAGAGTAATAACGATAATAACAACAAACAATAGCAATGATTATCATTTTTTATTATCATTATTGTTATAAACACTCGAAAACACGGTTATACGGCCTTATACAAAGCTGCATGCCAATCTTTGCCATGCAGTTCAACCAGATGGTTGAACTGCACGCCCAGAGACCACCACGTGGAGGTGTTGGCAAAGGTCTCCGTATTCCGATCATATCAGCGCTCATAAGGCAGTGGAATTTCATCCCAAATTCGCATATTTGTTACCCACATAAAATCCAATTTTGGAATTATTCGCAATTTGAGCAATTTTTAGTTTTGGATGGGAAATGCGAGACAAGAATTCGCACGGTTGCAAATTAGATGGACGGATGGATGGAAGGATGGATGGATGGACGGATGGATGAATGGATGGAAGGATTGATTAAAAAGAAAGGAGAAGGATAGATGGGTAGCGGGTATAACGAAAACGCCGTTAGTTGATCAGATCAAAGTTCTGCCATCAGAAGACTGAAAGTGAAAACGTCTTAAAACTTCAGAGTGCGGAAGAAGCAAAGAGAGACCATGTGAGCGTGAGAAACACGGACAAAGTGAGTTTGAGAATGGGAGTATATGAAGTTGGCCCATAAAGACGACTAGGGCCGATTAAAGAATACTAAGGCAAACATGCATGGAAAGTAAAACTGCCAGAGACGCTTACAATGATCGAAACACCCAAATGTCTACGGCTAAACATGCAGTGCTATAATCCTACAGAGAAAATGGGATGCATTTGGACACCACATTTCTCACACAAATTACACACAAGATATCAGCGAACAACAGTTTAAAGCACGATAACATCAAGCGTCAAATTCAAAAATACGAATAAATTCTAGACTAATTAAGCTACAATGCTAGGCCTACATAACTTGAAAACCAATAAAAGCATGCTACACAATAACTGCATTCTCTATTTAACACACGTCTATCTTCCAACTCTTCAGTCTCCCAATTCAAATCCAACTGCTAGCCTACATCCATTCAACTCAATCCGCAGTCCATTTATAACTGCATTCTCTATTTAACACACGTCTATCTTCCAACTCTTCGGTCTCCCAATTCAAATCCAACTGCTAGCCTACATCCATTCAACTCAATCCGCAGTCCATTTATAACTGCATTCTCTATTTAACACACGTCTATCTTCCAACTCTTCGGTCTCCCAATTCAAATCCAACTGCCACATCCATTCAACTCAATCCACAGTCCATTAATTTCAACTCCTTGTGGCCTTTCCCCCGTTCAACTTAGTCACTCGATTGCTCCTCTCCATGCAACTTAAGGTCACCCTTTCCACTATTTCAACTCCATGGAGTCTTCTGCGTGAGACTTCGGTCACCATTTCCTATATTTCAACTCCATGGAGTCCTCTTCATGAATCGTACTGTCCTTGCTCCATGCAACTTGATGTCACCCTCTCCTCTATTTCAATTCCTTAGAGTCCTTTCATCTGACCTGAGCCAACCCTGTCTCAATCTCCTACACAACAATATTGCTCAACAATAAAATCCCGAAGAAATTAATGCAATTACAATTATGACAAACATCAACTTCCACAGTCACTGTAGCCTAATGTAGAAAAGAACCGACAAACATTAAAAGCAGTTTACAATATTTATCAACTACTTATTTCCTATTATTCAGCCCTTGCCGTTTTTCCTATAATTATTTCAACTCCTTCAGGTCTGTTCAACCAAAGGTCATCCTTTCCTGTGCTTCAAAACCTTGGGGGGTCTTTCCTCTTAACTCAGCCAACCCGGTCTCAATTCTCCTATTGATCTAAAGTCAAATCCAGACAGATTATTGGTGCAATGACAACACGACAATTATGCTAACATCAACAGTCAGTGTAGAAAAGAACCAAAAAACATTAAAAGCAGTTTACAATATCTACTACCAATCTCCTTCATTTAAGATCCTTGGGTTATATCTCCGAGCAGAATCAGCTGATATACATGTAGGTTATCTCACCTATATCAACTCTATGGGAATAGGCTATATCTTGCGGGCTTAAAGTCCCCCTCTTCCTATGTTTCAGCTCTGTGGGGGGTTCTCCTCCGAGCCATAGAAGTCACCAAATCCTACAAGCATTAATAAATTAATAACTTAGCCCACCAAAAGACAAATCACTTGTAACATTATAGCTAACACATCGCTTAATTAGTCGATCAGTAAGTTGCAAATTTTGGCAAAACTAAAGTATCGTGGACCGAATGATGCCACTAACCCTAAACTTAACCCTAACCGACCCGCACGACGCCTAATCCGAACTTAACCGACACGCACGACGCCTAACCTCAGCCCTAACCGACCGACACGACGCCTAACCTCAGCCCTAACCGACCCGCACGACGCCTAACCTCAGCCCTAACCGACCCCCACGACACCTAACCTCAGCCCTAACCGACCCCCACGACACCTAACCTCAGCCCTATAACCGACACTCACGACGCCTAACCTCAGCCCTAACCGACCCCCACGACGCCTAACCTCAGCCCTAACCGACACTCACGACGCCTAACCGCAGCCCTAACCGACACTCACGACGCCTAACCTCAGACCTAACTGACACGCACGACGCCTAACCTCAGCCCTAACCGACACTCACGACGCCTAACCTCAGTCCTAACCGACCGACACGACGCCTAACCTCAGTCCTAACCGACTATCGCGAAACCTAACCTCAGCCTAACCGACCCGCACGACGCCTAACCTCAGCCCTAACCGACCGACACACGACGCCTAACCTCAGACCTAACCGACCGACACGACGCCTAACCTCAGTCCTAACCGACACTCACGACGCCTAACCTCAGCCCTAAGCCCCTAACCGACACTCGCAATTCCTAATCTCAGCCCTAGCCGACCCCCACGACGCCTAACCTCAGCCCTAACCGACCGACACGACGTCTAACCTCAGCCCTAACCGATACGTCGGTCCCCGATAGTATAGTTATGCCCAAATTAACAAATTTCGATAAAATTCAATGTCCTGCAATTATGTATGTTGAACTGCTGATGTCCAGCAGTCAAAAAGCAATCGAAGGAAGAAGAGAGTTGCTGGTGGAGCAGAAATCGGAGGAACTTCGATGAAAGTCGGCGGATTCTGGAAATTGGAAAGCTGTCTTCGGATGCGTCCGACTTCTACGAACTCCGATTCTCATTTCGGCATGTCTGTACTAGCGCGGGTAACAAATTTAATTACTTAATATCAAATTAATTAACAAAAGTAATAATTATCATCGGAGCTGCGATCGACAGTGCAGCGGATCGAACAATGGGCGCACGATGACGTAATCATTGCGTCACGTTGCAAACAAAATACCAGCTTAAATCGACTGCCTCCCTGCTCGTGTGTTAATCCAGATCTATCTGCTACACAAACGAAGGGCGTCGTAGGCGAAAACTTCAACGATTGCAACATTAGGCTTATCACTCACCCAGCCTAAAATGAATTCTGTTTTCATGTCAAGCCTTACAATTTTTATTTTTTATGTCTGTATGCCACGTACATCCCTCTGTCTGTCCTTATATAGCGGCTACCTATGCCTACCTATAGGTCTGTGGAGTAGCCTACTGAGTTTTACTATCTGATCAGTACCTTAACATGGTACCGTGGCCCGTACCCGAATTATATTATAAAATTATATGCTCTACTCTAAATTACTACCAAATCTCACTCGAACCCACGGGTGTACTCGTATACGTAGCCCTACAGTACGCGCGCCGCCGTTATAAGTTCGCCTTCTCTGCCAGATCAAAGGCGCCACAGTTATCATGTAGCAGAGTGACACTTAATGAACAAATACTTCACAATCAGCCTTGCTGATGGGAATTGATATCAAAGACGCCCTGCCCAAATACAGAAACAGACAGATGGAGGAAACAAGACAGTATTAGAAGGCTCGGACTCGGAATAAAATGAGAAAAAAACACCATTAGAGAACAACGTGAAGAGCTGAAGGAAAGACTGGATAGAGAGGAGCTGAAGAAGGCCTTTTCAGTTCATTTATAGCTGAAACTAACTTAACACAACATGGTTTCAAAGTGGCTCAGAGCACGTTCAGTATTTGTCAAAAACCACTGTGATAATTATGTTACTGTTCTTTTGACTTTTCGTTGATTTAAAAAGTAATAATTTTATTCAGTGTGTAGTCAAATTGACAGAGTTAATAGCTGACCCTAATTAAGCAGGACATCTGTTATTATTGGATAGGGTATGCCACCTTATGAGTCCCATTCAATATTATTGTACTCTGCTTGTAACATGTAGCATTCTTGATTTGGGATCAATAAATTCAGTCATTCAAACATTTCAAGAATTTATATAGCACCTCTTCAAGACACTTACTTAGAGGCGCTCCCAGCCACATCTAATAAATGAGGATAAGATTAAAAAATAACTTTTGGGGCCCGGTGGTGTAATGGGTATGTTCATCGCCTTGCAGCTGAAGGTTCGAATCCACCTCAAGTCGCCGTGTAGGAACCTTAGGCAAGTCCTTCACTCGCAATTGCTCAGCGCTTCGACGTGAAACTCCTATGCAGTGTCCGCTCTTTAGTCGGGAGCACCTCTGAGTAGGGAGCTTGAAGGGGCGCTATAACAAGTGCACATACAAACAAACAAACAAACTTCAGCACCAGCTGTGACGACCACAATTGATATTGACAAAATAAAACTTGATTTTACCCCAACTTTATTATTGACTAAAAGACATGCAACAACCATGGTAAAAATGCTTCCAAAGAAACTTTATTTCTGCACTCTGCTAAACTAAAATATACAATAAAACACTATAAGTGTAACAACATCAGGAAGACCTGCTCAAACATCATCTCTGCCGTCCTGCTCTGTTTAATTGCTGCCATTGAAGAGCTACAGTAAAGATCATTTGCAAACTTCGAGACAACAAAAACTATCAAATAGTCGTAAATTAAGAACGCCCATGAAGAGAGAACGAAGGTCAGTCTACACCCAATGCAGATGTCACATTAACCTTTTGCAATTATTGGAGTACAGCTTTAAGCACCAACTTCAATCAGCCAGCCACATGTTATTTCCATGGATGTGTCAGTGCAAACGTACCCCAACACAAGGCACAGTTAACCATTGGAAGGTTCAACAGATGAGCTAATCAAAGCCTAGGGAAACGGAGAAGGGTATTTACGGTCAAAGGAGCACTCAGCACAAGGGAAGTCAGAGGTAATAAAAAATTGAGCACTTTTTGCCAACATTCTTTATAGATGATTGCCAATAAAGTTCATAAGGTTATCTCACATGTATTTTAAAAGCAGCCAATCAGTAGGTATTGATAAAAAAAAAACAATGATAAACCATACATATAAATGAGGTTAGGCACCACCAATGACTCAACAAAGATCATCCCCAATTACAGAAGTTTAAGAAGTCAGCATGGGCTTGTAGAGCCTACAAAATAGCCAAACTCCATGCATTTATGAAAGAGTAATCAGTAATTTCAGACCAGTGCATTGAAAACAATTTCCTGAGGTAAAAAAAACATTTGTTGGATTACAGAACTAAAATGCGAAGACAGTGACAAAGCAAAGCAGTGAAAGCACAGCTAATGAGCTGAGGCAGTGCAGCCAGTTGAACATAGACACATAGAAGACAACATCGTTCTTAAAAGTCACACAGGAAATTTATTCAAATAACTTAACATGACTATTTGCATATCAGTAGGAGCACATCAATTGTCAGTCTCATTGGTTGAATCCCAGAACACACCTATACAGAATAATGTCAGAATCATAAGTTTATTTGGCTGTGCTGAGGTTGGGAGCGCCTCTGAGTAGTCCCTTGAAGAGGCGCTATATAAATGCATCTAATGAAATATTCATATAGCAACTCTACAAGAAGACTCTTCCCTCCTCAAAGTGCTTCAAACTGACAATGCAAGACTGCAATCACATGCAATGGCCTTTGACCGCAAGTGACATCTATAAACTACATGCAAGGAAAGTACAAGATTGTAATATTGCAAGGAGAACGGCAGCCTGGTTCTGAATAAGGGACTGACCACAAGCTTACCCTGTGCCACACATCAGTTATGCATACTGCAAGACTTGCAGGTGTTCAATCAACTTCAATCAGTCTAGAAGAGAGTATGGTAGCAAGCACAAACCCACAAAGACCAAAGTTTACAACAAGGTCTGTATTTATTTACATAAGTTATATACAACAGGATTCCAAACAAATCTCTACTATCAATTACTATATCTGTGCTGCAGCAGTGCTACACCATAACCAGATTATGAAGTATGTGATGGCCTCAAGTTTTCACCTATATGTAAGTTTCTAGGTTATATAATTATAATGCCTGCTGAATGGTCACACCTGTAAGCGGCACTATGTGAGCTACAAATTACATTGAGAATCTCACAAATATGTAAATGTATGCAAACAATATGTACCAGTATTCATGCATATGCATAGTTCATGTTTGTAAGAACTTTACATTTCTAAGGTATTGACAACACAGCAGTGGCATGCATGTTTACACTTCAAAATGCATCACAATACAATGCCATCTAAAATTCTCTTTTAATTCAGATCTCATTCAAGGTCTGACTCGTCATAAGTCTGGTTAGTAAGCAGATCTCTCAACATAACAGCCATCAGTTCACATGAAGCATCCGAGTAATGATTTCCACAACAATTTACCTAAACACGCGAGGCAATAAGCATATGAAACTGTCAACAAGGAAACAAAACCGTACGGAAAAAGAAGACATTCCCTACGGCAAACTATCATGCCAGTCATTACCGGTGTTTTTAGTTAAACTTTCGTCATTTTGATGTCTTTCTGGCAATAATTACTGACTGTAAAACGCAAGATACTGTTCATGCACATGGGAAACTGTTCATGTAGGTCGATAAGAGTTCATATGGAGGGACTGTTGTGCAAAGTGACTTGTGAAGTATAGACAGTCTTCAAAAGCTGAAACTGTCAATGTCCTTGAAACAGAATAAAACAAACACAACAAAATTTAAGCATTTAGCTTAAAATACAAGATACAAGTAAAAATGTCTCCCAGTTTCAAAAGGAATGGTGAAACCCATTGAATATATATATTTGAAATTTAAAACAAGTGTGGCTGCCACATGATTCAGAAGTTTTATGCAGGTTACAACAATGCATTTAATTATTTAATTACATAATCTATTGTAATTTTGCTGTATAATAGCTGACAATTTACAAAACGCCTCTAGCAAGAGCCTTTCAGAAGCGCTTCGAGTGTGTGCGACCCCGAGAGAAAAGGCAGGATTTGAGGTGAGAAGAAGATAAGGAAAGACAACCAGAGAGAATGACAGGGCGAACTGATGATGGGGAAGTCCATTCCAATAAAAAGAAACCCATGCGTATGTATTCCTTGTATCTTAGCTCAGAGACACTCAACGTGGTTCATATCGAATCAAAGAGGGTAACAGATAAAACAAAAATTGTGAAATCGCTCTAGAAGATCACAACTATGATGATCACCAGACTAGCAAACTATTAACAGAATACGAAACATTCTGATTTCTAAGACAGCCCAACTCACTGATTTCAACTTCAAGGGTTTGTCTTCTGACGCTGGGGATCATCTCTTATTTGACTGGATTGACCACTGCTGCTGCACTCGATTGACATCCGACGTCTTTCCATTCTGATTGTCGGACAGGACAGATGCCATCGCACGACTACTGTACGAATGCGTCAGCTGACCATTCGACATACTTGCTGACTGGTTAGAAAAAACAGCTTCTACATGTGGACGAATCTACAGCACAAAAACAAGTACCTCTGAATTCACAACTCGTATACAACATAAACACGCAGTTCAGTATATTAGAAGCAAGCAACACAAAACAGGATACTGATCAAGCACTTGCTTTTAACCCTCTACCAACCAAGGTATAGGATTTCTCATATAAGTTAATACACTTTGGTAGTTAAAGGGTTAATAAGATGTCTGAAAATAACAAGCATTTGACAGATTACGAATAACATTACGATGACTACAGGTCCGAAACCGAAACAAAGTTTTCCAGGTCTACAGAGACTAGATTTCCCGATTCGTTTTCACCATGCCAACAACCACAACTTCTCTAAAAAAAATCATTGCTATGTTGTTTCATCAAGGCAGTTTGTACAGTAATATTTTTAAGAATGAGGAGGCCAGTGGCAGCTGATCCAAAAGATATGAAAAGTTAAGGGTGTGCCTTACATCACCAGATATTCTGATAACATTGATTTTAGTCATTGAATCTTAGACAATCTAAAAGTCTTTGAAATTTATCAATTTATCATTTATGAAGTCCCACACCTTCTATACCTGCATTAAGTTGAGAAATTAACTTCTCCTTCTTCTGCATGAATGCTTCCCAATTCCTTTCAAATAACCTTTAACCCATAATGAAAATCCAGACATTAAACTGCTTACCTTTAAGGTCAAGGAGGCACAGCATTTTTAAACTAAATATCAATATTTCTTGTTGGATTGTGCTCAAACCCTTCAAGGGCTTCAAATAAAGTAAGAAAGTAAGCTTTTATTTGCATCTGATGGGTCCAAACTATCCCGCAAATATTTGTAGCTTAGACTAGCATGCTTACATCAATCTTATTAATCTCAGGGTCAATAACGGACAGCCAACAAACCACATCTCAAGCAAGCAAGCCTGAGGTACATCCCAACAGGTCTGTTTTAACATGTGTTTCAGTTCAATAAACAAATAATAATTTACCTGTGATGGTCCTTCTGTGATGGCTGGTGCACATCCACGCAACTGCTGATCGCTCGAAGAATTCACTTTACTCGCAATTTCCTGAGGTGCACGAATTGGTGCCCTACGCAGAAACAACAACAACCACTATTGGGAAACTCAGACTGAATCACTAACATTGTCTACGCATACACCTAACATTTTGCGCTATATGCAATGCATCTTTCGATGACGATTATAGAACCAGCAAATTCCATTTGCAGTGAACTGCGTCCTTTTCATCCAATTCTGTTCAACATTAATCTTTTTGTACATACAATGCAAGTGATTCCATCAATTAGATAGTCATGTACACAATGCCTTCGCATGGTATTCTTCCTATTCCCACTGCACATTATAAACAACCTGTTCAATTTTAATGCTCAATACATCAATACAGGATCCACTAAGGAGCATGGACAACTAGACAACTAATAAGGCAAAGTCATACAAAACATATTTAGAGCAACAAAATATAAAGTTAGAGAGACACCCTAAGGTGTACACTGTACAGAGCAGCAACAATTTATTCAAGTGCTGCAATTAGCAATGGAAGCAAGAAACCCCCCACTATCTTAGCCAGAAACATCTTTAACCCATTACCGACTGAGAGCATAGGATTTCCCATACCATTAGATAGACACCTGGGCTGGTAAAGGGTTAAGAAGAGCAAGCGTACCGGTTAAGAGTGACTGGAAAGCAGGAGATGCCATGCACCTTTTCAAACTCAGCCAGCACTTCCTCCAGCTGTCTGCATATGCTGTCAACCTAAAGAAAACAATAATACATTATATAAAAAACAAAAACGAATGGGAAACTGCTCAGTTATTATTCACTGACATATCTAGAGGAATTTGTAGATTGGGTTCATCTTCAGCGATAACAAGTCACGTTCTCGATACACCATCGGTCAAACATCAGCACAACAAAAGTTGCTAATTCTTTAATTACAATTATTCTAGCCTATACAACCACGTAGCCTACCAATACAAATGCATCCGAGTTTCATTAGCTGCTTGGGCGGCCATTTATTTGGCTGAAATGCAAACCCAGTGTTAAAGACAAATTGAGCTTGGTTAGTTAATACTTGGATCTACAATACCAGGATACCTTAGTCTTCCAATTTTATTGCCATTATTAACTCTTTAGAAACCCAGTGAAAAATGTTACTTAACCCATTAACCTAGAGCTGTATATAACCTTGAATAGTGCTAGAAAGTTAACATATTTTGGCTCAAGTATATAGAGACAAAAGGGTCATTCCGCCTCAATTCAACAAATGGCTCCAGCTTGACCATCTTGGATTTTAATGAAAAATTTTCAGAATGTTTATTATGGTATTCGAGGAAACTACGCCAAATTTTAGGTCAAAATCTTAAGTGGTTTTGAAGATATTAATTTTCAAAGACGTCTGGGGTGACCTCGTTTTCGATGTTTTGGGAGTCACGTCTAAATTTGTAACAACGTTCAGAGGCTCATAACTTCATTAATATAGCAGATAATTTTATGAAATTTTCAGGATGTTTAGTCTTTGTGGTTTAGATGACATGCTGAAGAAATGAAAGATCAGTGTTGAAAATTCTGATGTCAGGACCCTATTGAAAATGGTTAAAAAAAAACTTGTGGATGTCTGACGATCATACTTTGCTGCCCTGGTGTGGCCAAATTGAATTTTTTTAATAGAATATTTTAACAACTTGTGATACTAATGTACTTTCTCTACAAAAATATGCAAAAATTTTGAATTTCTGATGCATGCCTACTACCATATGGCCTCCCAAATTTGGAAAATTCCATTCCGAAGGCCATTTTCAAGGTCAAATATCATCATGTTTGATAGATCATGGAGCAATAAAATTTGCATCATTGGAAAGAGCAGCTCAGATACTCTAAGTTCACCAAAAATTGTGATGATGTCTTTTCTTGTTCGTGCAATATATTTTTTTCAATTGTGGCAGTTTTCTGCATTCGCGAGTTTATAATGGAGTCAATATCAGGGCATTATATTGTGAAATAATATCTGTAATAAGTCAATTTTCTCAGATTTCAGTCTCCTCATCTTCCTCAGGTCTTGAAGTTATTAGGTGGTTGTCTAACTTGAAGAGTCACTATCATATGAAAGATATATCTAAGAGATACACATGCCCGAAAAAATGTAAATTGGCATTTGTGCAACATTTACAAATTTATCAATTTAAAATCACAAGGACTACCACCCAGATTCTTGCATATTTGGAAAGAACACAAAAAACTGATTAGATGAAAAAAATATCAGCTCACTGGTTAATTTCCTAGCCGTGATATGGCAGTCCAAACTTGGTGGATCAGGCCGTTTCTCGTGAATGATGTAATATGGCATTTGCACAGCATCTGCAGATTTATTAATTGAAAATCACAAGGACTACCACCCATATTCTTGCATATTTGGAAAGAGCACAAAAAACAGATTAGATGAAAAAAATATCAGTCCTCTGGTTAACTTCCTAGCCGTAATATGACAGTCCAAACTTGATGGATCGTGCCATTTTTCGTGATTAGTTTTGTGCCACATGAATTAAAAGCTAATCATGAAAAACGGCACGATCCATCAAGTTTGGACTGTCATATCACGGCTAGGAAGTTAACCAGAGGACTGATATTTTTTTCATCTAATCTGTTTTTTGTGCTCTTTCCAAATATGCAAGAATATGGGTGGTAGTCCTTGTGATTTTCAATTAATAAATCTGCAGATGTTGTACAAATGCCATATTACATCATTCACGAGAAACGGCCTGATCCACCAAGTTTGGACTGTCATATCACGGCTAGGAAATTAACCAGTGAGCTGATATTTTTTTCATCTAATCAGCTTTTTGTGTTCTTTCCAAATATGCAAGAATCTGGGTGGTAGTCCTTGTGATTTTAAATTGATAAATTTGTAAATGTTGCACAAATGCCAATTTACATTTTTTCGGGCATGTGTATCTCTTAGATATATCTTTCATATGATAGTGACTCTTCAAGTTAGAAAACCACCTAATAACTTCAAGACCTGAGGAAGATGAGGAGACTGAAATCTGAGAAAATTGACTTATTACAGATATTATTTCACAATATAATGCCCTGATATTGACTCCATTATAAACTCGCGAATGCAGAAAACTGCCACAATTGAAAAAAATATATTGCACGAACAAGAAAAGACATCATCACAATTTTTGGTGAACTTAGAGTATCTGAGCTGCTCTTTCCAATGATGTAAATTTTATTGCTCCATGACCTATCAAACATGATGATATTTGACCTTGAAAATGGCCTTCGGAATGGAATTTTCCAAATTTGGGAGGCCATATGGTAGTAGGCATGCATCAGAAATTCAAACTTTTTGCATATTTTTGTAGAGAAAGTACATTAGTATCACAAGTTGTTAAAATATTCTATTAAAAAAATTCAATTTGGCCACACCAGGGCAGCAAAGTATGATCGTCAGACATCCACAAGTTTTTTTTAACCATTTTCAATAGGGTCCTGACATCAGAATTTTCAGCACTGATCTTTCATTTCTTCAGCATGTCATCTAAACCACAAAGACTAAACATCCTGAAAATTTCATAAAATTATCTGCTGTATTAATGAAGTTATGAGCCTCTGAACGTTGTTACAAATTTAGACGTGACTCCCAAAACATCGAAAACGAGGTCACCCCAGACGTCTTTGAAAATTAATATCTTCAAAACCACTTAAAATTTTGATCTAAAATTTGGCGTAGTTTCCTCTAATACCATAATAAACATTCTGAAAATTTTTCAGCAAAATCCGAGATGGTCGAGCTGGAACTTTCTGAAAAATTTGTTGATTTGACATGGAATGACCCAAAAGAATAATACAAGTCTATACTTGTTTACAAAACAAACGTAGCTCACCGACGATCAATTCCAAGCAAAACACGAATCAAATTCGGGCACAGGCGTGAGAAACTACACCAGAAAAGTTTTCACTAATCGGCCAATGGGAAGAATCACAGCAGGAAAATTCAATCAAAATGATCATAAAACAGCCACACATCCAAAAGTCAGTTGTATGCACGCTAATATAAGCCAAGTGCCTTACTCTCGTCACGGTCTCGTATTTTTCTCGAGTGCTGCGAGGCAGATCTTCCACATCGTACGAGTCTTTCAGCGTCAACGTTGATCCATCGCTTAGAACGATCTGCATTTCACCGCTCTTCTTCGTCACTGTAACGCCTGCAAATCAACGAAACATCGCATCAAACGGTAACACTTTCGACAGCATGTATAACGTATATCAGTTACACACAGTAACGTACACAAATTATTTATTATTATTATTTTGGAAATTTTACATAATAGGCTACTCGGAGGCGCTCCGGCTCAACCACGGCTAAAAAGGACAGTTTTGAGGTTCTTCAGAAACAGAGTGGGGTGGCCGAGACTAATATTGTACCTAACTAAAATCATTCCTCAAATTGAATTCGACTTTATTTATCTTATCAAAGATAAGATAAATAAGTAATGTAAAGTCAAATGCACATCAAGAATAGATTGCACCTAGGAAATATATTCCTGTTTTTGTATTTTTTCTCATAGAAGCACCACGTAAAAAGTTGCGAGCACCAAGCAACTCTACATGAACAGAGTTGCAGAAGCTCCGAGTCTGAAGTCTGTCTAAACATTACAAAGTTAAATGCTTAAAAACCTTTGATCACCTGCAAATTCAGACAGTAATTCCATATGCTACTAGCAGCCAAATTGCTGCTGGACAATCACAACAGTCAAAAGCACTTTGGTGCAAATCTGTCACTGGCATCCAATGTCTTGCTTTCATATAAAGTTCTGTATAAAATGTGTTCACTGTCCAGTGCTCTTAGGACTAACTCTACTCGGAGCTCGTTTAGTGTTATCACTTTTGTTACTGAATTGCTATCAACTGATTCTTCCTACATTGAAGCATAGACCCTTGAGCATCATAGTGCCGCTCTCATGTGCTATACAGACAAGAGAAAAGGAAGATAACATACCGTCGTAGAAGATAACTTCAAGGTCAGGATTTGGAAAGTTTTCCATCATCGTGACCTTGGCTTCCTGAATATAATAAGTAATTTTTGGAGTCCTTGACCGAACAAGGTTGGTGAAACGAGAGGCGTACAGATACTTCTTCCAGTATGATTTTGGAAGACGATCGTAAGAGAACTGCTTGAAGCCATGCTGAGCCGTCTTTGGTGGAGGATCTGGTGGTTGGCTTTGCAGAATGCACCCCTTGCCACCATTTGGTGCAAATGCTTCTATCTGTACAGTCAAAGACAAACGTCCTCAGATAGATCTAATATCTCTGCATGTCTTTAATATTCATTCTATCACTCATTTAAAAAATTTGTATCAATAGTGCTCTTAATAAATCAACTCAGAGGCACTCCCAGCACAACCGAAGCAATACAAATTAGATTCCAGCGACCTGTAAAATGTACTGCCAAAAAAACAATAGGTTACATAAGTTTCCCGATAAACATAAACTATTTACACAAAAATTCTGAAAATCATTCGTAAAACTTTGTAGGTGCTAACACTACCACAGCATTTGAAAGTGCACTCTTTTAATGTCCAACTTATGCAGACCAGACATTTAGTGGATTTCAACCATTTACCAGGACTACACAATAAATACCTTTCAAAGAAGAATTAATTCAATTTCCTCAGGTACATCTTTCAACGTTAGTCTGCTAAGTAAATAATCCTGAAGACTGGGATAAGTTTCAGTGATGCACAAACAAACAGTGATTGTGCAGCCTTTCCTTTTACAGCAGGTCAAAAGACTCGCTATAGACAGTAGTTTCATATTCAATATGCTTAATCGGCCCCAGCACCAGCCAGTGACGGTGAACATAACATGAAAACTGAAAATCAAAAGCTACCCGTTAGTGATGGTACTACGAAAATAGCTCAGATCAAAGCGGTTGTCTGAGTGACATTTCCAGCCACATGATCTTCCACTTACTAACCTTAAGGCCATCAGGAGAGATTCTCAAGACATCAGTAACCCAATCTTCACTGTCACTGTAGGTTTTGAAGAACTCCAAACAAACCCAGCCATCGTCCAAGATAGACAACTGTAAAGTAAAAAAACCAAACTAACTTCAGGTAGCCAATAAATCATTAATATTCATGAAAAGCACAAGGCAGATGTTTTGTTGAAAAACATGCATTACTGAAAAGCAATGTCACTGAAACAGTCCTGAATAAAATTTGCAATCAAGCAATAACGTTGGGCCTGCTACAGCAATCAACCTATCGATAAAAGCAAATAATTTGTCTGTAACTGAACTTATAAACTGTCGTGCGCATCATTCTAAAAATAGAAGATGACAATTGACAAGTGAACTGCAACAGATTCAAAGATTGCAGCAAAACAGAGATGTTTGCAAAGAGAATAAGCACAAGCGTGCTATGATTTGTTAAAGAAAATGAACGAGCATCAGATAGCAGAAGGATGAGATTTAAAGAAGATTTATGGGACAGAAATGGCTGGTGAAGAGTTTTAATTGAAATTTTTATTTAAAAGAAAGCATTAAAAATATGTATACACAAAAGTGTTTTTTACAAAATCACATAAAATAAAAAACAAAAAATTTACTGGACCTTATAACACCAGTTTAGGAGACATATCCAGTAAGCTAAGTTCCAGCAAGATTGTGATCTAATTAAAAATATGTTTCCAATATCATGGAATTAAACTTAGAAGTCATGCAATTAACCATCACAAGTTTCATATCGTAATAACCTGCTATATAATAATGTTCTGGTGCAGCATTCTGTAAGAATTCAACTGCACATCAATGTAAGATTCTTAACAGCACGGAAATGCAAGAATGCATAAAGTTCGCAAATAGACAATCTATGTACAGAATAATCCCTCACCACAGCGAATTTTGTTTTCTGGCGTTGTGGTCGCAAACGAGCTGTGTTGATCCGAGACGGTAAAGCCAACTCCGGATGGCTGCTCTTGTTCTCATTCGTTGAGCCGCTGGGAAGACCTGCCGACCTGCTACCACCCCCATTCCTTTCGACCTGCCTACAGTCTTCCCCTCTTGCAGACGCTCGACTCTGGGAACGTGTCTTCTGCTGCAGTGAGTCACTTCTGGCGAGAGTCTTACGTTCAAGACTTCGCGCCCTATCACTCACTTCCGTCTTAGAGTTGGAACGATGCAGACCGGGTTTAGCTGACTGGCTTTCTCTACTGCTGCTGCTGAAAGCCACCGAGATGTCTGTACTGCAAGCATAGTGTGATCCATTTTCCAGAGTATAATTATCGTAACCAGAGTCACCGGACACGCTCTCCTTCCTCTGACCGTAGCTCTTCCCCGGCAGGCTGCTACTTCCTGTTCCATGGTGCGGGTGTCTTGGAGGCCGGTTCTCAGTGTCGAGAAGAAAATCAGATGTTGGGCTGTAATGTTGTGTGCTGCGAGGGAGGACATCAATGTCGTTTTTGCTAGCGAGAGGTCGTCTGGAGTTCCTGTGTCTGCCGTCGGATGATGATGATGACGAAGGCACCTGGCGGCCAGCATTTTCATCCAGATAGGAATTACCGCCTGATACAGATTTCGGCTGACTAAAACAATGAAACGTTGGCAACAATGATTAACAACCAGCAAAGCAACAGTATACATCATGACATCATACACTAGAGCTGCATCTTCAGAACTTAAAATTGGTCTAACAGAAGCTACAGACTGAAGAACAACAAACAAGCTCATCCTCCTACATTCCATAGATGGAAATTCAAGTGGTAATTTTAAAAACGGTGCACAAGATCTCAATCAGTTCTGAACCTAATAAATATTATGATAGTCATACCTGTCAATTAAAATCGACGCATTGCATTGCTGAAGCGTCAACGGAATACTTGGATGGTTCTTCAGACCCATCGCTGGACCCCCGCTACGCGATCTCTCCGTCCTTTCTCGGGATGACCCAGCCGCTGCTCTGCTCTCGACGTTTGCTCGGAGCTGCTGGCCGACAGTCGATCGGTGCTGCCTGGCTCTCGTGTCTTCGCTCAGCGCAGTCCTGCTACCCACGGACGACATTGTTCCCAGCGTGTCGTGACCGCTGTCCTGTGAGAATTCACCATGATTCTGCATTCGAATAACAAAACAACAGACATATGGATTTAGCCAAACAAAGAGCTTCCAAATCGCTTTTGCCTATGCAACTCTTTTAACCTTTGATGGAACCCTGAACTAAACAAAAAACAGTATAAAATACATGTCGCCCACAATGCAGACCATCATCATCATCATTCGTCGCCTACTCCACCAATGGGAGCGTTGCACAATGAGTTTACCAAATTTCTCCAGCGTGTCCGATCCTCAGCCACAGTAATGGCCATGTTCAAATCCATACCCAGCCCAGTTAAGTCTTCGTTTATCATCCCGAGCCACGTTGTTCTGGGTCTTCCTCTAGGGCGCTTCCAGGAAGGCGGAGCCTGCGCCAGCAGTGCCTGTCTAGAGTCTGAGTTAGCTGGCATTCGAGCAACGTGACCAAGCAGCCCCAGACGTCTCCGTCTAATAGTACCGCATACTGTTGTTTGTCGATCACATGCATAAAATAACATAAATCACATAATAAATAACATAAAATAAATAATAAATAACATAAAATAAAATCACATAATAAATAACGGAATTCTCTTCAATAATTATTTCAAATTAAATTCTCCATGGAACTTCACATAATAAATAACATAAAATAAATAATAAATAACATAAAATAAAATCACATAATAAATAACGGAATTCTCTTCAATAATTATTTCAAATTAAATTCTCCATGGACTTCACCTCAGAGTCTCATTTATAATGAAACAATACATTTAAAGAGCAACTTTATCCAAGTTTCTCATGTAACAATCATCTTCCCTTCACGGAACCCTAGGGTTCCATCAAACACATTTTGGAAAACACACGAGCTAGACAATACATAATTTCTGCATATATAGTCAGTTTTACCCATTGTCTCAATGCCAGTGGGTATCTTTGAGCCAGTACGTCACCAATCAATCACCTCCTTGCCAATTTACCCTATAGATATGGAGGATGAACTGGAGTAAAGTGTCTTGTCAGTACAAAAAATTACAGATGAATATTTATATCGAAAGTTACCAATTAATGAACATGAAGACTTACGCCAAATTTTGATTTTGGATGATCTGCACGATGATCTTGTGATGCTTCCCTTGTAAAAAACGGATGATTCAGAATTTCTAAAAATAATTAACAATAGCAATAAAACGTCCATCATCATTACACAGATAAGCTATAATTTTTAATGTCCGTAACTATTATCATAAATTAAATGGATCTGAAACGCATGCAGGGTCACACCAACCTACTAGCATCAAAATACTTGTAAGACATTGAAGTTCTACCAAAAAATCACATTGCATCTCCCAAAAGATCTTGAAAACATCATAAAATCAAATGTCGCAAATGATTCAATCTCTGCCGTACGCCAATAGAAACGCCATTGCTGTGCTATTATTAGTAATTAATTTCTTCCTTCCATCATGTCAACATCCAATGCAATAAAAACCAAGCTGAATGGAATGGACAGCAACAAGGAGAGAGTTTCTGAATCCAGGTCCAACAACAGTTCGCAGGTCATTTTCATTAAGATCTTAATCAGAAAATATATCAAACACCAACGAGAACTCCTAGTATCAAACACAACTTCAAGAAAGCTACTTAAAAGACCCAAAAGTTAACTGCAATTTAAACAATTCTTTCTTTGTGAATCAACTGTGAAAAAGTCAATACGAAAAAAAATACAGCAAACATACCATCGAGTCGAGCTCGCTCTTTAGGATTTTTCCTAAGAATCGCATTGATAAGTTTCTTGGCTTCGGTTGACACCCAGTCTGGAACGTCGAACTTTTCGTTGATGATGCGTTCAAGCGTTTTCTTTATGCTTTCGGCCACAAACGGAGGACGACCGACAAGAAGTGTGTACATGATGCAACCCAAAGACCAGATGTCTGCTTCCAAACCATAAGCACGGCGTGAAGCGACCTCTCTGTTAGAGAAACCAATAACAACGCTTCAATGAAAATCATTTATGCCAGTACTAACCAAAACATCATAATAATAATTATGACAATTTATATGGCGCCGTAACACGGTCATGCCGTTACAACATATTTTTCTCAAGTCCTTTTTCTTTCGCCATCGCTGGGCTGGGAGCGTCTCTGAATAGCTTTCTTGAAGGGGCACTATATAAATTCATAGAATGAATGGATTTCTAGATATCTCATACAAGCAAAGCAATAACACTGTTAAGCCTTTCTCGTTCCAAAGGTCAAAAGAGAGCACTTGGCAAAAGTGGAGCTTGCATGACTACCTGTCTGTCATCAGTTTAAACAAAGTCGCTTTTCGAAAAAGTCAAAGCAATTTTTTTAAGAGCTGATATTCTGCTGTGTGCATTACAATCAATTAAGAAAACAACAATTCAAATAGATATTTATTAATTAATCAATCCACTATCATCCAAAACAAGGCATCAACAGAAAAACGACAACAACATTATCCTCATATAGGTCCTTACTCACTAACTGCATCCACATAATTATCGATCCATAACAATAATTTGAACCATCAACACAACACAAACATCAGTGAAGAATCAAAATTTCCCATATTAGCAATTAATCAAAATCAGTCAAACACTGAAGCAATATGGTCCGACTTTCTCCTTTACGGTAAATTACTGGAGCAAAAATGAACAACGAACCAAGCGATTTAAAATAGAGATTGTTTGGCAACTTACGGTGCAATGTAATTAGGTGTACCGCACATTGCAAAGTCATTCTCTTCAGGTTTACTCAACATCATCGCTAAGCCAAAATCTGCTATTTTCTACAAAAAAATACCATACAGAGCGTGATGCCAATCATCAATACAAATAATCGTACACAAGATAATCTCTAAACAGTCAAAAAAACAATTATGCGATAAGAGAAACTGATTATTGATAAAGACAGTGCATGGAGACAATGGATACCTTGAAGGGAAGAAAACCCTGCTAGGTATAGGGTCCTAAGTGCAAGGCAATCCAGGGCTGTAAGAGGTTGGGAGATCAACAACTGATTGTTGGAGGAACAGCAACAACAAACGTAATAAAAAACCAAGACTAAACAATTTTCACACTGATGTCAAAAGACAAAACCAAATATTTTTAGTCATATTTCAAGCAAGTTGCATAACTCACAACATTATTGGTCGAGGTGAGAAGTATATTAGCCAAAGTGATGTCTCTGTGCAGAATTCCATGTCTATGTAGGTAGCGCAATCCATCAACAATTTGCTTAATAAAACTCCGAGCTAAAATACAAAGAAACCAGAGCAACAAATAAATAAGTATACAAAAGCTACAGAGCAACAGCCTTGAAACATTTTCAGCTCCTAAATTAGCACTTTTTACCATGGATTTGCACCCCAGACTGCAACCATTAAGACTATCATACTCCTCACACACGTCAAATAAATCAAGAATCACACACCTTTCATAGTTTAGAGTATAAAGAGCTAACATCTTCGCCACCTAAAACTTTCAGGACAGATGTTGAAATTCAATATCACATAAAACATGCAGTACGCTGTAATTGCCCAATTTTAATAACAATGTTATCGGCAAATGCTGCACAACAGTTCTGGCAAACCTTCATCTTCTGTTAGTCTTTTTCTTGCTTTAAGGTAAGTCTTTAGATCTTTGTTGTGACATAATTCAAGCACCATATAGATGAAGTTTTCATCTTCAAAACATGAGACCAGCTGTAAAAAAAGAAAAATTAGATCATATTGCCCAATCAAATTATCGAAGTGCACCATTTCACATATTAACTTTAATAAGGTAGTAAAATTTTGTCACTCTGTGCTTCTAAAAAATAAATTGTTTCAGTCAAAACTGAAAATTCAATACTGAAATACTCAGAGCTAAAAAGATTTCTACAATAATTTCTTAGACTGCTAAATATACAAAACCAAATGAAATCAACATTTATAAATATAAAAATAAAATTATCAGCAATACCAAAATACATAAATTAGATTCTTGATCAATCAATCAAAATTTATATATATTGTTCAGGACTTCAAGGTCCGTACACAGCGGCTATTAAGATAACTTTCGCACCTCTAAAATGCACGGATGCAGCAATTGACTGTGTATTGTCACTTCTTTTGCAACTTTCAACTTGAGTTCTTCGTTGCTGTCGAGAGCCATCCGTGCAATCTGCAAACAATTCAGATAATATATACTTTATACAGCCAAGTACACAATTCATAGTTTAAAAAAAGTGCAAATTATAATTTTTTAACAGAGGACAGACACTCAAAACTCAAACTTTGATAGATGCAATGTCAGTTAATTCACAACGCTCATCAGAAATGGTGGAATTTGAAGTGACACCCGCTGAATTTCAGACATCTCCAAATTTGAAGACGACGTCAGAAGATAGATCTATGATTGCCAAAATGCAGTTGAAATGGTGACAAATCAGAAAGAGCCACACACAGATATGACAGAAATGATAGTGGCCCAACCATCTGAGCAAGGATAAACCTCTGTCCAGAGATTAATCAACTGCAAATGAAAGACTTTCTCAAGGTATCTACACAGCTACCATCTAAAGGGCAAAGTCAAACCCTACTGCTCAACAGTACAAAGCAATCAGACTAACCAACTGGTTAATCTATTCTATGTAACTCCACAGTCTGTTAAATGGCACTGAACGGAAAGGCACAGTGACCATTTTTAACTTACGAACTTGATGGCATATTCCCGGTCATCTGTTTTGCACTTCGCTCTGAACACCTGTCCAAATCCACCTTGACCAATCCTCTCAAACACAACATAATTCTACAATGAAAAACAAATATCCGAGTATATAAAATATCACTGATCACATAAACAAGGAAGTTGAAACATCGCAAACAATTACATCCAACAGAATGAACCCTTAACACCTTGAATGCAGATCCGACTGACCCGTTTATTTACAAGCACACAGACCCATGAAAATTTAGAGACGTGAAGAAATTGAAAGCAACGGCTATTACCTATCACCAATAGCAACACTGAAAATGTATTAAAAGAGAGTGAAAGAAAATGCAAAGAAACTACTGATTACTCTACAGTAACCTAATAAGTCTGTACATAGCACCAAGCACACTGCAGGCTTAGAAGAGTATAACTTGTTACACACAACACATTCCTATGGAAATACCGCTTTAGAAGTATATAGTGAGTTAACAATTGATAAGGCAGCATCAAAAAAGCCAGATTCAGATCTAAGGACTGAGTTATCATCACTAACATCCATAACTGCAGAACATCATAGGCCTAGGTTGCCTAACTACCCACATCACTAACTGCAGGTCCCAACAGGAGATGATGCTACAGCAGGGTAGGCCAGGACAAATGTTCTCGTAAAAAGGTCTTTGCCCTGGTTGTTTCCCTGCCACGATGCAGCCAGAATTTTGCCCTACAGATCTGATTTATTTGTACTGAATTGTATTTGAGCATGTGTAAAGTGTCCTTGGCTCCCAGCTAGGGTAAACCATTCAGAAGCACTCCCAGTCTGCAAGGCCATTCAGAACAAGCATGTTTTGCAAAGAGCGAATGAAAAAGAAAGACTGCCAGAAAGAATGGATGAGCGAACAGAAGGGTATAGCATATTCCAAAGACAAGCTTCGATTGAAGCAAATTAGCAAGACTGAGCAATAGCATTCTAGTGCAGGGAACAAAGAGGTAAGTCCTTAGTAAGTGGAACAAGGTGGGCAGTGGGCGGAGGCTGAATGATGCTGAAGTATCATATCAGCCAGATATAATCGGGCAAGTCCTCACTGGGCCTTGAAGATCAGAGCAGTTTAATTAAACTCAATCCCTACCAAGTAAAAAAGTAAAAATGATTTGCTGGTTTTAATCAGTTTATATACTCCATTCTGATCGCATGGTGCACAAGTGAGATCGAAGTCAAGAACCACAATAAGCTAGGACAGCTTAGTCGAAATCGATTGGTCAGTGACTCCATAAAGCAGGCTACTTATGGGAGTCAGCAAGTCAGGCAAGTCTCAAGTTTAGAAAGATAGGGTAAACACGCACACTGGATGCCCGTACTCCAAACAATATGGCTGCCAACGAATGCAATAAAATTAGAGCGCAGCGACCTATCCTATCGACGGCATCGCAACATGCAAAGCGCTCAGCAGAATGACTGCACTAACCCTAAAACTAACCCTAACCGACCCTCACGACGCCTAACCTGAGCCCTAACCGACCCTGACGCGATAAATAGTCGCTGCGCTCTAATTTTATTGCATTCGTTGGCAGCCATATTGTTTGGAGTACGGGCATCCAGTGTGCGTATTTACCAAATCCATTAAGATTTCTATTCTAGGTGGATATCACAAGCAGTCACGGAATTATTATTGTTTTGTTTATGTGGCAAACCCGCTCAGTAATAACAATGTCAGAGGGAACCCATAAATCTCCGTTTAGACGTGGCACAACACGATAGTACAAATATACCAAACCTGAATATTATCGCCCATTTATCCAATGTGTGCAATAATACATCCGAGCGTAACAAAGTTACGAAGACAGAATATATAAACTTAAACCGATTTTTGTGATTCCAAAATAATTTCAAATTTAGAGGAACAACGCGAGAACGAGGCAAAACTCTGAAAATGAGGCATGGTCTGAACTAAAACCCGAATAATTTAGTAAGTAAGCAAGATGACGTTTAGTCGATACAATAATAATAGATAACAATAATATTTTTCCTCAAATCAACGCTACTGCGCTTTACATGTACAAGTTTTATAGTAATCTTAATTAACATCAAAGGGGGGCCCGGTAGAGTAATGGTTAACACGCTGGCCAAGAGAGCGAGAGGTAGTGAGTTCGAGCCCCCGTTGGGCGGATTTGCTTTGTAGGCTGCCATTGGCGCCGTGTAATTATTACAAAGCTGTCTGTTCAGTTGGTAGTTAAGTTTATTTAAGATTACTGCATAACTTGTAAATGTAAAGCGCAGTGCGTCTTGCAGGCGTTTCATTAAAGAAAAGATATTATTATTATTGAACAGACAGCCTGCAATGCACGGCGCTACTAGCAACCTACAAAGCATGTTTAACGTGGGCTCGAACTCGCTAGGCTACCTCTCGCTCTCTACGCCAGCGTGTTATCCAGATCTACCGCCCCCCAGTGTCCAAATAGATATTTTCTTAACTCAGCTAGGACACCCGTTTCACAAGCCAATGAAGCCATCACCTGAATTGACAGAGAACAACAGTCACAATAGTAACAATGAATTTGGTATTCTGGTTAGATAGTTGAAAATATAAATGACAATAGATCATGAGCCGATGAATCAGGGATAGCAATGGATATGATCGTAGGCCTAAAACCTGGTTTTCTAACATCACGGTATAAATAACTATGGTTCAACCGTCCCTACCCGACAACTTAATTTCGGTCTTATGAAGACATCAACGACGAAAGGATTCTCCAGTCACTCGATAGATAAATTTATGACAACGTGGGGTAGCCTAGCCTAGGTGCTTGATTGGTCGCTTCGAAAATAATCATCAGATGCGCCCTTGCGGAACGTCACCCCTGTGGGTGCCTTTTCTTGGGTCTTCTCCCATGGCTTGCACTCGCCATACCACCACTCGTTCGGCACGTGTAAAATTATCCCGGTAATTTCGATGTCTGATAGATCTAGGCCTATATTTTACCAACCCAATAAGGATAAGCTATAGCATCTCTTGAGGAACATCACAGTTCCAGTTTAATAGGCGCAACCACCCTATGGGACCCACGGGACGCGTCCCCCAACTTTTGAGTGGTCCCCTAGCTTTATTATTATGCCCCCCCAACTTTTAGGACGTGATTCATTATGGTCCCCCCAACTTTTAGGACGTGATTCATTATGGTCCCCCCAACTTTTAGGACGTGATTCATTATGGTCCCCCCAACTTTTAGGACGTGATTGCGCCTATGCCTAGTTTGGTAGATTATCCACAGTAGCCTACTCTATTTACTTTTCGTTAGCCACAGACAATCAAAAGCAATTATTGCCAAAAACTTCATCGATTTGGAAAGTTGCTGCTCGGTAAACTACTCGGGATATAATTGATTGTGGTCAAACACAACAGAACTGTTCCTGTCATTCGCCAGATGGCGACCACGTTCACCGTCGCATACGTATTATAGGCCCACGGCGAAATAACGACTTGGTAGCCTACCATAGAAGCAGGGCTTAAAGTGTGCATGGACAGTCATGGACGGCGTCCATGCACTTATTTTAAAATCTGAACGCCGTCCAGCTACTTATTGGCGAGCACAGACTGGAAAGGTAAGGGGCGTCAGGCACTTCTTTGGCACTGCCTAGAAGACTCTTCATTCATCTTTTCTAGTGCATATCCGTGTGTTTCAGTGCCTTGTTCATTTGTTCAAATAGTTGAGGGCGTTTTCAGAACCACTTCGGGGCTTTGAACCATGACCCACTTTTCGGATGTAGGCTGATCCAGTGTGAGAATTATGGAAAAATAACTGGATGGGTTGAACTATGATCCACATGGAATCGGGGTGGGAAAAACAGACTTTACTATGGGGTAAGAAAGACCGGGGTTGAAACACACCCTTGGCATTTCTCACCACTCAGTGATCCGGTGAAGTCTCGCCGCGGGACCTGTCATAGTGGGTCATGGTTCAAAGCCCCGAAGTGGTTCTGAAAACGCCCTCAACTATTGGAAAAATGAACAAGGTATATAGGTTATGCTGAAAAAGGGGCGCGTTGGTGTAGTGGGTATGTTCGTCGCCTTGCAGCCGAAGGGTTGCAAGTTCGAATCCACCTCAAGTCGCCGCGTAGGGACCATGGGCAAGCCCTTCACTCGCAATTGCTCAGCGGTGTAGCCTATAGGCTGAGTATAGGCCTACATGGTACAATGGATGACAGAGGTAAACATGTACCAGTTTTTAATATAGTTTCTGGGGCTGGAAAAAGTTCGTTTAGTGCGGACTTTTGGGTGGAGGGCAACCGCCCGCTGAGCCGCCGACACCATGTCTTCGGCCATTTAAAAAAAATTCTGACGCCCTTTTATACTATTTTCGCTGCCGCTAAAACTGCTGATTTTTTTAGTCTGTCAGTCAAAATCACTCAAAATATAGGCTACCATTTTCGTCACAAGCCTGTCAATTTTTCTGGGGGGGGGGTATTCTCACGCATTGACTTTTCTGGGGAAAATGGTACATATTTTAAGTAGCCTATAGCCTATATATATATATATACACACACACACAACACCTCGCGATTTTTCGTGGGTGGATTTATCCCGGGGGTAGAGATTAAACACTGAACATGTAGGCTACAGATAACATAGCCTTCGCCATAAGAGGCGCTATAGCTATAGGCGTCTATGTCCTGTAATCAAAACCACAGAACATTTTCTTATAGACCTAGAGTGCTGCAATTGGCGCTGTGTGTCAAAAATTTCATTCAAACTGCTCATTTACACACATTAGCTCTATACCTGATTATGTCGATAGTAGTCTATACTCTATAGCAAGCTGATTTAATGTTAATAACTAGGCCTACAGCAAAATATCGAACGACAACGGTAGCTTATAGATAGGCCCTACCAAAGTGATTTTCTATTCGTTTGCAAAGTTAAGCGTCTGCATGTACTTAGGAATAGATTCAATCGACCGACTGATTATCACTGATTGATTTGAAATGACACGTGATTCGTACCAATCACTGGATATACTCGGCGATAACTATAGTGCCCACTGACTATGGACTCTGAAGATTTGCTTTTCACGCGGAACGCTCTTTCCCGCCCACGCTGTAAACGCTCGCCTCATTACTCCCGAATTTTGTCTTGTTTAGTAATAACACGCTTGGGGCAGACTGGCGCATCGGAGAGCCCTGTGTGTCCATTGTCATCTAAAGCCTATCAAGTAACCCCAATATCTTCTACTTGTCTGAATACGTACAATTTACTAATGGCCGGCGAGTACATGCCCGTCAGACGCTAAACGCTCCTTGGGCGTAGCACCCACTGCAGCCCGGCTAATTCGAATTGTAGTCGGGATTCGAATGAGTGCCCTCAAATTGGCCGCCTATTGTACTACTGCCGTACGGCGGTTTAGTCCTGCAGTAGTGATTACAAAGACGGCGACGAAAAAGCTGCCAGCTCGCATTTGTAGTTGCTCGCCGAACTACTGAAGGCGATCCGAATTAGATCTTCGTGTCTGCGTGCTCTGGCTCCTCCCATTCAGCCTGCCTAATCCGGCGTGAGGAACGACCCGGATAATTGGAAAGAATTGAGATGGACGCCGTTCAGAACGCTTCGAGAAATGCCATCGTCACTCAATATCGCGCCGACCAATCAGAGGGCGGGCGTCCGTTGCTAGCGGCCGTCAGTCGCCGACCGCTAAAAATAGCCAAAAAGACGCCGCAATGGGCGTTGGAGGGAAAGCTGAGAAAAGGAGTTCGGTAGCAACTTCTAGGAAATCGCGCGATGAATCCGAATCAGGGACGTTTGGAAAAGCAAAGGCAGTCACTATTATAGACAACGAATTGAGGAAAATGTTCGCTCTAAACGCCCTCGCGAAGACTAAGTCTTACAGCATAGATAGCATCCTTGGCAGCGACAGTTTAAGATCGTCCAATCTAGTCAGCTCTTCCTCGACTCAGGCGCCTTCAAGCGGTAAGCAAAGAAATCTAATTTATTAATTCTACCTGATCCTGCATTATATGGCGCCACTAAAAGTGCTTACAAGGAGTCACTTAAGATGATACCGTCAGAAAAGGTCGTAATTCTTTGGAGCAATCGGGTCTAAATGAGATGAGGTGGGAATGTTGAAGTAACAATAGATCTAATTGCCTATTCGATATATAGGCTGAGGCTGCTCTATCGGTAGCAACTTCTAGGAATCGTATACCGGGATGGCGGTGTTGTGGCGGTGTTGCGCTGCTAACTCTTCCTCCCCTCCACTTATCCTCATAATCTTTGTCTTTCTTTGTCAGTCTATATAGGCTATATATAGGAGAATATAGACCTAGTTTAGACTGGCTTTTCCAATCCTGCGCTTAGAAAAACATGGAGGAATTTCGGAAATGTTGGTGACCTCCAAGACTCCAAGGGACATGGGCCTAGGTATATGTGAAGCTTCCAACGTTTTCTATTTCGACGTCTTCTACTTTTACAATAGGTTCGCTGGTCTTTAGTCCGAATATCATGGTTTTCGTTTTCTTAATATTGATGGAAAGTCCAAATTTTTTGCTTCTTCGTTTAGTAGTTCTGTGAGTACTTCAGTTCTGTTTTGTCTTCCTCTATGAGGTCCACATCATCTGCAAACCTTAAGTTGTTAATTCGGGTGGCGTGTATACTGCTATTCCACTCTCTCTTTCCCTGATCTTGTCCATTGCTCTTTCAAGGTCTGCTATGAACACTGTCGGTGATATTGGGTCTCCTTGCCTGGTCCTTCTGTTGGTTCTGAACCACTGTCCTATTTCTCCACCCATCCTCACCGCTGCTTGTGACGTTCCATTAATGTCTCGGAGCAAATCCACCAGCTTGTCATCTACTCCGTATGATTGTAACGTGGCCCAGCTGATTTCCTGGTCTACACTGTCAAATGCTTTTTTTGAAATCCACAAAGCAGTTGTAGACCTTCTTGTTTTTCCGCCTCGCTTTCTCTGCTATATAAGCTTCAGCATGCATAAGGATTTGTTGTGTCGTGCTCCTGTGAAAAGTATACCTGTTCCTTAATTTTCTGTTTTGCATTTTGACGTGCTTTGTAAAAAGTAATTGTGTTTTGCCACCTCCTGCAAAAATGTCTGCGGGTGTCCATGATCATTGCATAAGCCATAGACCTATATAGTATATAGGCCTACTGTATACCCTTAATTCATCCAACTTCTGTAACTGTAGCACTTTGCTTGTGATAACTTTTTAATTTTTTAGCCGTTCTTTGTAGTCTATTACTAATTTGTTTACTTTTCAAACTACGTTTTCGACTAAGCTTATAAGTCCGGTCGTACAGCACTGAAAGACATGCAAATTCATAACAGATGTTATAGAAGTGTATATATATAATTATGTGTTTGTCACATGTTTACGACAATGCCATTTCAAAGATGATTAGTGTCGCCCTCCTCCTTAATCCAGTCTTGGTACTGACACGAGCAGAGAGCAACCAGTTAAATGAAAGTTTAACGGAGTTAACTTATTATGTCCGATTCACGACGGGTTTAAATATGGACCTGACTGCTATTTATAACGATGTCTACGGCTTTAGTATAATTATAATATAGATCTATGCACGGATAATATAAAGTTCGCTAAGATGTATTCCTCATAAATTCATAATTATAAACATACCAGGTCGTATAGGCTATATATATATATATATATATATATATATATATATATATATATATATATATATATATATATATATATATACATACACACGCTATGGAGGCATGCATGCAGAATCGACGTCTATCCTCGGGGCACGTCTACTCAATTGGGTAGTTAAGCCCTTAGTACGACAGGTAAACACGAATAAACCAGGGTTTAATGGGACGAACTGTGTGACAACATTGTTAGAAAGTTCTATAGGTCAAATACGGAATTAACAAAGGTTCGGCTAATTATTTACCTTGTTAATCGCCGACATTAATAAGCTATACTAGTCGCTGTATAACAACACTGTTATATTAAGGATGATTAGTGTCGGCTGTGTCGCCCTCCTCCTTTCCCAGGCTTGGGACTTGCACTGCCAAAGTACCAGAAGTGGCGGAGTTTCATTAATAGGCTATTAAACCTTTTGTATATATCCTACTATCGGCCAGGTCCTGAAGTCGAAAGATCTTCACAATGGGGCGCTGACAGGTAACCTACACTCTGGTAACTTTTG
>OX457052.1:25957906-26298542 GCA_949752735.1 Lumbricus terrestris | reverse complement strand
GAGTGTATAGCCTACCTTGATCTGCAAATCATCCATGCAGATCCTAATTGTATATTCGGGGGCAATTGACATTTTATAAAATGATATATGATGCATGAGCACACAATCCATTTAGAAAAATTCGATGGAGAAACGTAGAATATACGAACCCCAAACGCTTGAACACTTTGAGCACGCTGATTATAAGATATCTATGGACTTATATAGGGCCTTAGACTTATTGACCCTGAATCAGTTATAGGCCTATATAATGATGCACAGGTCAATTAGTTCAAGACCAGTTGATCACTGCATTATCGACCAATCAGAGGTGCAGATGATGACCATGGACAGAGTTTGTCAGGGGCTATGGGGGGGGGCTAAGCCCCGCTCACACCCCCGCCCCCAAGAAGGCGCAGACTCAGAAGCTTGCTCGGGGAAAATGGTTCTGTTCACGAACGCGAAACTTCCGAATGACTAAAAAACGGTCATAAACTTCTTGGCCAGGAAAATCAGTATTTTTCGGCGAGATTTCAGCCCGAGGACTAAAAAAGGTCATTTGGGCCGAGAAAATATTTTTCGGCGCCGCTCGTTCTGGACCGAGACTCAACGCCAACAAATTTAGCCCCTCCAAGAACGGAAAACAAACTCCGCCCATGATGATGACGTATAATCATGTACGATCAAAAAGACCGATCTTAAAATCATAGGCGAACAAAGCAGGGAAAATCATACGAAAGAAGCGCAAGCAAAGTTATACCTTAATTCCATGGTCACCAACCTCAAGATCATCAGTCACATTCTTAACATTATCTATGTTATTAGTCAATCAATCAATTATTCAAACAAACAAACAATCAATCGATCAATCAATTAGCCTAATCAATCACTAAAAATTTAATTGGGCTTTAAACCAAATTTAACAAGTAATGCTTGCATATCACTGCAACTCTGTTTCGAAAGTAAGGCATTTTATAAAAGGAATTTTAAAAATCCCACCAACTTGGGACACCAAATAATCGATTTAATTTTTAGATATTAAGTGGTGGCCTTAACTAAATCTTATACCATGTCAGCATTATATACAGTGAATAAAGAAAAATTGACGAAGCAAAAGCTAGGAAACAGCATAAACTGAGAGCAGGAAACAAGAAGATGGAGAAGAAAACAGAGACATCACAATCTTGCAACACTGTAATTGAGTAAATAAATTATTTAGAAAAGTAAAACAAATCATTTTATTGACACATGCAGGTAGTAGTTATGACATCGAAAAACAAGTATACGGTATATATTATAGAAAACACAAATTAACAATTACGAGGGATCAAAGAACTATACAATCCAAAGGAACCTGCAGCATGCATGTCATGCATGGATTCCGCTACAGTGCATGGACCACTTGCAACAATTAAAGAACTGAATTTCGGCAAAGTTGGTAATAACACAAGTGTACGATAAAACATAATTCCTAACTAGTTAACTAAGTACAAGTTATGCTATAATAATTATAGTGAGTAGCTGCATGTCAGGTTATAATAGGAAGCCTAAAAACCTGCTGGCTGGTGAAAGATAGCGTTTATGCCACGCATGCATGCATGGGCCTTGTTTCAAGTTGTTTGTATCTGCGGATGTGTATATATATAGTATACCTGCAACCATTTATTCACACATTTTCTTATGTTTTCAACAGGCGTGTATACAGATATGGCTTGCAGTCGCGCTGTGTTTTGATATTTTAGTGAACCTCGTCACATCGGACATCACTTCCAATCCCCGCCCTCTCATCCTCCAAACTTCATCCCACTGTTGCGTCGTCGTCGACAGCTTCCACAGCCCCTCCAGACCGGAAGTCTTGACGGATCAGGTCGACTGCCTCAGAGGAGGAGGAACTGGAGGGACCTCCACGAGAAGACCACCAAACCCCGGTGGGTACAACTCGATGATGCACGTCGACAGTTCCACCCCTGTTCTATCGGACATTCCAGCTCTGGACCACCTCCACCTCCACCACCGTAGTAGATCATCGACGGAGGAGAATCCCTCCATCGGGGGCGAGGATGGGGAGGCGTCCGCAGGGGGTGTCGGGGTTGACGATGGACTGGTGAATGGGGGCGGTGGCGGAGGGGGAGGGGGAAGCAGCGAGGACGCCGACGACGGAACAGGAAGTGGCGGCGAGGACAATCCGTTCAAACCTCGCAAGATCCGACGAAGTCGAACGACCTTCACGACCTACCAGCTGCACCAGTTGGAAAGGGCCTTCGAAAAGACACAGTACCCGGATGTCTTCACCAGGGAAGATCTGGCTCTGCGGCTCGACCTCAGTGAGGCCAGGGTCCAGGTTGGTGCATATGCATGTCTATGCATGTATATAGTATACGTATACGTATGCATGTATAATGTATTGTATGTTCCACGTTACAATTTACGATAATGCATTGCATGCAGTAGGATACTGCGCCGTTAACAGGATGCTGCATGCAGGGCCGTTTTAAGGAGTTTTGGGGCCCTAGGCACAAACCCTAATCCTAAACATATCCACGAGTCTAATCTACTCTAGCCAAATCAAGGTTTCTGGGGACGGAGAACAAGTATTTACACACACATTTTTGTCGGTCGATTGCTCGAGACGTGTAGCGCCGAGACGGGAGGGCTATGGGAAAGGAATGTCCGAATGTGTCCCTCCATGAAGTCAGAAATTGTTGAATTTTCACATTGCATTTTAAGCTGCCATCTTTACAAAATTGCTCAACATTCGCAGTGATGACATGCCTAGTCTAAGACTTCTATGATTGTTCTTGCAATTATAATAATTCCTTATTCAGTTTCCACATTGTAATGATAGGCCACATGCAGCATTGTAAGCTGGGATCTAAGCAAAATTACAGATTATTATTTCAGTGCTGATTACAAGAGTGGTTGAAAGTTTCAATAAAATTAATATAATTATTATTACAATCATAATTTCTTGACGTATCAAATTCAGCAACTCAGTTCTGCTGCTTCTGGACCATTAGGCCAACAGCATAATAGGCCTAGTAGCCTAACGAATAACTGCAGACAGCTCTAGGCTATAATTATATAAGACCTACTTTCTTGCATTGGAATTGGCTTATTCCCGCGCGTTGCTAAAAAGGCTTGTATTGTTGACCATGGAAAATAGGCCTATACAGTTCTCGGAATTGCCACAAATGTTACACAAACCAAGGAAGAACCGCCAAAATCTGGAAGTCATGTAGTAGGCCTAATGATGCTGTTTTACTAAGTGTTCAAGTAACAAAACCTTTTTAAATTTCGACAGTTTTAAATTTGAAAGGTAGCACTAAAAAGTCGAAAATTGGTTTTACAAAAATAGTACTTGTACAAATATTAACAGTAAATTATACTCATTGTAAGATGATTGTATCATATTATTACATTAATAGATTTTATCGTCGTAATATCATACAATAGTAAATAATATCACGGTATATTACTAGAGTTCGTGTATTATACAATAATGTAAGCAGCAATTCAAACTTATAATTTGGTCAAATGTTTTGGGTAGTCATTTCTGGGTGAAGTTCCTTCCACACTGGGAGATGCTTAGATTAAACACTGAACGTAACCCGATTCCCGTCTCAAACTCTCAGTCTCAGATATAGAGTGCCGGTACTCTATTCATGCCTTCTATGGGCATGTGTGTCATTTTGTTACGTTTATTAATATTGATAGAAGAACCTAGGCCTATACACAGCTAGAGCACAGCAATCTTTGTATTACAAGTGTACTGTGTAAAATAAATTTAAGCTTAGCACACGTTAAAGTTCGTATAACATGTTGCTAATTTGTTATGCAATGTAGCATTTTGGGTCGCCGCGGGGCCCCCCTGTTGCGCGGGGCCCTAGGCCCGGGCCTCGCGGGCCTGTGCCTTAAAACGGCTCTGGCTGCATGCTTAATTGTATATATAAAGAATCTTTTAATGTATCAAAAATCGAACAGAACGTGAAATTTCAGCGTCATTGGTGCACAGTTGTTGATGCAAGCTGCCATGTATATAGGCCTGCTATGCATTAATTGACCAAGCCTAAGCGGAACTGAAAACTATAGGGCGTACTGCGCGAGGGAAAGAATGAGAGAAATAAAGAAAAGTGATTGAGTGAGAGAGTGAGAGTGAGAGAATGAGAGAGTGAGAAAGAAAAGTGATTGAGTGAGAGAGTGAGAGTGAGAGAAAGAGAGAGAATGAAAGAAAAGTGATTGCGTGAGAGAGTGAGAATGAGAGAAAGAGAGAATGAGAGAAAGAGAGAGTGAGAAAGAAAAGTGATTGAGTGAGAGAGTGAGAGTGAGAGAAAGAGAAAGAAAAGTGATTGAGTGATAGAGTAAGAGAGTATAAGAGTGAGAGAGTGAGAGAAAGAGATGGAAAGATAACGATGGAGAGAGGTGGAGAGAGAAAAATATAAATATGCAAAGGATAAAAGTTAGAGGAAGAGTCCCGCAAACAAACTATACGATAACTGACATACACACAGACAGACACACAGACAGACACACAGACAGACACACAGACAGATTGACATAAATATATATATATATAGACGCGTTTACATGCAACTTGACAGAGACTATCGCGCGCCTGCAGGGAACAATCCGACATAAATATATAGTCCCACAGGGAAACATACAAACAGACGGACAGACGGAAATACAGTCAGACAGACATACAGACGCGTATACACGGATTTTGACAGTCTATCGCGCGCCGGTAACAATGCGGCATATATAATCCCACAGAGAAACAGACGGACAGACGGACAATAGACAGACGGACAGATGGAGGGACAGATAGACAGACATAAAAACAATAGGAGGTATGCTATAGCTGGTAAGCAGTTAGTTATCGTCGTGGATTGAAAGCCTTCCACGCATGCAGCAGCTTAACAAGCGCAGCAAGATGTCCGCTAAACTCCTCCTAAGACGGTTAATTATCTCTCGCAGGGTGCATCGCTTTATCTTCCTCTCTCCATCGTCCCTCTATGCAGTGGGGGTGGGGGGTACATGGACGTCTTCCCCTCCCCCTCCTTCTCATTCTCCTACGCTCCCTGTATCGTCCAATGGAACTCCCGTAGAGGGACCTTTCTCTCAGTTCAAATGAATTTGTTTTCGACGCACCTGCCTTTGCCAAATTGAATAAGATTGACGCTGTTGCGATAATTGATATCACACATGGTCTTATTTTTATCGTAAGAGGATACACACCATGCAATACAATGCAATGAAATGTGCATGTAAATTATAGAGACAGCAGCGTTTTCGGAGGCTGCTAAAAAGTTTTTTGTGCTGAACACAATAAGACGCTAATATGGGACAATATATAATGCGGGATCGCATAATAATATATCTAAATGTACACAAATTGCTCTATTGATATATTGATATATACATGTATATCCATGAGAAATTGGCAACGCGTTGACAAAGAAGGCAATCAGTATTTCAGTGATTATAGTTATCCACTTGTCTTCAAACCTTCCAGGCATATTATTTTCGATCAGCGGCTGGGGTTGTTGACCTTTAACCTAGTTATTAAGCTCCTTTAATGGTCCGGATGAAGTCTTGACCACCAGCGGTTTTAGACCGCTATTGTATAAGAACCCCTGTTGACGTTTTGACATAAATATAACAGCTTTGACATATTTTACGACTTACACTCTATTAGATAATTATATATATAGACTATATATGTATGATCTGATATGACTCATTCAAACCATTGCATAAATTGAGTGTATACCGATGTGTATACATTTTCTCCCGAAGTGTTAGTTTGCATGGGGCGAGCCCCTGCAGGGCATGCTAACATTGCTAAGTCTATAGCCTATTTCGGTTGAAATTCGAATCTGCAGCCTGCACTATATATATAATTATAGACTCGTAGTAAAAAATCTTCATCGCTGTTATCTTCGCCAATATCACCATTTTTAATTTCATCTACAGTTATTCTACGATTTGTTCCATGAGTTATAATATACTTTTAGACATAATACAAATACCTTCTAAAGCTCATATAGCTGCTAATAAACGTTTACGTTGAGATATCAGTTTACGCCGTGAAGTTGCTTAACCCGTTTTCACCCAGGGAATTTATTTTCAAATTATTTATTATGATCACGTCCGGCTTTCGAAAGACAAATAAGTAAGCAAGCATGCAGACGTAGCCTTCATTCTCACTAATGAGTGACATATAGTTTGCATATATAGTTTGCTTCTCTTTAAGAAAGGATACTGAATAAGATATTGTCGACAAACTTATATAGCCTATGGGTGCACAGTGGATTAATATATATATATATAATTTATATATATATATATATAATTATGCTCTGTTTATATACAGTAATTATGTATACAAGAGGTCGTTGGGTCGGCTGTCCACCTTCTAAGGGATACGTGGCATTGTATACCTATATATATATGCCCACACGTATTATTGTTGTTGCCTGCATGGATCATGTGGCATTGAAAAGAAGCAACTGTGCCATAATATAGCTCAATAATAATTGAAAACGGCAGCTTGAGATTAGCGTGGCACTTTCGCATTCTGTATGTGACTCGTCTCTAAGGGTGCTCAGGTCTCGCCTCCGGTCACGTGTTTCCGGTTTTCCAGCTCGTTATCTTTGATTTCTTTGGGAAGATGATGCTTCTGCAGTCCCGACGAGTTGTTGTTGTGAGCTGTTATGAAGGACACTCAAGGTTAAAATTATCACCTGGGATTCTGTCGTCTGTTGTTCGGATCTTAATAAAATCAGACAAATCAGAGAAAGACATGCATGGTGACCACCCATCATTATCTATACAACGTTATCCTGGAATAGATAAAAGGCAGGGGCGGATCCAGGGGTCGAATCCGGCCATGGCCCCCTCATTTAGAAATTTCTTTATTTTTGACCAGCTATTGTGGCTCGGAAAGTTGACGTGATCCCCACCCAGGCAATTCCGTATGTCCTCCCAACACCCACGAAGTCCGTACACGGGTCCGTACGGCTAAAAAAGGTCATTTGATTTTTCGGCGACCAAGACTAAAAAAATTCCTGTCTTAAGACCAAACATTTTGCTCCCCCCTTCGAAAATTTCTGCATCCGCTCTTGTAAAAGTTAATGACAAACGACTTATGAGAGAAATACTTACCTATTAGGCCTATAATAGTTTTTTGTATAGTAAAAAGATATATAATGCACGTAGTAGTCGTCACATATAAACCCACGCCTATAAAATGGGAGAGTTAAAAGAAAAAACTGCTTGCAGGTATATGGCTTAGTTCTCTATATTTGTATGAATCTTGGAGCAAATTATAACTGAAATACTTGACTGACAATAATATTATTGCTATATAAGTAGTAAATATGTTACGATTTATCTATTGGCAAAAACATTAAATTAACTGGGCTATACGCTATTTTAAATTCATTTGATAGACGCAAGATGTTATAATAGCCTACTGATATTTTAGTGTAAAATACAGACCTTACGAATTAAGCTTTTTATGAACGTCGTCTTACCAAAATTAATTTCTATCTTTGAATGTATTTCCTATAGGCCTAGTTGCTTTTTTCATTGCAAGCATGAGTCTGAAATTGTGTAGCGCCTTTTCGAGTTGTAGACTATGCATTAATGCATACAATTCACATGCAGTTTTTTTGATGTCTTCATGTCGATTGTAATTTCAACATCATATAACTCTTTTGATCCCTGTCTATTTATGGCTCTGTTTGTCTCTCTCTCTCTGTCTATCTGTCTGTCTGTCTGTCTGTCTCTCACTCTCTCTCCTTTCCATTCTCTCTCCCTTCTCCTTCTCTCTCTCTTTCTATGTATGTTTGTGCGTCTGTCTGCCTGTGTCTCTACCTCTCCTTTTCTCTCTTCGCTACTTTTATCTCTCTATTTGTCTTTCTTAATCTTTGTCCTTCTATCTCTTTCCGTCGCCTCCTTCCTTCTGCGTATATCTTCGATCCACCACTGCCATGTGATCTCTCCCTCGCTCTCTGTCTGCTTATCGGTGTGTCTCTGTGTGTCCCAGTCTGTCTGTCTGTCTCTGCTTCCGCTAATTGTATTTATCTCGTCGAGTCAGAATTTAAACAGTACGTCAATTACCGAACGATGGTTGAGGCAATAACGACGACGTCGGTTGATCGTGGTGATCATAGCTTAGTGACCGCAGTGGCCAATCGTCTCTCGTGCCTGCTAATTCAGCAATTTTGCAATCTAATAAAGTCCGTCTTATGCCACGGAGTAGGAGGAGGAGGAGGAGGAGGAGGCGAGCGACGGCGGCCCGGGTCCCAGCTCGACTCCGGGCGCTGAGTCGCGAGGGGACGCCCAGCGACCGGGGGTGTCCCTGCGGGCGGCTGCAGAGTAGTCTGCCTTGGCGAGAGGGGAGGGAGGTGGTCCTGCCTGGCCGGCGGCGATTTAAGTCCCGTTTCCGTCGGCCGGGCGTCATTAGGGCGATGTCTGAACGGCGAGCACAATATGACAAATTCAATCACGCGGTAATTTGGACCGTTCGAAGGAGGCCGACAGCGGACGGTAGGCAGTGAGACATCCAGACGTACGGACGGTGATAGAGGGAGGCAGGGAGGCGAACGGAGACGGGCAGGGAAGGATAGGTGAGGGAGGGACGCAACCGCAATATGAGAGAGGAAGATTAATGGTCGGATGGATTAAGATTTCGGATCTGCGAATGGTGAAAGACGGGGGCAGAAATCTTGGGGCGCTGCGTTCGCGCCGTGCGGGAGATTGGGGGCCTCGTCGTCGCCGGCTTTCATATGGGAGTCGTGGGAGGGAAATCCGTGGACGGAGAGTAGCCCAGAGGGCCGGCTAATGTCAACCACTTTAAGCCTCGGCCTCTTGCAGTCTCCTTAAATAAGCAATTGGCGGCGTATAGGTCGAGGAGCCCCGACCAGCAGTTGACGCCTTCGAAGTCATTAGATGGACAGACGTGTTGATAAGAAGCAGTTTTACAATATTTGTCAACGCACTCAATCATTCGAGAGAGGATACACGCAGAACAGGAAAGAGGCAGAGCTAGCGAGTGACTGTGGCACAGAGGAAGAGAGAGACAGACAGACAGACAGACTGACACACAGGCAGACGCACAGGCGGACACACAGACAGACACACACAGATAGACACACAGACTGACACACAGGCAGACGCACAGGCGAACACACAGACAGACACACACAGATAGACACACAGACAAACACACAGACAGACACACACAGACAGACACACAGACAGACACACACAGACAGACACACAGACAGACACACAGGCAGACACACAGGCAGACACACAGGCAGACACACAGACAGACACACATCCAGACACACAGACCCACAGACAGACACACAGACAGGCACACAGACAGACACACAGACAGACACACAGACCGAGAACCAAAGCAGTGGACCAGAGAACGATTCAACGATATACATACAATTATACACACGTGAAATTCCTGCTGCCAAAACCGTGCGGTTCGTTAAGAAGAAAGAAAAATAGCGAAGAGTAGATAGCTGGACGGACGGATGTATGGTGTCCGGACAATTCGTCCCCGGACAATTCGTCCCGGACAATTCGTCCCGGACAATTCGTCCCGGACAATTCGTCCCCGGACAATTCGGACCGGACAATTCGGACCCGGACAATTCGGACCGGACAATTCGGACCCGGACAATTCGGACCGGCTATAGCCTACTTTAGCCAAGTGAGGTAACGTGTTATATTATGTTTAGGCCTACATTTGCTTTGAGAACAATGAAATAATTTTCAATTTCGAATTGAATTTTAATGCGCAGCAGTATCTCCGGTCATCTGTATACGGTAATGGTGTCCGGGACGAATTGTCCGGGACGAATTGTCCGGGACGAATTGTCCGGGGACGAATTGTCCGGGACGAATTGTCCGGTCCGAATTGTCCGGGGACGAATTGTCCGGGACGAATTGTCCGGGACGAATTGTCCGGGGACGAATTGTCCGGGAACCCGGATGTATGGGTAGGCCTATACGTCCTTGGTACGGTTGAATGCATGGAAGGATGGGTGGATGGATGGTTGGTTGGATGTATGGATTGGTTGGTTGGATTGGTTGTTGCTTTTGGGTATGTGTATATGAATAAGGAGAGAGTACCGAGAGACATGGATAGACAAAGAGACAGAGAGACACAGGGAGTGAGACAAATACGAATGGACTGACAGATAAAGGAACAGTAACCTATAAAAACTGAATGATGTGCATTGTGCATGGTTGCTGCAGATAGTATATTTGCTTGCAGCTTGTTTGGTAAAGACCGTCTTGGCCAATGATTTAGTAAGCTACAAAGACAGACAGACAGACAGACAGACAGAGACAGACAGACAGAGACAGACAGAGGCAGACATAGGCAGACAGCAGGAGGAGGCGGAAGAGAGAGAGGCAACGATAGGAAAGAGGAAGAAAATGTTGGATGCGCGGGAGGGAGAGGAGCCGAAAGAAGAGGAGGCGGCAGAGAAAGAGGACCAGAGAAGGAGGCATGGAGAAGAGAAGGAGGCATGGAGAAGAGAAGAAGCACGAGAACAGACTGCAGGGAGGGAAAGAGGGGAAACGGGGAAGAGGGTGGGGGGACGGGCGGGAGCGCAGCGGGCGCGAGTCGGCTAATTGACTGCGCCAGAAAGCAAGTCAAACATCGTTCGCGTTCATCAAATAACGGCCGGTATTGAGTTAGGATACAATTTAGTTCAATTTGCCTCAAAGAACCCAATCAAATGTCCATTATGTCTTTGATACGGTCGATAATTGCTGCATCCTTTGTTGATTTCGCTCCTCACCGAAGACGTTTGCAGCTCTCACCGTTCCCACAGCAACTCAGATCTTGCGCCTCTCTCTATACATATACACACCGGTCGACTGTTGGCTGACGAAAACGAAGGCGCTATATAAAAATTCCAATTTCCATCCGAATCTCGTTTTAGTCTAAACGACGCTTATTATTGGATCCGTTCAATTTGATTTTCACGGCGATTATCTTCCGTGAGGGCAAAAACTCCGGCGAAGAAAATTCGGTTAGCCGTAGATCAGATGTAAAATGATTGATTCGTTTATAGGACGTTCTCCCCCTCTCTTGCGAGTCCTACGTACTTTCGCAGGATTTTCGCACTCTGCTTCTCGCACTTTCGTGATTTAAGTAAATTTGTGATTTATGTATAGGCCCACCGACAAATTGTCTTATGCCCATCCTTAGTGTGGCCATCGTATAGAGATCTATAGCCTATATCAATGCAGATTTCGCGTTGTCTGTATAGGCCTACACATAAATGACTGCAGTCTGACTTCTGGAAGTCGAATTGAAATTTAGGAGTGGACCTGTAGTCCTGTACGCCTACAGGGGCCGTTACATAAATTTTTGAAGTAGCAAAACATTTTGGTCTTGGCATTTAAAAATTTTTCGTTCGTCTTTCGCCTCTAGAATCTGATTACGTTTTTTTAGTCTTCCTTCCAAAGATTTCTAGAAACTAATGCAACTCTGCTATTTGAAAGCTGATAAAGCTGATGACCTTTCAAAAAGTCTTTTAAAAAACCATAGATCTCCGGCTATTTAAAAGCTGATGACCTTGCTTTTTTTGCAATGTAGCCTAAAGGCGTTTTCTCTCACCATTTCCCGGTTTACCCGTACATAAATTGAAATTCGAAAGCTTGAAATCTAAGGAGGGCCACGTCCTGTGCAAATTTCTTAATGGGCCATGACCGGATTGGTCCTCTGGATCTGTCTCTGGGCCTCTCCCTCCATCCCTCCCTCGTCCATCTCAAGCAGGGGACTCGCTCGGATACGCTGCTGTCCCCATATCGAATCGAACGGTTAATATAATGCGTATTATAACAAAGTATGTTCACTCAGATGTATTATTTAACATCATCAGCAGTGGCGTAGACAAGAGGGGGTTCGGGGGTTAAACCCCCCCCATTGGCCTAGGAAAATTTTCTAGGGTTATTTATCCACTTAAATAAGAAAAAATAAACAATTGCTTATAGTAACAATTGTTTTTCTTACTTTATTCCCTTTGTTACTTTATTCCCTTTTTTTATTTACGGTAGTACTGTTGGGTTGGTGTCAGAACTCAGAAAGGGCATCCGGCCAGGCCAAAAAACCTCCCATCATAAATTCCTGGCTACGCCTCTGATCATCAGAATAATGATCTTAGTAATTTTATCAGTTGCTGAAAGCTTACTACAGAGGTAGCTTATTTAGATCAAGATAGCATTGATGAACTGAAATAAAGATCTATTCGTGCGTTGTAGATTGGCTCCCGAGGGTGATACTTATTGGCTGTATATAATCCCAAATAAGTGGGTCCGTTGAGAAAGGGGTGGGGTGCGGGGCAGCCTAATTGACATCCAGCCGGAATCCCTTCGCCGTCCACCCCATTCACCGTTCCCTGCAGGGGTCCGCCGAGATGAGCGGGGTCGATAGACGGGCAGATGGTCAGCCACGATCCATTCGTTGAACTGATTTCACGAGACAATTAGAGCACAAACGCCCCTACTTAGATCAGTGGAGACTTTGCAAGGGAGGGAGCGGGGAGGGGGTGGGGGAAGGGGGTTCGGTCGCCGCCGCCGGTCGAACAATTGCCTCCTCACTTGAGGATTCAATTATCTCTTCTCCTCTTTTCTTCCAGTTTGTAAAAATCGCGTTTTCCGCACGAGAATCATTCTGCTGCTCCGTCGGTCATCGTCCACTTGAAAATAATCCTTCCTTCCTTCCGTTATCCCCTTTCTTTTGTTATTTCTTTCTTTCTTCCATTCCTCCTTCGTTCGTTCGTTCGTTCGTTCGTTCGTTCCTTCCATCCTCCCTCCCTTCCTTCCTTCCTTCCTTCCTTCCTTTTTTCCTTCCTTCCTTCCTTCCTTCCTTCCTTACTTACTTACTTACTTACTTACTTCTTTCCTTCCATTCCTCATTCGTTCCTGTTTTCTTCCTCCCATTCCTCCTTTCTCCCTTCTTTCCTCTTATATAGCTTGTGAGGTGTTTGAACAAGATGGTTCGGGCTATAGTGGGACCTCTGTATATACCATTGACCAGCATATATAGACGTTTTGCCTCCTGGAATCATGCAGCTGCCTATAATTTTATAACATTCTAAAACACATCAGCGCTCTATAAACAATAATATATTATGTCACCTATACAATCAATCCTTTCTCTGATTCTTTACCGCAGGCGCTTGAAGATCATTCTATACTCAATCGATCGCATTACTAGTTTGCCACCATCTATAGAGTAGACTCTCCTTAATTGAGTTGTAGTGCACCGGTGCTATACTTAGACTTGCAATTACATTGTAGGCCTATAGTTAATGTGCAGGTGCAAAAATGTGAAACCAGAGCCGGGCGTCAGACAGCCGCATGCAGAAGTCAAAGGGCGCCCAGTTATATAAGATACTGGCAAAAATTTCGACTGCACAAAGGAACACATGCAGCATGCATGCGCTATATATAAGAGGACCAGTATATTTTGAGTCATGCACGTGTTCCGAACTTTTCATCGTCTATTGAAAATGTATCATATATAGCGGATGCGTGAGAAAGGTGATCGACGACGTTTTTCTGGTGTAACTATAATTGTGCTCTTCTCTTTGAATCAGGTTTGGTTTCAGAACCGTCGTGCGAAATGGCGGAAGCGAGAGAAGATGTTGGGTCACGACAGTCCCACTTTCTTCTCGTCCGATGGATGTTCCCTCGGGGCGTCCTTCGCCGTCTCCAATCCACATCTCAACACCGGTCCCGACCCTCTCATCGCCGCCCGCCTGGCCGCGGTCGTCAACCCCCTCTTCACCCTCCAGCAGGCCGCCGGACTCGTCGGGCCCCACAACGGTGGAGGACCGGGTCTTCTTGGACAACGCAGACATCACTACATGCCGTATGGTAACAAGACGGACCTACAGCGCCCCTTCAGCGGGTCCTTCCTGCCGTCCTCTGCCTACCACCACCATCACCACCACCAGGCGAGATCCTACCCGCCAAGTTCGTCGCCCAACTCCTTCCTCGCTTTGGCGTCGGTGGTCCAGCGGATGACCGCGCAGGCCTCTTCCTCACCGCCACCACCGGAAATGCTTCGGTCCCACCACTGCCCAGTGCTGCAGTCCAGGATGGACGGTGGACCGCGACCTCGGACGCCGGGACTGCAGCAGTCGACGACGGATCGACTGGACGTGAGGAAGTCCAGCATCGACGCGTTGAGGTTGAAGGCGAAAGAACATCTCAACCAGTTCCAACGGTTAAGAGGGTCGAGTTCACCGGAAGTACATTCACCGTCGTAACGGGAGTGTGGCGATTACGATGCAGATAATAATTATGTAGTTTCTGATAATTTATTGTCACTGAGGGTTCGGATGCATGGGAGGGTCTTCAGGAGAGCCACGGTAGGGTTATATAACGTCCCTGTAACGTCCCTGTGTATACGCTGAAACCCTTGTGACCAATTAACGTGTCTTCCAATCACATTCCAATTATTTTTACGAGAGGAAATTTGATACCGTATCTTACAATGATGGTGCCCACTGCACTGCTGAGCTTGCAGTTGGTCACCGCTTGTCCTCTCTTTCGCTCGCTGGAAAGTTGGCGCATGCGCGCCACCATTGACTGACTTTACTGTGAGACAATTATTTATGACTTTCATCATGATTAATTTTGTTTCAGCAGCAGCAGCAGCTGAGGCGTCATCTTTATTAAAGCAATCAGTATTATTTCTTTCACCACTGTTGTTCCTTAAATATGTTTGATTTAAGTTTTAAGATGAAGCAGCGGCTTGGCAGTCGGGCGTATACTCAGTTTAATGGGTTCAGTCAATCGGGAGTCCTCTACTATGTATGGCCGGTGCATGTGTCGTTAAACATTGGTCATCAACAGAGAATAAGTATTTATTCGCTGCTACAACATACAAATAATTAAACAATTACAAAATAGTTAAATAATTAAATATGGGTTGACGGACATAATATTTAATTAGACGCATGGTTACATTTCAACTCTAACGATGACCGAAAATTCCTATAGTTATGCTGCTAAATTTTCGGAACTGCATGCAGTGTTCAGATGTCAATTAAATTAGACTAATGATGTAATCTTGCGTATACACCTATGACGTCACCACTGCATGTATAAGTGGTTGTACATAATTGTACTAACCGTCATCAATGCGCACTCCTCAATTGCTCTAGTTTAACTTAGCGGAGCTGGCGTGTGTGGGCGCGAGCGCTCGCGTGTGCGTGCGTACGTGTGTGCGTGTGCTTGTGTGTGAGTGAGTGAGTGAGTGAGTGAGTGAGTGAGTGAGTGAGTGAGTGAGTGAGTGAGTGAGTGAGTGTGACTGCGTGTCCGTGCGCGTGTGTGTGTGTTCCGTGTAACATCCTATAATGGCTTCGCGCATTCTGTTTTCACAGCCGAGATCAATACGCAGAGATAAGACGAGTGCAAAGTCGCCAACTCAGTTATCAACCGCCTGAGAGCTCAGTCTTCGTATACGAAATATATCCGAAGTCTCAGGTTGTCAGAACCGGTCAAGTTCATCATGGCTCATGATCTGAATTGTTCTTATACGCAAACTGGCCATCATGCACTGACGAGCATAAAACAGTTTTATCGGTCGTAATTACGGCTTATTTATCCACAAGTGTTTTCCCATCTCGTGCAAGGCACGTCTAATGATGGCGTTATGCGACCCAGACCATTAAACTCTCGTGGCCATTTCCAGTGGGAGATCGGCCTCTGACGGAACAGCAGAAGCTAGAGTCAAGTGACATAGGCGGCGACGACGTCGTTACCAGCGCGTCCACTACAGTAGTTGCCAAATAAATGATGGCGATCACGTCGGAAACTGCGCAAAGATTTAAGATTCGGCGATTCCGGTCTGCAGAGGAGGCCGAAAAGAAATCCGGTCAGATCCGGACCATCGGAGGACTGGGCCGAACGAAGACAGCTAAATGGCCGACCGTATTAAAGGTTGCCAGTGGAATGGAGTGCGTGTGCATTAGGCGCGTCGGCCACGGCGCTGCACCGTCGTTCGTCGGGAGATTTATTATCGCGACCGCGGTAGCTTTAGAGATCAGGGTAATTGCTTTGATAGCGCAGATAAAGCAGATGAATGGCAAATAATTACGAATGCTATATACGCCATCAATTTGCGATAAACGATTCTGGTCGACTCCGCGATTAGCAAACAGCTTAGCAGATTATTAGTAGGTCCCGACGTGTTATTAATTACACCATAGGCCAATAAAAGCGATTTGCTGGTGGTTTCAATTTTCATGCAGGCCAACACTGGTTCTTAGCATATAAATAATGGGGCGCGGTGGTGTAGCGGTGGCGTCGTTGCCTTGAAACCGAAAGGTTCGAGGTTCGAATCCACCTCAAGTCGCCGCGTAGGGACCTTGGGCAAGTCCTTCACTCGCTTGCTCAGCGCTTCGGCGTGAAACTCCGATGCAGTGTCCGCTCTGCAGTCGGGAGCGCCTCTGAGTAGGGAGCTTGAAGGGGCACTATAACAAGTGGGCATACAAACAAACAAATAAGTTATCACACTTTGTATGAGTTGAAATGGGTAGCCTACACTCACAGCACGTATAGTATAGTTTCATGTGTCGTGACGAAAATTATTAGTATATATCGTCCTCCTCCTTCTTAATAAGGCTTTGGACTGGCACTTTATTATATCTACCGTAGGACGTCAGTATATCATCGTTCATTAGGAGATTAAGTATAGACATCTATGTAGTTTCCGTTCAACGACGCGCTATGATAATTATTGGTGTCGCCCTCCTCCTTTATCCTTGTCTTGACTGGCACTGCGAGTGGAAGCTGTGACGACTCTACTATCTCAATCACAATCTCAATCAATCTGTATTGACCACCATGACAATAATGCTAGCACGCAGTTGACAAAATTCAGGTTGTCAATAGGTAAACCCAATGGAAGAGGATTCCGTTTTAAACAGGAATCTCTTATTTACATTAGTTATTAATCAATCATTATAGGCCTACATTAATGGTCACCATTTAATCATATATCTTCATACATGTAGTCGTATTATAAACTGTCTTGTATTCATGATTGGTCCTGAGCCCGTGGTGAAAGTCAGTGGCGGCGCCAGGATTTCAGTTTTGGGTGGGCTGAAGCCTCTATAGAGGAAATTTTCCTTTTTCATCCGCGAAAATTTCTGACGACTTTTTTTAGTCATCCGACCGAAATCTCATGACAATATTCCATTTTCATCCGCCTTAATTTTTGACAAACATTTTTAGCCATCCGCTCAAAAATCGTGGAAATATTAAAGTTTAGCATGTAAAAAAACCGGATGGACTTTTTAGGGGGGGGCTTACCATTTTATGGGGGGGCTTAGCCCCCTCTAGCCCCCATAGCGCCGCACTGGTGAGTGACCGCATTGGTAACGATTTATAAATATTCGCTTTAAACTGTTTTTAATACATAAGCTTAATGGATGGATGCGGTTGTTATTGTTATCATTCCGCTTATAATTTAATCCGCCACGAAATCGATAAACGACCCATTTATATCTAAGAATCGGTTTCAAGAAATCGTCCTCTTAAATACTCCTCGCAATGTCGGCGAATATTGCATCAGAAAGGATTACCTCAAATCCAACAACACTACATGTCCCGCACCACTCTGCAGCTCATCGGGCTCCTCCCCTGCCCCACTGGAAATCCGAGCTGACTTGCGTTGACGCAACTCTCACGAGTATCTGTGTCACTACCATCGTGTTCCCTTTCCAATGGGACTCGCTTGGTTCCGCTAATAATCGCAATTGAACGAATCTTACCCGTTAAATGCTTCAACAGTGTCGGCTTGCATTAATTCGGTAACGAGCGGCGCTGGTGTGGTGGGTGCTTGCATTTGCCTGGTGGACTTTTCTTTCTTTCTGTCCGCGCTGCAGAGAAAGTCGAGTGTTCGTTTTCGAAATTTCCGCCGATCGATGTAATGTGCTGCATCTGGTGTCAATTGACCGACTGCATGCGAGGACAAATCGCAGAGGCGAAAACTTGAAGTCGATGTTTGCAGCCGCCTAAAGTCAGCCTATAGATAATCTGTTCGAATTGTTGCATGTAATTATATTCAGCAGTTACAGTAAGACTATGAATTTGGTTAGAAGATGTAGGCCATATGTATTTAAGATGACAAATCATTAGGCTATAGTGGAGGAATAAGTTTGAACGTATAGAGTTCGTTAAACCTATAAGCCTCTAGGCCCTCTACAATACTACAATGCAATTTATAGCCTACATCTAAGACACCTGGCCACAGCTGCACGCTGGCAGATAATTTATAGGCTATATAGGACAACCGCAATAAACGCAGATTTTGAGTAAACACATGAGGCAGGAAATGAAAGACAATATTTACAATTTATCAAAAGATCAAATAGTTTCCATAAATTGTCATGTGTCAAGTCCGCACTGACACCTCTGTTTCTCGCGTTTTAGCATATAATATACGCCAGATGCACGCAAGCAATACAATGTCATGCATGTGTTGCATAAACAAGTTACAAGCAGCTGCTTTTGCAAGGTGTCCGCCTATTTTAATTTGGCGCAACTCTCAGCCAAGGAGAGACTTCTACATCCAAGCTCCTTCGTCTATCATTGCGTAGGATGATGGTTCCTGGGGCGTAAGCGACCTCCGGCGTGTCCGTGCACGTTATCACCAATTTGCTGGAGCTAATGCTGTTAGGGACCGTCAGGAGCCCGCCTCTCGTTAACGACGTCACAATTCGCTTTGACAATAAACAGCTCAGAGGTGCAAGGCATTATGGGCAAAATGACCGTCAATTTTCACTAGATCTGTGCAAATGGCTGCCTCGAGTGACGCTGTCTGTCTGTTGCGAAACATCAGAGAGCGCCTGACGAACCCGAAAATGAATTAGCGTATACCAGCACCTTGGGCGCCTGTAGCTCTCTGGATATTTATGAATCCACCGACGTATAATCGACTCAATAATGGTTTTATTCAGTTTACGGATTGATCATTTTGGAGTTTATTGCATTCTGCAGACTCTCTCAGCGATAGGCTACTGTCATAGTATAACCTTAATTGGTGAGGCGACGGATAACGTGTCTATCTTTAGCCTCCATATGTCAATGATTCATAAACTTAGCTATAGCGTGACTATCCGAAGCCGCCTCAATGCACATGTCAATTATTCATATTATTATGCTACCCTATTATAGCGTAAAGTATGCAACTATGTATATGTAGTAAATTCTTCATTCCTGGACTTGCAAATATGCAAAGGAACATGAAGCATCGCTATTGTACATCGAGGTATAAAAAGTGGTAATAAAAAATGAAAAACTAAATCACAAGTTGAGTGAAACGACTCTTAATGAGATGATATTAGTGTGAAGCAAGTCGTCAATAGAGTAGGCTATATCATCATTCTGGTGATGAATCCCTTAACAGTCAAGAATCACAGTTTGTTATCTCTATAGATCATGTGAGCGGCCGGGTGTCTATAGCGAGGAGATGCTCCCAGTTCGTGTTTTTTAAAGTTTATTAGTCAATATTATACAATCCTTCGAAGTCAGATTTCAAGCTTCTGAGACATGCTAGGCCTAATGGAAAGGTTTGTATAATAAATCTACCTTAGTATTAGACCTACACTTCGTATCTACGCTACAGAATTTTTAGCTCAGAACTAAACTAAGCTTATGTATAGTTTAAAACGAAACTTTTTGGTAGACTAGGCCTATATGCAATGCGCGAACGATTAGTGTACCAAATCGAAAATTGCTTGTTAACCAATATTAAACATGTTGAGGGGCGATATTCTTGGGATGATGAATAGCACTAGACCCATAAGATTAACTATAGTTAGCATAACTATTATGAATTTAAAGATAAGCAAGTTCAATTATGCCGGAAATTATACATTGACATTGAATTCTCGCAAAGCTTTACATGTAATCATGAAAGACGTGTATTAGACCTAAAATCTTCCAATGACCTCAAATTCACTAAATTTCTGAAAGACCCGAACAGTTTTTTTTTTACCTACGTTCAACGCAAACTTGCGCAAAAGCAATAACTATATACTTCATCACCAGGATGGCGTAGACCTATGCACTAAAAACATTCCGAGAAGTCAATGCGATTGCATGTCCACTTGCCTCTTGATTTATGAAATGTAAAGTTGTGCTAACAAGATCTCAAGGCAAGACAAAATAACTGCATTGTGCTGTTGCTTGGTAAGCATTTCGTCAGCTGTTTTCGACACCAAGGGCGGATACAGAAATTTTCGAAGTTGTGGGGGCCTAAATTTTCGGTCTTGGTCGCCCAAAAATCTGATGACCTTTTTTAGTCGTAGGCTACGGACCTCGTAGGCTATACGGACTTCGTGTGGGCGTGGGCGTGGGCCTGGGCCTGGGCGTGGGCGTGGGGAGGGCCTGCGGGACTACTCATTCGGGGTGGGGCGTCAACTTTTCGAGCCAGAATAGCTGGTCAAAAATAAAAAAAATTCTAAATGGGAGGGGCCATGGCTGGATTGGCCTCTGGATCCACCCCTGACTTGCACCCTTTGCCAATGTCGTTTTGGTTTAAGTTTGTATTGAATTTGTATTTGTGTTATTTTCTGTGAACGGCATAATAATAATAATAATAATAGCATTGCCAACGTCATTTGCGGAACCTTTTGGCTTCGCAGCCATCCAATTCACCAGATGGCTCTCTTGAAAGCGCGGTCGTTGCTCTGTTGGTTTATACCCCTACCTACTCAGTGAGAGAATTGTGGAAAAATAACTGGGGGTTGGACTGTGATCCACTGGGAACTGGGTGTGAAAACAAACTTTACTAGATGGAGCTCTATGAAAGACTGGGAGCTGAAACCCCAAACCCCTCGGCAATTATCACACTGTACCTACTTGTTATGCGACTTATTGGGGGGGGGGGGTTCACCAAGTACGGCCGTGTATCCCAATATATGCGTGAGGTCTACTGGCTTCCTTTCCCGCAGCGCATCTCATTTAGGATTGCATCTTTGGTGTGGCGATGCTTATCAGGCTGGGCACCCTCTTATCGGTGTGAGCTTTGCCTCCCTCTTTCCACTTGCATAGGCCGCCGCGCACTGCGCTCTGCTGTCCATGGTGACTTAATGGTTCCTTTCACTCGCCCTGTAACAATGCAGAGGCGTTCGTTCTTTGTGGTTGGTCCAACAACCTGGAATGGGCTTCCCTTGACTATGCGACACCTCCCAAGCTGTTCTCAATTTCACAAACTGTTGAAGACTGTTTTTTTCGCTTGATCTCGTCCGGGAGCGCCTCTGAGTAGGTACCTTGAAGGGGAGCTATATAAATTATGACTGATTGCTTGATTGATTGAAACTTGTAGTTGTAGGCCTGCGTATAAAATTCATTTAAATTGAACAATGAACATATAATATTATTTTGTTTGCTACCTTTTATTCGGCAGGTAGCGCTGTTTACACCGATTCAACAGGCTATGATAAAATAGTGAACACTCGTAGAATGTTGAATATTGTAAACTTAATAGGGTCCATAATCTACAATTGCATATTCTATAGTTATGAACAGTCTAATAGTCTATGTGTTTGATGTGAACAGTTAATGTGTTTGGCTTGGCCACAACATTTGCCAATGCATTCATTACCAAAACTTTCTTTCACCGAGTCTGTCTTGGAAATTGTTTTATTTTGAAGGCTTAGGACTGTGTGAGCCCTTACATGATATTATAACCTGTCCATTATATGCATTAGTATAATTTATGTTTACTATTATTTAATTTGGCACTTAAAAAATTAATCTGTAATTTAGCTAAGAGTTGTTTTTCTCGTTGTAAACCTACTCTATTTGTCGATTGCTTATTAATATTTTTTTCTTTCTCTCTCTAATGATCCTTATATTCCTACAATTGAATGTGCTGTCATGTTTTTTTTATATTTCACATGAATAATGGGTGGCCCTATTAGCGGGATTGTCCATCCCTTCTGGGTCTCCCCTTCGTAACCAAATTATGTTAAGGTATTGTTAACTGTCATAACTGTATCATGTTTGTTTGTTGTTTTGGCTCAGAAAAATAAATAAAATAAATAAAGAATAAATAAACTCGCAGTGGACCTATTACAATCTCTATATTATTAACTTGTTTAACTAGCCTACACCTATCTTTCACCGACTGATTGTCTTCCAATTCGGTGACTGCAGCTAAATCGAAATAATATCATATACACTGCAAGGCTAGATGCAATAGATAAGGTGGCACAGGTGCTTATGATAGATGCAATAGATAAAGCGCATATATATAGGATAGGGTAATATGCAGGAAACAGATAATAATAGAGGTCAGACTAATCTAAATAGATAAAAGTTGACCAATAGATAAAACAAACTCGTCGATGGTTATAATATTATTTTCAGAGTAAATGGCACGTTTCCGATGACAAACCCTGATACCAGATCACAATTTGCTTAGCCTACTCCTTTTAGTCCCAGAATAAAATTAGTAAATGCATCATTTCATTTTCAACCCCTCCCACTCCCCAAAATAGGACCGTGGCCTACCAATTACCTTGCACTAAAAATGTTTCGTCCAGCTAGGCAGCTTCTTCAATATCAATAAATAAACCACTGTACGATATCTCCCATCGACCAGTGACTGGTGAATTTCCGCCAAACCCTTGCGAGATCGCTGGATCCTTGTTGAACGTGACAGCGAACTTCGGATTTCTCTCGGCGGTCTCTCCTCTTGTCGCGACGTCTAGCTGGGCGTCAAAGAGACTCGTCGAGACCCGGACGAACTCTGGCTTTCCTCCAGCCTCCACCAGTCCCCCGAAGATATCATCCGAGGTTACGGCGTAAAGGTTACTCTCACTGCCGGCCAGATCAAATTTCCAGGTTGTATCGAACTGGACCTGACGAGTCGTCATGTCAATACGATCACCGTGGGTCAAGTAGTGACCAGTGATGCGACGGATCGTGAAGTATTCGGTACCTGTGTCCAGCGATGAACTGGATAAATCTAGAAGGAGAACGCCTGCACGACCAACCACCTGTTGTTGTATACAATGACCCAATGTTATACTCTGTGACTTAACTCGAAATCCACTGAATTTTAAATTAGCTGGTAGCCCTCAAATGAATTCTATAATAACGGTCAGATAGAAATAAAAATAGATTTACGAAAGATTAGCCACGAATAGGAGAACTGTGAGGAGAAAAAGGATTAGCAAATAGGTCATTCATATTTCATAACGCTTTATCTCAACATTATATAGTCACCGTATCAGGGTACTTCTCAGACCGATAAGTATAGGTCTATACATTTAATTGTGACTGAAGCCAAGAAACTAGACAGCCAGTAAAAGCTAGATAAGCATTCCTTAAAAAGACATCAAACAGATCTGCATGCGCAAATGGTTGGAGAATTATTGTGTCTTGCAACGCAATTAAAACGTCAACAAAAGATTTTAACCGCTGTTCAAGTATTAGAATTAAGTTTCCTTGTGTGTTAGACCCCACATTAACACCCTGCACTGTTGCAATATAAAAGAAGAGGGACCAAATGCCATCCGCTTGTTCTATTGATAATGTTGACGATGACGACGACGACGACGACGACGACGACGGCGGCGACGACGACGACAACGATGATGATGGTGATGGTGATGGTGATGGTGATGGTGATGGTGATGATGATGATGGTGATGATGATGATGATGATGATGATGATGATGATGATGATGATGATGATGATGATGATGATGATGATGATGATGATTATGATTATGATGATGATGATGATGATGACGACGACGACGACGACGATGATGATGATGATGATGATGATGATGATGATGACGCTGCCGACGACGACGACGATGATGATGACGACGACGATGACGATGACGATGACGATGACGATGACGATGACGATGACGATGACGATGATGATGATGATGATGATGATGATGATGATGATGATGATGATGATGATGATGATGATGATGATGACGACGATGATGATGATGATGATGATGATGATGACGATGACGATGACGATGACGATGACGATGACGATGACGATGACGATGATGATGATGATGATGATGACGATGAGGAAGAGGGAAAGAAGGAGAAGAAGGAGAAGGAAGAGGAGGAGGCGGAGAGATGGATACCTCTCCTGTCGCCTGTGTGGTGCTGACATTGTAAACGACGAGCGCTGTGTCTTCATCTACACCGAAACCATAATGAACCCCACGTGACAGAGTTCTGGTGTCTGAGAGCATACGAATCAAACGACCCTCGCGACCTCTCTCGCTACAATAATATGTTACACGTGCATCATCATAATGCAAATTCATATGAACGTTAATAATTATGAATTAGGCCTGTGTAATCATTACATCTATACAATAATACATGTTTGTATGCGCACTTGTTATATCGCCCCATCAATCTCTCTACTCAGAGGCGCTCCCGACTGCAGAGCGGACACTGCATCGGAGTTTCACCCCGAAACGCTGAGCAATTGCAAGTGAAGGGCTTGCCCATGGTCCTTACCGGGCGACTTGAGATGAGGTTCGAACCTGCAACTCTCCGGCTGCAAGGCGACGAACTGCACCACCGTGCCCCACACATGTGTTCTGATACATATTCATTTCCTCATATATAGCCTTCTGTCCATTCTTGCCTGTCTCTGTATAGGCATCCCGTCAAAATCGCGCACACAAAACCGCGCACACAAAACCACGCACGATCATAACCGCGCAATGATATGAGGCACAAACAATTTATCGCTCTCTTTTTCGTTATTAGCAATCTTGAATTTAGTTTTTCAGCAACCAAATTTTTAATGCGGATAAATAGCAGTTAATTAATTTCTACTATTTCACGCTGAATGTAAATGTCGTCTATCTGCCTGTCTATCTGTCTGTCTGTCTGTCTGTCTCAACTTGCTACCGTGTAGCCTATGCTTCAGTCACACATATATTGCGTCTCCCAATAATATTCCGATCAGACTTTTGTTATCATAAATACTCACATTATCGACTATCGCATTCTCAGTACCGGTAGTCAGTAATAATTATTTTTATTCTTTCTTTACAACAATTACGCTGACGCAAGAAGGCATAATAATTATTAGCATGAAAAATACCTGAAGTGACTATCGACTGCGTAGGTGTCGAGCATTTCAATGCCACCGAGGGGGTCGTAGATCAAATCGTCTGGTCTCGATTGCTCACCGTCTGCGAAAGCTCCGTTGAGTAAAGCATCGTAGCTTACGCCACCTGTCGATATAAACGGATGAATTGAATGGGAGACTCTGTGTAAATGGCGGCTAATAGGTGGCGCCACGTTGCCATCTACGTAAAAGAGGCACTTCCGGTTAAATTAAATCACAGAGTCCCCTATTGCCTATGACGATTGTTACCTTGTCATTGCCGAAAAAGATGGTACCATATAATTTATCTTTTATTTAAAACCGTATCACAATGTGCATATCCACCATACTGTATACACAAGAGTTGCAATTCTCAACGCAGCATGCATCTAGTAGAGAGCATTTGTATAAATTGCATGGATTCATTTCAAAGTATAACCGCTTGGTCCAGTTGTAGGTCATTCTGTCTGGAATAGTCTCTCGTTGGAAATGCGCCTGTTACCTGGGGTTGACTTGTAGCTGTTGTACCGGCTCCTTCAAACCTTTTTTGTATCACCATGGGTGGACTGGAGCGCCTCTGAATGTGCTTTTCAAAGGGGTGCTATAAATAAATTCTTGAAATGAATGAATGAATGAGTGAAACAGATTAATGAAAACTAATATACCGGGTAGAACGTTATGTGAGTATGTGAGACAAACCATAATCTACTCAGTATATATATATATATATATATATATATATATATATACTGACCCAGCGCGTAAAGTGTGGAAAAATAAGTGCCTGGACGCCCCTTGCCTTCCAAAAGAAGTGCCTGCATGGATGCCCTTACCTTTCCAGGCTGTGCTGCAGGTCAATAAGTGGCAGGACGGCATCCATATGTTAAAATAAGTGCATGGACGCCGTCCATGACCGTCCTGCCACACTTTAAACCCTGTTTAACTGACCCATAATCATGTAGGTCCACGGTTGAGCTGCGAGTCCTGCGCTTATCCCTGATATCATTCCACCGTTGTCATAGACGCTACGAATGGCCGTCAGCGCAGGAGACTCAACGCGTCCGTCGACGTCGTTGTAATAGAAACTGTTGAACAACAATCTATAGGAGCTAAATTACTGTCATAGACATAAACAACAGAAAAGAGGAAGAACAAGAAGAAGAGTATAACACGTGACCGGAAGAACTGAGAGAATTAAAACACGAGTAACCAGAAAACCGACGCGTGTTAAGTTTAACTGTAGCCAAACTGTTTTTCGGGCACACGTCAAAACATAGGGGCCTATCTATTATCAGCGAAAAGCTTTTTCCCCACTTGTCTCGGTCAAGTTTTAGCACGAGAGCGTGGAAGGAGAAGGTTCTGCAGAATGTAGGCTATATGCAAACCACTGACCAGATCACCCTTGATCAGAATGCAGGTCAAGGTCAAACACTTGGGTTTCAATAGTGAGAAACTGTCAACAAGATTTAAGACGTCTGTAACTCAACTGCTGCAGTGTGCGATGTGTGTATATTGAAATATAATCGTTTAATGAAAATCAGACAATTCCTGGTGACATACCGCACCCGGTTACATGTCAAAGATGTAAAATAAAACACAGAAATAATAATTAAGTATAGTAATAACAATGTAAAAAATGAGTATCGGCAGCCATAAACAGACGCCAATCTGTCTGGTTGTTGATGTTAAATGTTAGAGGAAAGGGTTCTTGAGTGATGTAACCATTATGTCCTACTAAAGATGTATAGCCTACTCGGAAGGATATAGTCTAAATTCCGATGTTATATTCATGCCATGATAATTTTTACTCGTAGTCATAGGCGCAACCACCCTATGGGACCCACGGGACGCGTCCCCCTACTTTTGAGTGGTCCCCTAACTTTATTATTATGGTCCCCCAAACTTTTAGGACTTGATTCATTTGGCCCCCCACTTTTAGGACGTGATTGCACCTATGCTCGTAGTAAAAGATGATGAATCTTGTAATATGCGTAATTGCGTGTATAGACTATAATAGTCCAATGTTGCATCCCGACATCGAAACTCTTAGTTCAGAGAAGAAAGTACCGAGGAATGAAACAAAAAGCACGCATTAGGCCTATAGTGGTTAAAATTTAACAGGGTCTATTGATTATCAACTAACGATCAACTATAATTACACTAAAAATGGCGATTATGATGACGGCGATGATAAAGATGACCGACGTATAGGCCTATACCATTGAATGATTCTGGCCTGGTCACCTCCTCCGAAGACGAATCCAGTCATGCGTAGGATGTTACTGACCACTTCGGGGTCACTGTTGGCTTCCTCGTTCGTCTCGTAGACTGGGATGAAGTAGGTTTCGTTCGCACCGTACTGAGTCAGCATGACGCGGTAGTAGGCGGCGCTGTCTATGGGAGTGGCTGATGCCGCTGTGATGATGCCTATCCGAGCCACGTCCCGACCTCCCTATATATTGTGACGCGTAAAATCAGGCGAAACTATAGTATCCGGGACCGATGTTACACAGTATCTTAGTATAGTATAGTATCTAATGACGACACTAACCCTAGCACTAACCCTAACACTAACCCTAACCGACCCTCACAACGCATAACCTGATCCTAACCGACCCTCACGATTGGAAATTCCCAATGTTATAAACATCGGTCCCGGATACTATAGTTTCGCCTAAAATTATACTATGGAATATATAGATAGACGGAATTGCAACATAAAGGAAGCCAGGCCAGAAAAAGTTGGAAAGTAGTGTGAGCACTATAGGAGGAATAGATGACTCTGTGCCATATATGCAAGTCACAACATGGTATATCTCAATGGCTACGTCCATGGAAGGATTGTGTAGGAATAAAATGAGGTATATATGCAGAGGGAATCGTTTTTGCTATCGTTTGCTCAAATTCTATAGAGCTAATTTTTAAGCGAAAACAAACTAATCGCATTGTGTATTCTAATTGAGGAGTGCTGGAAGATATTAAAAGATAAGAGGAGTAGGCTATAACATCTGAGAATGATAAGATGACTTACTGAAGAGCGACAGAGATACAATGAATTTTAAAAAAGGGAATGATGCAAAACAGGAAGAATGACAGGTAAGAAGCGAACGAGGGAAGATATGTGGAAGAAGAAAAAGAGGAAGAATAAAATTAGGGCTGTTGATTTAATCGCGTTAACGCGCGCGATTAACGCGTTAAAAAAATTTGCGATTAACATTTTTAACGCATTAATCGTGCGCGTTAATTACATAGGCGCACGAGACGGGGGTCCAGGGGAGCAAATGCCCCCAAATTTCGGGCAAATGTGTTTTTCGGGCAAAAGAGGCACGGACTGGCCAAAAAATTTCGGAATTTTTTTTGGGCAAAGCAGGTACGGGAGGATTTTTTCGGGCACGTAGGACTAAAAAAGTCGTCAGATTTTTCGGACCTGGAAAATCCTAAAAATTTTGGGCGGATGACTAAAAAAAAGGTTGTCAGATTTTTCGGGCAAAATTTTTTTTTTGCCCCCCACCCCACTGCCGAAATGTCCCGTACGCCTATGGTTAATTAGATCTGATTAAAATGGAATCAGAGGCAGACAAACTCGTTTTAAACGAAAGGCTCACACTTAAAGCTAATGATTCTTTCTTTGGCAAATATTCCAAAAAGAATTTGAGTATTATCGTAGCAATTCTTTGCTCAATTATCGCCTGCATGCGAACCAAAACATGCGTTAAACGCCAACGATGAGTCGTCAACATCGGCCATATCGCATCGTCCACTAAGGTTGTTTCCTCTTTCCTCACCTCGTCAGACTACGTTGGTTGAACTCCATATGAGATGGGAAGACCAATGGATTTCAGGTTTCAAATGGTAAATGTTTACAGAAGGACAACTGAGACGAGGTTTGGCAAGAACCGCAACCTCTTGTGAAAAACTGTGACTAAATAATGAGGTTCAATAGTAGACCTGCTATTGTTAATTAATAAAAGCATCCCATGAACCGACCAATGTAAATAAACTGGTCTGCCTATACAATTGGCTGAATAAATAATTAATCTTGATAGTCAGAAAACGGTTGTCTAATTTCACATTAAATTAGGCCTATGTCATTTTAATTAAAAGGTGGCTCAAATGAAATATACTTAACGGATTTTGAGCAGTTGACTGATTTGTACAGTGTTTCAGTTCTGTCTGTCATACAAAACTGTTCAATAAACTAAATGCAGAAATTCAATAGGCCTAAGCCAAAGGTTATTAAATATGTTTGCAATAGAAAGAATGCATTCAGTCATTAAATTTTCTGCTTCAGAGGTCATTAGAAAATAGTAAGATTAATATATTTGAAGGAAATGTAGGCCTATTGCGATTAATTTGCCGTTAATTTCGATTAAAAAAATTAATCACGCGATTAATTTCGATTAAAATTTTTAATCGAACAACAGCCCTAAATGAAATATGTGCGGGCATAATTTATAAACAATAATATTATTATCGAGTAGATAAACTAAAACTGATACATTATTATCGAGTAGATAAACTAAACTGATACATCATGACTGTCGCCACAGCTCCAAGAGCTGACGGCACCAGGTGACCAGATGAGATAAACTAAAGAGGAAATAAATAAATAAAGATATGCGAACGTAAAGAAATTATAGGCAAAACAGTGGAGCAATTAATAAAAGTTAATTAATTACCTAATGGAATTCCGAGCCTATAATGCATAGTAACCATAGTGCCCATGCATGGGCGCCGACTCTGCGAGGCCCGTGAGTGCTCAGCACCACCAGAAATTGGCCATGCGAGTCCCGCCTATGCATGGGCACCACCAGAAATCAGCCAACAAGATGTGCTTTTTACGATATTATTTCTCTGTTGGTATTGCTTATCTATAAAATCATTGCATCTTTTACACATTTTCTTTTATCTCAGTTAGTTTACCTTACTATTACTCCAGTTTTACCCCGTCCGATAGTCTGAACCTCATACGAATACGAGGAAAGCCTCGAAATCCTGCACATTCGATCCGCTTCAGTAATTTTTTTATTACGGACAAAGGCGACGATTTGAATGACTGTTTCGTTTTATTGTAGGTCTACATGCTATAGACTATATAATGATCCTCACTGCGCGAGAATCACCTCCCAGCATCACAAAAGCTGGAAATGTTTTGTGTGCGTTAATTAGCAAATCAGCCTTGACTAAATTGTCTGTGATAACTATTTGAAAAACTGTTTTCCACAATGTTAATATTGGCTCACTAAATAGTGGTTAATGTAGACAGATTTTTTGATTTAGCCTATTGTACAAAATTTGAGTCTGTTGATTGTTGACCTAATTAGGGAAGAGTGCTCCGAGATGCACACAGGCTACTAGCGAAGATTGTGCTTTTCTTCTGTGTGTATTCCAAGAGAAGTAGGCTACATGTTGACTCAAAGAGTGATCACATTTTTAAAGCAAATTGGAAGAACATTTATTGAAGTCTTAAATCATATCTTTAAACAATGAATTAACGGGAAATTTTGATGAGATAACAGCTCAAAATGTCATTATTTCATGTTGTGTGAAAATGTTTAAAACAGCACCAAGGATGCTTTTCAAGTCTTAAACCACGATAATTTCGTAAAAATGACAGCCTAACTTGCCACAGTGCGACCATCGCACTGTGGCCAAAAAATTCGAAAATGGTTAGGAGCACATCCCCTCCCCAAGCCCCTTCGGCCCTTCCCTGCATGCTCGGCGATCGTCCTTTGACCGCGAGTTCGTCCCCTATACAACCATGAACAAGTCTCCGCCTATGAACAGAAGTAATTTCAATAACGCTCCTTTCAAAAAAGGCTCAAAAGATTTTTCACGCAGTCGTTTGGGCACTCACACTCTTCGGGTCAAGTCGGCGCCTATGATAGTGCCTATAACTGCGCACAACATTTTAAAGTGGAAAAGTATAATACTGAGCTGCATGCTTACGGCTAAATCAATGATCTTTGACCATATTTCCGTGTTACCATCACTAAGTCCTCCACCGATTAGAACGAGGTTCTTGGCCTGAGTCAGAGCTACCAGGTACCCGATCAGAACCACCAGCAGCGGCAGCCTTCGATGTGTCTCCATCGCGATCCAGATAGGTTGGTCAGCTACAAAAGACATGTATTATTATTTTAACAACGGGTTAATTATTTTACGATTTGCTTCATAGTTGTAAAAAACGTTTAGCCTATTCTCTCCCAAAAAACGTCGTTTTTTCGTTTTTTATTTTTCCCATCGTTTTTTATAGTTTTTTATTTTTTCTTTAACTTTATTTACTCATTTGCTTTTTGTTAATATTTTTCTTAATTTTAATTTTTTTCCTGATATTCCTTATGTTTTCTGTCAACTCTCAAGGATTCAGCTAACTAAAGTCATTATTTCATCGTTTAACATCATCATTTATTTAAGAGATAGCCTGCGTGTAGTAGGTTCCTAGTCAATGTTTTCAAGGTTAAAATTCGGTTTTAGATGTAGCCAAGTCAAATTATTTTCCGTTTCCGTTTTTTATCGTTTTTTGCCGTATTTTATTTTTTTGAAAAAACGACGTTTTTCTCGTTTTTTATTCCGTTTCCATCGTTTTTTACATCTATGATTTGCGTTAGCCTAATCTATCCTCTGCATCTTATTTGCGTAATCAGAAATGTGTGTATTAATGAGAGTGTCGTAATGATTATAAGCAATATACCGACTGACCGATCGGCCGACCGATCGACCGACCGACTGACTGACTAACTGACCGACTGATTGGTCAAGCGACTATAGTGCCTGACAGATTTGCTCACTGACTGCTTGAATATACAGCAACGATTGACCATAATTAAGTGACAAACTGACTGACCCTGTGAAACGCACACACGAACGAAAAACAACGTTATAAATAATTATTATATTGACTGACCACGAATTATGCCGTCCAATACTTCCAACGTCGATCAGAAACTTTAGTGTATACACGTAGTCGTAGGCTTATACAGCCCTGATATAAGCATATAATTATGATATCGTGCGCTGAACATGTGGCGGTTTCTTCATCTTTCTCATCGCGATTAGATTCTTGCGACGTATAAGTTACGAGATATACATGTATATACGAGATGGTGAATATTTGAAAACCGGTAATTTTAAGTTACAGCATGCTAAATAAAAATCGGGTTATCATATTTTAAAAAGCGAATCACCATTAAATAGATATTAAATGAGCAGACCAATTTCTTCAAAAACCATCTTTTAATATTATTTTATATGTTGTATTGATTTATTGAAAGAAAAGCCTTAAATGTCATGACTGCAACCTGTATCCATGGTAGGTTCATTATGTTTAATTCCAATTAGTGCAGTGGCGTAGCCAGGAATTGATGATGAGGGGTTTTGGGAGTTTTATGGCCTGGCCGAATGCCCTTTCTGACACCAGCCCAACAGTATTACAGCAAATAAAAAGGAATAAAGTAACATAGGGAATAAAGTTAGAAAACAATTGCTACTACAAGCAATTCTTTTACTTTTTCTTATTTAAGGGAATAAATAACCTTTAAACAACTTTTTCCTAGGCCAATGGGGTTTAATCCCCGAAACCCCCTTGTCTACGCCACTGAAGTAGTAGCTAATGCATTTTAATAATTTTACAAGCTTTTGTGAACATTTCATACAAATTTTAATTTTACATCACAGTGTGTACAGAATTAATCTTCATGGATAGGTTTTCAGTGTTAAATATTTTTTCAAAAGTCTGTAACATAGGATACTTACCATTTTCGATGTCAACACCGCAACCGCAGCTGGCGCACACTTATAGGCCTAGATGTATTCTTACTGTCTCGCGTGTATTCATTACGCATGCGCACTGCTACAATGCATCTCGTGCGTCTTCACTATAGTCGATCTACTTCATTGGGTCAAGAGGTCAACAGCTCAAGCGGTCTTTCAAGTGGGCATTCATAGATGCAGACCTTGGATTCAATTCCGAAGCATAATTAGATAAAATGAACAAATAACATTACGTGCTATCTTGTGCTGCTATTTTGTTTGAATGCAAATAATTAGGTCTACTAATTAATTTTAAACAATAAATTTTTTAGTTTTACGTTATATAACTTCGGACAAAATAATCAACTACCGGTACGTATACTTATTAAATTTTTATTCTTTCATCGACAGCAGGTAGGCCTATGTGCATGAGATATGAATGCTAGACGATTAATAAATTTCGAATGATAGGTCCTACGTAGTTTTTTGTTTAATATTAGGCCCTTTTTCGTTGTGCTGTTTGCATAAAATCGTGTCATATGGTATTGTCACGACTCACGGGTCTAAATACAAATTATGAAAATGTTTTACTTACAGAAGTAAGATAATTATTCTTTCTCTAATTTATTTCACTACTTAATAAATGGAACGAGTTTTCTAATGCCATTTTTTACATTACAAAGTAACCGGGGCATTTGCATTTTTCTGTTAGGTCTAAATATTTAATTAACTGGTGTAAATCGTTGAAAATTTCTCTGCGCTTAGCAAAAGCCACATAGATTCTCAATATCAAATCAGGCCCGCAAGAGTCAGGCTGTACTATTCATTTCGATGCCAGGTCAAAATAGGGGTGTGAAGCTGAGAAGACAGCATGGTGCAACAGTGGTAATCAGAAGGGTAGAGGGTGCAAATCGACTTTTTTGGGCAAAACACCTCTCTTCCCCGTCTTCGTTGGTTAGTTTCTGTGTCCACTTTATTATTAGAATCTTCCTGTAGATAATTATAATCATATATGCATATATTATTAGTAGGTTTTTCAGGCGCTATACTCATGCTTCAATGCGATTAGTTGAGATAACAAGGGTTCCGCATGAAAAATATTATGACGTGAAGTGTTCCGCAGCCTAAAAAAGTTTGCGAAACGCTGGACTATATATCTATAGAGATTCAGTTTGTTCAGTTATGTTTTCCAGATCGAAATTAGTTTCATTGCTGGAACTTTAGGATTGATAAAGAACCAGTTCGCCAGATACCTTCCGTATGGAAACTTGTTCGCTATATAAGAGACTCGCTAGAGACCGCTACTGATGCCAGATATGAAGATAGATTTTCTAATATGGCCGGCGGCGGTCATATTGGATTTGTCAATTACGTCATTCGTGACGTCATGGCAGACAAGCACCTTGGTGATTTTTCATGTCCAGGGTCCAGGGACCCACTGACAGATTGGAAGTGAGAAACTCCCCAACACCATTTTGCAAACGGGACCTCATGGCACATAAAGGACTAGTAAGTGCACGTGTAATAACTCTAGTGGTACACATTCAGGTATGTAGAATTCATTTCTGATGTTGTTTTTGTCATCAGAGGTCATCTTAAGGTTATAGAGGTCAAGGTCACTGAGTTTCATTTTTACATTTATTACAGCAAATACATGGAAATTCCGTGTACCGTGAATTCTACTAGACGGACAGTGTGTTTACAATTTACAGTTGCAGAAGTAGAAACGTTTAATTAATTTTTGGCTGAGGATATACCATAGGCCCATGTTGCGTGTTTTTCTTTCTACTTGACTAAAATACTAAATTCTACCATAGGTCACTGATCAAAACTATTTGAACTGGTTGATTTAAACTCTGCAGAAATAGAAACTTTTCATTAATTTTTGGTTGAGGATGTACCATATATGCCCATATATACCAGAATGCATCACGCGCCCTCATTCGCTCTGCAAGTCAATTTGCTTTAAGTGGGTCATCTACTTGTCAAGTTCTTTGGTCTGTACTCTTTTTGTATATATATATTATATATATATATATGTATGTATATATATATACATATATATGAGCAACCCATTTCTTTACAAGGCAGCGATTACAAGAAATAGAACAAATTTCTTGGATCGCTCTACTGTATAATTAGATCTATAGGTGTCGTATGTCGATAGTATACAGATCTTACATATATAAGTCTTGTCTATCCCTCTGAGAAGATATAAGACTTCTAGGCATATATCTCTTTGATTTGACCAAAGGAACACAACCGAATGTCTACGGTTTGACACGACATCATTCGTTCCACACTCTTATGAAGTTGCTGTATAGGCCAATAAAAGTCAGAAACCAGCCTATAAGAGCTTATATGGCCTAACCTATACATGCATACGTATATCCCCCTTCCATTATTAGATATCCTCACTCTGGTTGACTGGTTCGCTGTTCAAGCGATGTGCTTTTCTATCAATGGCATATAGCCTACATGTAGCAACGCATTACAGAATTCATAATTTAACTATTTACTGAATAATTGAAAAGTGTACCAGGTATACGCCTATCTTCATATATCAATATCCAAGGATTAACTATTACGGCTTGATTCGGGCTACATGTTGTTGTTGTCCAAATGAATCCATGTAACGTTTCGCCTTCATTCTCAACGCGAAAATCGAGTTTCGTGGATCACAGACTTGGACGACATCGCTGCAGTCCTCCTTCCTGTGGATCTGCTGCACGGAATTCGTTCCGTTGGCGTAGTATCTGGTGTCATGGCCGCCGGATATTCCTAGCACAGCCGCCGAACCGGAAGTGGCGAGTACGCATGCGCCGTAGGATGTCGGCGAGTATGGATTCATACCGGTGGGTATCTGGGTTGAGACGGGAACCGCTAGCCAGCGCTCGACAGAGGTGGGGACGCCACCGCCTCCTCCTCCGCAGGGACCAGGGATGTGGTGGGATGATCTGGCGGCGGATAGTTGCGACATGTAGGTGAGGGTGGGGTAGAGACTACTGGTGGTGACGTCATCTGCCTTCATCGATGACGTCGTCGTCTCCAGTTTTTCCTGGCGACGCCATTTGGCACGACGATTCTGGAACCAGACCTGGAGAAAAACAGTCATGGCATTTAAGTATATGTATACGTATGCATGTGTGCATTGTTAATAGAAATGACCCGCGGATCGGCTCTTTTGTACCTCTGGATTAGATTGTAGAGATATGATGCCGTTACCATATTTTATCGCAAACTAAATCTTAGCTGGTGCAATTCTTATAACGCAAACAGTCGAATTATGCTTATAGATTCCAGTAGTCTTTTAAGCAAGGGTCATAGATTGTATAAAGGTAATGGTCGCTACAGCTTGAAGTTTTAGGACTCTTGAGTTGTCTATTTAAAAAACACAGCAAGTTCATTGTTTGAAGAAAAAAACTACAAAAACAGCTGCATGTGGTAAGCATCGCTGAAGCATCATCTTCTTTCGTTTATTGAACAATCCGGTTGACAGATAAATAATCGCAGTTATCTTAATTAACATCAATCTTAACTTTTAACAGAACTGACAAGCCGGTATCTAGTGCGCACGAAAACTATGCAATGTGCATGCCCCTGTATTCAAGTCAGTTCAATGAAACGGGTCTACTGCATAAGGCAGAAAATCAAAAGGCAGAAAATCAAAAGGCAGAAAATCAAAAGGCAGAAAATCAAAAGGCAGAAAATCAAAAGGCAGAAAATCAAAAGGCAGAAAATCAAAAGGCAGAAAATCAAAAGGCAGAAAAATAATAAGGCAGAAAAATCAAAAGGCAGAAAAATCAAAAGGCTGAAAATCAAAAGGCAGAAAATCAAACGGCAGTTATTTGCATTAATACTAACAATAATCTGACCGCAGAAAATCAAAAGGCAGAAACTGAAAAGGCTAAAAAAGAAGACATTGATTGAGAATTGAAACAGTGGACACCACCCCACTTTTGTAAATGGATGCCTGGATGCCTTGAACCAGCTGCTTTGAAGTAGCCTAATTTGTATGAAATCAACAATCAAAATACAGGGTCAGTTACTTGCAATACATACACAGTAATGCTTTGAAGGTACCCTGTTTCTCTTTTAAATAGTAATAATAATGATCATCTGGCAATATCAAGGCTATTTAATACTAATTGTTTGAGATGAGAAAAAAACGTGTTTTTGTTACCGTACTTTTTTGTTGCGTTTTGTTTTTGAATCGTCAAAAAACGGTTGGTGACCTCCCTAAAAGTGGTATAACTTTTGTTCTCTTTGAAATATTTTGATGGAATCTGACCACCGTGTGCAGATATGAATTGTCTTTAAGCCTGTAAAATTTCATTTCGATATTCTTACTTTTGGCCAAGATATTGGCCAGAATAATTAGATTGTTTTTTGTTACTTTTTGTTGCGTCGCGTTTTTGAATCGTCAAAAAACGGTGGGTGGCTTCACTAAAAGTGGTATAACTTTTGTTCTGTTTGAAATATTTTTTGAAATTTGGCCATCATGTGTAAATATGAATTGTCCGTCTTTAACTTCTACGCATGCGCGAAGTCGCTTGCGACATTCACGCACCGCCGAGTCAATAGACTAATTCGCTGGTCAAGATCGTTCAAGCTTGCACGATTCGCTTACGAAGATCTTCAACATCACGGACCTGTGTTTTGTACACCATTTCATGCTAATGGCGCTTTATATTTTTTGTGTTATAACACTACGGAATAAATATTGAGTTGCTTATGCAACATCTTCATGAGTTTCTATCTTTTGATTTTTCCGCCTTTTGATTTTCTGCCTTTTGATTCTTCTGCCTTTTGACTTTTCTGCCTTATTACTTTTCTGCCTTTTGATTTTCTGCCTCTTGATTTTCTGCCTTTTGATTTTCTGCCTTTTGATTTTCTGCCTTATGCAGTGCTCCCAATGAAACCAAGCAGTAAATAAGTAAGAAGACGTACTGACCATTGATCAACCAATCATGTCTATAGATATCTACTCCGCAATCAACAACCAAGGTATTTACGGAGTTAGGGAATACGGACCCATGTGGGGCGCGGTGGTGTAGTGGTGGCGTCGTTGCCTAGAAGCCGGAAGGTTCGAGGTTCGAATCCACCTCAAGTCGCCGCGTAGGAACCTTGGGCAAGTCCTTCACTCGCAATTGCTCAGCGCTTCGGCGTGAAACTCCGATGCAGTGTCCGCTCTGCAGTCGGGAGCGCCTCTGAGTAGCGTGATTGAAGGGGCGCTATATAACAAGTACACATACAAACAAACAAACATGTGCGTCTCTCAGCCTGCATGTACGTCACTTAAGGCCAAACTGATTGCGTGTTCGTTTATCCTGCATGTCCGTGCGTATTATAACGTCCTCCTCCTGCAGTCGTATATAGCCTACCCTCTTATAACAGAACGGCGTCGATGATAATTGAATTATCAACCATTCTGATTCTCATTCTAAATCGTTTGTTTGTGTTTAGCGCGTCTACGTTTTGTCGTATATATCGAACACAATGCGGCGCTTCTCCCTCTTGTCGCTCGGCTCCCTATTATCGTCCGACATTACTTCATTAGCGCTGCCATGGCCATCTGTCGGTCGGGGAGGGTCTCCAAGTGCTACCCGTGCGACTGGCAGGTGCGGCGGGCAACGGGGCAGCACACTGACTAAGCGCCGACGACGCCTGGGAGCTAATTACTCGTCGCGGGGTTGCTTCGATCAACGCAACCCCCCACCCGCCGTTCTTGTTGCGAGTTCTTTCGATGTGGGATACAAAGCAACGGCGTTGGATAAGCAATTATGTCCGCTTACGGACGCCGTCCGGTCCTGGCTTCCGGTCGAGTCCTACTGGAGCTTAGAGGCAGGCAGAGGTAAAGTCCCATCGGGGTTTGGGACGTTGTGTGGCTCGTTAGGTCTTCCTCGACGGAACGGAGGACTAGAGCTCTCGTCCGTTGAAGGAGAATCGGTGAAAAGACTTGATTTACTGGGAGATGTAATCACATTAGACGACGACGAGTGATTGCATCAGTTGCAATTGAAATAATAATAATTATTGCATGTACGTTGAATCAGACGACTGGATGATGAAGCTTGGATTCGAAAGCAACATTATCTGCGGGGAATGTATTGAACCATTTAAAGAATTTGTTAACAGTTAACTGATCTGTTCTCTGTTATCTAGTCGCGTCTGCTTCTGTCGGCCAGCGTTCTGACAGTCTTTTTCTTCCGTGTCTCTGTCTGTCTGTCTGTCTTGTCTGTCTTGTCTGTCTGTCTGTCTGTATGCATTGTGAGAATTGTGAAAAAATAACTGGAGTTGGGGGGTTAGACTACGATCAACTTGGAATTGGTGTGTGAAAAACGTACTTCGCTGTCGCTCTAAGAAGGACAGAGCGGTTGAAACTCCCCAACTCCCCCGACAATTATTCTCACTCTGTCTCTCTGGTCTCTGTCTGCTTGTCTGTCTTTCAGTCTGTCTGTCTGTTTGTCTGTCTGTCTGTCGGTCTGTCTGCCTGTCTCTATTTCTGTCTCTTCCGTTTCGTCCTTCATTTTTCTTCCCTCTTTCTCTTCTCTCTCTCTCTCTCTCTCTCTCTCTCTCTCTCTCTCTCTCTCTCTCTCTCTCTCTCTCTCTCTCTCTCTCCCTTCCTCTCTGTCTCTCTGTCTCTCTCTCTCTTCTCTTTCTGTCTCTGTCTCTGTCAGTCATTGTCAATCTGTCAATCTCTATCTGTCCCCGTCTGTCTCTGTCTGTTTCTGTCTGTCCATGTCGGTCCCTGTCTGTCTCTGGCTGTCCATGTCTCTGTCCCTGTCTCTGTCTATGTGTTTTCTCTCTCTCTCACTCTCTCTCTCTCTCTCTCTCTCTCTCTCTCTCTCTCTCTCTCTCTCTCTCTCTCTCTCTCTCTCTCTCTCTCTCTCTCCATCTATTTATTTATTTGTCTGCACGTATCGACCACTTATTATTATATATGTCTGTTTCTTTCTTTTTCACCAGTCTCCATGCAAGAGCCGATGTTTCTTGAACTTTGTAGTCGATGGTCAAGTTTGCACCATCCACCGAAATTTTTATAAATATCTAACCGTTCTAACGTCTAATTTCTGCAGTCTGTTGTAAATATTTCTCTGACATACAGCCATTCTGTTCTTTGAAAAACTCTATATTATGAGCAGACAATATATATAAATATATAACATACATTTAATATATGAATATACAAAGATATGCATATATAAAAATAAACCAATATATATATATATTATTCACTTCTGTATACCCATTCAAATATATAACAACATGAAGTCTACAGATAATGAAAGGCTTAGGGGCGTGGAATGGCATTAACCCATTAAACCTTTTAGGTAAATATATAGGTGCAGACACTCGTCCTGCCCTTAAGGCTTTCCGTCGCACATAGCCGCAGGGCAGATGTACCAATAATTAGGGTATCGGGAATTTCAATTACGAAAATTCGTCTAAATTACACACGCGCGCGGCTCAACGTCGAGCTCAGCCATCATGCAAGGCTGTGCCAATATTTTCTTACTCGCTAAGTCTAAGAACTCTGTTGATGGCCTCAAGACACCACATCGTGTTGCCCAGTCCGGGTAACAACACGCGGAGTTGGGCATTGTAATATATCGTTGAAGGTTTTCGCTTTGTTGTTCAGCTTGTAGACTCTAAGCCGAGCGAAGGTTTATAGAGCTGACAGGTTAAGCAGGCTGACTGCACGTCAGAAGAAAAGTGGGCGATAGTCGGAAATAATAGGAGTTGACCGTTTACAAGAAAATGATGTGATTAGTAGGAGACCAGTTGATGGCTGCATATAATTCGGAGCTAAGAAACCGCAATAATGGACGCCCGTGTCACGATTTGACTCACCGGTTCGAGATAAGGGAACTTAGGGTAGGCCACTGCATATAGGTCTACTCTTTCAATCTAAATCGAAGTTGCTAGGCTATGCGTCGTCAGTCCTGGGGCTGATGATGATGATGACTACGACGACGACGACGACGATGATGATGATGACGATGACGATGACGATGACGATGATGATGATGATGATGATGATGATGATGATGATGATGATGATGATGATGATGATGATGATGATGATGGTGATGACGACTACGACGACGACGACGATGACGATGACGATGATGATGATGATGATGATTATGATTATGATGATGATGATCGGTTAGCAGCTATATAAGCGATAATTATCGTTCGGAACATGACTGGCCAAATTTGTTTATTATATTGCTCTCAAGATGTGCAATTGTGCATCATGACAAGAATGGATTCATTCGGACTTTCAACATTGCGAATAATTATGGAGTCAAGTAAAACGTCGTCAGAGAGATATCCTCTTCGAATTAAACGGTCTTGTTAAGTTCTATTAAATCTAATATACGTAATCAGTTACGTAATGAGTTACACATGACCAGCAATAATTCTAGTTAATTCAATTTTTCACGATAAGAGCTTAAATAATTAATATCCGTAATCATCGATAATGCTACAAAATGGGTGGATGCATGGGTGGGTTGATGGATGGATGGGTGGGTGGATGGATGGGTGCATTGGGTAGATGGATGGATGGACGGACGGACGGAGGGACGGATGGACGGACGGATGGAACCGATGGATGGGTCCAGAGTTTAGACGCACAGTTTATGTCATTACAGAGACAGACAGAGACAGAGAGACAGCTTGTGGTTGATAAGCTATTAGCGCCACTCTTTATCATCACTCTGACTACTCCCCCATTTACAGTATATACAGCACTTCTATTCTACTCTTTTCTTCGTCTTTCTAGTTAAGGGTTTATTTCGTTTTATTCCCTTTCTTAGTTAAGGTTTGATAGCTTAACAACACCATGTTGTCCTGACTGCCAAAGTTTATGTTTTTAGTTAAGACTGCATCACGTGTATTTCCAGATTGTAAATACTTACATGATACTGGCATATATCTACCATCTTGAATCTGAAAGCGTGCATATAGGTAGCCCTACCAGTGGGACTTCTAATCCCTTCTGGGTTTCCGGCTGCAACCAACTGTTTCGTATATAGGCCTATACTTCGCAAAAATGTTTTTTGTTATCTTTGTGCAATAAAATTGATGGGTATGGTTGTAGCAATAGAACCTGTATGGCAGTGGTTCCCAACCTTTTTTGACTGTCGGGCCACTTTTTCTAATTAAGTTGGAGGACACAAGGGCCACTTTTTCTTAGTTGAAGGACATTAGGGGGCCACAAGGCTAAAATTTAATTAACTAACAGCGTATAAAATTGTTATAATTGAATCAAAATAGAATGTTATTTTTTCGACGTTGATAAATCGCATCAAACATTCTATTTTGATGCGATTTATTAACGTCCAGATAAAATAATTGGTAATAGAAAAGAATATATTCTATCATGATTGTCCAAATTGTAAATTTTTACAATTATTTTGTTAATTCATTGAGATGCTGCGGGCCATTTTTGTAGGCCCAGCGGGCCACTTTTGGCCCGCGGGCCACGGGTTGGGAACCGCTGCTATATGGCATACACAACGCTCCTAGATAGAGGGCGTCTCTTATAATCTCACCTGAACTCTGACCTCCGGAAGACAGATCTTCGACGCCAGCTCCTCTCTGCTGTAGACATCCGGGTAGTGTGATTTGTCGAACGCCCTTTCCAGCTGGTGGAGTTGGTAGGTCGTGAAGGTCGTTCGGTTCCTTCGATGCTTCTTTACGTAATCTTCCTCATCCTCTCCTTTCCGTTCCTCACCGGAACTCTTCGCATCCCCGCCGTCTGCCTCCTGGTCCCAATCCGGAGCCCGGTCACCAGGACTTCCGGTCACGTGGGGCTCCTCCTCCGAAATGCATTCGACGACGATCGACTGGTTGCTATGGTGATTAGTCAGTTCCTTCGCGATGGGTTGATGACGATGCGGTGGATGATGTCGTTGCTGATGATGATGATGATTATGATGATAATGATGTTGATGTCGTTGTTCTGGATATGTATGATGTTGTTGTTGTTGCGGGATACTTGGTTGGCATTGGCGTTGTTCTGAATCGTTGATGGTTTCAGGAACGGGCAGCGGACGGATGACGTTGTCTTCTTTCGCTGCTTCCTCTTCACAGCATCTCTGACCGATGCTGCTGCTGCTGCTGCTGCAGTAACCAACTGTGACGTCTACGCATAAAACAAATTTCAAAATTAAAATACTATATTATATAGTTGACTAGCTGGGGTATCCGGCGTTGCCCGGGAAATTTAGGATTCGACCCGCTCCGGTCACAAGTCCAACACACCACACCCACCACACTCCGACCTCCACCGGTATACGCCACGCGAGAAATTTGGGTTTTGGAAGAAAATTCCTCGTCCCAGCCCCCCCACTTCCACCCCAACCTCCACCCCCCAATCCTCCTACCCCTCCCGCACCCCACGCTCTTTAAGTTTCTTAATATATATTTTTTCAAATTTTCCAAAAAACAGGCAGTAAACTGCCCAATCCTATACATTGTATACCAAGCTCTTTCAGCTCTTCATGTTCTTATTCTTCTTGATCTTGTTCTTTCCTCTTCCTAATTCTTTTCTTCTTCCTTGCCTCTTCTTCCTCTTTCCTCCCTACTTCCTCCTTCCTCCCTCCCTCCTTCCTTCCTTCCTCCCTCTCCTTCCTCCTTCTGCCCTCCTTCCTTCCTTCCTTTTCCTTTTTCCTTCCTCCCTCCTTTCTTCTCCCTCCTTCCTCCCTCCTTCCCTCTTTCCTTCCTCCATATTCTCTCCTTCCTCCCTCTCCTCCCTCCTTCTGCCCTCCTTCCTTCTTTCCTTCATTCTCCCTCCCTCCTTCCTCCCTTCTTCATCCCTCCTTCCTCCCTACTTCCTTCCTCCTTACTCCCTCCTTCCTCCCTCCTTCCTTCCTCCTTCCTCCCTCCTTCCTCCTACCCCTTTATCTGTTCAGAAGATGATACCTCATCCAATTGCTTTTTGTCAAAAAATTAATGCATTAGTATCTATACCCGTTCAGCTCAGTTATTTTTACCATTTCGTTCTGCAGACTTAAAACTGGTTTTGTCAAATTGTTGCCTGTCCACAGGCTCACTGTCCTACGGATGTCGACCTGATTAAACCTTCGGTTTTAACTTTAAATGTTAAGTTGTTTTGTGACTTTTGCTTTAAATGCTCACATCGTGAAGCAATAAATAGCCGATAACCGATTATTACCGAATACCGACAGCAGCCTTTCTTTCTCCACTCATCACGCATATAATTATAAGCTTAGTGTATATAAATTTCTCTGGAATTAAGGATGTGGGCGCCGGGCAAACTATATGGTGGACTATACCCTAATACACTATATATATATATATACGGTATACACACAACTGCTGTATATAAAGTGGGACCTTTGACATAAAAATATGCGGAGTCTTCATTAAGGTAGGCATATTCGATATTATAGTTATACAGTAATCGCCAATAATTAGGCTGCATGTAGAGAAAATCTAACGAATGACAATAAAAAAAACCTTCGTATTTTTCAACCCGTAAATCAGAATCTCGCCTTGCTTCTCATCTTTCGCGTCGAGTCTCCTATCCTTCAGCTCTTCACGCATCTTAGATAAATTAATTAACCCGACTTCAAACGTTCGCCACGTCTTTGAAACTCAAACAGCCAGACAACCTCTAATAGATTGACAAACAGATCCGGTGAGATCGGAGCCCACCTTTCTGCTAACTCGCGCTTGAAGACGTCGACCGGTCTTAATTAGCTGCGATCAGACTTGAATTGTTATTCAAGTAGTCTACGCCTGCAGTCTGTACTTAGCCTACACGCGAGTTTTTCGTGTATATATATAGTCTACTTAAGGAGGGCAGACATTACGGGGTTCCGGCGGTTCGTTCTTAGGGTTACTGTACCCGACGACGAGGTAATTACACGGGGATTCGTCGCGAAGGAAGAGCACTTCTTAGCCGGGCCGTGCAAAAATGCAGTCAGCTTAATGAGAGGATTAAAGGCTGAGAGCAGAAGTGGCCGCCATTGTCGAGTCGCACAATGGCAAGAGCTGTGCGCAAGGGAACGGAAACGCGTCAAGAATGCTCCCTCGTCCACAGAGGGCGTGCATGTACGCGTGCATGTTGGTTCGATTGTACGTGCGGGTATGCGTGTGTATGGATCAGAGTTGCCCGTCGGATAATAAAGACAAATTAGTCCGTTAATGTCCCACCCTCTGACATGACAGCCTCTGTCTATCTGATGATGGTGGAGGTGGGGTGGATGTCTGAATACACGGCACCGATGGGATAATAATTTCCTCCGACGAAATCAGAAAACGGATAATTGAAATTCATTCTGACAACCATTGAAGCGCTAAATGGCGCGGCGTTAACACACACGCACGCGGTGACGGCTGGTCGCACTTATACTCGTCGATATTTATGATGTGTGTCGGATATTTATTTGGTGGGACGAGTATTGTATACAGTACGTCGGCTTGAATGAGCATGCCCCTAAAGAACCCTGCGATGATAAAGACCTTGCTGTGTTGTTCAATGTGTTGTCCTTCGATAGCGATCCCTGCAGAGTGACTGGTTGCCAAAGACCTCAAAGCAGTCTCAACAGCCCTTCAGAAAGTCCGTCAACTCTGTCTCTGTATTGGTGCCGATAATAAGACTGCGCGTGAGACGATTCTGCCAATGCGAAAACAACTTTAGGAAGTCTCACTGCCACAGCGTACGTTGCTGGTCCTCGTTTATCGTAACCGTAAACTCGGAACTTCTACAGCGCCCACAAAAACCAAGTCGCGGGACTGCAGCTTATTTACAGTCAATCAAAATATAGTCGATATAATTATATAGGCAAGAGGTCAAGATCCAGAGAGTTATAGGCGAGGAGTTATAAATATTAGGGCTGTTGATTTAATCGCGTTAACGCGTGCGATTAACGCGTTAAAAAAATTTGCGATTAAAAATTTTAGCGCATTAATCGTACGCGTTAATTAGATCTGATTAAAATGGAATCAAAGGCAGAAAAACTCGTTTTGAACGGAAGGCTCATATTTAAAACTATTGATACATTCTTTGTTCATATACATACATACATACATACATACATACAAACTAGGGCTGTTGATTTAATTAATCGCGTTAACGCGTGCGATTAACGCGTTAAAAAATTTGCGATTAAAAATTTTAACGCATTAATCGCACGCGTTAATTAGGCCTAGATATGATTAAAATGGAATCAGAGGCAGAAAAACTCGTTTTAAGCGGAAGGCTTATACTTATAAAGCTAACTTTGGTAAATGCTCCAAAAAAGAATTTGAGTATTAGGCTATCGTAGCAAATTATTCGTCGCCCAATTAATTATCGCCTGCATGCGAACCAAAACATGCGTTAAAGTTAAACGCTAACGATGAGCCATCGGCATCGGCCGCATCGCATCGACCACTAAGGTTGTTTCCTCACACCGTCAGACTATAGTATACGTTGGAGATGACAAGACCAATGGATCCAGGTTTCAAATGATAAATGTCAACAGAAGGACAACTGAGAACCGCAACCTCGACGTGTGAAAAATTGTGACTAAATAATGAGGTTCAATAGCAGGCCTGCTATTGCTAATTAATTAAGAGCATCCCTTTAACCGACCAATGCAAATAAACTGGTCTGCCTATACAATTGGCTGAATAAATAATTAATTTGATAGTCAGAAAACGGTTGTCTAATTTTCACATTTAGGCCTATATCATCTTAATTAAAGGTGGCTCAAATGAAAAAATTGACGGATTTTGAGCAGTTGACTGATTTGAACAGTGGTTTAATTCTGTCTGTCATACAAAACAGTCCAATACACTAAATGCAGAAATTCCATAGGCCTAAGCCAAAGGTTATTGAATATGTTTGCAATAGAAAGAATGCATTCAGCCATTAAAATTTTATGCTTCGTGGGTCCTTAGAAAATAGTAAGATTAATATATTTGAGGGAAATGTATTGCGATTAATTTGCAGTTAATTGCGATTAAAAAAATTAATCGCGCGATTAATTTCGATTAAAATTTTTAATCGAACAACAGCCCTAATAAATATGCTACACACTCGCATGTAGCTTATGGATGCATATCTGTATCTGAACTTTGTATACAAAGCGCGTTTTAGGAAAGTCAAAAATCGGGAGAATATGGATGTCTAAGGCTCTGAGATCTCACTTCTTCCCATGGCAGTGGCGTAAACAAGGAGGGGTTTCGGGGATTAAAACCACATTGGCATAGGAAAAAAGTTTTTATATGTTATTTATCCACCTAGATAAGAAAAAACAACACAATTGCTTGTAGTAACAATTGTTTTTCTTTCTTTTTATTCCCTTTGTTACTTTATTCCCTTTTTATTTGCTGTAATACTGCTGGGTTGGTGACAGAAAGGGCATCCGACAAAGTCATAAAAACCCAACCCCCCTCTCTTGCTCTCTCTCTGTCTCTGTCTTTGTCTCTCTCTCCCTCTCTCTCTCTCTCTCTCTCTCTCTCTCTCTTTCTCTCTCTTTGTCTCTCTGTATGTCTGTCTGTCTGTCTGTTTTTCTATTCTCTCCCCTTCTTCTTCTCTCTTCCATTCTTTATCCGTCTGTCTGTGCGTGTCTCTGCATGTCTGCGTGCTGTCGCATTTCCTGCATAGCTGCATGCGTGCAGAAGAGAGCAGCGAAGCGCGATGTTTTTGAGGCGAATCGCCTCCGCAATGAGAGTGGCTGATGAATCGGAAGCTGTACGTTGGAATAATATTCGCTGAAGATCACCGTCAAAGACTCCTATAATGAAATTATCCCGAAGTGGTTTTCCGCGATGTCACGCGAAGCCCAGATCGGAGGCAAAGCGACGAGGGAAACCAGCAGGACGGAGGGAGAAACATTTCGGACGCGGCGTACAGTCCATGCACCGGTCAAGCATATGAAATTGTCGTCTGCTGACCATTTTGGGGTGAGGGAGGGATGGGGGAGGGGTAGGGGAGGGGTGGGGAGGCTCTCGTCAAGAGGGTGCGTGTGGGGGACAGCGGCAGAGAAGTGGACATCGGTGACCGACAGCCAGGCAGGCAAAGGGACAAAGTGAGGAAATGACAGAAGTGTGATACGGAGAGGTGATGCAGGATGGGGGTCACGGGGTTGGGGTGGAGGGAGAGGAGCACGGAGAGGCACAAAGAGATAAATACAGAGAGAGAATCGGGGAGTTGCTGAACCGGCAAAGCTGAGATGAAAGCAGAAATAAAAACCAATAGCATAATAATTAAGAGCAAAGGATTTAAAATACACATCAAACCAAGGTACATAAGGAGATGAAGATAAAGAGTATGAAAGATACAGCGAGACAGACAGACAAAGAAACATTTCGGACGGCGTTGTCCATGCACAGGCAGGCAGACAGACAAACATACAGACAGACAGATAGACAGAGACACAGACAGTGACAGACAGAGTTGAAAGAAACGGCAGAGGTGTGCATACTGTTTAAGGTACAGACAAACGCAAGGGACGAAACAGCATTTGGTTATAGGGGGGCTAATATCCAACACACGGACGACTTAGTTCCGAGCCTCGTCGCTGCGGCAAGAGTGGCGTGCCAAGCGCCATCTACGGCTCCGACCAATTTGTCAAACGACGCTCAGTGCTTCCGTTGACCGTCACCAGGCGGCGCAATCGTCCATCTCAGATTATCACTCAACCACATCAGGCTGGAACGGAGGAGGAGCGCCTCCAGCGAAGAGGAAATTAAACCGCCTTCCCACCATGCACAGCGACCGTCGACGGCATTTAAAATGCACACGCGAATTATCGTCTACACCGCTTGCCTCGCCTAATCGATGTCGCGTGCCAACGGTGAGCCGGTTATGGCCGCATAAAAAAGTCAATTTAGCTTCCATTAAAGAGCATACACCGAATTTAATTGATTGGTAATCACGGGGAATGGTTGGGGGGGCTGCAGGGTGGCGGCGGCGCCGGTGTAACGAAATAAAGTCTCCCCCCGATACAAAGTCTCCCCCGAAACAGAGTCTCCCTCTGGCTGAAACTCTGTATTGGAAGAAATTTTCTGAAGTAAAAGTATTATATGTTTTCTTGTTATATAATTTGGCAACGTAAACTAACCGTTTAGCCTGCTCATCTTTAAATTTCATGCAACTGTAGCCAATTTTACGCTGAACGGGGGAGACTTTATTTCGTGGACGGCGGAAATATTCTCTCCCTCACGGAGACTTTATTTCAGAATATAGTCTCCGGGGGCGAATTTATTCTGGAATAGATCCTCCGGGGAGAGAATCTGTTTCGAAATAAAGTCTCCGGGGGAGACTTTTAGGGGGGATACTCTGTCACGCGACACCGGCGACTCTTAGAAGGCCGAGCTACTGGCATGGCGACGCGGCGAAAGCATCACGCAAGGGGCAAAGCCTCTGCAAGACGATGATTTCGTTGCGACAAAGACTGAATCGCACGGAATCGTGTAAACGATTTAGTTGCGATAAGGATTGCAGGCGACTTATTAATGGCGCAAGTTAAATGCTTCAAAGGCGACCGCTAATAACCCGATGGCCAGAAATCGTAACGCGTTTCCGGCAACCTGAACAATCGCTGCTCTAGATGGCGGTCACTGTAGTCGGCGCTTGTGCACATTAGCGGACGAATGGACAGGACAATCAGACAATCAGACATGCTCATGAGTTGGAATCAGAAACGGTTTCGAGTAGACGCGACGACAATAATGTCGCCCGTTTTTTGTCGCAATCGATTCTTAACATGCTTTTGGTGTCAATGACGAGTTGATTGGCAGCTCTAACGAGTATTGATCTTCGCATTGATGCTCTTTGATTATAGCCATAGCTGTTCAGTCTTTCTTAGATCGTCAGCGACTGTGCACGGTAATTGTCGTACTGCATGCATGCTGTGATTGAGCGTGAACGAGTAGGGCACTAGGACTAATTCAATTAAAGTAACACAAGTGTGGGATAATCGAAGTCGCTTTCTTAGGGCGCTTCAAGAATTCAATCGGCATCTTGTGTTCTATCCAAGTGACAATCGGTAAGAGACAGACAGACAAACAGACAGAAACAAGAACAGAGACATAGATATAGTGAGATCGATACAGAAATAGATGGATACATGGGTGAGTTTTTGTATGAATTAATGGACAGACAGACAGCCAGTCAGACAGACAGTCAGGCAAACAGTATAGATGGATGGATGGATGGATGGATCGATAGATAGATAGACAGACGGACAGATATATATATATATATAGATAGATAGATAGATAGATAGGTAGGTAGGTAGGTAGGTAGATAGATAGATAGATAGATAGATAGATAGATAGATAGATAGATAGATAGATAGTTAGATAGATAGATAGATAGATAGATAGATAGATAGATTACAATATTGTATATGCGTGCATGAATGCATGCAGGTATAAGCACTTTTTTAGCGCCCCTTCAAGATTACTACTCGGAGGCGCTCCCAACTACACTGCAGCGCGAACAACGAATCGAAGCTTACATTGCTTCACGTGGAAGCGCATGAACAGTAATTGCGTGTAAAGGATTTGCTCATGGTTCCTGAGCGCGGCGGCTTGAAGGGGAGTCGATCTCGCAACCTTCCGGTGTTACCAAATAGAGTATCCCCCTGAAAGCTATCCGGGGGGATGAATTAATCTATCCCTCCGGATGGAATTAACCGGTCTATACTATCCCGGGGATAAACCATTCTATCCCATTTTTTTTAAAATGCGCATAATAAAAAAAATATATGCTGTAATCAAAATTTAAAGTGACTCTAATTGTGTTAGGTGTCCTAAGCAATGCTCAGATAAAGGCAACTCGAATTTATTTAGTGACTCTGAGTGTTCTCATGTGTTTTAAATGTTTTAAGTGCTCTAAAACAGGGCAAAACAAATTATCTAGTAGGAATAAACATACCTGTTAGTGTCATTGTTCAAAGCAAAGCAGATGAAAATTAATTTGCAAAAAAAATACTCGCGGAAGCGGTTTTTCGACTTTTTTTAATTTGGGGAGATGCAATTAATACGGGGGATACTCTATTTCGTGACACCGGCTCCAAGGCACCGAACATAACCATAATTATACACAACGTCGCGCCCCCACACTATGTTCTGCAGCATATATGTATATCGCAGTTTCCAATTCCCTGCAAGGCAGTGTTCATAACTTCCCATGATTATCGGGTCCCCTAATTTTATTTCCTCCTATTTTACATCCTACGTAAAAATTACTTCCACACACAAATCAAACCCACGAACCAAATAACTGAATTTGACTATAATTATATGCAGTCATTTGCATTTTAATAATCGAATTGCTATATATTTAAGCTGCATTGCTATTGGAAATGACTGCGTGTTATACGCTAAGTTGTACAAGGGCATTGACATAAAGTATAGACATGTATACCGTTGGCCGTAACCGTGGGATAAATGGCGTAGGCCTATAAATATATAGCTGATTGACTAGTGTGCCGGTCTCGTAGCAGGAAGACTAGAGGTTCGATTCTTTTAATCTTAGACGGCTATGACTGCACATTCAGCTATCAAATCATGCACTAACAATTTATCAGCGCCATCGGTTGATACTTGGTTGTTAGATGGTGGCACCTATTAAATCTATAAATAATTATATGCTATAGCATCTTCCTACAAAATGTATTTATTTATTTGTTTATTTATTTATTTATTTATTTATTTATTGTACAAGAGAAAGAAGAAAAAGAGCATAAGTGAAATATCCATCAGATATTATACAGAAATCTATAAATAATGATATGTTTAATGATATGATAAGTGGCGGCTAATAAATTTATAAATGACGATATGTTTGCATCTTCCTACAAAATGTATTTATTTATTTATTTATTTATTGTATAAGAGAAAGAAGAAAAAGAGCATAAGTGAAATGTCCATCAGATAGCCTATAGTATACAGACTTTAAAGGCGCTATATAATTCTAAATAACAGGGCGTGTGTGGTTCATGGTTCCTGCCCAACGTCAAATACGCTGCGGTCGGCTAATGATAATTGATTATATCATTACAAATAGTTAGCAGTAATTGCCGACAACGACGCCGATAGAGAAATGTTTTACCGTTGGATTCGCCGACGACGTTGATTGTCCCCGGCGATAATTGCTCCGAATTGTCTTCCGATCTTCTTTTCGGTTCGCCATCTTGTACTTCCGGCGTCGAAGTCATTTCCGGCGGCGATTCATTTCCGCCTGGCTCCCTCTGACGACGAGCGGCGTCTTCGCTGGCTTCCGGCAGGGTTTGGTCGCTCAGTCCCAAGATGGCGTCGATGGAATAACCGAGTCTACTTCGTGGCATGGTTCGTAGGTTCGTCCCCGCAGACCGATGGTAGTGACCTTTGTCGGCAGACCTCGATCCAGATCCTTCGCAATCTGTTCGATACCACACCAGGGTCTTTCCAGGTATTTCCACTGACTCAACTCCCATGAATGCCAACAGCAACCAGGAAAAGAACTGGTAAAAATAATGAGTCGACCTGTACTCTGACTAGGTGGGCGAAACACGTCTGCTTTTTGCGAAATACCCTGTGGCTGAGATTCTATGGACCTCTAACTCTGACTTAACTTATAGCTTGAATTAACTTAACTTTAACTTTGACTTTGCACCTAAACCGTAAACATTTAAATTTCTCAGTTTATTCGCAGTTTTTAGACAAAAGCTCGTTTCTGAGCGACGTAATTCACCTACTCAATAACACAATAAAATTTATGTTATCTGTATCTCGTCGGAAAACCAACGCCATGCAATCTATTTTTCAGCGGAAACGAAGGCTTGGACCTAATATAATTTTATTTTAATCTGCGGATTTTAAGTCTGTCTTAATTCACCTATAAGAAGCAGACGAAAATGCATGCGCTACTATGACCAGCTTTATACCTGAGATAAGATTCAAAAGCGTAGCAACGATTGCAGTGCAGCTGCATATGTACAACACGCTGGCTGACGTTAATAGGCGTTTCGCGATAGGTTGACAATAATTTTACACAGACGAAGAAGGATCGTCGTGAGCCGCTGGCCACTCATTCAATGCTGCTCTGCAACTCCCACGTCAGCTGCTGACGGCGACTCAGAGGGCGGGGCTTAGCCGGCTCGCCCGTATTTCCGGAGCGCCTCAATATATTATTGCATCGTGGGTCTAGTGTTAATCTGCAGAACGAGCTCTGCTGCTCTTCTTTATTAACGCTGTCAAAAACATTAGTGTGGCTTTGGCCAGATCGCGAACATCTAAATATCATATATCTAATCTAATCAAACATTTGCAAAGCGCTTCTCACAGCAGAGCTAGCCTACTCAGAAGCGCTCTTAGCGTGACAGGTCCGTGAAAAAAGAAAGGTCTTCAAGCACAGTGGCGGCGCCAGGATTTTCGTTTTGGGGGGCTGGATTTTCGGGAAAAAAATTTCCGTCCGCCGCCAAAATTTCTGACGACCTTTTTTTTTCTTTTTAGTCATCAACCAAAATCTTCAGTCTTGCGCTTCATTTTTTTGGGGGGGGACTAAAGGGGGTAAATCGTCCAAATATTTCATTTTTACATGGCGAAAAAATAGATGGCCTTTTTTAGGGGGGCTTAGCCCCCAGCCCCCCTAGCGCCGCTACTGTTCAAGCAGCGAACAGATACAGGTGAACTTTCCACCAAAATCCTGCCACGAATTCCAGATGGAAGATGATTCCACAATGAGGGACCCATGCAGTGCACTATAGCAAAAACCCGATGCTGGGTTAATGAGGTCCGAGGTACAAATAGATCAAGGCGGTCAGCAGAACGAAGAGGGCGTGAAGATCTTGCAGAAACGTACACAGTGCCGGCGCTAGCACCCCCCGTACTCCCCAATTGGGGGCCCCGAGTTTGAAAGGGGCCCCCAAATTTAGTTGGTCATTATGCCTATTTGTAACTGTACAGATCCGGTCTGGTGCATGCCTCAACTAACCATATGGCACTGCCCTTGCAGACCTAATGCAAATATCGTACTGGTTTTGGACGTAAGTATAAAACCATTAGAGTTTGAAAGGGGCCCCCAAATTTAGCTGGTCATTATGCCTATTAATTTTGTGACTGTGCAGATCCGTTCTGGTGCATGTCTCAACTAACCATATGGCACTGCCATAGCAGACCTAATGCAAATACCATACTGATTTTGGGCGTAAGTATAAAGCCATTTAAACTAACTCAGGCAATTTCGTCCACTTTCTCAAACACAACGCTTATAAATTGTAACTTATTCTAATTGCTAATTGGATGAGGCCTCAAAATAAAACCTGCGTGAGACCCAAACATTAAAGCCTGTGTAGGGTCCCGTATGTCCTTGGCATGTGTCTGATCTCAAGTTTGCAAGGGGCCTCAAATGTAGCTGGTAATTATACCTTTCATAACTGTTCGGTCCTGAAACCACGCACCGAATTATGTTTTAACGCAAATCATACAAAAATTATATTACTCAAACCAATAGAGCATTATCCTTCAACCAAAGAGGAGACTTGGGGGTGTGGACAGGGGCACGGCCCACAATTTGTGGTTGGGACGGAATCCTTGTATCCCCAATATTTCAGAAATATTTCATAAGTATCATCCACTGCCCACCAATAATGATCAATTTTGTTCAGATGACAGCCTATAAATAATAATAATATTCTCTTTATTAACAATCCGGTTGACACACCGCAACCGGTTACAATGTACACTTACGCAATTTAAACAATTCACAAGAACGAAGATCACAGAATACACAAATCTTAACTATACCAACTGAACAGCTTTGTAATTACACGGCGCTAATAGCAGCCTACAAAGCAAATCCGCCCAACGGGGACTCGAACTCACTACCTCTCGCTCTCTTGGCCAGCGTGTTAACCACTACTCTACCGGGCCACCCCGAAATAAATGCTACCATTACAGTTGGCAAATCGGATAAATTTAAACAATGGAGAGGGACACTCTGAAGTCCTAAACCACGACTAACAGCAATGAAAAAAGCAATTTTTTTTATAAAGATGACAGCTTAAAATTTCTACCATTACAGCATGGAAATACCAAAAAATTTAACAATTGGGAGGGGCATTTATTGAAGTCTTACACGGTTACACCATGTCATTCAGCACTTATATTATGAGAAATTTTGCTGAGATGACAGCTCAAGGTATATGGGGGGCCTCAAGTTTTTCTTTGGGGGGCCTCAGGTACCCTAGCGCCGGCACTGAACGTACACTTCCACATCAAGTCACGGAAAGGCGCTAAGCCATGCAGGACTTATAGTAAGACCATGTATCTGATTCGCGCCGAGATCGGGAGCCAGTGAAGGTCGTATAAAATTTAATCATGTAGGGCCTATGTGGAGATGTGCGAGTATCGAGAAAGTCGTGCGATAAATCTAGGCTATAGGCTAGCCGGTGTCCCGTCAAAAGCGCGCAGGACAAAAGCGCGCCGACAAAAGCGCGCCGACAAAAACGCGCCGACAAAAGCGCGCACGGGACAAATGCGCGCCGACATAAGCGCGCGGCTTGGACCAAAGGCTGTACTTTCACTACGCCTAAAATAAATTAAGGCAATACCCACCTATACTTCTGCACCTACATGTATATGTGGCCAATATTCAAAACCTTTCATCTAGGGCTCTAGGCAATGATTCAACCACCAATTTTGATTAAAGTTGTTTGTCCACAAATAAGAAATTAAATTAACCACTGCTTTGTAATTTTAATTGCCGATTTACGTGACTTCAAAGGAGACCAAAATATGCAAGGAGGTTCGCTACCTACTGTTTGCATATTTGCTCAGCGTAAACTACGGCCTAGCCGACATAGCCTAATGTAAAGCAAAACGGCTGCATAACGCCGATTGATGAGACTTCTAATGAAACCGAAAGATTCAAGGAGTTTCGCTACCTAATAATTGCATATTTGCCAGACAATTACACATGAGTTTGTTCGTGAGTTTTTAAAATATTTTTTGCCTGTGTATGTTAGTCTATATATTTTATCTTGTTGACTGAGCGCTTATGTCGGCGCGCATTTGTCCAGCGCGCTTTTGACGGGTCGCGCTTATGTCGGCGCGCTTTTGTCGGCGCGCTTTTGTTCTGCGCGCTTTTGACGGGGTACCAGGCTAGCCTATAGCAGCAGAATTTAGGGCAGATTGCACAGATGACAACGTACTGTTGTTCGTTAACAGACTTGCTCAAGTAAGCTATAGATCTATGCAAATCGAAACGCTAAATTGCGATTCAGAGATCAGCAATGAGCGAAACCTGTTATGCAAATCACTTGACATGCCGCATTTAGAATAGGCTACATACATGGGCGGAGACCTAGGGGGGACAGGGGGGACGGTCCCCCCCAATAAAAGTGTTGGGGGGACGGCCCATGCATTTGTCCCCCCCAATGTTTGAGCGCCAAGCCTTTTTTGGCGGCGGGAAAAAAAATTTGCGAGATTTTGGCCGGACGACTAAAAAAAAAAGGTCATCAACTTTTTTTGGCGGCGAAAATAGAAAAATTTCGTCGAGATTTGGGCGAATGACTAAAAAAAAAAAAAAAAAAAGGTCAACTTTTTTGGCGGCGAAAATAGAACTTTTTTCCGAGATTTCGCCGGTCGTCAGAAATTTTTCGGAAAATCTCGCGTCTTTCCGTCCCCCCAATTCTCGGCCCAGGTCTCCGCCTATGGCTACATAGACCTACATAGTTTGGAACCGGTGTGAGAATTGTGAAAAATAAATGGGGATTGGCCGACCCACATGGAATTGGAGTATGAAAAACAGACTTTACTATGGGGCTCTAAGAAAGACTGAGCTGAAATCCCCATCTCCTCCCACGGCAATTCTCACCCAACTTGGAACAATAGGCCCTACTTGAAATACGTCACAGATCCGCTGCTACCCTGTTAAAGAACCACATTAACGATCCGCTTCCAATTCTGACCCTCCACTTCAACGGCTCCCTCCATGAGGGCAATGCACAGAAGCTATAGCGATCGTTTACCATGCAGTCGTCCAAAACGCCATGGTTTGGAGTTTGGACGTGAGCGAACAAGCCAACCATGATCCATCCATTGCAATTTCTAACGCTTCTTTCATCGCAAACATATTGAAAAGATCGTCTCTGAGCAGTTACATATAATACCTATTTTGCTACCAGCAATTTGTTTGCTATATGCCAGCCGGTTTACGGAGGAGTCATTCTCCCAAGACCCTGTCTGTTCACCACTAATAGGCTCAAGGTCGTAGCCAGGATTTTATTTCGTGGGGTGTTTACTCGACCAGTCGACCTTGAGCAAGCCGACACACAACCGAATCTATATACTGACTAAGGGGTTTGGATGAGGATTTAATTATTCTAAAAATCTATTGCAAAATGTCACGTAGAAATATGAATTTCAAAATGAAATCCCCTTATAGTCCTTACATCAAGATTGTGTTAGTAAATACATAATTTTATTAAGCTTATAGCATCATTTCATTGGGGGGCGGGCGGGTGCTAAAACACCCAAAACACCCCCTAGCTACGGTCTTGGATAGGCTAGACCTCAGCTGACCCTTCTCGTTATCTTTGGCCTTTGACACGGTCGATCGCGGCAATTCTCCTTTGCTTACTCAGAACTATACGACTATCTGACAAGCTTCCATGCAGGCTGATTCTCCGCCTATTTGTTCGAACATACTGCATGCGTAGATTTTGGAACGATAGCAATTAAGTTCAATTTAGGCCCCAGGCCAACTTAGGCTGAAAACACACAAGACTTTGTATTGGACTCCTTGCTCTAATTGCTTCACACATCTGACATCAGCAGACTCTCGACTGCTTAAGCCTTAGGCCTACGGAATGCTGTAACGCCCTACTAATTGGGTTTCCTAAGGTTCGCTTGCCATCAGTTTCTGTGCAATCTATCCTAAAATCTGCTGCTACTTCCTTGATACTGGCACATCTCCACATACATGACTCATGACTCTCACTGGCTTCCGATCTTTGCCCAAATCAGATACAAGATCATGCTCCTAGTTACCAAGTATACCTGCAGGGCTTAGTACCTAAACACCTGTGACTTAATGCGCAAAACCTCTTTCTGCAAGATCTTCACGTCCTCTTCATTTTGCTGACCGATTCGATATATTTGTACATAGATAACGAACCCCATTAACCCAGCATGTTTTTTTTATATTGTTGATCCCGTAATGTGGAATCACCTTCCCTCTTAAATTCGTGACAGGATTCTGGTTAGGAAATTCACCTGCAACTTTTCGCTGCTTGAAGACATTGATCTTTTCATGGGCCTGTCACGCTGAGAGCACTTCTGAATTGTTCTGCTGTGAGAAGCACTTTACAAAATGTTTTATTAGATTAGAAAGTTATACGCAGACGATACTAATCAAAGCTTCCTTGCGCACTACTACATCACTGCTGCCCCAGAGGCAGCAGCACGGACCAATCAATGGATGAACGAACTTGCTGCCTGGGTGTCGTCATGTCGATTCCGCCTCAACGCCCTGAAAACCCAATTTATTTGGTTCAGTAAGCTTATACTATAGTATGCACAACACCAAGCTAAGTTTAACTGGAATCGTCCTTTCACTGAGTTTCCTCACGTGACATTCTCAACGTCAATGTGCAACCAGAGTTTCTTTTTCATCAGTAGGTCTTCTTGGACCGAGTAATGTAATTCCAGAATTAAGGTTCACCAAGAGAAGCTATTTCATTGAAAATTTTCACAGAAAATTAAGAAACTATAATCAGCAGGCATAAGCAAGCAGCATAAACAAGCAAGCGGCTAATGAAGAAGCTGCGAACCATTCTCAGCAAGCAAGCGACTCTTATCTGAGCTAAAACCGTAAATCATAATTAAATGAAGCATATAGTGATGTAGCTTTTCAGGAAATTTTCCGGAAATTTTCCAAAGAACCGGAAAGATATATTTAACTCAGAAAATATCAGAATTTTACTTTCAGAAATGTTTCTTATTATTTAAACTCCTTTTATTTACAGTACTTCTGTCGATGCAAACAATGTTGAACTTAAAAATAATTAATATGAGCAATAAACACTGTTCATTAGCATTTCAGACTAGAGTAGCCTATAGAAAACTACCTAGTTGTAGCTTGCATGTAGCTCTGTTGCAGGAAACGTGTAAAAACTGATACAAACATGAAACAATATAACAATCTATCAATACTTAAAAGTTAAAACAATATTGTCTTACACTTTCATAACTCACAAATATGAAGGTGATTGAATGATAAAAAAATATTTTCTCTAAATTTACAGCGAAGTTTAATTGCATTTAATTCCTAAATGTATTTTTGGGCTGTGTGAACAATCTGAACAATTATCACTAGCACTAGCAGCGCCATCTATTGAATAAACTATCAGTTATAACCACCTAAGACTGCTTATAGTGATTGATGTATTTAATAACATTATATTGAAAGAAACTTTCGCACACCTTAGAATTGAGTTGTATTTAATAATATTTCATTGGTAGAAAAATACGTCGGAAAGTTTCCGGAAAAATACGTTGGAAAGTTTTTAAAAGTTTCCGAAAAAAACTGAAACTTTCTGGACAATTTTTCCGCCTCACAACACTAGAGGCATACCATCTAGATAATATTATTATGCTGGACTCAGGTTAACTTCACTAGCCTAAATGAACGTAAACACTAGCAAACACTTATGGAAAATAGCAACCCAAAATGCAACGTGCCAAATAAATGATATGTCAATGACGGACACAACTAACAAACCAACACACTCAGTGTCTCACACACACATTCACACACCGAAGGACAGTTACAAAAAGATAGACAGACAAGCAGACAAAACAACACACATAAGACATAGCCGACAGAGAGAAAGCTAGACAAACTGTTGTGACTGACAATACAAAATTCAAACACTGGTCTGCAGGTGACCTTCAGCCAAAATCCTGTACTAACAATTTATCAGTGTCATCGATTGATGCTAGGTTGTTAGATGGTGGCACCTATTAAATCTATAAATACTAATATGTTTGCATCTTCCTACAAAATGTATTTATTTATTTATCACGATTGTAAAACGAGTCTGTGCTTCAAATTCACGATCCAATGTCTGACAAGTATTACAAGAAATGTAGCTGTGATTTCTGCCAACTTGAAGTCCCCTAAACATAATTTTTAAAACAATTATTATACCGTGCAAATGAAATGTCAAACAGTTGTTGGTCCGATCAACCATAAATTCGGATATCATGGTCACAAACCAGCGGTAGCAAGTGCTAAAATGTCAGCTTAAGAAAGAGACAGACCCAGTCTAAATGCATAACGATCATTTCATTGGTCTCCTTGTCAAAGTCTGTATTCATCAAGCCATTCTGAGCAACTGCATTACGAGTTTCAGCCTCTCCAAGGAAATTCAGCTCGGAATCTAGAAAAAGAAAAGTGCCAACGCCATTGTGAAATATCACTCGATCGTAGACATCCAGAGAGAGTTGCTTGCGTCCACTGCGACAATCGCCCGTGCGTGACCAACAGAAATTTCGGATATCCGTTCCATCTTGGTCCACCTCTCGGATAACGCATTCATCCGGATCGTAAAAAGCGCAAACAAGATTTCCATTTGATTTCCTCGCGATGTTTGACGGAGATCCGGAATGTGAGAATTTCACATTTCGAATGACCGATCCATCGGGATTGTGAAAGCACACAATATTGTCATGATCAAGCTCTTCATCCTCATAAAAGATGGATCTCAACACCAGAAGGCTCCCATCATCAAGAGCGGTTAAGTCACCAAGAACAATCTCGCTTATAGCGGAGCAGTGTATAAATTCGTCAGGTGGAGTATAAGTCGGCCAGCGCAGCTCTTGAAAGCCATCATCTTTGTCTGGCACAAGATGCCAAACAGTAGGACTAGAACTCCATTCGGTTGAGTCCAGCTCCCAAACATATATAGTGTTTGACCGTTTGCATGTGGCCAGCCTAAATAAATTATTCAGTTGAGGCAGTAGAATAACCTTTACACATTCGGTTACGTCGTGATCTTCAAAAACGTACAAACTGGATTCATAATACATCAAATTGTCGAAATCCATATAATCACTAAGGCAGTAGATCTTTTTGTTCATCCTTCCAAACCCGAAGTCAGAATCAGTGCACAAGTGGCTGGCAATTTGTTCGACCGAGACGGCTGTTGGATCTGCAATGAATGTAACACCTTTGAAAGGATTAACATTTGCTTTGAGATTTTGGAAGATAATACTATGCAAAAATAATGTCATGGACAGAAAATAAAATATAATTAATCAGCCTTCTTCTCAATAATTCTTCTCGCAGCTATGGCTTAAAATTACAGAAGTCATCATTTCCTATTGCCAACTTCTCTTAATTTCTACAAAACAATATTGGTATAACTTGTGATAAAAAATCCCACGTAACAGAATATTTGCCAACTTATTCCAGTTCCTTTCCATCCACATTTATATTCACTGTTGTTTCCTTTCCATTGTTTATCTTCATTACCTTTGTCTTCATCGTGCCTATTTTCACATTGCACAACATCGAAATCTTATTTAGCTAATCCATTGCTTACCTGCCAGCATTGACTGGTCATGATCTGCAAGACTATTCAATGCTATCAGCAAGCTTCCTCTCATCTTCACATCTTCCATCACCCATCGTTGTCTTTTGTATTAGTTCCTCAATGTATGAATTGTATGATTGTGTTAAAGATAATTTGCAACAGTAAGTACCCTTGTCTCACTTCTCTATCTGAAACTCCTGGTTCCAAGTATATTCTTCAATATTGATCCTGACTTTCTGTCCCATGCATCTAGGTCTCCCGAGTCCACAGACATTCGAATATTAATAAAAATTAGGAATAAAAATGATGTATTCTGAAATCAAATAAACTCTCACTTTCTTATGAAAGAACTCGTGTCCATATTGGTAATATCCAATAGTCTCTCAGTAAAACTCATTAGAAGGCTTCTGTGTATTTTAACCCTTAACTGACCAAGGGTTTAGGATTCCCATACCATTTACTCCGCTTTGGTCGGTAAAGGGTTAAAAGAATGGACATAATTTTTGCAATGTAATAATCGTCAATGTTTCGGGCTGTATAATGTAGCGCTTCGTTTCACGCACGTACACACATTTACACACGCACATAAACACATGCAAGTAAGGACAACAATAATATAAATTAGGAATAATTTATTATTTTACTCTGTTATTAAATTTCAGTGTAATCATTAGAATATACATGGGCACAAAATTTAGGCCATGACCAGGGGTGGATACAGAAATTTTTGAAGGAGCCAAAATTTTCCGTGATTTTTGCCTGAAAAAATCTGATGACCTTTTTTATAGTCGTTTGGTTGAAATGTCTGGAAAATATACTGGTCAGTTTTCTCTGCCAAAATAACTGACGACCTTTTTTAGTCATCAGTCTTCCTGGTAGAAGTAATCTCTGCAAACAATAATATACTATTGCCTCTCTAGTATCCTATTTTTCTCTCCGCTGCATTGATTTAATGGCTTGTTGAAACCAAATGGGGGATGGGGTGGGCCATGTCCCATGCACTTTTTGAATGGGGGGCCATGGCCGGATTGGTCCCCCGGATCCGCCCCTGGCCGTGACCTCAAACAGTATTAGTGCTTACCTATGAACTTAAGGTTACCTTAGCGCTTACCTATGAACATAAGGGTGCGCCATAGCGCTACATTGAACCATTTGGTCGTAAGTCTGTAGTTCCACTGTGACGAGACGGTTCTCAGTAGCTTGATCACACGGAAAGCGTAATCGAACCAGGCGGACTTGGCCAGTTTCTTGTCCATCACTTCCATGATCACCACCATCATCAGGATGTTATCCAGCATCTCAATCGGCAAATCCTGCAGCTTCACACGCAAAAAGATTTCGTTTCTAAGAAGTTTCTACTTTTCTTCCTACATGTATTAGCATCGTTTTTACAAACCTCAGCATGGTCATCTAACAGACAAAAATCCGATATTTAACTGAACAGGAACATTTCTCAAGCAACATCTGGCCTGTCTGAACAGTTTTTCATTCATTCACCATTCATTCTGCTTCCTTTACAGCAAAATGTCAGTTCTGAAGTGATTAACAGTTTCCAGCACATAATTTATGTTGTGGCAGAAAGTCTGTGAACAATATAAAGAATAACACAGTGCATGTGACACTGCAGAATAAGGTGCTAAAGACAGAAGCAAGCATGAGGCATGGGCTTAGATGAATATGATGTTTTAGAGAACATGGCGTTGGATTTCGCTGACAAGACAATACGACCATTAATACGACCATTAACTTAATAATAAAATACATCCTGTGTTTATTACATGCACATAATTTTCAAAAACCATAAAGTTGAAAGCAGTAACAGAAATACAAAACGCAACAACAACAAACAGCAAACTTGAACCTGTTATCCGTTCCCGAAAACTCGCTCTTGTGTGCTGAAAGGTCTGTTGATTGCAATGCAAAACCAAAACTGCAAACAAATAGGGTCGAAAACTGCTTAAAAGGTCTTATAATGGGAAAACTTACCGAAGTACAACACGTAGCGACAGCAGTAGATGACGGAGCGACGGTAGTATATGGCAGAGCGGCCGCAGTAGATGCCACAACGGCAGCCTTCATTTTATCTGCAAACACAAGACAAAGCGAAGTTGTATTTTAAAAGCAATATTCAACTTGCATACTGAACAGTAACAACATTAAGTTAGATTCGGTGCTTAAACTGTGCAAAAAGAAGTGCCTGGACGCCCCTTGCCTTTTGAGGTGTACTGGTCAAATAAGTGGCATTATATTACGGTAATCTATCGTTTTAGCGTCGGTAATTATTCGCCATTGCATGGGTTTTAGCGTTGGCCGAACACAAGTCGGGTTGAGGAAAATAATTATTGATAAATAGAAGGTCGAATTGATGAAAATAATTTGTATGAATAGAACCGATATTAATAAAAACAATCCTGCTGAAATTGAAGCTGGATTGATGAACAATAATTTTGAATTAAATAAAAGTTATATAGATGAAAAGTAATTGCTGACGAAATAGAAGCGGGATTGATCAGAGTAATTCTTGTCTAAACAGAAGCTGGATCGATGTTCAAAAAGGATTTTCGCCAAACTAGAAGTTGGATTGATTAAAAATAACAATGCTGCAACTAGCGAATAATTACCGACGCTAAAACGATATATTAGGCTACTATATTACGGTAAACACGCACACTGGATACCCGTACTCCAAACAATATGGCTGCCAACGAATGCAATATAATTAGAGCGCAGCGACCTATCCTATCGACGGCATCGCAACATGCAAAGCGCTCAGCAGAATGACTGCACTAACCCTAAAACTAACCCTAACCGACCCTCACGCCGCCTAACCTGAGCCCTAACCGACCCTCACGCGATAAATAGTCGCTGCGCTCTAATTATATATATTACTTATTATTTCAACAGAAACTATTTGCATACCTGAAGATTTTGCCATTTTCTTCACTTCTCTCAGACACGCAGTCGCCATACTGCAAAAGTATGTTATGTGGACAACTAACTAAACCAATCAGTTCTCAACTTTTTCTCACATGCCGCAAAACTTGAACACCGCAAACCACCTATTATCGTCCTTGACAAAGATATTTATGGCGAGGATGATGAACCACTGATAAAACAAAATTGCGAAGAAGGGCACGTGATGCATTCTGGTATAGGCCATAGATATCTGTGTCATGTTAAAATAAAAATATCAGTTGAAAGTCGTTTTATAAGTCAGAAGAAGAAAAGCTTTAAGTATGAGGTGTTAGCGATTTCATTTACTTAGCCTTGGTAGACGAGGGCGGCTGACCAATAACCATGCAGTCCTCTGCTTCGTCGTCTCATTCAGAAGTAAATTCTAGAGCTGCTGATAAAACAATGCAGCGAGAATTGAACTCCGAACGTTTTCTAAACGTAAGCTTACTTTTACATAACAGCCCGTATGATCCACCATTCATTAAATCTTGCAGCAGGATAGGTCTAAGTTAGCCTGACGAAGCTTCCTATCAAAGGAAGATGTCGAATTGAATAGAAAAAGTCAAAAATCAAAGTTCAAAGTTCCAACTGAGGGTTTAGTCTATTACATTTCAATCGTTTGGAGCGCTGCTCTTTTATTCAGAGATCACTGGATGAGTAGGCTAGCTAATCCATAGATTTTATTACATTTATCACTTTCATTAGTAGGTTACATTATAGGCATAATTGTATGTTTCAATATTTATGCTGTGGAATGTGGATGTATGCATAATATTATGTGTATGTACGCATGTCTTCATGTATCTCTGCTTGTGTGTGTGTATGTATGTATGTATGTATGTATGTATGTATGTATGTATGTATGTATGTATGTATGTATGTATGTATGTATGTATGTATGTATGTATGTATGTATGTATGTATGTATGTATGTATGTATGTATGTATGTATGTATGTATGTATGTATGTAGGCCTATGTATGTATGTATGTATGTAGGCCTATGTATGTATGTATGTATGTATGTATGTATGTATGTATGTATGTATGTATGTATGTATGTATGTATGTATGTATATATTCATGTATGTATGTATGTATGTATGTATGTATGTATGTATGTATGTATGTATGTATGTATGCATGTATGCATGCATACACGCATGCATGCATGTATGTATGTATGTATGTATTGTATGTGTTTATTTACGAATGTATATATATGTGTATGTAGGCCTAAGTATGTATGTATGTATGTATCCTATGTAGACCCTATGTATCCGGTATGCATGCATGCAGGCCTACAATGAATGTATCGCATCGTATCTAAAACAATTCGGGGGTGCCTACAGCGCAGAAACCCCGGGGAAAAGAAGCGCCCTGAGCAAGCGAAAAGATGCGAGCAAGAGCCCAGACTCGAGTTTAGCCCGTGGAAACATCATCTTGCGCATGACTATAACACATTTGGGATAAATTATATTATATCCTATTTTTAAGTGTCCCAAACAATTGACAATAATATTGGAGATGAACAAACGGATTCTTGACCATTCAGCAATCGTCTTGTGTCAAGCAGTACTGGTGTCATGTATGACTCACGTTGTATCACATTGACTTCGGCGTTAGACATAACTTGCCAGCCTGACCTAGATATTGACATGACCCAGATTTACGCTCCGTAATTGGTCTGCCTTTTGAATGTCCTCGCGAATAATACACAGTCGGTGAATGTGGCGCCACCTCGTGTATACCAGTCAGCAGCCAGTGACGACCACAGCTACTGTCCATTCCATAGAGCGTGAAGTTGGCTGTTGTCATGCGTGGAACACACGAAGAGATGACCGCATGGAATGCAAAGAATGAGCATGCGGTTTGAAGTTCATTGTCTGATAATAATAATAACCTGTGGACTCTTGTGTTGCTTCAACGAATTGTCTAGTTGGCCAGCAGTGTCTAGCACTGGCAGCACCGCAGCTCTTATCTAAGCAAGTTATTATGATAGACAAATACATGTACGAGTGCTGCTACTACACAGTGTCTGGTGCTTAGCAGACATGCGTCTTTGAAACAGCGGGGCATGTTGGCGTCGCTGGTGATAGCAGGTGGGTGTCTATTTGTGTTGGACTTCTAATTACTGCTTAGAACTGCATGTCAAAAGGGAGGAAAGAAAGGGGCGAGGCAGAGAGTAGGAGCATAAAGAAAGCGGAGCAATGGCCTACGATAAATATGACCTAATAGTGTCAATGTTTTAAGAAGTTTTATCTTGGCAAAGAAATGTACTGATCAGTGTCTGTTTGCTATTCTTTCAGCTGCCTCCAGCCAATAAACAATGGTCACTGATTGTCATTGTTGTCATGACGAGTCTTGACGACTCAGTTAAAGTCTCTCAATCAAGTCTGGATAGATTAAGACTGCCGAAAAACGTTTATTCATTCGTTCTCGCGTTCGTTCATTCGTTCAGTCGTTCGTTCGTTCGTTCGTTCGTTCGTTCGTTCATTCATTCATTCGTGCAGTCATTCGTCTGTAAATTTGTCATTCTTTCGTTGCTATGTCACTGTCGGCCATCGCAATGTCAATGATTATGGTTGCTATTATGCTATACATAAGGAGGTTGAGATTTGGAGGCGCTGGGATAAGGAGAGCGGCCTATTACAACATCCCCTATTAGAGTTTCGAATGCGTTGGTCATAGCTTCCAAATAAAATTAATTGTCAGCCAGGCTGCCTATAATTGTAAGTGTTGTTGCCAATAATTTGCAAAGCTCCACCATGGGCGGAGACCTGGGCGGAGACTTGGGGGTGGTGACGGAAAGGCGCGAGATTTTTTGACGGACGAACGGCTCTGAGTGTCGCCGAAAAATTTCCATCTTTTACCGGTCAAAATTTCTGACGACCCTTTTTTAGTCGTTCGGCGAAATCTCGACGAAATGTTTCTATTTTCGCCGCCAAAAAAGTTGACTTTTTTAGTCGTGATTCTCAACGATTGGGGGGGGGGGACAAATGCATGGACCATCCCCGCCAACACCTCCATTGGGAGGACCGTCCTACCTGCCCCCCTAGGTCTCCGCCCATGAGCTCCACTTAAAGCGAAACTTATCAGAGACTGTAACCAATGTGATTTATATTTTCGCTATGTGCATGTCAGTTAGTGATCATGGTGTCCATTATAATTAATTATCCAGTATAATTAATAATTATTATCGTTAGAAGCGATGGTCAAAACTTACAGCCTTAGAACTAAAGCCGCACGCACGGTATATCATGCATGGCGAGCGCTTCAGGACCATTGGGGGTGAGAAGGTCGAATCAGTGAAGAGAAGCGACGGTGACCGTTTGCTATTCTTTCAGCTGCCTCCAGCCACACAATGGTCACTGAAAGACCCGTCATGCTTGGCTGACCACTGGTCAATTCAGAGAATTTCAGACCTCCGTACGATATGGTCATGAGGTCACGTGGTAATAATACGCACAATTATTGTGGGATGTTCATCAGTCTTTCTGTATGAGTCAATCGGTTTCTTTGGAAGACTTTCTAGCTACCTGTCTGAACTGGGGTGGATCCAGAGGGGGGGGGCAATCCGGCCATGACCCTATCCTATTTAGAAATTTCTTTATTTTTGACCAGCTATTCTGGCTCGGAAAGTTGACGTGCCCCACCCCCAAACCCTATGAGTAGTCCTGCAGGCCTTCTCCACCCCACGAGTTCCGTATACGAAATCCGTACGACTAAAAAAAGTCATCAACTATTTTGGCGGATAAAATGGTATCTTTTTCTTGGGAATTCGAGACAATTGACTTTTAAAAAGGTCATAAGATTTTTCGGCGACCAAGATGAACATTTTTTCCTCACCCAAGACCGAAAATTGTTGCCCCCCTTCGAAAATTTCTGTATCAGCCCTTGTGTCTGAATACGTTCACATCGGTTAGTTGTGCTTCATTGATACCAGTCCTGGCACCGGTAGCGTGCTTGATGTAGCGTCTCTGTTGCAACTTACTATCCAGAGGCGCTTGATGGTTCCTCGATGTTTCCAGCAATGCAACGTAGCCGGACATTAGCCTATAGAGGGCAAATTGCAATTAGGCCTAAATTTATTTATAAAAAAAATTTCGTTGCTGGCTGTAAGACGCACGCGTAATGACATAGGCCTATGGCTGTGTTACGGCACCATAATATGTAGACCTATAGTCTACCTAAATCACCATCGCTGTAATTATTATTATTATTATTATTATTATTATTTATTCTTATTATCATTAATAATTACTACCATTATTTATAATCACTATTATTGCCCCGAGGTATTTAGGATCCTTCAGGGACTTTATTTTTAACCACTATTATTATTAATATTATTATTATTATTATTATTATTATTATTAATTTTTTTACTACTACTACTACTAATTATTATTATTATTATTATTATTATTATTATTATTATTATTATTATTGTTGTTATTATTATTATTATTATTATTATTATTATTATTATTATTATTATTATTATTATTATTATTATAACTGTCGGATTATATAGCATTGTTACAAAGGCAATGTGGAAGAGAAGCAGATGGCGTTTCCCCGCTGGACTGCCACCGAGATTCTTTGAAGAAGGTAGCTTGTTTCGAGTCTGTCCTGAGTCGCCTCGGTCAAATCATATTATGCTATTATTATTATTAATATTATTATTATTATTATTATTATTATTATTATTATTATTATTATTATTATTACTATTATTGTCATTATTATTATTATCACTATTATTATCATTATTATTACTAGGCTACTACTACTGTTGCTCTGCTGCTGCTACTACAAATACTACTACTACTACTAGGCTACTACTACTACTACTGCTACTACTACTACTAGAATCATAATCAATTTCATCGTCATCATCGTCGTCGTCATCGTTGTCGCTGTCGTCTGCATCATCATCATCATCTATGTAGCCTATTTTAAAATTTCACATGTGTTTATTGTTCTGTATTGTAATTAAGTCTATGCATGAAGCCTTGATGAAATAATTTTGAAGCATGATTGAGCATGGACAATCGAAGACGTGTTTTCATTGGCGTTCATTGATTTTATGCTCTTCAACAACAAACACAAGTCAGTATTTTTCATGACGAACTATTACCGCGAGTCTGAAAATTCCTGCTTACTAACTTACTTATACAAATCAAGTTGTATAGGCTTGCGCTTAAATATAGCCAGCGTATCATGGACCCGGGCTGCTGCTGTGTATACAGAGGAACGTACGAGTGTAAACTTTATCTGCACATACGTACGCAACGCAAACGCACGCATGGGTAGAAATATATATATATATATATATATATATATATATATATATATGTATATAAATATATATATTTAGACATGCTCGTGGTGTAAGTCTACACTGTCTCGCTTGGCTGATGGCAAGCACTCCTCTGGCCGTAGACTCGTCCGTCCAGTAGAATGCCGTGCAACAGGCACTAGACCGTGACAGTCGTGAGAGCGTAGGCTGCTGCTGTGCACGGTGGCGCTTCGAAGCTGACCTGACGACGACCAACGGAGCGACCTACCGACCGACCGACCAACCGACCGCCTGGACTTGGGGATACCATTTCGGCAAGGCAGCTCTTAGTTCTGGGAACCGCAACGTTAGGTCGCTCAACGTAAAGAGACTCTCGTATTCGGTCCTTGCTTTCGATAAATGGATAACGTGGCCGCTGCTACACTGACGTCGCCGCTTTCTTTAGCTTAGGCTTATTTTCTCGCTCAACAGCTCAGCTGCAGCTGGGCGCTCAACGCCACCGCGGTAAGTAGTAGACCTAGTCCGTGTGACAGACAGCGGACACATGTAATACAACGTGTGTGTAAAGTAAGGAGTAAAGTATGTAAAGTTACTGCGTTGAGTATATTTAATTATGTAATTTGGTAAGTTGTTCCCATGACATATGGTGACCCTGTAGAGTAGTAGTCCGTATGACAGTGAATCAAAGTGAGGGAAAATGTGTAAAGTAAGTGGTAAAGTATGTAAAGTTACTACGTGTATATGTATATATATATAGGCCTATGAGTATATTTAATTATAGAATTTAGTAAGTTGTCACCATGACAACCGCACCGTGACAACCGTGTAAAGTAAAATAAAATGTAAGCGTAATGTATGTAAAGTCTAGCAATTTTGCATTGGTAACTTGGTATGCAAGTATGTAAAGTATAATTGCAGTAGGCCTATTATTGAAGTAGGCCTAGTCCATTACGTCACGCAGTGAACCATGGGTAGTAAGTGTACGGTAAGTGTAAGCGTAATGTATGTTAAGTCTAGCATTTTTGGTATGTAAAGTTGGAATGTAATGTATTTTGTAGCAGGCTATGTAAAGTAGGTACGTGGTAGTCCATATAACATGCAGTGAACCATGGGCATATAGGCCTAAGTGTTGGTGCGCATTAAGCGTAAACGTATGTATGCAAAGTCTAGCGTTTGTTGGTATGCAAGTATGTAAAGTATTTCGTAGTATGTAAAGTATGTATGTGGTTCGTAGTTCATATGACATACTGTGAACCATATAGACCACGTATCATATGTCTAAAGTAAACAAATTGGACTAGCATTTTTATTGCGCTATGAATGAAGACCAGCGTAAATTGCCAGCGCGACAAACCTATATACATTTGACTACATGGGCCTACGACGACGTGTGTGCAAAGTCGTCCAATTCAAGGACACTTTGGTAGTGTTTTTATGGTTTATGTAGCAGCAAGTGCCAGCAACATACTATGGAACCCTTGGTATGGCTACGACAAGCATTTATAAAGCTTGCAACAAAACATTCTGAGACAACTGTACTTTGTACATCTGCTTCTCTGGCAACGTCCGTCGAATTAACAACAGTTACTGCCGCGCGCTGCCACCAACACGTCCTGAGTTGTAGGTCTAACATTAGTATACGTCCTAATACATTGAATGAATTGGCAAGTTTGCATGTAAGAAGACTTTGGTAGTGACATAGCAACACATGGTCACCATAGCAACCGCGTGGGCAACCTACTTGGGAATACCATTTCGGCATTGAGGATGCTAATTTTGCATAATTATATACAGAATTCTAAGGAGCCGAAAGGAGCTGTATAGGCTGACCTCGCATGCGCAAAAACAGTGTTTATGTGCTCTAAGTCAAGAAGGAGTCACTTCTGGAGAAGTCCCATTCTCGCCACTTCTCTTTCTCCTCCTCGTCGACGAATGTTTCATTTTCCCACCAATTAGGCTATTGCTTTCAAACTTGTATTGGTTTGCTCGAATAATTATTTTTCGCCAGAGAGCGCCAGGTTATCGTTAAACATGGATATTGAACGCAATCGGATCACACGCTGTCCTAAGACAACAACAAAAAGCTTATGTTGGCCTACAGTGAGACGTCCAAAGTATTACTAGTACAAAAGTTAAATAGGCCTAGATTGGTTGATTCGGCCACGCTTCTGAATCTGTTTTCAATCAACCTATTCCAGCAGTTTCTCTATTTTGCATGACGCGAGATACTAAAATATTGGATATTGGTTCAGAAAGAAGGAAATGTATGACTACAGACATTAAATCGTCCTCGCTCCTCGGTCACTTATGCCAATTATCCTATAGATGAATGCCTAATAGATCTATTTTATCTAAGGATCACTGAAGTTGTACAGCTGCATAAACATTCCAATATGCCATCGTGATATTCACATTTGTAGATGTGTCGTTTTATGTCAATGGGCTATAGCATAAGTATGCACGCTACAAGTACTAAAAACACATTGTGAACACAATTTCCTGTTTCAAGATGAGATGATTCCCTCCATGGATATAGGAGGCACTCGGTAGACCTACCCTGAGATCGTGTGTCGGAAATGAAACTTGTTACCATTGATGATTGGTCGTTTGATGTAAAAAGTAAGCTGCGGTCAAGAGTCGGCTATAGGCTACCTATAAGATAATATCATTCTCTTTGAGGGTGTGCGTAAGCAGGGCACTGATTATATTTATTCACTGGCAGGCCTAGCGTTTGAAGCTTTATGGGATCCGATACCAAAGCTTAATGATGCTTGATAGGCCTACGTGTACCTAAGTTGTAGGCCTAGAGTTTTCCGCATCTCGAGACGACAGCTGCAGTTACTCGCTGCCAAAGCAAAAGAAATGAACAGGATTAGGAATTTGAGAAGAATGGAGAAGATGAGAGATCAACATGAGCCTAGAAATGTTTGCTACAAACTTTTCAACAACAGCTGTTTTCTCTGCACATTGACAGCAGGACGCCCACTTTCGATTGAAGATGGACCGTCCTCTTAAAGAAAGCTGCACCAGCCAAGAACTTTGGACGCTCGTGTAGAGGGGGCGTGTTGCGTGTATACTCTGCTTTTCAGTCATGCGCAACCCAGATTGGCCTCGTTATGAGCAGTTATTCTTTTGGCACTATCAGGCCTAAGAATGCCTTCACCGGAAACAAAAGTTGACTCGAGGGTAATTCATGCGGTTGATTGTAGTCGTCTGTTGGTGACTATGTCCTGTAAGCAGGCGAGAACTATGTTGCTTCTGGACAGTAGGCCAATGTTGACTTGCTGGCAGCTATGCATGACAATTCCACAGAACCATATAGTCGTGTCACTGGATCTTCAGAAAAACTATCGTAGACTAGGGTACTTGCTTTGCTCGCACAAGGCAGTTAAAATTTATGTCCGTCCAGTGGCGGCGCCAGGATTTCAGTTTTTTGGGGGCTGAAGCCTCGACAGAAATCTCATGAAAATTTTCCATATTCGCCGCAAAAATTTCTGACCTTTTTTTTAGTCATCGACCGAAATCTCATGAAATTTTTTTTCCATTTCCGCCGCCAAAATTTCTGACGACCTTTTTTTTAGTCGTCAGCCCAAAATCGTGGATATTTGACTGTAAAAAAATTTCGGACGGCCCTTTTTTTAGGGGGGCTGAGCCTCTTGTAGGGGGCTTAGCCTCCCAGCCCCCTAGCGCCGCCACTGTGTCCGTCAGTCCCATTGCGCTGAATTTTTGCTGTGTGATGAGCTTGCCCACAGCGAACCCGTTTTAAAATCGTTGTCTTCTGATAACTATTCTTGGTTGATAGTTAGGAGATAAAAGAAATTTCACAGAACATTGCGCTGTTGCAGTTAACAAATAACCTACTGGACATGAGATTGTTAACGTGATACCGTATTGAGAACTATGGTGGTTATACGAAATTATGCAACCTTTTGGGCGAAGGATTGCTAATTGGTGATGAATTAAAACTAGAGTCTTGTATTTGGTACGGCTGTGAATAAATACACCCAACGAATCAATATGCCATACTGGTTCTTATTCTCTCGGTATCCCTGGTATGCTTCCTGTGAACAGTATGCCATTGCTGTTAGCACATCATGACATGTCACTCGCTGTTGGTATGCACGTGCCTCTAACTGAGCAGGATTCTAGTGCTTCTTGGTATTGGTATTGCATACATGTCTTGGTATTGCATACATGTCCGACGGTTCTTCGTTCTTTCATCCGCTGTCTGCTGTATGTTGACCGATCGTGACTCTTATGCGGTCGTGATGGCGAAAACCCTGAGGTGCAGAATTTTTAAGTTCCTTTCGCCTTGCGAGTTTGGCCCAGACCTCCCATGCAACACAGGGTCTCCTAGCAACGCCTCGCATTTCTCCTTACGTAACTGCCATGGGATTGATTTGCCTGCTGTGTATGCTCTGTGATCATGTCATGTAACGCCCTTTGGATCTTACAGACGCTTCGCTATTGTTCAGCCACGTAATCTGATTTGTCTTACCCTGGCTGCACCCGAGTCTAGAATAATTCTTGGTAAGCGAGCCTCTTCGTATGCTCTAGGTCATGCTTGTGTGTAGCCTGTGAAACGCTCCTCCTTTGTCTGTCCGCTCCGGTCCAGTCGCTTTGTCATCATCGTTCTTGACTTAAGAGTCTTAATCTCTTTGAAATGGTTTATCAACATCAGCTGCTGTCTTTTGGCCTATCACTTGCATGCTGCTTTTGTGACTGACGTAATATTATATACAAGAAGAGGAAAGGTTTCTTTAGCGTCGGCTCAAATGTGTGCGACTCGAGTCGAATGGTCGCCTTGAATGCTCTAGAAAAGAATAGAGCGCTATAAGAAAGTTTAATGGTACTTTCATCAGGTTTATGCTAACAGGTTACCGCAGACAATGTGGTCATTACTTGGCAATGTGCAGTAGTTGCAATAGAATACAATACTTGTGTTACAGAAAGTGTTGTTATTTGGCATCTGCATTGGTTAACGTATAATATGGTATGATCTCTTTGTCCCGCGCGGATAAGGAACTCCCCCTCCTCCCTACGTCCTTCCACATCTTTTTAGACCTTTTCTCTTATCTCTGTTTCTTTGTCTTTCTATATCGGTATCTCTATATCTCTCTTTGTCTCTCGATGTCTTTGTCTCTTTGTCACTATATGTCTATCTGTTTCTCTGTTTCTCTATATCGTTTGTCTCTTTTTCTTGTTGTCTCTGTCTCTCTGACTTTCTGTCTATATGTCTCCATGTCTCTCTATTTATCTGTCTCTGTATTTCTCCGTCTCTCTATTTCTCCGTTTTTCTATATCTCTGTAGTCCTATGTCTGTCTTTCTGCCTCGTTGGAGGCGTTGTGTTGATTTCATGGCTCACGTTGAGCATCTGTGATTATATTTCCTCGACTGCGTTGCCTTGCGAGTAGGCTACTCGACAGAAATTAGCGCTGTTTGTCGGTATAAAACACTGGTCACTGTATGGCCTTACGCCTACGCCTAATTATAATCACAATAAACTTAATTAATCGCTACAAATTTAATTAATGACTACAAATTTAATTAATCACGACAAACTTAATTAATCGCAAAAACTTGCAGAACCGGGGTATTCAGGTAAGCAGCTTAGACTTGTTGTTTCCTACATAAGGCTATAACTATTCGTGATATTGAATTCGTTTCAGCTGAGATGATCCGCAGGAAGCGGACGAATCTCTGCGACGATCCAAGCGACGGATTACAACAACAACGACAACAACAACAAAGACAACAAAGACAACGACGACCGACAAAGATGGTCAACGGTGACGCCATCATGTGGCCCACCGTTGTAGGATTTCTTCTTGTTTTGCTCACATGTCCCGCTCCTACACAGTCACAAACAGGTGAGCTCGACAGCAACTCTCTTATGGTGTGTGCATGCATGTGTATAAGCACTTGTTGCAGCTCCCATTCATATCGATCTACTCGGAGACGCTCCAAACTAGGTGATGACAGCACTGTGTTCTCAACATCCTCCGCGAGTGACGGGTGACCATAAGTATGCATGCAAGGGCACATGTTACAGCGCCCCTCCAAGATTTTTACAGAGAGGCGCTTCCGACTACAGCGCGGATACTGAATTGAAGTTTCACGCCGAAGTGCGCGAACAATTTCAAGATTCATATTCTGGGAGGCGCTCCCAACTAGGTAATGACGGCACTGTGTTCTCAGCATCCTCCGCGAGTGACGGGGGAACCATAAGTATGTATGCAAGGGCACATGCTATAGCGTCCCTCCAAGATTTCTACTGAGAGGCGCAGCGCGGATACTGAATTGTTCACGCCGTAGCGCGCGAGAAATTTCGAGTGAAGGACTTGCTCTGCAGGGTTCCTACGCGGCGGCTTGAGGTCATGGTGGACTCGAGCCCGCCACCGTCAAGCCCCAAGGCACCAAACATGCCCCTACACCACCGCGCCCCACGGTGTATCCAATATGTTGGCACAAAGGTTAGAAAGGTTCCGTTGCTATTCGCCAATAGAAGTTGACAAGCAGGGAATAAAGGTCGTCACACATCTTGATGACTTGTAAACGTAGCCTGGCTATGTCTTGAGGACCTATAGTAACAAGTCGTCCGAATTTATGTCCGTATACTGTGAAGTATATTGTTGCAGGTCTCCTAGATTCTTTCGTCAGTGCCTCCGCCCATTCTCAAAAAACTGTTAAACCCTGTCAGCGCCCTTGGGCTGCGTATAGGCCTACGCTCTACCAAAATTGTTGTATTTCATTCCGACCCCTTTGCATCTATTAACAATGAATAAATAATAACAATGACAATTTTATGGCGCCGTAACACAGCCACGCCATGCCGTTACAAGGGCGCCTATCATACAGCTACTAGCTGAAGGCAATACAGGCCTTAAAATCTATATTGCTGGAGTTTTGAGTCTGGTTGTCGAATTACTTTTGACGCCTATTCCATGGCATTTTTAAATACAGTAGTTTTGTCACTGGCTGGTTTCAAAATTTCGTCTGACTGGATTTACATGGATCGCGATACTTTATTATTATATCAGCGATGCACGCTTTGGAAATACTTTCGACGTGCAGGATATTGCATTTTTCTAAATCGTGACTTGTTGCAATGGACTATTAGGCTATATATAGGCCTTTAGTGCTTAAATGCTCCCTGGATCAACAGCTCTTGCGTGCCATATTATGATTCCGAATCTTTCTCTTGAAGGTTGTTGATCTGACTGAGAGGCCAGCAACAATGTATTTTTGATGCGAGCTTTTCTGATGACAGAGCACGAGATTTTATTGTCTGCAAATGTTTTAATCAAGGACACCAGTAGTCGGTGTAAACTTCCTCTCTCTCTACATTTTAAATTTTATTTATCCGCAATTTATATGCATGTTTAGGCCTACTCACATCCCTTTAGTTAAAGTCCAGGTTTAAGCGTACTGTCGTGCCCACTGTCGGGTCCCACTTTATTAGAGATGTTGCATGTAGGTTCTGCTCTGCTCGTCAGTTTAGTAACATTTTAGCCTAGGTCTATTTTTCATGATGTCGACATTGATCTTTGCGCAATACGCAAGACCGTAGCCAGTATTTTATCTCACGGGGTGTTTAGGCCTACTCGATCGTGAGCAAGCCTACAAGCTCGTTAACCTAAGGGTTTAGAGAAGCGTCCTGAGCTCTTAGGCTATAGCGGGTTGTGAACGGCCAATACATAACACACTGTACAGTATAGTTCTAGCATCATGTGCTAGTAAATGCATTATTTCATTAGACCTGTACATTATTTCATTTCGGGGAGGTGTTCAAACACCCAAAACACCTCCCTAGCTACGGCCTTGGAAATACGACATTGTCCTTTTGCTATGGACTTGAGGTCATTGGCCTTTTTTAAAGTCGCTTATAGCCTTATGCGACGTATAGGCTGACCTCTGTTAGTTGTCTTGAACTTCTATAATAGGCTTTTCATCTAATTATACGATTGGTCTTGAAGCGCCATCGTTGGATACCTTGTAGCCTACATTAGACGCATGCGCAGTAGAAATTACAAATTGCATTTACAATAGGCTACTGTAACAGACACTGTTTTCGATGCTCTGCATGGACTTGCTTAGGTCTAACTTGCAAATTGCAATCTGTTTTACATTACGATTTTGAGGCGTCAACTGACGCACATGTAATCTCATTCTTTATGTTAACACCGTGAAGAATCGTGGCGTTGTTGTTCTGCTGGTCTTTTAATATCAAGAAGACCTAATTATCATTCTCGGTATACCTTGCTTTGTCGCAGTACGGTATGGTGCATGACGCGTGTATAGACCTATGCTGGCGAATACGGTCAGACCATTATGCTGTGAGTTTTGCGTTAGGCTAACTGCACCATGGCAAGAGTAGATCATAAATAAAACGGAGTACAGAGGTGATGATGCGGTAGTCTTTACATTTACGGTAGTCTTTACCTTGCATTAGCCTATATTGATGCTTTCGTGGGCTTCTTTATAAAAACGAATTACAAAGAAGAGCAACCTTTTAGCTAGCCCTGCAAGACAGAATACGCGAATGAGGTGTTACCGTGTTGGCGATTTAATTTTTGTGTACTTCTGCGTAATAATAAAAAATGAGATTGAGAGGCCTAATAGTTACGGTCGGTGTTTTCATTGCATCTGAATTGGCTATAGAGGGTGCAAGTGTAGGTTAGACGAACTTCCGAAACAAATTTCTGTCCTGGCTAAGTCGCAAGCATAGCCTATAGTCCTATGGCATCTCTCCTGGTTCGTTAGCTACACAGATGAAGCACTGTAGTTGGTCTAGGGCCTAGACCAACTATATAGGCCTAGACTTTAGGCCTATATAGTATAGATCTAATAGTCAGGTACCGTACCGGTACTGCAATCGCTCCTTCCCTGCGAATTGATGTGTCAAGCTTTCAAATAATGCTATAAATATTATTCTGCCTCGGGCGCTTAGACTTCCGTTCGAGGGAAACCGCTGTGGTTAAAGTAAAAAAAACACAGAGAGAAAGTTTTTCAGCAGCTGTGCAAAGCGTGACGAGCAAATGTAGGTTAATTGAAATGTAGTGTTGATGCGTAAACAAACGACTGCTATAACTTAAGTTCATTGTTTGTTATCTATTGAATAATAATAGAACTAATTGAAAACCTTTAGAGCGTAACTTATCAAGGTATGGTCTTTACTGGTTAAGAACATAAAATCGCCAACACTTTGTACTTCGCTCTTTGAAAGATCACTCCTCTTTTTACTGATTGAACTTGCATACAGCCAAGTCAAGGTAGTTCTTTACCTGTTCCGACCACATCGAATGTTGCTATAATACGGTAATGCACCTAATTGGTAAAGTCTCCTTTTGATCTTGACCTGCTTCGGATGATAAGCCTACATGCGACTGGTAAAAGCATCCAGTCCGATGTAGCCTAACAGGCTTATATGCATATGCTGCTTGACCTGCGATGTTGCAAACTTTGTCCACAGGCTCGCTTCTTTTTCTGATGAATGGTTTGCGCACCTAACCTTCTAAATTTATTTATCTATTCCTATAGCCTAATAGGACTTCAACGGTCTTAGATGCTTTAGATGCCTTAGACTGAGCCTGAGGTTGTGTGCCTGCGGCTATAGCTACTGTTTGTGTTAATCATGACAAATGATCTAGAAATATCTTCAACTTAATCCTATGCATCGATTATTATGTATGGCGTACATGGCATCGGCAAATGTTCATACCCAGCTACCATCTGCTGGTATAAACTATACAGAATACTTTACCTTAGTCCTTATTGTGCCAAAGCAGCCAAACCCTTGAGTTAGATCTTCGTCCTATGAACTTGCGAATAAAAGCATAAATTACATGACAATAAAAATACTCTGTGACTTTAAATAATCATGGCAGTGAAAGGTATACACTGTATACCAACTTTGCTCGTGTCTGTGGTTTTCACATTCCTATGTATACGTATGCACACGCATAATATAGTGTGTTAATGGTATCGTGGCTGGAGATATTTAAAAATGTAGGCTGCAGCAGTGTGCTACAGAGAGCATCAACAAAGGACTCGACCGTATACCCATGAGCGGCATCTAAGCATAGGCGCCCTACTTTTCCACAGGACCATGACGCCGAGTTATGTGACTCGGGATTGAACGGCTAAAGAGCTACGGAACCACATAGGCCTAGGTCTATTTAGGCCACATATAACGATGAACAATTATTTTGTACTAATAGAGCAAAAAATCTTCGGGAAGCATTCGAAAGCGGGAGTTTAGGGTGATTGTAACACTCGGGAGTGAAAAGCGCATGGATGTGGGATAGCATCCAGATATAGCCTCCCAAAGGTCCACTCAACCTTCCATTCGGTAGGTGGCGTTGGTAAAATGAGTATTAGGGCATTATGGGCGCCTTGCATGGCTGCCAACAGTTAAATTCGACTCCTGTAATAACTTGTGATGATCTGTTCGTGCTAGGACATGTAATCACACTGCGTTGTGTCCAGTGGCGTAGCCGGGAATTTATTTTGGGGGTTTTATGGTCTGGCTGGGTGCCCTTTTTGACACCAACCCACCAGTATTGCAGTAAATAAAAAGGGAATAAATTAACAAAGGGAATAAAGTAAGAAAACAATTGGTACTGCAATCAATTGTTTTGTTTTTCCTATTTAAGTGGATAAATAACCTTTAAAAAAATTCCTGGGCCAATGGGTGGTTTTAACCCCCGAAACTTCCCTTGTCTACGCCACTGGTTGTGTCAGTTAGAAGTAAAACGAAGATTATTATTATTATTATTAGGGCCTGTTATCTTAACGTTGGATGGATGCGCAAAGTAAATAAAGTAATGATATGAGGAGAAGGAGACAAACAAAACGAGAGACAGCCCCGACGGCCAATGACGGGAAGTGAAGCAAAGCAAGTGCTATAGGCCTGCAATGTCAAAATGAAAGAGTGATCAATTGCCTGATTGACAAAATGATGTTGCTACTCTATCGTGAGTTGGAGATAAATTCCAACAACGGTGCACCACATGAAACTTGAAAACCGCTTCGAGACCGTGCATAGAGTAGCGGCCCTCCATGGACTGTTGAGCTTCAAACGACAGATTGCATAGGCTCTATTTTGAAGATTTTGCTCGTGACATTTAATAGAAGGACCTATTTTGGATATCAATTAATGAGGGGTTCTACTTCTTTTGACAGTTGTTTATGCAACTTTTGTAGGCAACATAAATTTCTGCCAAGTATAATGCAATTCAACTGCGTTTGATATTGCCTGCATGACCTCTTTTTAAAAAAACATAAGTAAACGAGTATTGATGGCGGTGAACAATTGAGCAATTGTATACGTGTAGAAGACTTGAGCATCGAATAATTGAGCAATTGTACGTGTAGAAGATAAAAGGTACATTGTCTCTACTCACGGCTCCAGAGGGGGCTTCAAACCCTGCCATCCACATTACAAGTCGAGTGCTCAAACGAGCCTAGACGGATGCGGCAAAGGTCATTCCAGTCCTCCGTGACACATGATCCTGCATGGTCACTGGTCAGCCTCCTCTATCCAGTACGTCCGTGGAATTTGATGCATGGGCTTCGAGCTATTTGCTTGCTGCTATTTCACGACACGGTGGCTTAACAAACATGGGCCGATACTTGGTCTACAACTTGCGGGGGACGAACGAATGACAGAAGGAAGGACGCGAGATTTTCGGCGGACGAATGGCTGAGCTGCCGACGAAATTTTACATCTTTTTGACAACCAAAATGTTTATTTTTCCTGTCAAAAAGTTGACCTTTTTTAGTCATTTGGTCTTACGTTGTATTGTCACCAGTGTGTTCATCAAGTCTAATGTCCTAACACTAAACGATTGCGGGGGACACATGCATGGACGGTCCCCCACCTCATACATTGAGGGGACCGTCCCTCTGCCCCCATAAGTCTCCGCCCATGATGTCAAAGATGATTAGTGTCGCCCTCCTCCTTTATCCAGGCTTGCGACTGGCCCTGACAGATATCAACCAGTGGCGGAGTTACGCGCAATGTCTGATCATCCATCTATATCAGTCTTGACTACGATTTCTTGTGGTCGCTACCAACCAATGCAACCATGGCGTACGCGATGGTTTAGCGGCAACGCTAAAGTCACGCATGGTTGATCGCCTAATAAACATTGTGTGTGTGTCTGCGAATATCGCTAGACCGAAGCCAGGTCACGGTTGTGCAGGTTGATTCGAATTCTGATGAACAATCTGCCTCTGCTCTTTTAGCTAAAAAAACCCCTCTGCATTCACTCTTTTTTACGAACAAATAACTGAAGGAGTTCCATCTCTGTTTTTATCACTGCTGAATGTTCAACCACGTTGGGGAGTTACCCGCCGGTCAGCAACTGGGGTGGGAGGGTGTGGGGGAGGGGTGTGGAGCATTTTGCAATTGTCTTATTTTGCTGCGTAGCCTATAGGTCTACACTGGGCTGATTTTCCTCTTTGCTGTGGACGTGTTATTTGGTTGTTCGTCTTTAATCTTTTAACTTATTGTCTCTGTTGAACTTCATTGTGTTTCTTAGGGCTGCCGTGTAAGGCCTAATGCGTTATTATATATCAGTAACTTGTTTGATGAGCAATTGAACATTTACACCAGAGTTTAAAACTGCTGGCTTACAATGTTCTCGTCTGTCTCTCCGTCTCTCTGGCTCTCCGACTCTGTCGATGTCTCTGTCCGTCTGTGTCTCTGTCTGTCTGTCTGTCCGTCTGTGTCTCTGTCTGTCTGTCTGTCTGTCTGTCTGTCTGTGTCTCTGTCTCGCTGACGCTGTGTGTATGTGTTCTGTCTATAGGTTTTTCGTATCTTTTGTCTGCTGTCTTTCTCTACTAAGCGTTCCTATATACTCCCTTCTTTCAACTGGAACGCATCTATCCTGTCGTCGACGACATTCTATGACGAATACGTACGCCAAGACTTCGTGATTCCAATTTACTGGCATTCGCTCACGAAGAGTCTATGTCAATTCTGTCCCTTGCACATAACCAGATCAATGAAATCATGTATAATCATGTATAAATTGTTTATATATACATATATATGTATGTATATGTATGTATACGTCACTAATTTATTGACTTTTTATATAGCGCAACTTCAACGTAATCTAGGCCTACTCTGAAGCGCTGGCAGTACATCAAATGATAAATAAGGCAGTTTTTGTGCTTACTATGAAAAAAGAAGCTCTATTTGGTAGATGTACATGTATATATACATGCACATGCTGGTGTAGGAGGATGCGGCTGACGTCTGTTACTATTCATGGCCTATACTATAGGGACTGCAGCCTAGACGTAGGCTATACATTGGCGACCACATTGTATATTATATTGGTCGATCTATATATGGTCCTATGCATGTGGTTAGTCAACTGAATGATTAGCTCGAATCGTGACTTAAGATTACAAAAGAAAAAGCGAGTTTCCCAGGTGAAAAGATGTTGAATTTGAGTACCCACTTAAGACGTTCTGTCACTATACACGTCTAAGCAAATATAGGCATTTGAGCCGTTTGAGATGGTCCCTGCATGCATTAGCCCGCGTTTACAGCACGCGCGCTAAACGTAATGTTTACTTAGTAAACTGACTTGGTGAAGTCTGTCCTTAGGTAGACCCGGCAATTTCACATAGTCTATTTGTTATTTACCTCATTTATATAGCGCTGATTTTCAAACGACGCGCACTGTTGGTCTTGCATGGTGAGTGGTTCCTGAAGGACATAACTGTGTTGGCCAATAGTCCATGAAGGGCATAACTGAAATGCCCTTGCTCAAATGTTCAGCCTGCGTGGACAATTTAAACGTCCATATCCTGTTCTCCTGTCGAGTGTCCAATGCTGGGTTGTTGCGCTGCGCTTTGCATGTCTGTTGGGGACGTGCAGGTGCCGCGCTTTGCACTTCGAATGGAGCAGATCTAGGCCTATATATTATATATGTATATATATATATATATATATATATATGCATATGCTGCTGCCTTCTTGTTCCATAACTGTTCCCTCTGTTGTATTTATACGCTCTGCCGCATCTGACCCTAGCCAGAAAACGTTTTCAGACTGTCCTATGAAGCATTTGTTTAGATGATTTATAGATACCTAGCTCTAGGATAGGCCTATATTATGTGCAAAGCTACGAATGCTACACGCTGCGCTCTGATAGTAAGAGTCAGGATGCAATATACATGTATGATATTATATTGCAAATTTAAAAAAAATTGATGCAGAATCGGTAACGTGGCACTGCAAAAATATATTTGTGAAATGAGTCTTTTGAATCGCAATTGGCTCATCAATCGTTGTTTCGCAATTCGTCGTACTAGTTTCGTAATCTCCACATCTCTTGAGCCAGAGGCGGATCCAGGGCCAATCCGGTCATGCCCCCCATTTAAAAGGTGCATGGGACGTGACCCCCCCATTTGATTTCAGCAAGCCATTAGATCAATGCAGCGGGAGAGAAAAGTAGGATACTAGAGAGAGGTCATACATAATTTATTATTTATTGCTTGCAGAGAATACATCGACCAGGAAGACTGATGACTAAAGAAAGGTCATCAGTTATTTTGGCAGGGAAAACTGGTATATTTTCCAGACATTTCGACAAACGACTATAAAAAAGGTCATCAGATTTTTTCTGGCAAAGATCACCGAAAATGTTTGCCCCCTCCCTTCGAAAGTTTCTGTGTCCACCTCTGTCTTGAGCGCCACTCCGACTCAAATTCCAAGCGCAGGGCACCAGCTTATTCACGAGCTCATTCAAGATAAGTCTTTAACAGTTGCCGTAAAACGCTGGAGCGCCAGCGAATGATAGTTTGAACATCATCATCATCATGCTGTACAATTAAATTGAAAGACTATAGATTCTTAAAAAATAATCATTTTCACGCCGAAGCGCTGAGCAATTGCGAGTGAAGGACTTGCCCAAGGTCCCTACGCGGCGACTTGAGGTGGGATCGAACCTCGAACCTCCCGGCTTCAAGGCAACGACGCCACCGCTACACCACCGCGCCCGACATATTATGTAATGCAATACTGTTGGGTTGGTGTCAGAAAGGGCATTCGACCAGGCCATAAAACCCGCAAACCCCTTCCCATCATAAATTTCAGGCTACTCCACTGAACCCACATTGATGTGACTGCTAATGTCTCGTTACACACATCGTTTCTGTAATAGACGGTGATAATTATAATATACATGTACTACACCGAATTTTGAAAAGTGCTGCAAGTTGAAATGTTCATCGATTGCTTACTGCGTTTTAATATGTTAGCTTAGTCGCTGACTTGAGTTCAGCTTTATGAGTAATTAGTTCCCAAAGCTCACCATGGTATGGTTTCAGGGTAGTTTATTTGTGCAGTCTGTCTGTCTGTCTGTCTGTGTCTGTCCTATCTGTCTTTATGTCTCTCTTTCTCTACAACTTCTTCGATCTACGGATCGAAGTCATCGAACTAACCACTTTGTTTCCCCAGGCCAAAACTGTCATCGCTCAAAACTGAGTTTTTTGCAATTGTGCATCAGTCCTCCTAGAATAACCTTTCACTTAATTTTTGGTCAAGATGTTGACTCGCTTCGGCCTACTGCATAATTATACGAAGACCATTCTTGTTTTCTCGGGGTGCACACGCTGGCAGCGCCTCCGAAAAGTCAATCAAAATGCAATAAAATGTAATACAATGCAATGCAATTAGCTTACATCGCTTGTATACACTAACACTGTGCTGTTCATTTCTGTTTCAGTCCTCCCTCCGGATTCTGTTCTACCTGGTGAGTTGATCAACTTCCTGTCGTATTAGATCTAATGACGTGGTGATTATAGTGTCTATAGGTGAAGAGGGTCATCAACTCATCATGGTGTCTAGGTGCATGGTAATACGGTAATAGTGGTTGGTTTAGGGGTGATGGTGGGCAAGTGCCAAGAGGAGATGATGGTGTTGTGAGTTCCTGTGCGCCACATGCGATCGTGAGTCGTAATTATGATGTGTGGATAAATGAGGTGAGAAGAATGCATTCGTTACCTTACAATCAGACACTCTTGTGTGTGATGTGTGTCTCTCTGAACCGTTCGTTGAGAAGCAAGTGATTATTTATCTAGCGCCTCTCAACAGCCTGCCTATTGCGAGTGGATGACGATGACGATGAAGACGATGATGATGATGATGATGACGATGATAACGATGACGACGATGATGACGATGATGATGACGATAGTCCGTCGAGGTTCGATGCGCTGCATGTTGTTGTGGGTCTGGATCACGCCATGACTGACAAGAACATGGTGGTGCACGGTGACGATGGTGGCAGGACGAATTTTTTAACGTGCAGTTCTACACAAAATGTGCAATTGTAAATGAATTTGTGCAGTTGTAAAAGCAATCTTGTGATGTATTTATCATTAGAAAAGGTAACTGCAGCCGGTTTAACACGGAAGAACGAAGTGAAAATATGTGTAGTGCAGTGAAAATATGCAGGGAGGCCAAGTTTCAAGCAGATGACTAATAAAATGTCTTTGACCGACTTTTTTGTGGACAAATTTCTCGCAAACGACTAATAAGTCATGAGAAATTTTCACCAACAAACCCACACTAGATTAAACTTGCTGGTTGTGCAGTTCTAAAAATTTCTTTTTAAGAAAGCCCTGGATGGTGGTGGTGGTGGTTACTAAAGGAAGACCATATTCTGTTTCTTATTATCATTATCAAAATCAAGATCATCGTATTCATAATCGTCAATATGACTATCCGAGCAGATCGTCGTAATCGTATTCAATGTGAGAATTGTGGGCAGATAACGGGGGGTTGGGCTATAATCCATTTGGAATTGGGGTGTGAAAAACTTTACAATGGGGCTCTAAGAAAGACCGGTGGTTGAAAGTTGAAACCAGCTAACTCCCGGCAATTCTCACTCTGCCGTATTCAGCATCGGCGTCGTCATCATCATTACTGTGAACTGAAAGTCTCTATTATAGGTGGCATATTATATACAGCACAGATATATAGGCTATTCGTCTCATACACATTTATCAGTGTCAGGCTACCAACGTCAAGTTCTTAGCGCTTCGCTCTAGTCTTCGACATCGTTGAGCCATAATTCATGGCAATGGTTTCCTCCATTTGTCGTGTCTCACATAGCTCCCAACATCATGACGGCTAGTCTGCTTCTGCCTTTCTGTCGTTGTGTCAACCTTTTGCATGTGATACAGACAGTTAGACATGCAGACAAGATCTTCGTCTGATAATCACAATGTATTATATTAGTAGCCTAGTAGGGCCTAGGTCTTAACTGAGTTCTGTCTTTTTCTTAACCTGCGGTCTTTTTTAGGTCGTCGTAAAATTATGGCCCCTAGACACGCTGCTCTTGCATCCGTAGACCGCAGAGTTGACTAAAAAAAGCTAAGAGAATAATCACGCTTTCACGTTATTTATTAACGTCATGTTTAACCATGAGTCACAAACACACCCAGATGGTGTCTAGATATGCCTGCAGCTATTTACATGTATGACACACCCATTACGATAGGTTTAATTTCAAGTGCAACTCTTCTTTGATCTGTTGGATGGCCCAGTTTTCTAAATCGCATTATTGACATTTCTTTTCATAAACGTTTCTCAATATCTCATTTTTCAGGCATGCAAAGTCTTTGAATGTGTTGTAAACCCAGGAACCCTAGGAGCAGCGCTACTTCATCCTAATTAGTAGTAACCCTTCCTGCTTCTTACATCGCTATTCTTAGTGTGGGGCTGCATGCATGATTATGTATCGAGTAGAAATTGTTCATCGCTGCAACTGCTAAAGACAAAGTAACTGGTGTTTTATACATTAGTGAGAACACCATAGTGGGAAACAGCAAAGTTTTGTCAAAATAAATCAATGAAAAAACACGTAAAATAATACGATCGGTGTCAGTAGGCCTCCTACCCAGCGGCGCCCGCAGGATTTTTTTCTTGTAGCCTACGCACAGAAATTTTCGATGGAGGTGCGAACAGGGAAAAATTTTCGTTAGGTCGCCGAAAAGACTGATGACCTTTTTTTTTTAGTCATCAACCCAGAATTTCCCCCAAAACATACCTTTTCTATCCGCCGAAAAAACTGATGACCTTTTTTTTCTTTTTTTTTTCTTTAGTCTTCAACCCAGAATTTCCCCAAAACATACCTTTTCGGTCATCGCGCTGTACGCACTTACCTATGTGCGTACGTCAGCGGGCGCCGCTGCTGTACGCACTTGCGTAAGTGCGTACGCCTGCGGGCGCCGCTGCTCCTACCTAAAGAACCTCGAGCGAGGTCACCTGGTCCGTTGGATGCTTAAGTGTATGAGAAGCAACTGGAACGAGTTAACAGTTAACTAGAAATAGTTGGTGACTGGGCGCCGTGAAATGTAATTATCATTTAAAAAGGAAACAACAGGAGTGGTCTGGAGCCAATAGCGTAGACAAGGGATTTCGGGAGTTAAACCCCCATTGAACTAGGAAAAAGTTTTTTTAAAGGTTATTTATCCACTTAAATAAGAAAAAAACAATCGCTTGTAGTAATGATTGTTTTTCTTACTTTATTCCCTTTGTTACTTTATTCTCTTTTTATTTATTTTAATACTGTTGGGTTGGTGTCGGAAAGGGCATCCGGCCAGGCCATAAAAACCCCAACCCCCATAAAAAAATTCCCGGCTACGCCACTGTTTGAAGCTGACCAGAATTGTTTAGAGCGAGTCGGATAAGTTAGAACTACAAACAGATCGGTTGAGAGGTAATTATAGTATGACCGGTCAGCTAAACGAAACGTGAAAGACTCCGTGAGTAACCTGCTGTAGAAACTGTGTCGCTGTACAAAAATAACAACAATTGAAGAGGATATACATACACATGAACGTGCGCTAATTATACGTTTACAATGAAAAGATTGCAGTCCACGTGCATCTGTTGCATGTCCAAAAAACAAGTCAGTCGTTCAACTGCGGTCATGGCACCTGTAGAGACTTTTTTGATGTGAGAGAGCCACTGAATGAGTCCTTGCGTGACACGCATGCGGATGGATCTCGATCATGCGTGGCCGATGCGTTGCGACCCAAGGAATTCACCACGCCACTGAACTGTGACCATGCGCAGCCTGCAGAATGCAACTGTGGTTAAGACTGTTTGACCTCTGGTTAGGATGAGCCATACTGTTCCAAGGCTAACTCTGCAGTTTCATCATCTTGTCACTGCAACAAGGTGAACGCGTCTGTTATAGCCTACACGCGTGCCCTATTTATATATTCCATTTCCTGCATATATATAGGTCCCATAGGCCTACAGTTCACATATAATTATATATACATAATTGTATGATTAAGTTCATTGTTCCAAATGGCTACAAACATACATTTGCATTCTAACGGTGGTAATTAAGTGAATCGTAATATTGCTATATGATAAACAAATATTATATGTTTGTTTGTTTGTATGTGCACTTGTTATAGCGCCCCTTCAAGCTCTCTTCTACTCAGAGGCGCTCCCGAATGCAGAGCGGACACTGCATCGGAGTTTCACGCCGAAGCGCTGAGCAATTGTGAGTGAAGGACTTGCCCAAGGTCCTTACGCGGCGAGGTGGATTCGAACCTCGAACCTTCCGGCTTCAAGGCAACGACGCCACCACTAGACCACCGCGCCCCACAATGTATATGTACATTGCACACACAATATATAGTTACATATGTAGGCCTATATGCGAACTAAAATTTAGTTTGTGTTCGCTTAGAAGCAACTTACTTCGAACCGATTACGTGGAAAAACAAGCTTTAGGCGTCAAAATCAAATTAACCTACACAGCCCAGGCCCCAAGCTGTCTGTAAAAGAAATAACCTAGAAGAAATAAGTTGTTTTTGCTTTAGCTAAAAATAAATCATCTAAAATTGGACCAACTCCAAAAACGTGAGCCTGTACGACCGACAACTGTCGTCTACGACGTCTCAAAGGCAGACGACAGCTTACTTCAGGATAACTGGACCTCGTTTTGACCTATTTAGGCCACGACTGACTTGGCAATCGTAGCTTGCCTGTCCTGTAATTAAGTTGGGCTTCAAGACAAGAAGTTACGGTACATGGTTGACAGCAGTGGCGTAGACAAGGGGGTTTCGAGGGTTAAAAACCCCCATTGGCCTAGGGAACAAGTTTTTTCAAAGGTTATTTATCCACTTAAATAAGAAAAAGCAAAACAATTGCTTGTGGTAACAATTGTTTTTCTTACTTTATTCCCTTTGTTACTTTATTCCTCTTTTATTTACTGTAATATTGTTGGGTTGGTGTCAGAAATGGCATCCGGCCATGCCATAAAACCCAACCTCTCCATCATAAATTCCTGGCTACGCCACTGGTTGACAGATTGCTACAGCCTTTGTCTTTGACCTTGCAGTTAGTTTGAATTCAGAAAGTGTTGTCTAATAATTGTAGAACTGCCGTAGAATTTGCGCTTCGATTGAAAATACTTAAACTTAGGGTCAACGTACGTAGGACTTCTAGTTTAAGCAGCTTCAATAATAATACCACCATTTAGCCTATCAACAGTAGGACGCTTTGAAGCCATGGTTAGACTATAATGATGGGTAAGGAGAACCACAAGTAGAACTACGAACGAAAACGATCAGCGTGATTAATTTTTATCCAGGTTTAGCCAGACTATTGCAGTACATGATTTTGACCTCTATGGGTATATATCCTTGCTATGCTCGAGTCTAGGCTATAAAAATTTATGTAGACTTCAGACTCGTTGCTGCTTTTCAACAAACAGTCCATTCTTTTAGACTGTAAAATGTAAATTGGATTTATTGCGTTAGAGATACTGCAGACTTTTTTTAGGTTCTTGACTTCTTAAAACATTTGCATTGCAGCAATTAAACGTCGTACAAATAGTGTCTTATTGGGCAAAAATACTAGGACTTGGCTGGACGTCACGCTAAGTATATTATGTTAACAACGCTAACGCTTAGTGTCTGAAGAGTATAGACATAAGCTACAAACTCTTTTGTTGTTTGTAGAATAATTGTAGAATAATTGTTTACAGTAACAGTTCTCGAGAGTCCGTGAAAAGAGCTGCATACATTTGCACTCCCGATTCTAATGTCCGTTTTCGGCACAAGATTGTGGACGCCAACGCAATAAAACTAATAAATGTGGGCTAATTTGTATGTGTGTGTGTCTAATGTCTATAATAGAGATGTTTGCGTATACGCGGCATATTTGTGGCGTCTGATTCACAGCGCGTTAACTTTGCACTGGTATATTGCTTTGTGTTTGTGGGTTCCAAATATGATGCATTCTGTGGAACTGACATGTCATTGTGGAGTAGTCACATGTTGCTGATGTCAATTGCGGGTTTCAGTCAAAGTGACGACATGACCATGTAATTATCTCGGCTCTGCCGTTGACATGGACGTGTTGGCTGAAAACTTGGCCTTGATTTACCGAATTGACGTTTCAAGCCGATCAATCGGTTCAAAAAATATAGACCTAACAGACTTTTGGGAGCTTGAACAAAAATTTTTCAACTCAAAACAAAGCCAGTATTGAGCGGATTATACGCTATAGTTTCAAAGGCTCCAAAATGATGTCGCATGCAGTCAAGCGCAGGCTCTGTCTATAATAGCCTACTGCATAATTATATAGGCCTAGGTTATAAAATTGTGGATTTCTGTACAGACCAATTTAAGCGCATCAGAAAGCAGCTTAAGTAGGCCTACAATGCATAGTTGTAAAAAAAAGTGTTATTAGAGTTTTTTATCCTCAGAAAAATTCCGTTGTTCCTCTTTTCATTTTTTTGCATATTTATTTAGGCTATTTATTCACCGTCTGTAATTTTGTCCTCGAGTTTATTTTTCGTCTGATATAGCCTACCCCTTAAGGACCTTCAGGCTAAGCTGCCTCCGTTCTTTTAAAGGTTCCACCAATTCGGGGTCGCTGTTTGACCATTTTACTTTGATAATTAAGTTGTTTTACTTGCTCGCTGATTAAAATTAAATTAAATTGCGTGAAACAAAGGTTTTAAACTTTAATCTTCAGTATAAGATGCAATAAAGTCTGATTATTTTTCGCTGTCCTTTTTTCTCGTTTTGTTCGGTTTTTAAATCGACGTTTTATTGCGTTTTTATTCGGTTTTGTCGTCTTAAACATCTATGGCACAATGTAGGCCTACTGTTCGCTTCGTATTAATGTTTTCACTTAACTGGGACGCCATAAAAATATATGTATATCATACATATATACATATACATTATTTATATATATATATATATTTATATATATAATGTCCTGCTGCGCTGCATATATATATAGGCAGAATATGCTTTTCTGGACCTTCTGAATAAGAAATTCTTTTTGTATGGACATTGCCTGTGATGATGTGCTACCGTTGACAAATTGACAATACCGTAGCACAAGTCTGCACAGGCCTAATATAGACATGCGTCGTGTCTAAGATGAACCTAATTGAACGCATCTATTATGCACATAATTTATATAGTTGTGCATATAATATAATAAATATTATGCCCTGTACAGTTGCAGCCTACACGCATAAGCGCAAGGATTGGTCTAGAATGTATGGTATATGATTATTGGATCATCGTCTCGTTTCCAAATAGATTCATCAGACGACGTGGCAACCAGTCTTTGCGGGTGGCATCACTTGACAAGTTGACAATGCCTTTCAACCGACGACGCCTTTTCATCGGCTGTTTTTAAGCATTTTTTTAGAACTGCACAACCCCTTCTCTCCTTTCCCATCATCCATGGGGACCATGGTAAATTACTTCCAATCGGAGGACAATGACCTTTTTGCTAGTTTTAACTGTATGACAAAGAAGTGCTTCTACAACTGCACGAATCCATTTAGAACTGCACATTTTGTGTAGAACTGCACGTTAAAAAAAGCCATGGAGGCCATGGTAAAGTTCTTTCCAGTTACCCTTCCTCATTCTGCGGACGAAAGAGAAGATAAAGTCTGTGTTTCACATCCCAATTCCAGGTGGATCATAGTCCCCAGTTATTTTTCCACAATAATTCTCACACTGCGTCGTCTAAATGGATTGGCGTCGTGATGTTTGCTTGATATAATTATGCTGTTCCATGCTTGGGTCCCGTACATCCACTCGTCTCTTTGAATCGAGCTGAGATAAAATGTTTGAAATTCTATTTAAAAATATGGAATGTCAATTTCTAAATATCTTGAATAGACGATTTCCGCTTGTGCAGGTTTTTTTTATCTGCATTGCTGTCATATAAAAACTTTCCTAAATTTTTGTTGTACTAGTCTAACGATCCGAAAAGAGAAGTAGGCCTACCGGCATCGCAAGGCGAAGTTTCTTAGACTTTTCCATACAATTCCATGGTCGCCCGCAGAAATTTTTCCAGGAGGGGCAAAGCACGATGATAACGGCTACAAAAGTTTGTAGCAAGAGGTTGAAAAATTCAAACGGGAAATTATGAACATGCATGAGTATTTTTCATAGAGCTCTTAGTGTAGATCTATATTTATCAGTTTCACGTTTTTATAAAAATTTTTAAGAATAGCTTCTTTAGTGCGAAAAAATTTGTTTAAAAAGCAAAGGTAGTAGTTAAAAAGTAGTTTCTTCAAAGGCCGCAATAAATCCACTTGCCCCTTTCCCGGAAAACTGACACCTATTTTTCATTAAGATATTCATTCATGCTCCCTCTATAGTTACTTCTAAATTTCAATCTCAGATTCCTATACTTATAAAGCACCACTCGAAAGTCCATCGCAGGCACCATCTTTAATTTTCATCGAGTCAAATGGCTGTGCAAATGGCAGTCAGAACTCCTATCTCAGTCCGGTTGTCAGAGGGGCTTGGGAGGGGCAGAAAAGCTGTTAAGGTGCCATGGATATGTCATTTAGAATTGGAAGGTTGAAGATCCGCGGATTATATGAGAAGTTAATAAGCGGTATGAATCCTTTTGAACAGACGAGACGTCAGTTTTGGTTTTTTATGTGGAACCCATTGGTCGTGGTTACAGCTTTTAGCAAGAGCTTGAAATGCAAGGCAGGAAACGAAAAGAATGTTTATTTATAGAGGTTTCTAAACGCATACTTCTGAGTTTCACTTTGCCCATCATTAGTAGGCCTATTATTAATTCTCTAACATGAAGAAAAATTTTAAAACCCAAAAGTAGTAGTTAAAAAATTGGTTTCAATTTTCCACGGGTAGGGCAAGTGCCCCCTTTTGCCCCTGTGTGCAGGCGCCCATGTACACTTCTGATGTTTTCTATAGGTCCTATGATCAAAATCGCGGCCTAAACGCAACGCCTTTTACAGTGTATGTACAAGAAGCAATGGTGGTTTTTGACGATTCGCATCTTTGTTTTCAGTATTATTGATCAACTGGGCCTTGGTCCCATTGGGGTCCAAGCGGCCCTTGTCCTTGCAAGATCTTTCCATGATCTGCAAAGACAAATAGTTAGACGACTATGTCAGCGAGATCTATAGACACCGTGCCCAATACTTAACCAGGATCGTCAGACTCTTAACCAGGATCGTCAGACTCTTAACCAGGATCCTCAGACTCGGTGTTGCACATGTACCGTGTAGCTGCTTCAGTTTGAACGACACTGTGTGATAAGTAAGATCACAAGCGTCGTCCTCCATCGTCGTCTTCTTCCAGACTCCGGACCAGGGCTGCTTTAAAGGAGTTTTTAGAACTGCACAACCAACTTCTCTCCCTTTCATTCCCCCCATGTGGGGTGCGGTGGTGTAGTGGTGGCGTCGTTGCCTTGAAGCCGGAAGGTTCGAGGTTCGAATCCACCTCGCCGCGTAAGGACCTTAGGCAAGTCCTTCACTCACAATTGCTCAGCGCTTCGGCGTGAAACTTCGATGCAGTGTCCGCTCTGCATTCGGGAGCGCCTCTGATTAGAGAGAGCTTGAAGGGGCGCTATAACAAGTGCACATACAAGCAAACAAACATGGTATAAATTATTCCAAATCCGATGACAATGAGCAAATTTTAGCTATTTTCAACTGCGCAAACATGCCTTTACATCTGCACAATTCAGTTGGAAATGCACTTCTTGTGTAGAGCTGCACGTTAAACAAGAGCACGTACTGCTTGGCTTTGGTATTGCCAGAGTACGGGCAGTGACGGAGTTGCTCGGTGTTGTCCTCGCTTGTTGCTAATTAACGACACTATAGTACTGTGTCATAACAAAGTTGAATGGTGTCGCCCTCCTCCTTTATCCAGGCTCGGGACTGGCACTGCCAGAATGCAAACAGTGGGGGAGTTGCTCGTTATTTCCCAGCTATTTATACCATTGCAGCCCTGCAATTTTACGTATCAACACAAGCTTTCATTCAGATAATATTCTCTGCGTCCGTTCGTTCCAGGCTCGAACAGCAGCATCATCTTCTACAAAGAGGGCGAGAACGGTTACTATGGCAACAACGTGACGGTCCAACCGAATTTTCTTCCGGACTCTGCCAACAAGGCATGGTTCGACGAGGAGACGCTACTGCCCGGTGGTACGCTGAAAAAGTTCTACCTGATGGGGCACACCTACAGTACGCTGGACGAGGCCAGTACCAGGATCCGATTGCAGATCTGGAGACCTGTTGACATTATCAACTACCGGATGATGCTCGTCTGGCAGCAGGTCGTGCAGGTTGCCGCGTCGGCTACAGCTCCTTTGGTCTACACGGTAGGTGTCAACTTGTCAATGAATGCTGGTCTGTGTATTCTAATGAGCATTTGTATAGCGCCACTATGTATAGGGTGGACCGTACAGATGCTTCCCGATGCGCAAGACGAGAAGAAGTTGGTTGTGAGAAGAGGGAAGGAAGAAGAGAGACTGCCAGATAGAAGTGTAGAGCGAACAGAAGCAGAAAGTGTATTGGACCTAATTACACATGTGCAAATTTGTATTATTTTATTTTATTTTTTCATGATTTCTGGGGCATCTATTGGCATTGTTTCATTTGTTTGAGCACGTAGCAGCTCGATAAGCTTAAACTTCTTACTCATAAACATGCAGATGATGCAAAACACGAGTATATCTTTATGTGTTGTGACTCATGCGCGCATAGTTAGAATTCACGATCCCGATTGTCTTTCCACACGGTTCGGTGCTTTCTGATTCTTCTATGAGCTGAGAATGACGGCAGACGGTTTAGGCAACTTGGGTCTAACTGCAGCATGCAGTGGAATATTATATACTGAAGGTTCATTGATTGGAATGAGATCGGCATGTAAATATCCTTCAAGTCACTGCAGGTTCGTTGAGTGTGCAGTAGCATTCTTCAGCAGCAACCATGCAGGCTGCTGAAGAACCACTACCGTGTGCACGTAGGGACTTCATCATCACGTGGTGTATCTGGAATGCACTTTCACCCTCTGTTCGTGGAACTGACGTTGCATTTGACTAATTTTCTCTTAAAGACGCACTTGTCCAGCTGTTCGATGGTCAAGTGTTGAGGGAATCTGGACCATTCTTGGGGACTCCAGTGGCGCTTTATGTAAGATTGCATTACCTAGCATTCACAAACGGCACAGACTTCTGTGCTTTGCGCTGTCAAGAACCACGTCTTGCCACCCAGACGAGGCAACGGTTACAGGCGACATAAAAATGTATGGTTTGCCGCTTGCGCTGGTAGGCTACTTAGCTACTAGCCTACTCAGGAAAGCGGCCGACCGCAAAAAGTTGACGCAGATGGTCTAAAACTCACAATGGTCTGTAGAATCCGCTCTCTGTCGCCTTGAATACGAAAAAAGCCAGATGTGCATACAGTACAGACCTACAATCATACGACACATGCATATAGTCTACAATCGAACATACGATAGATATAGGCCTATCACTGTTTGAAATTTGGCTAGGGCGGAAGTGCAAAAACGTCAGTTTAGAGTCGAATGCCTGCTTACCCTCGATAGCACTGTTGTGCGATGTTAGACCTACTGGGGAAAGCGACAAGTAAAAAATAATAACATATAATTATATAACCCAACAGACATCATGGCCTATAAAAATTCGCTGTCCATCGTCCTGAAGACCACACTAAAAACTGAAAAGTCGTCCACTTTCTGTCCGTCTGATCACTTAATTATTGAACAAGGCCGTAGTCAGGATATTATTTGGAGTGGGTGTTTTCTCGACCTTGAGCAAGCCGAGAAGCAATCGAATCAACGGATTGAGGGTTTGGAACTTTGGAGACTGATTTAATCTATTGTAAACGTCACATAGAAATAAGAGCTTCAAAATGGAATCCACTTAGTCCTTACATTATGATTTTGTCAGTGAATGCATTATTTCATGGTAGCATTAGCCTATTTCATTTCGGGGTGTTCAAATACCCAAAACATTCCTCTAGCTACGGCCTTGCCAATGAACAAAATGGTTTCCAGAGCTGGTGAGTAGACGAGAGAATGCCGGTTCTGGAGCAATCTCTTCTACTCTCTTTCGCATCGCATGGTAGTAATTCACGATAAATAATAGCCTACAGATAAGTCGTGAGTGCAATTGTCTAGTCACTAGTATTATTACTATTGTGGCTTATTCGTTGTAGTATACGATCAACCAGACTGTGGCTTTGGTGGCTGGCGATAGAATTGGCTGGGCCTTTGAAGGCAAAGCTGGTCCCATCAGCTTCCAGTATGTGGAGTCTCATCGAACTCGGCTACAGAGCTCCAAGTTCACTGCTCTTCCACAGGTCGGACAGACGGTTGACTTTGACCCCGTCTACCTTCCAAGTATCTTCTCAGTTGCAGTTTCTGTCGACGGCAGTAAGTAGACCTAGTATAATAATGAAAGCTGTTATATTATGGGGCGAGGTGGTGTAGTGGGCATGTTCGTTGCCTTGCATACAGAGGGTTGCAGGTTCGAATCTACATGAAGCCATGCATGTCGTTTTCACGAGAATTCAGAATGCAAACAATGGGAGCACCTCTGAATGATCATATCTTGTAGAGGCGCTTTATGAATGCTTCGCTGTAATTATAATACAATACAAGCGTCTTAATCTTGGTCCTGTATCCAGGCTTTGTGTTGTGTAATCCAATGTTATGCGAGTAAGAAATTCCCTCGACGTTCAAATCAAGGAACTGAACGGATATGGAAATCAAGGTTCCGTGTATGGTCAGTCGGTCGGTCGTTGGAAGTGAGTCTGATAAGGTTGAATGTCGAAATCGATCCTTAAATTGCTCTTATGCTAAAGCTTTCAGTAATTTTTTGACTGAGTTTGGTGCAGTGGTGGACTGTTGGGTAGAACCAATTGTATGATCGATGTACTGAAAAGAGCCTCACGCTTAACTGGTTATTATTGTTCCTCATTTTGATTTATTCTTACCCATTTATTCCGCTCTAATCATGCGGCCTCGTTTCCGCTGCTTCCCGCAACCAATCACACGCTGTTCGATGCGACATTGAGGTCTAATTTCTCAAAGTGTGTGCTACACGTCTCTCTGTGTCATTCCCAGAGGTCTTGGTCGTTCCGTCCTAGGACTCCTTCGAAACGTGACAATCTCCGGTGTGACGGTAGACATTGCCATTTAGAACCTTAATAATAATAATAATAATATTCGTTTTATTGAAAAACCAGTCGACATAACGCGACAGTTAACAAGCACAGAGGAGCAGCGAATAAAGTCTAGTGAACGTGTTTTTTTGTCGACGAGACTCAAGTTTTTTAGTCGTTTAAAATGCGAATTTGTTCTTTTTGGAATTTTGTAGTTCTTCCCGGATACCCTGGAGCTGCCGGTCCAGTTGGAATAACAGGAGCCACTGGTGGCCCCGGAGTAACTGGAGCAACAGGTAAATAAGCATTGAGCAGTTGATATCTGTAGGGCATGTCATATTAAATTTTATAAGATTCTCATAGGCCAATGGGGGAGGGCTTAACTCCCGAAACCCCCCCTTGTCAACGCCACTGGTCAGAACGGACATAAGACGAAACTGAAGTGAGGAAGACAAGCCTGACAGTAAACAGTTCAGTAATATCTTCTCTTTCGTCCGCAGAATGAGGAAGGGTAACTGGAAAGAACTGGAGCCAACGAGGCAGTAGGTGGGAGATTCAAGACGCCATTAAAATTTACAGACCTTGGCGATTACTTGGCTGGCGCAGGCATATTTTAATGTGTAGTGATAGATGTGCCTTGAACTATACAGACTGATCATAAAATTTAAAATCAAATTCAATGGCATTTGGTTGCAGTTGTACTATTACAGACTGTTATATGCATGGCAGGAGATGTGGAATTGTCACAGATTTTCGATTAGCCAACTATTGCAGCTAAAATAAAGAGAACATTATGAGCACCTTCTGGGAAAAATTACAAAAAGTTATTTATTTTTTCCAGGGCCTGTTGGGTCATCGGGTCCAGTTGGGCCTCCAGGAGACGGTACTGTTGGCGCAACGGGAGCACCAGGTGGTACTGGAAGTGCTGGAGGTTCAGGACAACCTGGACCAGCAGGGCCTCCAGGGTCTGCTGGTTCATCAGGAAATACAGGCGAGTCAGGTTCCACTGGACCAGGTGGAGCACCAGGCTCTCAAGGATCTACAGGACCACCAGGAGCGACTGGATCCACTGGTATACCAGGAGTTCCAGGTCCACCTGGTGGCAGCCTGGGCAATGGACCGGCTGGTGCAACAGGAGCCACTGGTAGTTCCGGAAGCTCGGGCTCAACAGGAATTAAAGGCGACACTGGAGCAACAGGAGCTACAGGATCATCTGGATCTACGGGACCTCTAGGTTCTCAGGGATCCACTGGTGCTTCAGGGGCAACCGGGGATCTGGGCCCTAAAGGGGGTACTGGCCAGTTTGGAAATACAGGCTCAAGTGGTCCAGCGGGAGTTCCTGGAGGAACTGGTTTCAGTGGAGCAACAGGTCCTTCTGGCGCTACAGGTCTACCAGGACCTCCAGGATCACCCGGGAATGGTACGGCAGGCGTTAGTATTCCCGGGGCTCCAGGTGCAACTGGAAGCACCGGACCTACAGGCCTCCCTGGAAATACAGGCGTAAAAGGATATACGGGTTCCTTGGGACCCACCGGAGCCGTGGGATATACTGGACCTAGCGGAAAGACCGGAGTGCCTGGATCAACAGGTAGAAGTGGAGTCAGTGGGGGTACGGGGTTTACCGGTATCACTGGAACTCAAGGTTCCACTGGCCGAACAGGCGTCATTGGACCTCCTGGAACGGTTGGAATTACTGGATTGCCAGGACCTCCCGGACCATCGGGAATTGGCGGGACTGGGTCGGTGGGAGGAACTGGAGCTACCGGAATTATGGGAAACACCGGATCTACTGGATTCCCGGGAGGGTCTGGATCGACTGGTGGGACTGGAAGCCAGGGTCCATCTGGCCCAACTGGAGCAACAGGGTCCACTGGTCCAGCTGGAACACCTGGACAAACCGGCTTTACTGGACCAGGAGGCCGGACTGGAGTAAGAGGTTAGGTCAAAAGAGAACTTTTCTCGACGCTACAGCTTTCTATTTTCTCAAACTCTGTTGTTGAAAAATAACGCGACCTCCAGGTCCGCATTATTGAACGAATCGAGATGAACGACTTGTTGCGGTTGACTTAGTCGGGGCCCAATAAATAGACCTAGATCCTGTGGCGTAGCCAGGAATTTATTATGCCAATGGGGGGTTAACCCCGAAACCCCCTTGGCTATGCCACTGCCTAGATCAATAAAACAACTTGTTAGAAGTTGAAAAAAGTAGGTTATTTGAAATTAACGTCGAATAAGTTATTTAAAATTGATGTCGACAAATTTGACTTGTGATGTTTTGAAAAAATGTCAACATACAGATAAATATGTAGCCTATACTGAATGACCTGTGCAGGACTACCCTGCATAGAATATCTAATGTTTACAAAGACAATAATTAACGCCTAAAAACTATCTAATCGTCACATAGTTGTAAGCCTAATAAAACGGTCTGAAGCCCCACGTGTGATGTTTCCACTTTGGTCATTGCAAATATGGGAAGAATGCTTCCATATCAATTACGGACCAAGGTGCGACTGTAGGCACACGTTATTTTTTCGATATCGTACGATACGCGTACGATAACATCATTTTATTCACGCGTGCACATCTCTCCTCGGACCTCTGTTCTGTATCGGGCTTGGTGTTAATGGAATAACCTCCAAACTTGACGCAACTTCTCTCGTAATTCCATTCAACCGCTGCCTTCGCGAAAATCTACATTATTTATTTTGTCCAAAAGTCGATCATTTGCACGGATGTGTATAATTTCTTAATCGTTATTATTCGTTACATAATGTAAATTTCACAGCGGTTTAGTGCGAAGCAATTTGCTAAAAGTTCCAATGTAGCCTAGTAGCTTTAAAAATAGGTGCCAAATTTCTAGAGGGGCGTTGCCCCGTTTTGCCACTATGTGCGGGTACCCATGATGTACAGCTGGTTTTACGCATAATGTATATGTGTTTTGCTTATTCTTCGACAGTGCAACTGCAAAATTTGTACATTTTTAACGTACGGCTACGTTATAACATACGTAGGGTACGCGTACGTTATTCCGCTAGGTAGGCATCGCACTGCAGGCATGTTCCTTCCAGAAGATATAGGGAATATAGGCCTTGGTCGACATGTGAATATCTACATACGAATATCAACATACGAATAAGATACAACTAAGGACGATGGGATGATATAAAGAACACGGCAATGAATTGCTTAAATCTAATCATCATGGTATGAAAAACTTGTAGAGAAAAGTTATAAAACAATGTAATTCATTTATGTTTAATAGGCCCACAGGGTGATCAAGGATCGACAGGCACTACAGGAGTCACAGGGCCAGCCGGACCGGGTGGTGCTACTGGGCCGATTGGTCCTGATGGCTCCACCGGAGGGTCAGGACCCCAGGGACCACAAGGATCGACAGGTGGTACTGGTTCTACCGGTGGAACGGGTGCTACGGGTCCTGCTGGAAATCCAGGAGCTAATGGAGCTACGGGATCTTCTGGAAACACTGGAGCGACAGGTAATTCTGGTAATAGTGGCATTCCAGGAAGAACTGGTGCAGTTGGCATGACTGGTGCCACTGGGCCACTTGGACAAACCGGACCACAGGGCCGAACTGGAGGTGGCGGATCCACAGGGCCGCCAGGATTTTCGGGGGTGACTGGCCTTCCTGGACCAAGTGGGCAAACGGGAGGAAGTGGCTACACGGGTGCGCAAGGAAGGACAGGAGTAGGAGGTGCAACAGGTCCAACTGGCAACACTGGCCCTATTGGAGTTCCAGGAACGGCAGGTGCAACTGGCAACAGTGGTCCGATGGGAGCATCGGGTTCCACCGGATTGCAAGGGGGAACCGGAAATACTGGACCTATCGGTGGCACAGGGACCACAGGTCCAGCTGGTCTTCCGGGAGGAACTGGATCAACTGGATTAGCTGGCCCTGTAGGATCTACCGGCTCTAGCGGGCAGCCAGGAATTCCGGGAGTGGTGGGAGTTACCGGAACCACAGGATCCTCTGGTCGCACTGGCGTTAATGGAGGAACTGGTCCAAATGGATCAACGGGGCTAGTAGGTCCCATGGGGCCAACTGGAGCAATTGGAGTCAGTGGACCAGCTGGACGAACCGGAATTCCAGGTCTTCCAGGACCTGAAGGTCGTACGGGTGTCCAGGGTACAACTGGTAACTCCGGGCGGACGGGTGTTATCGGACCTGAAGGGGCTCCTGGAAATACGGGAACGCAAGGTCCGATTGGTCCCGTTGGATCGACAGGAACGGTGGGACCTGTTGGCTCCTCTGGGGCATCTGGTCCAACAGGGCCTCAAGGTGCATCTGGCCCTGCCGGTGCAACTGGTACTCCAGGAGGAACGGGTCCATCTGGAGCATCGGGACAACCGGGTGGAACTGGTTCGACTGGATCGTCTGGGGTGACTGGTGCGATGGGTCCGGTGGGTCCGATTGGCTCTACCGGGTCGTCTGGCCAAACTGGAGGCACTGGGGCCACTGGATCGGTAGGATCAACCGGACCTAAAGGGGTGACTGGTTCGACTGGATCAACTGGGTCATCGGGGATCGCTGGAGCTACAGGAATTCCTGGGCCAGTCGGTCCATCCGGCGCCACTGGGCCGCAGGGTGCGACAGGAACTCCTGGTTCCCAGGGCAATCCAGGCAATACTGGCAATTCTGGTCCTAATGGAATGGCGGGAGATGTCGGACTTACAGGTTCATCTGGCTCAACTGGACAACAGGGAGTGACTGGTCCTCAGGGACAGCAAGGAAGCACTGGAAACTCTGGCACCACTGGTTCAAGTGGAGTTGCAGGAAACACAGGAGCCACTGGACAGACGGGAGCTACTGGTGTCACTGGAATTACCGGCCTTCCGGGAAGTCAGGGCTCCACAGGTTCATCTGGAAATACCGGTAGGTTTCTGGGAGGAAAAATAAAGTCTTTTATAATATTTGATGTTTAATTCAATTTCGCTTCTATCCTCTAGTCTAGGTGATCAAATCGAATGCATCGGAGCAGTTTCTTCTGTGCACATAAACTTCAGATTGGAATTAATCGAACTATTTGCTACACGAATTTGTCAATTTTTTAATTCCTTCACATCTTCCTGATAGGCTACGCTCTCCAGAAAATCTATCTCTCTATTTCATCAATTGTGACTGGTGCATCGCTTAATGTTTATTAGTAGTTGCATAAGGAACGAGTTCCCAACGATGAGCATGCAACCGATGAATTATTATGACCTTCTAAATAATTGTTTAAGAAGTATAAAGCAACTATTTCCATAATTATATTCTGTCTTTTCAGGCAGCACTGGACCCTCGGGTTTGCAAGGAGCGACTGGATCCACTGGCGGCACAGGGCAACTTGGAGCCACTGGAGTGACTGGACCACCAGGTCGAAGTGGAGCATCGGGATCTGTAGGAATTCCTGGAAGAACTGGTGGAACTGGGTCCACTGGAGCACCAGGTACCTCTGGAGCTGCAGGAACAGGAGGACTGCCAGGTCGAACTGGAGCCATCGGGGCCACCGGGCCACTGGGAAACACAGGACAAATTGGAGCCAGTGGTGGTGCAGGTGGAACGGGACCTGCAGGTGCAACGGGCTCTCCTGGTGGATCTGGGCTACCCGGGAATCAAGGCGGCACCGGTCTTGCAGGTCCATCTGGAGTAGTCGGGTCAAGCGGTCCGGTTGGAGCTGCGGGCGATACTGGGGGCCAGGGATCCACGGGTCGAACTGGAGGCAGTGGGGCCACTGGCGTTTTCGGTGGTGCGGGAGCGACTGGACCAGCGGGACCGCCAGGAACGTCCGGAGGTTTTGGTGGAACTGGACCGATCGGATTCACCGGAAGCAGTGGAGTGCAGGGTCCTTCGGGGGGCACTGGAGGAAGTGGAATCAGAGGAATCACTGGAGCGTCTGGTGCTAGCGGGGCACCCGGTTTGTCGGGCGGTTCCGGTGGTACTGGCATGCCAGGCCGAACTGGTGTCGCAGGTCAACCTGGAGCTACTGGTATATCCGGTGCCACAGGGCCACAGGGCGCAGTTGGTGGAACGGGTACAACAGGAGCCACTGGTGTCACTGGGCTCACGGGACCCCAAGGACCGGCTGGTAGTACAGGGCAATTGGGCCAGCCTGGTGCTACGGGAACAACGGGTCAACCTGGTGGGCAAGGAGCAAGTGGTGCCACAGGAAATGCTGGACCAGCAGGAGTCGCAGGTAAGCTATCAGACTATCTCGCTCAGGTCTGTGTGGATTTGGAGCACTGTCGATCAATACAGATTAACTAGCTAGGACCAAATCACTACACATACGCTGTTTAGATTGTATTAACGACCTTGAACAAATATAACGCGCTAAAAAATTGCCCCGTAAGTTGCATCAGTCTTGTGATTGCTTGCAGGCTATATGGGGCTCCATTGAGCACTGCAGGGACACTGATGGATTGAGCTCAACAGGCATTTAACCATTATGCTATAACAGGACAGGCGATGCAGTAGAAATTTGGATGCATTAGCCTAATCCTCATTCCTTCGTCGACTATATATAATTATGCAAATGCACGGCATGATGGCAAAGTGTTTCTCAACCTTTTGTAGTCTTACATAAGGCATTCGTTAACTGATGGAACCCAAGTCTTGTTTATTCAATCCTTAACGAAATTGAAGCGACTTTGACTTGTAGGCCTAATGTTGGAATAAATTATTAATTCGTTCTAGTATTTATAATTATGGCACCTCTTCAAGGAAACTACTCAGAGGTGCTCCCGACTCGAGCGCGGCGAAACTGAACAGTTTTAAAGTGCTTATAAAACGTATCAGTGATCTATTGAACTAGCGCAGCTCAAGAGGGAGGTCATTCCATACCGCCAGAATAACCACAGAAAAACACGGCTTTGCTTAATGAAGGGGGGGGTGCGATAATGACTGAAAGCTGTGAAGAAGTCTGCTCATGCTTTTTTTTTATTTCAATTGCTGTTTTATAGATTTTATATTGAAGTGAGACGGAACCTTTGCAGGCGACGATCATGGGTATCAAATGGTTCTGCCTTATGTAATGCGAAACCAGGGCTTAAAGTGTGCCTGGATGGTCATGGACGGCGTCCAGGCACTTATTTTCAAATATGAGCACCGTCCAGCCACTTATTGGGCCAGCACAGTATGGAAAGGTAAGGGGCGTCCAGGCACTTATTTTTGAAACTTTAAGCACTGTGCGGAAGTTCACCCGGTTGAATATAGTTGACGCAATGCTGTAGATGGTAGGCCCACTCTTACATGACATTCGATTGGTTCCACTCAAACTAATGATCACGTAAGGTTGTCCTTTGGCAATCCTGTGTCATCGCCGCGTTCTATTTCTGGATGAATTCCAGTGACTTTCTTGCCTGGCATTGATGACTCTGGCATGAACTTTTTCAGGCGCATCTGGAACGCCTGGTACCAACGGCGCCACCGGATCATCGGGAGCGTCTGGATCAACAGGTGGAACGGGTGCAACTGGTTTGAACGGACGGACGGGTGCCTCTGGGTCAACAGGTACACCTGGTACTGTTGGAGTCACCGGCGCTACTGGCCCCACGGGACCCACGGGTGCCACTGGAAACACGGGATCAATCGGATCCACGGGTGGTTCCGGTGCGACTGGACCTCAAGGAACACAGGGCGTTATTGGATCTACTGGTTCTACTGGGATCATCGGGGCCACTGGTCTTCCAGGAGCGTCTGGGGCCAGCGGTGGAACTGGAAACACAGGTGCCACGGGGTCATCCGGTCAGGTTGGATCATCGGGTTCTACTGGTCAGACTGGACTTCCTGGAAGTCAAGGATCGACTGGAAGCTCTGGGCCCGTTGGTGCTTCGGGTAAGTCTGTCCAGTAATCGCTATCAGTGGCCTTAACTGCAAGTGAAGGATGTGGCTTCAGTGCATTGTTCTAGCTACTTGCTCAATCATTTTGAGAAATAGCTTAATTGTCGTAGGCCTATTAGGGCCTATCTGTCGTCGCTGCTTCAAAATTTAATAGTAGGCCTAATTAACACTGACGGAACTATGCATGTGGTCATAGCGGTTCCATTTATTCGCTTGTCCGTGTAAAATGATCGCAAACCTGCCAGCTTCTGCGTGCACTCTGCACAGTGCAGCATTAGGGTTACCAGGCGTCCGGTAATGAACCGGACAGTCCGGTATTTACACAAAATGTCCGGTCAGAAATTTCAGACATTACCGGACATGGTTGTGTCCGGTAAATAATTATTGCTAGCAACAAAGTGTTGGATACGATTGGAGTGTATACTTTCTTGAGGCCATGAAAAGATATCTGCTTACGACATTCCAACGTATAATGGATTGCCTTGTGAAACAGAGCCAAATATAATATGATGCCTGTATACCTTGTGCATAAAGTTGGCTTGATACAGAGTTCACATTATAATTGAACCGAATCTCCGTATTTAGGCGATGTCTCTGTCTTTCTGTTTGTTCGTCTGTCAGTCTCTCTCAGCACAATCAATATAATTATATCCCTTTCTGTCTATCTCTCTGACTCCCTCCTTTCCCTTAAACATGGATACTGGTAACCTGTCTGTGCTTACCTGCCTCTCTATCTCTGTCTGTTCTGTCTCTGTCTAACTGTGCCAATCTCCCACTCTAGGCTCTCTCTGCAAGTCTTTCTAGCCTGTCTCATAAGCCCAACACTGAGTAGGCATATATACTCAGTATGAATCATAATATGTCTGAGTACAGAGATTCGCGTTCTAATGATCGATGCGTTCTCATTTTTGCCATGCATGTCTATAGGTCAACTGGGGTTATCTACTGAATGGAACTGAGTGATGATACCGTTAAACGTGTTTTTAATATTGTTTAATATCCGAATTCAGTCATTTGTCCTGGCGCCCAAGTTTTCAAATAAACCATTAGACAGATTATCCACCCTATAGGCTATAGGCCTACACTTGACTGAGTTTCCAAACAACCTTCTTTGTCTATGGGTCCGTGATTTGGCTCACACATTGCAAGTAACTTTTAAAGAGTCTCCGGCACCTCTACTGCCTTATATAGGCCTAATATATAAGGCGTATATGAGTATATATAACAAATATAATATTATACTGAATTACCCGACGTTGCCCGAAAAATTTTGAGGTTTTGCCGCCCCCCCGTCACGTCTCACCCCACTCCCACTTCGTCCTTTCACCAGCCCTCTTCCATCGCGCACACACACTCACACACGCAGACACACACGCACACACACATAATATATATATATAATATATGACCCCACGTAACGTGATAGCCATTGTCCGGTAATTTCCTGAAGGCCGCCTGGCAACCCTATGCAGCATGCGTGCAATGTAATGTTAATCTCCTGGAATTTCTTACGCTGGCGCAAAAGCCAAACTTCAGGAAGCCTGAGTAAGGCCAACGTTTCACCGGCGCTTAGACGTATAGGCCTATAATGTCACATGAGGTTCTTGGCCATTCGTTCAAAATGCGATCAGCGATCCAACGAACTCTGGCAAAGACGTGCGTGGGACGAGCGCTGCAACAGATCTAGCCAAGAAAGGCCACACGCAGCATTCAACCACATTATAAATAACATTTGTAATAAATTTTGTTATTTATAATTTATACCGTGATTTAACTTTTAACAATGTAGGCTTATAGACCTAGTGCTACGAGTTCTGATCGTATTACTCCATGCTGTGCAGATAGTCTACAATGTATGTGCGGCCAGAAGTCACCAATACGACGCTGATTGTTTTGAGGGCATTGAAGATTTGAAGATGTTCGGCAAGCTGTTTTTACAGAAATTCTTTAGTAGCAAACCAAGAAGCCAGGCAGATTAGAGCTAAGCTACGGTGGATAAATACTTTATTTTAAACTGTGGCTATCTCTATACCCCCACTGACCTGGGATGCAAAGTTTCTTGGTTTGTCTGCATGCTATAGCACCTGATACTGAAAGCCTGCACTGACTCACGTTTGTTGAGTGCAAAGATTCTTGATTTTTAGAACGTACCGAAAGCAAAGGTAGTGAACCACCGAGGACACAACGCTGAGAAGGCTTAGTTAATAGTTAACCTAATGAAATCAATTGTCAGGTGGTGCAAATGTTGATACTCATTTAATTCAAAGCATGACAAATCCTGATAAAAACTGATAAAGTGCTTGTTTGTACGAGGATTTATAAATACTGTGTACTTTATTAATTTGAATGAATATAATTATGGTTGAAAAATGGGTTCAAACAATTATGTTCTGTCAAACGCTATGTTTTCAGGATCAACCGGTGTAAATGGTACTCCAGGTGGCACTGGAAACACTGGAGCTACAGGCCAACTGGGTGGAACAGGTGCAGCTGGTGCCACGGGTGACACTGGAAACACGGGTTCCGTTGGAAACCCAGGTCTGACTGGAGCAGTTGGAGCGACTGGATCCTCTGGTGGAGTCGGAGGAACTGGTGCAACAGGCGATCGAGGTCGCACCGGTGTGGTCGGAGGTCCTGGAGCCAGTGGTGGTCCTGGTTTTACGGGGAGCACGGGTCCATCGGGTGCCACTGGACCCCAAGGACCAAAGGGACCGACGGGCAATACTGGGAACACAGGTCCAATTGGCGCCTCTGGGAGTACGGGAGTGCCTGGAGGAACTGGAGCGTCTGGCCCGTCTGGGTCTACTGGAGGAACGGGAGCCATTGGAGCTACGGGATCTACAGGTGAATTTCTATTTTGATGTAATTTCTGTATGATGTAGTAGAGGCAGGGTCACCAAGGGGATCGAGATGCAAATGCCCATTGGCTCGGTGACTTGTAGAGGCACGTGCACGCTCTGCAGTTATATATGGAAAAGTTTATGATTTATGCCTTTTTAAATATATTTATTTGAGAACTATCTATAATTAGTTTTAAACTTCAAATTATAACTGAAGAAAAAGAGTTGTAATTTATATGGAAATATAAAATTTTAGGTCCAACTGCACTTTTGTCACTTAGTTTGTTTAGAGAAAAATTTGTTTCTCATTAGGCCTTACGATAGTTTTCAATGAATGTGTTTGGTGAGAATTGCACAGCTGCTTAACAACAGATATTTTTGTACTAGGAATTAAACATGAAATGTTGTACTAAAAATCAACATTAACACATATCTGAGCCGTGCAAGAAATAAACGTCTTTATCAAGTATTTAATTCTTTTGCTTGCAGGTTCTTCCGGTTCTTCTGGTGCAACTGGAAGCCAAGGCTCAACCGGGGCCACTGGGTCATCTGGAAATCAAGGTGCCACTGGAACCACTGGAATTGGAGGTCGTACAGGTGCCACAGGCAGTACGGGTGCCATAGGCACCTCAGGTGGTACAGGTGGCAGTGGTAATCCTGGCAGGACTGGTGCCATTGGGTCGTCGGGTGCCTCGGGTTCTACTGGTCAGACTGGTGGTTCCGGGGCAACTGGTTCTTCTGGAACAGCTGGTGCCACAGGTGCTCCTGGCAGCACCGGAGCAAGTGGAGGAACTGGTTTTACGGGAGCAACCGGTGTCATTGGAGCAACAGGATCGTCTGGTGGTCTGGGTGATACTGGCTCCACTGGTACTGGTGGACCAATCGGTGCTACAGGTGTGTTAATGAAAACCTGTTAACTCTCGTTACTTGGTCGGCAGGTGTATCGAAATATCCAGTCAATTGTGCATTATTAGATGATAATGGCGATTTTCTCTTAATTACAATGAGAGAAGAGGCAAGACTATTTTAGTAGCCCATTCATTCATTTATTCATTCCAGAATTTATATAACGCTTCTTCAAGTGGGTTACACAGAAGCACTCTCGACTCTAGAATGGAAAAATCACTCAAATTAATGTTAAGGTCTTCTAATGCATGGTATCCAAGTTCATGGATTATACAGGTGTAATGAAGTAACTTGTTTGATTCACTGTTAAATATTTACTATTTGCGTTGCTTCTGCCAAGCGATTTGCGTGTATAATGTCTATTCATTATAGGCCTACTTCTTTTCTCCGATGAATTGCAAGTATCGTAATTGATGCATGTGCTTGTTGGTTTTTGTAATCGTTATCTTCAAACTTCTAAAGCACCTTGAAAGCCAAGTGTGGGGCACCAGCTTATTCATGAGCACTGAGTCGAGTTGGAGGAGTTATCCCAATGATTAGTCCGAAGAGGTCCGAGTCCGGTTTCCAGAGGGGTAGGGTAGATGTTAAGACTTTTGTCACTTAGGTCGAGAGTCGGAAGGTGGGATGTTCAGGTGAGTCGTGGTAAAGGGCTTTTAACGATGAAAGTGTACAAATAGTGAATTTTGAAACCATTTCAGCTTGTCATTGAAGTGTTGATGCACGAGAAAAGGTAATCTTACTGCATTTGTGGAAGCATCCTTGCGCCAATGATGCTGAATTGAAAACTTCATAGTGAGTTTGAATGCATAAAATTTCTGAATGAATAGTATGCTGAGAATGATGATGGACTTACAGGTGGAGTTGGTTTCACTGGTGCCACTGGATCGCCTGGAGGGTCTGGAGGATCTGGAACACTTGGTGCTACAGGGCCTGTAGGGTCATCAGGATCCACAGGATCAACTGGAGTGGCTGGAGGCAGTGGTCCATCTGGTCTACCAGGGGGACCTGGTCGAACTGGAGCGACTGGAGCAACCGGTCCACAAGGCACGGTTGGTGGATCTGGGCCAATTGGAAACCCTGGTCGAACTGGTGTTACAGGTGGCTCTGGAGGACCCGGGGCTACTGGAGCAACTGGTCCACGAGGTTCAACAGGATCATCTGGATCTTCAGGGCTTCCAGGCAATTCAGGAGCAACCGGGTCTTCTGGGGTCACTGGTCCTCAAGGTCCCGCAGGTAACCCAGGGTCATCTGGACAGACGGGAGGAACTGGAAACACAGGGTCCACCGGGGCAACTGGAGCGAGTGGAGCCACTGGTGGAATAGGACCAACTGGCAACACTGGTTCAACTGGAACCGCCGGTTCTGGGGGTGCAACTGGTGCTCCGGGTGGCACCGGAGCGACAGGAAACACAGGAATGACCGGACAACCTGGAGCTACAGGTATGGCACTTCCGGATTTTCGATGCACCTTAAATATGTTGCTAAATGACACCTGTATTTTGTTCCTTATCAATGAATATGGTTCATTAGTTCATTGCTTCATGCTGAGGTTCCTTGATGACCAGTCATCTAATATATTGTAATGGAAGCAACATTTATATAGTGTAGCCTACATGCTATATATTGTTTGTATAACAGACAAATATTTAATTGACAATGACAATGGCAAAACTTATTCCCAAGAAACAAATGCACAACATGCTCATGACAGATGATAAAATATTTCAAGCATCTTCAAGGGAAGGGGTGACCCAAAAGGGGCACTAGTCCTGCAAAATTAGGGCCTACCATTTAACTACCGACAAATACAATGATGGCTGCATACTGCCTAGTCAGTTCATAATTGGCGTAACCGGTTCATAACTGGGCTATTAAAGGTAGATAAAACAGAAAATTAGCATGTATGCCCAGAAGCAATATGATCAAATGAAGAGTGTCCGATCTCTTTCAGCCCTGATATAGATAAGCCTTTCAGAGTTTCTTTTGGTGATGGAATGCACTTAGTGGTCATTGGTCGGAAATACGCTAACATAAGAACGTTTCTTTGTGAATTTGCCTGTATGCTTTTCTGTGTGCATCAGGTTCCATTGGAGCAACAGGACAAACTGGTCAAGGAGGAGATACTGGACCAACGGGAATAACTGGATCCACAGGACCAGTTGGCCCAGCTGGCGGTACGGGAGCGACTGGCGGTGCTGGTTCAACCGGCGGCACTGGTGCTTCTGGATCCCCGGGACGGACTGGGTCAATTGGTGCGACGGGTTCCTCCGGGGGTGCTGGGGGCGGCGGTCTTCCTGGGCCCAAGGGTCAGACGGGCGCCACTGGACAACTTGGGGCCACTGGACCAGTAGGCTTTACAGGAGGTTCTGGTGCAACCGGGTCTGCTGGATCCCCCGGTTCTCAAGGCCCCGCTGGCTCTACAGGACAGCCTGGTAACACGGGCACAACAGGTGGGTCCGGCCAGCCAGGCGGGTCTGGTTCCACAGGAGCCTCTGGGCCACGGGGACTTACTGGTGTCACTGGTGGACCTGGATCAACTGGAGCTCCAGGGGCGACTGGTCCTGCAGGTGCAACAGGTACTACGGGTAACACTGGACAACAAGGTGCAACAGGACAACCGGGTGCAACTGGTATGTATGATCTACGGCTCTAGGCGTTGTCACGTACCATCAAAGATAAAACATTATGAATGATGGCTTGAGGCTGCAACATGTTGTTTCTGTTCATGCAAAGAATGACCAACCAGCACTTGTTGCACGATGCTTTAATGTTGCTTACGAATGTCTAAATCTATTAATTAGATTAGCCTTTGATTGGATTAGATCAGTACCAGTTCTATCATTTGGAGCTTCTTTTTCACGTGGCTCTCGTTCTTACGTAGCATTCCTGATTATGAGAAATGAGTGGCCTGCTCTTTTGAAGATGAATTAGTTTGTTGAGCTTCTTCATAGTTTTTAATGAAGAGGTTCTGAGTAGGATCAGAAATCAATGTGACCAACTCGGTCCAGCTCACTTAGTCCAGCTCACTTAGTTCAGCTCACTTGGTCCAACTCACTTAGTCTAGCTCACTTAGTCCAGCTCACTTAGTCCAGATCACTCGGTCCTGAGAGATTTTAATTGTATAAATGGCTATAATAATGATAGTTTTTGTTTGTTTGTATGTGCACATGTTATAGCGCCCCTTCAAGTTTTCTACTCAGAGGCGCTCCCGACTGCAGAGTGGACACTGCATCGGAGTTTCACGCCGAAGCGCTGAGCAATTGCGTGTGAAGGACTTGCCCAAGACCCTATGCGGCGACTTGAGGTGGATTCGAACCTTGAGCCTTCCGGCTCAACTACGCCACCACTAGACCACTGCGCCCCACAAGCTCTGTAGCCCCCACCGCGCCTCTGTAGCCCTGATATACTCATAGTCTGTAGTGACAGTTAACTTTCAAGTCCCGTTCCTCACCTAGATAGTGTAACCATGATGTGTCATTGTGCTGGGAGGTTGCTAGAGGGCGCTACTGGAGCAGACATATATCAACCTCTCCGTTTCTTGAAGACCTTTCTGCTCTGTGTTTGCATTGACGACTCTGCAAACCTGGAGATGGTGTATTGTCTAGTTTTTGCCTATTCAGCATTGTTCCGGTTATTTTTGTTAGGCTCTAGTGGATCATCTGGTCCTGCTGGATCAACCGGTGGAGTAGGATCTCAAGGACCAACGGGATCTAGTGGAGGCACTGGACCCACTGGGTCCACTGGGTCCTCGGGACAGAGTGGTGCTCCTGGTGGAACGGGTGCGACTGGGGCCTCGGGTTCTAGTGGACCGGCCGGGGCAACTGGTCAATCTGGGGCACGTGGAAACACCGGAGCCACTGGTAAGAAATAATACGAGTTGAAGTTTACAATGGTTTTAAAGTGATTAGATGAATTACGATACTCAGGTCACCAAAATTTTGACTATGTGACCAACACTGGACCACATTAAATGACAGTAACTTGATACTTGATGCATTGGGATAATTGTGTTATGGATGTTGTAAGTTGAAGTCGTAGATTTATGTAGCCCCACTTTAATATAAAATTCTCAGAGGTGCTCTGCTCCACTGTTAATTTACAGTGCAACAGTGCACCAGTGTGAAGAAAAGGTTGTTCATTCTATACCGCCTGTTCACAGTTTTAACATGAGGACATAAAAGGTATCGATCTCAAGGATCGCGAACTAATATAATCTATTTAATATGTACCATACATCAGATTTCAATAAAGAAATTTGATGATTTTTAACAATTGCTCAACTGTTTCTGGAGCAACGAGTGCTACTATCATCTCCGAATGTCAGGGTCCCAAGAGACCTAGAGGATCAACAGGGGCTTCAGGTCCTCGGGGCTCACCAGTTTCACAGGTGATATTTATATCCTTGCATACATGGCTCTTGATGCTTCAACCTTTTTAAGATGTATCTAAGAGGATGTAGCATGACACACGATAGTTCAGTTTGCTAAGGATCCTGTTAAGCATTGTGTTTGCCAATTTCTGACTTGTCTACAAAAAATCGCTTGAGATTTCAAACTGGTGTCCAGTGATGTGAAATTTCCTTGCAACGGAATGCACGTCGACGCTATGATTGATGACCGTGTTTGAAAGCCAGACACTGCTGTTGAAGACCGCGGTGTTGTATCTTGGTTCCTTGAATTTTATTGGCATTACTTCGATGAGCACTACTGAGCGTACTTTATTGCATCTGAAGGTTCTAGTGGAACACTTGGAGCAACCGGAGCAACCGGTTTCAGCGGACCGACTGGTTCGACCGGATCTAGCGGCCTTCCAGGAGGCACTGGTGCTTCTGGACCAAGAGGTAATACAGGTGCCACCGGTGGCGCTGGATCGACTGGTGCAACCGGAACGTCCGGTCCAGCTGGAGCAACGGGATCCTCTGGCATCTCAGGACCTCAGGGTTCCACAGGTTCCGAGGGACCCAGAGGATCGACGGGAGCTTCAGGCCCTCAGGGTGGACCTGGGTCTACTGGTACCTCGGGATCGCCTGGGTTCACTGGAGCATCTGGATCGGCTGGTGCGACCGGGGCATCTGGATCTACGGGTGCCTCAGGACCACAGGGAGCCACTGGCGGATCTGGACCTGCCGGACCATCAGGTAATAATTCTTCTAATCATTTAGTTCTTCTCATGTAATTGCATGCATTAATTGCAGTGTTCCTTCAATTATTATTTTGTTGTAATTATCATTGTTATTATTGTTTTCGTTGTTATTATTATTATTATTATTATTTATTTCTATTACTGTAAATTTTGTTCTGGTTATCGTTATTACTATGATCAGTCAAATTTTAATTGAGTTTTACCTGTAAATGACGGCATGCGTGAATAATAATCGCAGAAGAGGGGTTAGGTTTGTGAAACCTATTAGCTTTTCTTGTTTTTTTGCACTGTAAGTGTCTCATTAGACTTTTGTGTACAATAAACAAATTAATTAATTAATTCAAATATTTGTGGATGTATTTCCTACCTCCATATTTTAAAGGTAAATTGCCATTTTGTTACATGTTAACCAATTTGTATTGACAAACAATGATGTAACTGCAGTCTTTTTAACAAATTAAGATAGCCTACTAGCTGTAACTACTAGCTGTAACTTGTAGGGTTGTTCCTTGATTTTCATCTCGATGACATTTATGTTTGAAAATACTTCCAATTTAAATGAGCGAAGTAATTACTGGTTATTGACAGAAATGAGGTTCATTTTAAATTTTAGGGTCAACTGGTGCCACAGGACGCACTGGGGCCACCGGATCAAGTGGAAGCAATGGTGCCACTGGTCCTGGAGGGCCAGCTGGTGCAACTGGAAATACTGGAGCATCAGGTCCAATCGGAGGAACTGGAGCTGCTGGCCCAACTGGTCCAACAGGAGCCTCAGGTTCTTTTTGTCACGTTGTTTCAAGCTTTTTGCGTATTGCTAGTTCTTTTGTTTCTGTGCGACTTTAGTAGCTTCGTGAGGATTGTGTTGAGGTGTTCAATAGTCACTGCATCATTGTGAGATTAAATTGCAGTGTTTGATGACTTTAACACAACGCAATATGCATCCTGCTGTGAACCTGACGGGACATATCATGAGTTTAGTTCTCATTACAGCTTGTGAGGCTGACACTTCATGACTCCAATTCCATTTACATTGGTTGAGTCTGACATCATGAGTTCCGTTTCCACTACATCATGTGGCCCTGACATAATTATCATGAGCACAGTTTCTGGTGGAACAACCAAGCCACCTTGCATAGTGGAATGAAGAAATCTGCGACCGGCTATGGAAAGACTGTGATGTTAGGAGAAATGGAGGAGAAATACTGCTAGACTCTTGCAGATAAGCCTAAGATGCTTGTTTTCTTCTACTAGAACTTTTCCTGCAAGTTAATAAATATGCATACGTTGTGTTACGTTGCATCAGGGTGATGCTCAATAATAAAAAAGGACAGAAAATTACTATGTGTGGTGGCATTTCTTGGTCAACAGTTTTGTGAGAAAAATTGACAGAACTTAATTATGCAGTGATGACATGAAAGCACGTTCAACTTAATCGATTATGAGAATTAATTACATTGTCATATGATTTTTGGTAAAAAAATTGGTGTTAAATAATTTAATTGCAAATCTGCTGTTTGGAAAAGGTTTTGCCAATCACCTCCGTTTGCATTACATTCTTTTACCACCATTTGGCTGCTGTGGTTGTCATTTCTAGTTTGCCTTCTTGTTTGCTGAGCTTGTTAATAATTGTTATTTTGGTTCTAACAACTTTTGAAGATGTTTTTTCATCGTTCGTTGCATTGACTGGTCAACTGAGATGTTGTGAATTGTTTTAGGTAACACTGGACCAAAGGGGAGCACAGGTGCGACAGGTGTTTCTGGTCAGCCTGGTAATGCAGGTCCAGCAGGTGCATCCGGATCATCCGGTCCCGGTGGTGCTCCTGGGTCCTCTGGTGTTGCAGGTGCATCAGGACCCCAGGGTTTAAGTGGAGCACCAGGTGCAACAGGTCCTCAAGGATCGTTGGGTGCTTCGGGAGCTACAGGACCTGTAGGCGCATCAGGCGGCTTGGGTCCTACTGGTAGCACAGGTGCATCTGGACCACTTGGAGCGACAGGCCCTGCTGGCACAGGTGGTCCAGTGGGGCCAGCTGGTTCATCTGGCCAGCCTGGGGCTACTGGACAGACTGGTGCAACTGGTACTCAAGGAACTCAAGGACCAAGCGGGGCAACTGGTGGAACAGGTTCAACTGGTCCGGCAGGAAGTACTGGAAACACAGGACCTGCAGGAGCAACAGGAACAACTGGTTCCAGCGGATCTCCAGGTAAGACAATTCGACAGATGAGATTTTGCTGTATTTGAGTCGTGTCGAAAACAACCTTGGGAAAAAATTAACGATGCACCATTGGTTACAGCAAGTCTATGTGTTGTCTATTTGCTGAGTGAAAGAGGCTTGATTGACACAGCACGCTGGAGACAAGCTGCCTTAACATAACCTTACGAGCGATTCATCAGCTTGTTCAAATGTCGTCATACATCTTGTAGATTTCTAAGCATCCTGCTGCAGCTATAATGTGAATGAGCTTACTCTTGAAGTAAGCCACTGCTAGCCAATGGAATTCAGTCAGATTAAACTTTCCATGTGTCAAACAGATTGACATTGTTTCGGCTGAGACGTTGTGTGGTACTAGTGATGTGTTGTGATGAATCCTGAATCCAAGACATCGGATAACTAGAGAAGTTGGTTGCCTCGTTAACACAAAGTCCAGTCAACAGACTGTAATTGTAATCTGACATTTGTAAAGCACTACTTCAACGAGAAACTTATCTGTGACATCTTCAGGTGAGAATTTTGTATTAAACATTTTATTTGGAAGAATTGATGTTTACGGTGTCGACTGTTTGCTTCTTCAGGTGCGACTGGTGCAACTGGTGGTAGTGGAACAGCTGGTGCTACTGGTGGCGTTGGTGCAACAGGTCAACCGGGACCTTCAGGTGCAACTGGTTCCTCCGGTCAGACCGGTAACACCGGGTCAGTTGGAAGCTCCGGTGGCACTGGGGCAACGGGACCGGCCGGAAATACTGGTCCAGCTGGAATTCCTGGAACTGGTGGAGGAACTGGAGTGACAGGGTTCACTGGAGCAACTGGCTCTACAGGAGCTACGGGTGCCACCGGAACATTGGGATCGACGGGATCCACTGGATCTACTGGCAACACTGGGCTGGCGGGGGCTACTGGCAGCCCTGGAAACACGGGTAATTATCATTCTCTTGTTGGTTGACCTTCTAAGAGCTTGACCTCACTGGGGCACAATTAGATGCAGTCTAGTTCCACTATATAAACATCATCTGTTGCTGGTTGGTTCAAAGTTTCATTTCCTTTGTAGTTTCAGTTACGTATTTGCGATTATATTTGCACAATTACTATCACTACTATAGATGTTGCATTACTATTACTATCATGTGGGGTGTGGTGGTGTAGTGGTGGATTCGATGCCTTGGAGCCGGAGGGTTCCAGCAATGCCGAATACACCTCAAGCCGCCACGTCGGGACCTTGAGCAAGTCCTTAACTCGCAATTGCTCATGTGCTTTGACGTGTAACTCCAATGCAGTGTCCGCTCTGGGATCGCCTCTGAACAGTGAGCTGGAAGGGGCACTATACAAATGCGAGAAATAAATTTGTTGCTGTTATTATATTAGTAGCAGTATTTTTGCTGTATATGTAAGCAACTGTTTGCACTGTTTTGTCCTAAAGGTGCAACTGGTTCCAGTGGAAGCAGTGGTGCATCTGGTCAGCCAGGAACCTCTGGTTCCACAGGAGTGACCGGAGCCACAGGGTCAAGCGGTGGCACCGGTGCAAGCGGTCAGCCAGGTACCATCGGAGCAACTGGAGCAACAGGTGTGACTGGAATCACTGGAAATACTGGAGTGCCTGGAGCAGCAGGTGAGAGAAACATTACAATATAATGGGAGGAGTGCTTTGGATTTGCTTTTTGCGAAGACCGGTTAGATACTGGAAGCTTGTGATGACGCCATCTTTGGATGCCTTGTCTAGGAGCAAGGTGGAGTCTCTCTGAAGAGGCACTATATAAATGCATTGTTGTAATTTTAAATACCCAATTGACCTGTCCTAGGGAGATTTGTATGCAGGTGTTATCCATGTCAGGCTATAGATTCATTTACTCCGCCTTGCATGGCGATCCAGTTGTCCTTGTGGATCGATTACAAGGTTGAGTTCAAGTCCTGGAGTCTGAATCAAGTCGAAGACCAAAGTCTTATCAGTTCTAGACTCTTTTCCTAATCTTCCGAGTGTTTAATCCTGGGGAATTATTCCTGTCTTATGTATGAGAATAGAAGTAATAATTTTCATCATCGTCATGATATAGATGAAAAGATTATATAGCCTAACAATATGCACTGTTTTCTTCTTAGAAGTTTTTTTCCTCTTGAAAGTTAGTTATTTTCATGGAAAGAAATTGGTTAATTTTATTTATACTGATCGTTTATTTTCAAGGTTCGTCTGGAGCAACAGGAGCAACTGGGTTCTCTGGTGCCACAGGAGGTACGGGTCAGTCAGGTCCAGCTGGACCATCGGGTCGCACAGGCGCTAGTGGTCCTGCGGGTCAACCCGGTCCAATAGGAGGCAATGGTGCCACCGGCCCAGGAGGCCGCACTGGAGCTGTGGGAGCTACTGGACTGCCAGGATCATCTGGTGGAACTGGATTTACTGGAATACAAGGAGCAACTGGTCCTGCCGGAGCAACTGGTTCAGTTGGTGGGACTGGATTTTCAGGCAATCCAGGTGCAACTGGACCGAGAGGATCAACGGGAGCCTCAGGGGCTACTGGGTTGCCCGGTTCAACAGGAGGGTCTGGTACGCCTGGTCCGAATGGGCAGGGTGGTGTCAGTGGAGCTAGCGGTGCTACAGGAGCCTCGGGTGCTGTTGGTCCAAAGGGAGACGCTGGACCAGCAGGACAACCTGGATCTACTGGGCAATCAGGGCCAGCCGGATCTGCTGGACCAACCGGTACACCAGGCCAGACAGGAAGCACTGGTGCTTCAGGACCAGCTGGCGTCACTGGGCCACCCGGTTCCACTGGTGCCTCTGGAGCAACGGGAATACAAGGTCTACCTGGAAGCTCTGGAGTTACTGGCGCTTCTGGAGCAACTGGAAGCAGCGGAGCAAGTGGAAGTTCAGGTGCCTCTGGAAGCACTGGATCAGTTGGTGCCAGCGGTGGAACAGGAGCCACAGGTGTTGCTGGAGGAAGTGGTGCATCAGGTGGTACTGGAGCCACTGGTGGTACTGGAGCTACTGGAGCTACTGGAATACCTGGAACAACGGGAGCATCCGGAGCCACAGGTGCCATAGAAATTTACTGTTTCTGACATTTTTTTTATCAGTGTCCGTTTCACATAGCGTTGAACATATATACCTTGCTTCGGTTTTTATACTGCAGTTTGGCTACTGATAAAGAAATGGCTATTTATCCACTCCACGATGTGCCTGAAAGCAATGTTTTTGGTAGAATGCACTAGAATTTCATGATTAAAATCAGTTTTCCAGTGTTTAATAAATAATTAATCGAACTGTAGTATATCAACTTCTTGGGCAATTCTCTTGGACAATTGGTCAACATTGTTTGATCACTGACGTCATACTCTTTAATGTAAAAACCATGCTGTGGAAGTTGTTAAAAATTGTTACACGTATGTACAAATTGTTAACACTAACGACATGTTTATACAAACGGTTACTGGGGAACCAATGCAGCTTGCTGAAGCAGCTAAAAAATGATCATCAGGCCATATCTATTGTTGAGTGAATGCTTCATACAGCTGCTAGGCTTATTGGCTGTTTTCAAAATTTGACCACGTCTCGCATTATATCCATGGTGTGGTCCACTGTCTTCCTGTTTCCGAGGACATTGAAGCAGGATTTCGGTCTGGGTCTGTCGGTCTTAGTTTGAGGGTGTCGCTGCCTACTTTCAGGAGTCGTCTTGCCGCTACCTCAGACCTGGCTGGCCACATAAATCTTTGTTCTGCATCTTTAGGTTAACTTGTTGTTTCCTTTGCATGCACTTCAAAGATGCACCATTTGTACCTTTTCAGTGGTTGAGCCGACCACATGTATTAACCTTCCTTCAGCTCTGTGTGTTCTTTCAGCTAAGGGCTCTGCAATGTCTGCATGCGCAATTTACAAGCGTATGAATGCTGCGTTTTCGCCAGAGTATATAGGGCCTGGTGCGCCTCTGAGTAGGTTATGTTGGTGGGCGCATTATAATTCTTTTCTGTTAGGAGCACGTGTATAGCACCCCATCAAGACTATCTACTCAGAATATAAGTCCTATGAGTGAATAGATGAGTGGCACTGAATTGGTTGCTTTTCCCGGACATTCAAGATTTTACCTGTGTGTTTTTATGGTCGTAGGTAATACTGGAGCTTCTGGGGCCTCCGGTGGATCTGGTGCCACTGGATCTACAGGTGCATCAGGCAGCACAGGCTCTCCAGGATCATCCGGATCAACAGGCGCCACTGGCTCATCTGGGGCGTCAGGTGCTTCAGGTGCAACGGGTGCTTCGGGTGCAAGTGGATCATCAGGTGCTACAGGAGCTTCTGGTCTACCTGGCGCAAGTGGCAGCACAGGCGCAAGTGGCAGTTCTGGAGCCACAGGCGCAACGGGAGGTACTGGAGCACAGGGTGCAAGTGGAAGCCTTGGAGGTTCAGGTTCAGCTGGTCAGCCTGGACGACCGGGTGACACAGGTTCACCGGGAGTGACTGGTGTAACTGGGAATACAGGACCTGCTGGAACTGGGGGCATTCAGGGAGCCACAGGGGCGTCTGGTTCATCTGGAAATCCTGGAGGTACTGGATCATCCGGCTTTTCTGGACCTCGTGGTCCTACAGGTGCTGAAGGTCCCAAGGGTCCCACAGGTCCAGCAGGAAACTCAGGAACTCCTGGTACCATTGGATTTACAGGGGCAACTGGATCAACTGGAAATACTGGTCCTCAGGGTGCAACTGGGCAGAGTGGAGCCTCAGGTGGGACAGGTGCCAGTGGTGGTTCTGGCGCAAGTGGAGCGCCTGGCAACACCGGAGCGACTGGTCCCCAGGGATTCACCGGACCAAACGGACGACCAGGAGACACCGGATATAGTGGACAACCAGGCGGAGTGGGAGCGACTGGAGGACCTGGATCAACTGGTTCTCCTGGAGCAACAGGTGAGACATTCCCACACTGACCTTTGGCACCATCCTAGCCTGCCACTGTATTGGTAGTTGTTGTTTTAGATTGCAATTTGTATTACTATTTTTGCAGTGTGGATGAATGTATAATTATTATTATTATTATTATTAACATTATTATTATTCGCATTATTATTATTATTATAAACATTATTATTATAATATTACATTTTATTTTTATTATCGTTATTATCATGCTAATAAATATTATTATGATTAATATATTGAATATAATCTTCTTCTTTTATTATCTTAAGTATTTGTTGCAGACAAGGTATTAACCATGGAAGCAGTGGCTACTGTTCTAAAGATATTATTATTATTATTCTTTGCAATCTAGCACATGGTCAACAAAGTAACCCAGTGCTGAATGGTTACCGAAAGACTTTGGTAGAGGAAGTTCGTTAATTAATTAACTAATTAATTAATAATAATAATTATTATTATTATTATTCCACATAGGGTTTTCTGTCTGCAGATTGTTTCATCTATTTTATTGTGCAGACAATTCTTTCTGTTGCTTATGGCAGACAGCCTAAAATTGTTCCATTCATTTTCAGGAGCTCAAGGAGGAACTGGTTCAACTGGATCTACAGGAAGCACTGGTCAACCAGGTGCAACTGGAGAAGCTGGAAATACAGGAGCTTCTGGAGCAACGGGTTCCAGTGGAGCCAGTGGACAAGCTGGAGGAACAGGGGCTACAGGATCGTCTGGCGCCTCGGGAAACACTGGAGCAACAGGCTCAACTGGTGGATCTGGTCCCGTTGGAGCGACTGGAAATACTGGTGCGTCAGGTCCCGCTGGTGCGACAGGTGCTACGGGAGGTTCTGGAACCCCTGGTGCAACTGGCCAGACCGGTTCTACGGGTAGTACTGGCTTTACTGGAGCGTCTGGTCCATCTGGGAATACAGGAGCTAGCGGTCTACCTGGAAGAGATGGTACAAGTGGTGGACGAGGACCAACCGGAGCCACTGGTGCTACAGGTGTGAGTGGAGTGGGTGGTCAAAACGGCGGTACGGGTGCCACTGGCTCGTCGGGCTTTGGTGGATTCACTGGAGAAATTGGGGCCTCTGGAGCCAGTGGAGCACCAGGAGTAGCTGGTGCGTCTGGGGCAACGGGAACTACTGGAAGTACTGGACAGCGAGGACCAACTGGAGCAACCGGTGGCAGTGGTGCAAGTGGTCCAACAGGTGCAACCGGTCAATCGGGACTCACTGGATCAACTGGAAGCACTGGATCTCTTGGGGCAACTGGAGACCCTGGACCTTCCGGTGCACCAGGTCAGGGGGGATTAAATGGCGCTCCGGGTGCCACTGGACCAACTGGTGTAATTGGATTTACTGGAGCTCCTGGTAACACCGGTTCTACAGGAGCAACTGGTTCCACTGGAAGCACTGGACAGACTGGTGGCCGTGGTAACACGGGCGCTTCTGGAAACACTGGCGGCACTGGTAGTTCTGGTCAGCCGGGAGGAGTTGGAGCAGCAGGTGCCTCTGGACAAACTGGAGCCACTGGTTCGACTGGTGCCAGTGGCGGAGTCGGTGGTACTGGTGCTAGTGGTCAGACTGGTCAGAAAGGTTCCACTGGTGAGACTGGAGGAACAGGTGCTTCAGGAGTGGGAGGAGCAACTGGTGCCTCTGGTCCTCAAGGCAATACTGGACCAACAGGACCAAGTGGAGGACCAGGAACGTCCGGCGCAACGGGACCAGCAGGTGCAACAGGATCCACAGGCCAAGCTGGACCTTCGGGAGCTACTGGGAGCTCAGGTTCCAGTGGGGCTCCGGGTGGTCCTGGAAACACTGGTTCCACAGGTCCAACAGGTGCTTCTGGGAGCTCTGGAAATCCTGGACAACCTGGAGCAGCTGGTTCGGCAGGTGCAACAGGTGCATCTGGTGCATCTGGCTTGCGCGGACTTACAGGAGCCTCTGGTGCAACAGGGAGCTTAGGAGCAACCGGAGCGTCTGGTGGAAAAGGCCCAACAGGATCAACAGGGTCTTCAGGGCCGGTTGGAGCCAGTGGATCAGCTGGAGCGACTGGGTCCACTGGGGCGTCTGGCTCGAATGGAGGTACTGGAGCACCAGGCCCGATTGGAAATACGGGGTCAAGTGGATTCGTTGGGGCCACTGGTATTCCTGGAAATACGGGTTCAACTGGACAGACCGGTGTGCCAGGGGCTACCGGAGCCTCTGGAGGTAGAGGTCAGACCGGAGCAACTGGATCATCCGGACCATCTGGTGGCCCAGGTTCGACTGGTGCTACCGGATCTACTGGTGGCACTGGTGCAACTGGTGGAGCTGGTGCCACGGGAGCATCTGGATCACAGGGTGCTAGTGGAAGCAGCGGGGGACCTGGTGCTCTTGGAGCTACAGGTTCTACCGGATCTGTTGGAAGAACCGGGTCATCTGGAGCGTCTGGTGCTTCTGGCCCACAGGGGCCTGTTGGGGCCATTGGAGCACCTGGTCCAAATGGAGGTCTTGGAGGAACAGGTTTTACAGGCCCAGCAGGGCCTACTGGACCAGCTGGGTCGCAGGGACCACAGGGTCCGACCGGCCCAGCAGGCCCAACGGGAAACCCTGGGTCAACTGGTGGTACAGGTCAGACAGGTGGTACCGGATTGCCTGGTGCAACTGGGATCACAGGGAACACAGGATCAACTGGTTTAATTGGTGCCAGTGGAAATACTGGTGCAACGGGAGATACAGGATTCAGAGGACCTCAGGGACCTCTAGGTTTGATGCTTCAGTTTATTTCCTATCTTGATTCTGCCTCTGTTGTCATTTTATCGTGTGGTGCTTTGACATGTCACTGATTTATTCATGAAATAGAGGTTAAGCCATAAATGATCTCCCGAGTCTCTTCTCCTGATTTGTTTTCGGCCATGTTATTGTACTCTGAAATGTCCTCAAAATGAAGCCGCCTGTGTTGTTGCTTCCAAATCGTGTTCATAAATATGTCTCTGTTCCTATCTACCTACTTCCGGTCTGCTGTGCCACATGTCGGATGGTTGGCTGTTGGTTGACACTGTTATTCTTGTATCGCCTTTTCCCAACATCCTTAAACATTACACCCTTCCCCTTCAAATAAGGCCTTCATTGGCTGAGAGTTAACTGAGCTGATGTTGAAAGGCAAAAATGCTGAGTTGCTAATCCTATCATTGGTCATCTAAAGGTGTATGTTCAAGCCCTGACATTGCAGCCAGGAGTGGTTCAGGTCCATCTACAGAGCACGAAACGTGTGGGCGCATCTTGCTGCAGTTACCCAGTGGCAGGATGAGAATTGCCATGAGATGTTGAGGGTGTTCAAGCTGCTAGTCTTTCTTGGTGCCCCAAAGTAAAGTCTTCTTTCTACACCACAATTCTACTCGGATCATAGTCTGACTTCCTCCCCCAAGTTATTTTTCTATATTTATCATATTATGAGGTGGAAAATTCCGATTGTGTGGTGCTTCCGATCTTCGATCCTCCATTGTCTCCCACCATCTTCTATTGTCTTCCGCCATCCTCCATTGTCTCCCATCATCTTCTATTGTCTTCCGCCATCCTCCACTGTCTCCCACCTCCCTCCATTGTTAGTGCATCCCACTAATTATAAAGTGTCAAGAAGGAGGTCGTTGTTTTGTTGTTTAGGTGGCTTTGTGAACTTCCGATATATTTGTGAATTAACAACTAACCGATCCTAACATTTATTTGATTGATAGGTGCAACTGGCCCAGGTGGTGCATCCGGGCCAGCTGGCCCAGCCGGTAGTACAGGCCCTAATGGTCGAACAGGTGTCGGGGGCCTGACAGGCTCTACTGGTTTTACTGGGGCGACCGGTAGCTCTGGTTCGACCGGTCCAGCTGGTGCAACTGGTGTCCAAGGTAGCACAGGCAACGTCGGAGCCACAGGAGCGTCGGGACCAGATGGTTTCGCTGGATTCAGTGGAGCAAGTGGTGCGCCTGGATTCACTGGTGCCTCTGGACAGACCGGGCAAACTGGACTGGCCGGGCCACAGGGCCCCCTTGGCCCAGGCGGTGCTGTGGGAGCATCAGGTCAGACGGGATCATCTGGAGCCAGTGGACTTACGGGAGCTACCGGTCAGCCAGGATCAACAGGACCCAAGGGATCAACCGGTAATACTGGCGCAGCCGGACAGACAGGCTCGTCTGGTAGCAGCGGTGCATCCGGGTCATCGGGCGCCACTGGTGCACCTGGATCAACTGGAACAACGGGAAATACCGGTGCACCTGGAACCGCTGGTCCTGCTGGTCCGTCTGGAAGCGTGGGCGCCACTGGCCGACCGGGAACCTCGGGAACTGTAGGTGCTACTGGTGCCACAGGTGTAGGAGGAGCAACAGGGTCGACAGGAGGATCAGGGCAGAGTGGAGCAGTGGGAGCCACCGGTGCCTCGGGGGCGTCTGGTCCACTTGGAGCAGGTGGTGCTACAGGTTTGCCTGGTCCGACTGGGTCAACTGGTTCCACTGGTAATACAGGTAGCACTGGTAATTCAGGCAGCTCTGGAGCTACCGGAGACACTGGTTTCAGGGGCCCCACTGGTGCAACCGGAGCATCCGGTGGAACTGGAGCGCCGGGTGGAACAGGATTTACAGGATCGACGGGAGCGTCAGGGAATGTGGGTCCCGCTGGCCCACTTGGACCTCAAGGAGCAACCGGATCCTCGGGAGTGTCTGGTGCTACTGGTCCTGCTGGAGCACCTGGAACGTCCGGAGGAACAGGTGGTACAGGAGCTACTGGATCTTCAGGTGCCAGTGGAGCCACTGGTGTACGTGGTCAAACCGGAGCTACAGGTGTCACTGGTCCTGCTGGATCCGCTGGAGATACTGGTCAGACTGGAGGTACTGGGGCGTCCGGTGCATCAGGGTCAACGGGAGCATCTGGCCAGCAAGGAGCATCTGGGTCAGCCGGTGGACCAGGATCGACTGGTGCAACTGGACTTGCAGGTAATTGGTGAAGCACTGTGGGATGTGTAGGGATTTAGTCATAACGTGCAGCAGTTAGGTCTTAGATGTTTGTGTAAGGGTGTATGACATAGTGTACTGTGGAATGTGATAACATGTAATAGATTTGATAATGTCGATAAATTTGATGTTTCATAGTTTAATTTATGGAATAGTTAAGATTTGTGTCTCCAGTGCACCTTTTAAACGGACATGCCGTTCTGACAAGCAAATAACTGAGTATACCATGAAGAACATTGTAATGTTGCGGAAACAGCCGGGGTTCACTCGAAAGACTGATTCTTACTTGGAATGCTAAGCTGATACAAGTTAATCTGCAACTTTCAGGCTAGAATTTTACTGCTATTGTTGGTTTGGCAGTTTTATGAATCATTTATTAGAATTAAAGATACAGAGATTGAAGCAGTGTGTTTGAGCGGCCATTGTTAGAATATCTGGCACTTTGAGCTGTGGACTTTAACTGGAGCAGGTTTTACTTGACTGAAGTAAATTGTTTTTCTTTTAATAGGTGCAACTGGATCTTCTGGATCGGTTGGACCAGCGGGTTCATCGGGTGCGACTGGTGGAACCGGATCCACAGGGTCTACAGGAGCGTCCGGTGGAACAGGCGCACCTGGTGCGACCGGTTCCACTGGAAGTTCCGGCTTGACGGGTGCATCGGGTAGCACGGGATTCTCGGGTTCCTTCGGAGCTACAGGTGCAACCGGTCAGACCGGATCATCGGGTACTGCTGGGAGTCCAGGTGATAAAGGTGGCACTGGGATTTCGGGGAGTCCAGGATCGCCTGGGTCAGTTGGGGCAACGGGATCTCCAGGCGGCCCTGGCGCGGTAGGTCCAGTTGGTGGCAATGGGGCTCCGGGTGTGAATGGAGCAACAGGACTAACCGGTACTGGTGGTCTACCAGGTAGCACAGGCGAGTTGGGTTTCACTGGTACAAGTGGTCCGTCCGGTAGCTCAGGAAGTACCGGACCAATGGGTTTTACTGGTGCAACTGGAATATCGGGACCGGTTGGTGCAACTGGTGGTTCTGGAGCGCGAGGGCAGTCTGGAGCTACAGGAGCAACTGGTACAGCCGGTGCAGCTGGTTCCACTGGGATCATGGGTGGAACAGGACGTATTGGTGAAACTGGGGCAACTGGACCTCAGGGCCCTGCAGGTCCTGTTGGAGGTACTGGTTTCACTGGGATGGGTGGTCGATCGGGGGCAACCGGAGCGTCTGGGCCCCCAGGTCCACTGGGTGCAACTGGAACCAAGGGCATAGCAGGAAAAACAGGTGCAACTGGAAGTGTTGGTCTCGCGGGATCAACTGGAGCAACTGGAGGAACAGGTAGACCTGGACTGACCGGTGCAACAGGGGAAATTGGCAACAGCGGTTCAACTGGTGCAAGTGGTCCAGCCGGAGCAACCGGGCTTCAAGGTGCCTCTGGTGCCGCAGGCAACACTGGATCCACTGGGGCCACTGGAATTTCCGGTCCTCAAGGCGCTTCTGGAGCAAGTGGACCTGCGGGCGCTACGGGACCTGCAGGACCTGTGGGATTTACTGGTGGGTCTGGAAACACTGGCCAGACTGGATTTCAGGGTGCACGTGGACCACAGGGCGGCACCGGTTCATCTGGAACTACTGGGAACACTGGTTCTACAGGAATAACAGGTGCCACTGGAGCGAAGGGTGACACGGGTCAGACGGGCAGTTCGGGAGATGCAGGCCCTGCAGGACCAAGAGGGCTAACTGGAGCGTCTGGAGCCACGGGTCCAACAGGGAATGTCGGAGACAAAGGCTTTACGGGACCTGCGGGACCTTCTGGGGTGCAAGGACCAGTGGGGTCGACGGGAGGCAAAGGAGGCACTGGAAGTTCAGGTGATACAGGTGCTACTGGACCAAAGGGTTCTCAGGGTCCCACTGGAAGCACGGGCTCAAGTGGATCATCTGGAAACCCTGGTTCTGTGGGAGACATTGGCCAGCAAGGCCAGCCTGGTCAAGTCGGAGTTACAGGTGCATCCGGAGCGTCGGGTCAGAGGGGTTTAACGGGTGCAACTGGTGCAACTGGTGTCTCTGGGAACAGAGGACCAGATGGATCGCAGGGTGGATCTGGAAACACCGGGGCCACTGGCTCGACTGGACCTTTGGGCTTCACGGGTCAGACGGGTCAGACGGGAGCTGCTGGCGCAACGGGTATGTCGTAATTTATATTTATAGCAGGTGAAGTATAGGTCACATGCTTACTTGCATACCATTGTAAACTTTTCTTCAAGTGTGATCATCATGGAGTTGAAGGAACTTCTGAGTGGGTTTTCTGCTGAAATTGCTATATAATGTGCCACAATACTGTAGCATGCAAGTCATATTTGATAATTATTTAATTAACATTTAGGTAATTGAAATACTGAACTTGTTAATTCATGAGCATCCAAGCATAGGCGCAATCACGTCCTAAAAGTTGGAGGGGACCATAATGAATCACGTCCTAAAAGTTGGGGGGGGCCATGATAATAAAGCTAGGGGACCACTCAAAAGTTGGGGGGACGCGTCCCGTGGGTCCCATAGGGTGGTTGTGCCTATGCATCCAAGCCAAAACACGTCTAAGTCAATTAAGTAAGTATAGTATCTGGTCTTTATTATTCCGTTTTTCAAATTCACAGAAAACTTTAAAGATATTGCAAAACTCAAAAGTGTTAACACCGAGAAGAAGTAGTATTACTTAATTGTATTAAAAAACATTTTGCTAAGTGTACCACATCCTAGTAAAGAATCTATAACCTATCGCCATTCATTCATTCATTAATTCATTCATTCATTCAGAAATCATGTGTGGTAGCTCACAACACCTAGGAGAGGTATCTCTCTCGAAGAACAGATTACAACTAACTTTATTAACACTCGAGAAATCCTATATATGCAGATAAGAAAATTGAACAAATCCTCCACATACATTCGAATCCACCTCAAGCTGCCACATTGGGATCCTGAGCAGGTCCTTCACTCGTAATTACTCATGCGCTTCGGTGTGAAACGCCGATTCAGTGTGCACGCGCTGTCAAGGCCGTAGTTATGGGGGTGTTTGGGGTTTTTGAACAACCCCCGGAGAATGGAGAATATAATAGAATGCATTTATGAGCACGTGATGTAAAAATCATGAAATAAAACCATGAAAACACCCCCCGAAATGGAAAAATGTAAAAAAATAATTAATATTAATTGGTGACTTTTTGAAGATTTCGGTCGGAAGACTAGAAAAAGGTCGTTGGTTTTTTAGGGAAGGAAATTGGTGAAACACCCCTGAAATCAAATCCTGGCTACGGCCTTGCGCGCTGTAGTCAAGACCGCATATGAGTAGCATCTTGAAGGGGCGCTATAACAACTTAACAAGTGCTCATAATTATAATTATACATTCTGATTGATTCTACGAAACCATTTTAACGCTGAAGTCCAAACTTCTAGTGAAGATGGAAAAATGATGACAGCAATCTGGTACAGGACAGCATTTCCTATGTATTCGTTGTGCACATAAAACTGGTCAAATTCATTTGTACAGACGAGGATTCTGGACCTTGGCTTAGAGGTGGATCAAAGACTAGTTGAATATTATTATGTGATGCTGTGTCAGCATAAAGTTGAACAGTTCAATCACAGGATGACATTGCAAACATCGGACTTGCGCATCTCGACTTTTGGTGAGAGTGTGCTTGGACTTGACTGTGATGCCGATGTTTATTGTCTTGATACCTGTTTGTTTTTGTCCTGATACCTGTTTGTTTTTGTCCTGATACCTGTTTGTTTTTGTCCTGATACCTGTTTGTTTTTGTCTTGATACCTGTTTGTTTTTGTCCTGATACCTGTTTGTTTTTGTCCTGATACCTGTTTGTTTTTGTCTTGATACCTGTTTGTTTTCTGTTCGCAGGTGAGACCGGTTCTATTGGAGCAACTGGACTGTTGGGAGCAACAGGTGCCACGGGTAATACAGGCGAATCAGGTCGTCCCGGAGGCACCGGTTACACTGGAGCCACAGGCAACACTGGAGCAACGGGTGTGACGGGTAACACCGGGACATCTGGTGCCACAGGGGCAACGGGCGCAAGTGGTCCAGTGGGTCCACAGGGGGCTACAGGGTCATCGGGTTTCACAGGAAACTCTGGTCCAACAGGAGCAACTGGAATAACTGGACTAGCTGGGAGTACTGGAAGGACGGGAGTTATAGGAACACAGGGTCCGCAGGGATTGCCTGGCATCACTGGAGCTACTGGAGTCGTGGGCTTCACAGGGGAAATCGGATTCACGGGAGCCACCGGTGGTACAGGTAACACTGGATCAACTGGTTCCACTGGAAGTACTGGAAGCAGCGGAGGTACTGGAGCAACGGGTGCGACTGGTGTAACTGGAATCTCCGGAAGCTCTGGTTTTACGGGTAGCACAGGATACACTGGTATAACCGGTGCTACAGGTCAGATTGGTTCAACTGGTTGGACTGGTTCGACTGGTATAACCGGACCCATGGGGAGATCTGGTGCCACTGGTTTCACAGGATTGACAGGAGTACTAGGACCCCAAGGTGACACCGGGCCAGTTGGAGGACCCGGAAGAACTGGGGCTACTGGTGCCACTGGAGCCAGTGGACCAATTGGTGAGATTGGCTTGACCGGTACAACCGGGCCTCGTGGTAGGACAGGCGGTACTGGCTCTTCTGGTCTGGCTGGAAGAACAGGGGTGACAGGTGTAGTAGGAGCAAGTGGAAAGACAGGAGCCACTGGAGTCACCGGTCCCATGGGTGACACTGGATTTGCTGGAGTCAAGGGTGTGACTGGAGCGCCGGGAGATATCGGTCCTCCAGGACAATCCGCTGGATCCGTGTTTGGAGATGATGCAGGTAATCATCTTTTCGGTGATTTTATTCTATCTTTCTATCTGGAGCGCGCAGTGGTGTAGTTTGTGGGTATGTTCGGTGCCTTTGAGATGGAGTTTTCCAGGTTCGAATCCACCTCAAGTCGCTGCATAGGGACCTTGAGAAGTCCTTCACTTGCAATTGCTCGTGTGGTTCGGCGTGAGACTCTGATGCAGTGATCACGCTGTAGTCGGGAGCGCCTCTGAGTAGGTGCTTGAAGGGGCGCTATCGCAAATGCGAGAAATAACAAAATCCAGCACAAGTGACTGGTGCAACTGTATGTCTAAAACTGTAGTTGGTATCTCTGCTACAATGACGTGCATCCATACTTTGAACTAGGAATCAAATCTGTTTTATAAAGGTATTAAATGTAACTAAAGAGGGAAGAAGCTGTGAATGATGGTGACTTTGTTCTCTTGTGAATGGTCTTAGTTGAATGCCTCATGACCTGTCTTTCAGCTACTCATATTAAAAATAATTGTACTTGGTAACTGTTTCTTGTGGAAATATTGGGATGAAGGTCTGCTGAGCACTATCTTGCAGTTGTTATTTATTAGGTGAGTCAGAAATTTGTGTCAGGATTTCCTGCTCCAAGTGTGCCCCTAACCCTCAGCCTACTCATCTATGATTAGTAACTACACCGACCTACAATGTCGGTGGAAGATGAGACGGTGAGGGGGAGGATTGGCCACCCACCATCATATGCCAAGGCTGAGAAAATGAAGTTGCTAACACTTCATACCCATGGCTGGCTCAGGGTCATATCCTAAGTAACTGCTGTTCTTCTAATACCCCTTCTCTTTCTCCTCCTCCTTCTCCTCATCCTCCTTCTCCTTCTCCTCTTTCTCTTCCTCCTTATTCTTCGCCTTCTTCTCCTCCTCCTCCACCTCCTGCTCCTCTTCAACAAATGAAACAATCAAATCAAGCAATCAAGTTCATTTATTTGTCGTGGTCACACGGAAAAAAGTAGGCAGCATTGTTCATGCCATTCCGAAGACCATCGTAGATAACCGAATTAGACGCGCCTAGAACATAACATACATGTAACATACATAACAGGGTTTACGGTGGTTCAGGAGACTCATGATCTGTGTGAGAACCACCACTTTTACAATGTTTTAAAATCCTATCTGCCCTAGCTTCTCATTGAAGTTTGAGTGTCTCCACCAACACTGCCTCTATAACACAGAGATCTTTGAGATTACTAATTATTAATAATGATAATGATAATTCCTTTTGTCAGCAATTTCGAGCCAGTGTGCCCAACTGAACTGTGATGATGACTGTGAAGTGGTGGCTGTACAGAACAGCGGAAGTTCTCAAACCCAGGCGTTCTGCCTTTGTACCATTGGATACATGAGGGTTCGTGTTGCGGAAAAATTCAAGTGTTCGAGTAAGTTGTCCAAGTTTCTCTGAGTTACTCTCTGGATTGTGTAGTCCCAGTTTATGCAACATACGTTCGTGTCAACTGCAGATGATTTGTTATTGTTACAGACTGCAAGGCATTATATTTGTGGAGCAATTGTTTAAATTTTCATTTTTTTTCAAGATATCCTTGTAGTTAGTTTGATCTTTTACCCTTTTGTGACATACAAGGCATGCGATAAATGATATTGTTGTTGTGCGGCAAATGTTGTTGTTGTTGTTGCTGTTGTTTTCAAACTTCAAATTTAAAAATGCAGGGCACTAGTTTATTCACATCTGCTGCATATTTGTTTATTGTTTATGTAGAGCAAATAGCCTTGGTCTGAACAAGTGAATCAGAGTGCAGAATAATGTTTGTTATTGACCAAACGAAGTCAAAGTGTGAAGGAAATTGTGAAGTTTTGAAAGTTTTCGACAACTTTATCTTGAGGGTTTTCACTGTTCTTTTCCAGCGCTGAATGAATGCAACTACAACAATGGCGGCTGTGAGCAAAACTGCACAGATCTACCCAATGGCTACACATGCGGCTGCTATTCTGGTTACAGTTTAGAAGCCAACAACCACAGCTGCACTGCTGTCAACGGTAAAATTTTGAACAAGTCGCTCTGAACCTAGAATGGTAGTTTGTGGAGCAATTTTTTAAATTTATATTGTGGGATGCAGTGGTGTAGTGGTGGGTTCGGTGCCTTGTAGCCATGCAGAGGGCTCCAGGTTCGAATCCACCTCAAGCCGCCGCATAGGGACCTTGAGCAAGTCCTTCACTCGCAAGTGCTCATGTGCTGTAGTCCGCGCCTGTTACGGGTAGTCTCCCGCTCCCTCTCCTCCTCCTCCTCCTCCGCTATCCCCTTGGTTCATTATTTTATCGCCGATTGGCTAGACTACTGCTCTTCCCTCTACGCTGGGCTCCCAGGGGTCCGATTTCAACCCTTGAAGCGGGTTCAGTGGGCGGCTGCTCGTTTGATTGGCCATGTCCCTAAATTTGGTGGAATGTCGTATACTGGTTCCCTGTCCAGCAGCACATCCGTTATAGGTCTCTTCCATCATGTGGAATCGTGTCCTGGGTAGTTCCAGATCAGTGGTTCCCAACCTTTATTGATTTTAGGGACACTTTTTCTAAGTTGGAGGGCACAAGGACCACTTTTTTTCTTAGTAATCTACTCCGATGTTTGAGGAAATTTCGATATTATTATTATTATTAATAAATAAGTTTGTAACGCGTGCAAGGTCACACCAAAATGTGAATCTGAGGCGCGGATAGTCAGCCTGATAAAGTAGGAGATGTAGAAACTTCTCTGGCGATATTCGCCTTCAATTCAATCTTACTCAACCGGCTTGCATCACATATTATGTTTTCAATGTGAAACTTGTACTGTTAACAGCTGTAGTGAATCCAAACAATCCGGGCTCCTACAACCGATCCTACATTGACTGCAACATACGAAACGGAGGCTGCGACTTCTACTGCTATCACCCGACGAATGGCTCGTCAGACTACTGCGCTTGTCCTGCAGGTTACGAACTGTCTCTCAACAAAAGATCCTGCAATGGTATGTGAAGTGCTAAAATCATTTTTTTTCTGCAAGTGAGCAGTAGTGTCTGGGGGTGGATGATGTGGCACTTAATCCTACAAAAATCAGTCATTAGAAGCACATAATATATCCATTTTTAAAACACAGCCAGTCGTAGCCCAATCATACTCAGATGTTGTTGCTATGCTGTTTATGACATGACTTTTATAATAATTTACGGATAAATGACGAAAAAAATAAATATTTCCCGAAAATATATGGCGACGCACTTGACAGAGATTCGCGACCCACAGTTTTGTAAACGCTGCTTTTAGAGTAACCGATAATATTTCAGGAAACAATTTGAAACTTTGTTGACTGATAGGCTAACCGGTGCTGTATCATTTAAACAGATCTCGACGAATGTAAGCTCAATACCTCTCGCTGTAACGGTCTTCCCGTTTGTCTCAATGTTGACGGCAGCTACAACTGTCTAACCGTAACGTTCGGAGCTCAACTCAGCAACAGTAAGTGTTTACAAATCGCAGACTGTGCACAGATCTGCGTTTGGCTACTGTAAGATGTGATAGAATGCGACTGTTACAAGCATTTGCTTCAGAGATGAACTTTACTTGATGGGTTAAATGGCTTAGCCTACTAAGTTTCAAATATGATGCTGGAATTTTACATAGTTTTGCGATGATTACTAATAGTTCTTTGGTTATGTAACTGTAGTTGGTGCAAAGCAATCGTTACGAATCTGACCAAATTTGTTACTTTAGAATTAAATTGAAATTCAATAGAGGTTCAGCTCGTCTGTATCTTGTTACAAAGATATAAGTTTGCTCACCAGTTAATTGTGTATGTTGTCGTTCATATAGTGCATTGAAGTTTGTTTTTGGTTTTTTCATTCACCAAAATTTCTGGGTTCTAGTATTGATGATCTGAGCACGATGTTAATAGCATGGAATAGACGTTGGTTCTGATAAAGAACTATGTCGTGTTTTGGCAAAGAAATTTTTAGATATTTGAAATCAGTTTTTCGCGAGATATCATTTTTCAGTGCATGTGTTTGTATCAGTTGACGAATGATCATCACTGATGGCAATTGTACAGTAATTTCACTCGGTAGTTCTGGCCATTTAGTTCCCCTGTTCGATACATGATGGACCGTATTCTGTACGTTGGAAGATCCGGTTTCGAGGGAAAGACTTGCCCCCGATTCTCACATTCTCCTCGCTAAGGAGAGGATGGTTCAAATATTCATACCCGCAGTAATGATAACAACTGTGATGATAGTAATAATAATAAGACATTTTGTATAGCACCATATCGTGGCCGAAGGAAACAGCGTTGTACATAATTTCTAAAAAATGAGCAATGACCGTCCCAATCCCATGATACTTTAGAAAGAAAGGAATATTGCTATGACTTGAATGTGTCTAGAGATGGTGTATCCTTTGCATGGTTGAGAAGACATTGACCGCCTTGTTGTGTTAGCTGAAGGGTCCGCTCTTCTTCTAATGCCCTTGTGTCTTCTTGATCAATCCTAATTGATGCTCTCTTTGATTTCCTTAGGTCCAGAAGCCTTGCACGATAGTGACAACTTGATTGACAGCGTTGATGACGATACCAACAGTCTACAACACAGCGTTGACGGTGTCAATGAGAGTTCCGGCCACCTGCAGATCTCATTCTATGCTCTCGTTGCCTGGATTATTATCGTGACGGTAGTGCTTGCAGTCATGGCCTACGTCACGTACCGTCGCTGGCGAGACCAAGGCACGGGAACCGACGGCATAGAGTCCAGTGGACGCTCCAGCATTTACAGCACAGTCAGCGGGTACCTCTCGGGCCAGGCCTTCAGCGATTTCGATGCCGACAAGGATGCCATGGACAATGCGGACTTTGGTGACGAGCCGGATTCAGCAGTTGCGGTGTGTATTAACGATGGGATTTCCTCCTCCGGAGGAGGAGAAGGAAGTCCTAGTGATGGCGGACCAGCGCAGTGTACCTCAGTCAACGAAACGTCCAGATCGTGAGGTCCTACCTCTTTTTTGTGTAGCGTGATCTTTGTGTGATGGTCCGTGTGACGTTGTTGGCGTGAAATGGTGCTTAAAAAGTTTAACATGTGCACCGTTGTTGGGTAGCGCACTTCCTTATATTCGGAAGTGCACAAAGTGACCCTGTGGCAAGATGGAATCTGAGTTCTTGACTTTAAAATGATTTCAGTGATTTTTCTTTGCTGGTGATGCCTGCATTTTAGTTTGATCATCAGGGTTGTCCGAAGAGTGACCTTTATGGTAAAGGTCATTGCTGGTCTTGTTTCACCAGGGAATGTTAAAGTCAGGATATAGGCATTTAATCTATATGATGTTTGATGGCTGAGCATCATCAGAGATTTTGTTTGCTGTTATGATTAATACTACTTGAATCTGTTATAAACGAGATAGCTTCAGAAAAGCTTCATGTGTGATTAGAAGGAACAATATTAGTTGTCCAAAAGTTTTGTGTTTAAGTTACTTTCAGTTTTGTTGTGATCATAAGATTGCTCAGCAACATTTTAAAAACTCTTCATTTCAGTACACCCTGTTGAATTTCATTTTTTGCTTGATTAAAGTAAACTCTGTGAGATGCTGACAGATGTGTCCGCTAAACCAGCTGATTGTCAATGTTGCCAAATCTCCGTATGAAGGAATGTTGCAAAGATATGGAGTGATTGCAAACTTCATTATAATAAATATTAATTTATGTGCCTTAATAAGCATTAATTGGCAAGACATTCCCTTCTGTTTTTGTTATTAAGCTATGGTCTGTTGGAACATAGCTGCACTTTTCGTGGTCCAACTTTGCCAATTTACAATAATCTGCACTTAAAGAAAATGTCTCTGAAGAATTTGAGACTTGGATAATGTTAATGAGCTGCAAAGTTTGGTTGTCAGTGCATAGCAATTTGTCGTTGCAAGCTGGATTTGTTGTTGAAGTAATGTATAGGATAAATTAAATGCATAAGTTGTAATATATAGTTTATATGACTATATGGTTTCTTGTGATTTTTGTACTTTCTAACTTATTCTTTTAGAGGTAAGTTTGTAATTGATTACCAATGGTAGGATATTAGTAATTTAGTTATTTTTGTAATAGGTATTTTGATCACACTCTCTGCAAATCTCAGCAAAAATTGTATCTATATTATAATCATCTTAGTATATTGGAATTTTCATTTTACCCTCTATATCAATACTCCTTTTGGAATTCATAAAGACTTTTTAGATGTTGCAGATGTGAGTGAGTGATTATTATCTTGTACCTTTAAAATGTTGATGTGTTAGGATCATAACTATTATATTTGAAAGTCTAGTTTCTATACCGATATTGATCAAGCTGTTACAGAAAATGAGTTGGTTACATTCATATTGCCATCGATGAATTGAAGTCTTACCCAGCTGTTGTCGAGTTGGCATACATATATATATATATTAGCATTAGGCCAAGCACTTGGTGAACCTAGAATTTAGTTGCTAAAGCCAGTGTCTACGTCAGTATGACTCTCACTGCTATCAATGTACATGCACGTTGATCGTGTGCCAATGTGCTTTCTTTATTGGAACGTGTGTATATTTAACTGCTAACCTATGTATGATGTGTGGAATAGTATAAGTGATAGTCTTGCATACATTGATGATCTTGTAAAAATGTTTCGAATAAACTTCAGAAGATCCTAATTCTGGAACCGGTCTCTACTGTTGAAAGAATATTCATTTGGGTCTCTTTTCATCATTTAGCGATCAAGTCACAGGAATACAGAGAAATTAGCAATTGCTTTGTCTCTGCCTCGGCTGAATTTAGATCGACGGCCGTGCTTCTAATGACTGATTCTTGAAGGATTCACTGCAGTAAATGAACGACCTCCATAACTTTGTACATTCATTCTCAGTTGCTTTGTACCCACTAATACAGTTTAACGCAAGTCTTAGTTCGTTTCGAAGGGTTGTATCTCGGCATGCTATAGAAATGTCACCAGTTTACCATTTATCATGTCTACACGTGCAGAACTGTACAGATGATGGAGGAAGATAACTGCATAGACAATAACAAGATAGGTTTATTAATAATGTGATATCTGCAACGCCAAGCATATGTTGGCTTATTAATTAGTATTAACAGTGGTTATGTTTTTGTGCATGTATTGCTGATTATTTTTAACGAGCTAAGTTCCTGCTGGATGATTGATTATTTCAGTTTCTCTTGCATTCTCTATTTAGTGCGCCCACTTGTGCAGTTGGTTAATAATTATTACGTGAACAAGTATTTAATGTTATTTCAAGGTAAATATTAAACTCGACAGTCTGCCTGGTGTGTCTTTCTCAGAAAATATTATTAAACGAGTCTTTCTTGGAAAAGAATTGGTTGTAGTCTGTTTGTCCTCTTAATTTTTAAAAATAACAATAATAATATCTATAGGTGTTTGAACCATGTAGCTCGTAAAGAGCCCAAGGGAAATTGTACTTCAGCAACCTGTAATTCATTCAGTAAATTTTGACGTTTAGTTCAAGAACTTGGAGACCTTGATCCATATCGAACTAAAATGAAAAATGTCTTGCATTTTGGAAAATTATATCTTCACTTGGGACAAAGTCAACCCGTCTCAACTACTGCAACTCACTTCTTACTGGTGTTTCGAAGGCTAACTCGATGAAGCTTCAAAGAATCCAGAACACCTTGGCCTGAGCAATCACTGAACTCCAAAATACGAGCACATCGGATGTTAATTGTCACCCAGTGTGTGATCTAAACGTCTCTGGGGGAAGTTCCCCCTGGAATGAAATTCGTGAGGAGTTTGATGCATGTAAATAAGTAGCCTACCATTTCGGCCCCCTCCCAAATGAAGCGTGTAGCAATCCCCCATAGAAAATACATGCCAGATCCTGGCGACTTGCATACGAACAAAATCAGGGAATTTGAGAGGAAGGCTTTAAAAATGGGTCATCAGTTTTTAAAGTAAGGAAAATGGTTTATTTATAGGAAATTATTTTCAAAATAATGACTAAAAACCAAAAAAAAAGTAAAAAATGTTGACCGATGAGAGGGTGGCTAAGCCGTCCGCTCAAAAATGTTCGGCCAACACTGAATTTCTGTTTCTGGCCCCACCAGAACCCCGATTTTTTCCTCCCTCAATGCAGAGGGACTAGATTAAACACTGATTATTTGTTGGCGCTTGAATAAACACTTATTTAGCACACTTTGGCCCAAAGAGATCCGGCAATTTTTTCAAACCACTTTCAGCCCTGGCTTAGGGGTAGGCCTAAGCGTGATTTTTGTTGGACATAATCGATTATTATTTTTATTAAAGTAGTCGTTATTTGCATCTAACATACGGGCACTCGTGCTAAAACCATCTGCTTGTTACATGTTTAACGACACCGCCATATCAATGATGATTAGTGTCGCCCTCCTCCTTAATCAAGGCTTGGGACTGGCACTGGCAGAGAACAGCCAGTGGCGGAGTTGCTAAAACCAACGCTTGTTACATGTTTAACAACACTGCCATATCAAAGATGATTAGTGTCGCCCTCCTCCTTCATCCAGGCTTGGGACTGGCACTGGCAGAGAACAACCAGTGACGGAGTTGCTAAAACCAACTGCTTAATTGTTAGGACCTACATGTTTAACCACACCACCATATCAAAGATGATTAGTGTCGCCCTCCTCCTTTATCCAGTCTTGGGACTGGCACTGGCAGAGAACTACCAGTGACGGAGTTGCTAAAACCAACTGCTTGTTGCATGTTTAACGACACTGCCATATCAAAGATGATTAGTGTCGCCCTCCTCCTTTATCCAGGCTTGGGACTGGCACTGGCACAGAACAACCAGTGGCGGAGTTGCTAAAACCAACTGCTTGTTACATGCTTAACTGCACCGTATAAGCTATTAGCTTTTGCTGGCACCTAATTGCATTTCACTGTACTAAATCACTCATGATGTGTAACCTGAGTTGAATGTGCAATAAAGACTTATATATTAGCCGCCATATCGAAGATGCTTAGTATCGCCCTCCTCCTTTATCCAGGCTTGGGACTGGCACTGGCAGAGAACAACCATTGGCAGAATTTAGACCAACTGCAGGAGTCGTCCTAATATATTAAGTGTTTTGATTCTCGTGGATCGCGTCGGCGGATGACGTAGGTAGTGCATGATATCATGAATAATGTCTACCTCCTCTAGCATCCAATTATAGCCGAGTACACTAAATACAGCTGGCTCGTTGCTTAGCATCGGCGGCTCTTAGCTTGGCGTAGGCCTATGGGGTACACTTGAGTAGGCCTACCAATGCACGCCTCAAAGGCACAGCAGCAGTCGACGAGATGCGAAACGACGGCGTCGGTGATAAACTGACCTACGCAGCAGTCTGCTCCATCCATCCTTCCGTATATCCGCCCTTCCTCTAATTCTTATGGCCCTTGGCGCAAGCGCGTTCGCCAACGAAGACGGCCTGCAGCTCTCTTGCAGCCACAGCATCAGCAGCCGTACAGCCGTGGCGAGCAAGGTGCAAATCAATAGAGAACGGCTACAGAGAGCGAGACGGGCGGATATTTAAGCGCAGAACCAGGCGGTCGTTCACAGATAGACTGATTATCATTTAGGAACTCAATGCATTTGGCACTTGCAATTTTGTGCGCGAAACGTGTTGGTTGATTTAGAAATAAGTTTTATTTCCACTTCTCGGTGGATTTCTGCAGTTAGCGCGATATTTTGGAGACGTTATTTTGCATTATTTGTGCTGCTCAGCGTTTTCCTTCGGTGGTAACGTATGGCGGTCTCTGGCGCTGGGTCGAGACGAGTAAATCGCTATGTTATCCTTGGCATTATTTGTCTCCTCGTAGGCCAAACTCAGCAACATGTTGTTCGAGATGGACAAGTAAGTAAACGATAATGATTCAATCATATAAAAATTATACACGTACACTGGAATAGCTAGACTCAGGGTGAGAATAATTGCCAGAGGATTGTGCCATCATTGTGGGGTTCAAGTCCCTCCCCTAGTCTTTCTAAGGCCACCATAGTAAAGTCCTCATTGCACACCCCATGTCCCCAACTCCACATAAAAATCGTCTGACCTAAGTTATTTTCTTACAGTTGCATATACTGGCTAGGCCTACCTCTGATCAGAGGTCTGTCCGGGTAAAATATGCCATGAGTCAATTCTGATTCATATCCAAAATTATCCATGTTTGTGAAGTTGAAGTTGGTCTCAGAGTATTTGCTTAATCTCCAAGTAGGCCTATTTCATGGGAACTACCTACCACAAATTTCATGTTAGTTAATGCGAATTAAATTAGCATGGCAAACCAAATAAAGAGACGCTAACAAGCTATTCAGTACACTGTGTTTGAGGCACAGTGCTGTAAATAGCAGGCATGGTGAAATTGAAGGCTAGATCGGTGAATATTACTTGAGCCATCTGGGAGAAGAACACTTGTTTGACTTAGCTGTACATAAGTCCCGTTGTTTCAGATTGTTTGGTCTGTGAAAGTTCATTGCTATGTTTGGTTGGTAATGCATAAACTTGCTGTAAAGAGGTAAAGTATGAAAATAGATAACAGGACACACACATCGATTTGGTGTCAGATGCAACCGCCATTAATAATTGCACGTTTAAATTACTGAGGAACTGGCGATGTACAGGGACGAGTGGAGGAGATGTGTTGCCCGATGTGCAGACCTACACGGCAAGTACTAAGTAAGTTAAAATTGTTAGATGAAATATTTTCCTTATATATTTTGCTGCAAAATACCTTATGCTACATGTTGAACTTTTTCAGCATGGGTTTGGCCAGCCACGCACTGGCAACTTCCGTGATTCCATACACAACAGCGACGACTCAAACGAGTGGAATGAAATCTTTGCAGACGAATATCGGCAGATGATTCAGCAACAGGAGGAAAATGATGATGACGACGACGAGGATGAGGTGTTTAGCGGTAAGCTGTCTGTGGTAGAGGGATGGCCGATAGAAGATCCGAAAATCGGTCAAGTTGCTGGGCTCGCTGTTGACAACCACGGAGATCTTCAAGTCTTTCATCGAGCTAATCGGACATGGAAACCAGAGTAATTCTCTTTTGTCTTTTATGGAAATCTTGTGCTCTTGATGATTATTGTTATATCAGTGCGTATTCACTGCGCTCTGCTGTCCATGGTGACTTAATGGTTCCTTTCACTTGCTCTGTAACAATGCAGAGGCGTTCATTCTCTGTGGTTGGTCCAACAACCTGGAATGGACTTCCCTTGACTATGCGACACCTCCCAAGCTCTTCTCAATTTCACAAACTGTTGAAGACTTTTTTCCGCTTGATCTCGGCCGGGAGTGCCTCTGAGTAGGTACCTTGAAGGGGCGCTATATACCGGGTAAATTACGGTTGATTGATTGATTGATTGATTGATGAAGTGCTACATAAAAGTCTGGCTTCATGCATGCATGTTTGTATTAGCACCTGTAGCACCCCTTCAAGATTTCTACTCGGAGGCGCACCAACTGCAGCGCGGTCACTGAATCTGAGTTTCATGCCGAAGCGCCAGAGCAAATTTTGCAAGTGAAGGGCTTCCACAGGGTCCCAACTTGGCAGCTTGAGGTGGATTCGAACCCGCAACCTTCCAGCTCCAAGGCACCGAACATACCCCTACACCACCGCACCCACATACATGCATGCAAGGTGCATGCATTGAAATACCAATCAGTGGTACTGGACATTTGTGCATTAAGGACTTGTGTAGTGTATCAACTCCTTGCATTATGAATAAGGGGCAAATGGTCAATCACTAGGCACCATATGGCACAATTAACCTGGGCCATACTGTGTTCTGGTTGTTTTTTCTGAATGTCTTGCAAGATACATTTTTCATGTTGAAGTTATTCCCATGTTTGACGGTATTTTCCACAATTTCCAGATACAGTACCATAGTCTATTAATCATTTTCATATTTTTCATTTGCCGTTTTCGAATTAATTTTCATGATGCTGTGCTCATTTCCATATCTCCGTGCATCATTGCTTATTTTATCTACGCATTTAAATAAGTAGGCTGCATATATTTGCATCGAATCACACTTAACAGTGCAGAGAAGGAAATATTGTTACTGGGATCTCATAATTCATGATGGCCATCAAAGCATATTGTTGTTTTGGGTTTTCTGTTTAGTAGTTTGTGTTGGAGATAAATGAGGAGAGCAGGTGAAACTCAGGGCAAAGCAATTGGACGCCCACATCGACTGGAACTGAGATGAAGCCGACGTTTAATGAGTTTTCAGTTGCAGCTTAAACGCAATTTAGTCGTAGAGTCGTTAAGTCGTAGGTGTGCAAAATGGTAATTGCAATTATAAAGCGGATATTACCACAGCAACCAAAGAAGGATTAAAGTTGCCGGGGATTCCAGTGGTGGAAGTAATGCTAGACACTCATTTGTTATATTCAATAACTTAGGTTATGCAGACATTAAACAAGCTTCAAGAAGAAATTAATGGCAACTAGGACGCAACAGGGTTTTATGGTGTGACTTCGTGGTTGCAGCATGTATTCGTGTGCATTCAACTGAATGTTCTGTCTTTTATAAATTTTCATGTATACCATTCTGCATGATGCAGATAGAGCAGTGCACACTTGGGTGATCTCAATACATCTTTGCTCTGTTTACAGCAATGTAGGATGCAAAAATGCAGTATACAAGCATTCAGGTTCACACTTATTGTTCTGTGTTATGTAGGAGTAAATAAAAAAATAAGGTCAAATTGTGTCAATGGTTTTTGGCTATGAAATCAATCTGAATGTATTTGTGCTTCGTTTTTAGTTCCTTTCATGCAGACAATACGTTTGCGTACAGAGCAGAAGGTCCAATTAAACTTCCGACCGTTTTTACCCTTAACGCCAGCAGCGGTGTCGTAATCAGCAGATGGGGCGAGAATTTGTAAGTGATGATATCACAATAGGATAATTGCCGTAATGCATTCCTGGTACACAATAGTTTATATTCAATTCTACGCAAACCTTCAGCATTTATATGTTGACAGTTGGCTGTCAGTTTGTTAAAAACCATTGGTTCAAAGTCACAGTGAAATTTTAAAAACTGGTGAAAGCTAATGACAGAATCAACTGTGGTGCTCAGATATTGAAATTGTTTTACACTTTAATTAAATAAGATGAAGTATCAGAATTTATAGATTTTTAAAAAGAATTTGAATTTAAATTTCAAAGAAAAAATTACCGGGTAACTGAGGAAATTATAGATAGTTTGGTGTAGCTGTAAATTAGGTGTAGCTGGTTGCCTTCAAAATGGAATGATCTGCCTCCTGAATTCTACTCATTTTCAGTTCCTTGATCATCATTGCTAATCACACATCATCATCTTTCGCAGACTCCTCTATCCATCACACCTTGGGCATTTAATTCGAAATTCAATTTGCACCTCTTCAAGAACTCTCACCCGGTCTCATCTGACCCACGCCTTCCAATTCTCAACCCAGATGACACCTTCCCTGGCATCTGCTCTGCCCTCTGTTCCTCTGGCTATGTAGTCTTGTACCTCCTTTGTACTACTCTTTTAGACAGCACTTTTGACTCAGTGCAGTGCTGGTGAATAAGCTGGTGTCTCACGCTTGGCTTTCGAGTGGTGCTTTGCTTTAGACGTTTGGTGATCATGATTACCAGGTGTCCTAGTGGACAGTGGTTTGACCACTTTCAGCTTCATTTTGTTATCAGATTCAAATGTACTGAAATGATTTCTTTTTGTTTCATAGTTTCTACATGCCACATGGTTTACGTATGGACCCCGCTGGAAATCTATGGATGACAGACGTTGCCATGCACCAAGTAGGCTAATCTAATCTATTTTATAGGCTGATGCATTTTAATCAAATCGCATTGCTGTTATGCATCGCTAACTGCAAAGAAACCTTTAAGTTTCAACATTTCATTCTTGCAATTTTACTCTGAGCAATTGTCTGTCCAAGTTTGCCTAATCTATTCTTGATATTGGGCAGAAATTGTTAGCTGAACGTATTTTGAATGGTGAGATAATACTGAGGAAATGTAAGTAACGTATACTTAAAAGTTTTCTCTTGGGATAGCGTTTGGAGTTTTACTGACGAACGTGCAAATCTGCAACAGGTTTTCAAGTTTGAACCTGGTAAACATGAGCCTTCCATGACTCTTGGAAAGGCATTTGAACCAGGAACGAAGGAAGATGACGCGGAAAGGTTCTGCAAGCCAACAGATGTGGCTGTGACTTCTACCGGAGACTTTTACGTTTCAGATGGGTAAGCAAAACAAACTGTAATCTGTCCGAGGATACAATGCCATATGAAACTAAATTTCAAAGAAATCCTTATCACAATTTGCATGGACACATGCATTCATGGGTCAATGTTGGTGCTGCATAGCAAATTGAAATATGCTATTCTAATAATTTCCCTTGCTGTCATTCAAATGAGGACAAGTATTTCTTATCTGTGCGTGTGAGAGGAGAGGTAAGCTGAGGGAAGGCTCCAGGGAGTTGGAGCAAAGAGATATTTACAGAAGAAACATATTTCTCTACTTGAGCATAGATCTGTGTGGGTTATGCTGGCATTGTCGATTTAACCAGCTAGACTATTCGTGTGTGCATTGGATTTCATCAATGGTGACTTGTCTATTTCAGGTGGTTTTGCCCATAGATGTTTGTCGTAGTGATGCTGACAGTATAGGCTAGCATATGAGATGGACGTTGTTGCTGGCTGGTAGCTTTTTTCGTTTTTACTTCTCTTGTCTTCATGTATATTATATTTCTGAAAGTTTGTCAAATGTTCTGTTTGTCTGTCCCAAGAAAGGCTCTGAAACCGCATGAATTTGAATGACAAAACATTTTTTAACATGCTCTTATGCGATTTTACATTTCAGCATGACTATTTTCAGCTCTCAATTCACTTTAAATTCAGTGTTCTAAACAATTTAAATTTTGATGTGGAAATTAACGCGAAAATAAGACACCATTAATTTTCATTGAGCACTGCACAAATGCCAACTGACTATTATTGCTCTTTTTGTCCATGATGGGTTTCCCAATGGGACGCCTGGAAATTGAAGTGGGGGGACGCCTGGAAATTGAATGTAGAAACTGTAGCCAAAAGTGCAATCTTGCAAGAATTTTGCAAAAAGTGGGGGGACGGCGTCCCCCCGCGTCCCCGCCCCACTACACCACTGGTTTGAGCTATATCCAAAGTGCTTTCAGTTCAGTGCAGAAGCCAGGGGAGTAGACGAAAAGGAGTCGCAGACATTGGCTTAAACCGCAGAGGAGGAGAATGCCATTCCAAGCAGAGGGGCATAAATTATTATTATTATATGAGTGGGACGGGAATGGTCGGAACGAAAAACGTTGAGAGAAAAACGTTGGGTGGGAAGGAAGGGGAGAGAAGGGAGGGGTAGACGATGGGTGGCGGGGATGGTAGAGTGGGACTAGGGTGGAGGTGGGGGCGTGGGCGGGGCAAAAAACAATATTTTCTGGCAACATCGGGTAACCCAGAAAGGTGGATGGTGGGTGGGGTTGGATGAGATTGGTGAGGTTGTGGGGATAGGATGGGGCGGGGTTGGGCAAAAGAATTGAAATTTCCCGGGCAACGCCGGGTACCACAGCTAGTATGCATGTAAACCAGAGTACGGTTAGCAATAGGTATTGTAAAGAATATACTTAATTACTTAGTTTTAAATATAAAATTATGAATTTAAAATTATGAAGTTATATATATATAAATAATATTTTATATATATATATATATAAATTATATATATATATATACACTAGTGTATGTATATATTTGAGTATTTCTGGTTTGTTTTGTTTATATTTTTCTTTGCTGCCTGTTAAACAATTTTGTGTGTGTTGTGTTTTACAAAATTCCAGCTACTGCAACAGTCGTGTGTTGAAGTTTGGCAAGACTGGAAAGCTGGTGAGCATATTTGGCGTCAATGACTTTGTGATTCCTCACAGCCTTGCTCTTGCTGAAGACCTCGACCTCATCTGTGCAGCCGACCGAGAGAACATGAGGTACTTTAGCAGACTTTCAAATACACTGTTTGCGGTATATAGAGTTACATCTTTAGCTTTTTCTCCTGCGTCACTTGGCAATGTATGGTGCAGGTGAATAACTGGAAAGTACCATGGGGTAAAGGAAACTGTGGTATGCTGTAGTCGTGGACAGAGTAGTTTATGCTTTAGTACCTAAGTATGTGCCAGTTGTTGGATTTGATGCGACATCTATCAAATTTCTACCAGTCTGCTCCAATGGACTGATTCCTGAATGCGATTTCTCTTGAAGCTATCACAAACCATGATGCCTTGTGAAGGGCTTTTTAACGTGCAGTTGTACACAAAATGTGCAGTTGTAGAAGCACTCCTGTACAGTTAAAACCAGCAAAAAAGGTCATTGTTCTCCATGGATGTTGGGAAAGGATAGAAGGAGTTGTGCAGGTCTAAAAATTCCTTAAAAACAGCCCTGGCCTTGTGTATTAGGATAGCAGATAAGTAGTTGGATTTGATTTGTTTAGGTGCTTTAATTGATATTTCGTCAATAAGTTATTATCTTCTGAGCTTGATATGTGTTTCATTGAAGCGTGAATGCATTGTCGGCTTAATTTCATTCTAATTCTGATTGTCGATGTCATGGGACAAATACTTCCATCTGAAATCAGTCGTCATGTGTTGAATAAATCCTTCCTTTAGATTCCATAGTATTCTATTCAATTCTATTCCATTTGACTTATGGCCCTGGCGAAGCTTTCGCCCGCATCAGCCGCTCCTTTATGGATAGCCTCCAGTGTAGGTTGTGCTATCCATATTGAAGTTTCTTGATCGATCGGATTGTAGGGCGGCTGATCAAGTCTCTCCCTCTTCCCCTGGTTCAGATTTAGCCAGGACCGGGTCCTGTTGCCCGGGAGAGACGACGAGGACGTACTGAACCACCTCCCCCTTTCCATTTAAGGAGTAATAAAGCGACTTTCTCAGTATGTTGGACCTAATTAGTGCTAAAAACCTCTCAAACAAGAGAAATCTTAAGACAAGGGGCAGAAACAGTTGTGCACCCCAGATAAGATCTCAGCACGCGTTATGTTGTAGCCGGAAGGTAATTCCACAGCAAAGGACTAGTGGGGCATAGGCAAGCTGAAACTTGCTATGTGAGAACGTGGCACCAACTGATATCTATCAAATTTCTACCAGGCTGCTCCAATGGACTGTGATTTCTGAATGCTGGATTATTAATGAAATGTTTCTTACAATATAATTTAGGGAAAGACGGCATTGTATGAGAGCGGCCAGTGATCCAAGTACATGGTATACCTTTTAGTACGGTATACATTTTAGTATACCTTTTAGTGCATTCGTAGACTGAGCAGTCCCAGTGTGTAACGACCCCTATGGTTGCCAGGACAATTGACATCACCCTCCTCCTTTTTAAACACTTTGGGCTGACGCTATGGTTAGGGGTGGAGTCTTTTGTGAAGTTCTTAAATGGCACTGTTTATGTAACCAGATGGATACAATTCATCAGTTCTGCAGAGTATTTGGAGACACGAATTAGATTGTTGACTTGAACTTAGTACTACTGTACCAGTACTAGTTGCAGCTTATAGTTTGTCGTTGATTCTAGGGTCTTGTGTTACAATGCTGGTCTTCGAAATGCTTCCCAGCTTGGAAAAGCTGAACGGGAATACACGGACGAAGCTCTTGGCCGAGTCTTTGCACTTGCTTACAGTCAGCCTGGTAAGTCGTGTGTTGTGTGATAAGTAGTTTTGTATCTCTGCCAGGTTATGCAGAACTTTGACTACTGTTATGGTGAGTGTATCGTGAGTGATTTGCATTGTCTGGTCTAAACGACATTTAAAATATTATATTAATTGCCTTAATAATAAAAATTTATACAACATATTCTAAATAAAACACTTTCCCTTTTCATTTGTGTTCCACCATCTTTCTTTATGTGTATGCCCTGATATCATTTGTCTGGTTTAATAGTCACTTTTAGTTTTAAACTCTTCTTTTGTCAGCGATGTGCCAAGAAGATATACCTGATATCTTAGGGTTGTGCTGTCGAAATTCGATTAAAATTGCAATCTGTCGGTTTGTAATTGAAGATGTCAGGATATTTATTTAAAATTTCTTACACAGATGGAGTTTTGTATGGTGTGACTGGTCCATCTGGCATTCTGGCGCCTCAGGGCTTTACCATTGACCTCAGGGATGATGACCGTTACAAGACGGACATAATCGCCTACTGGTCACCGGACGATAAGGTTTGTGTAATTTTGTTCTTCCATCCTCAACTGCAGTTTCAAACAGTGGACCCAGGGTTTAATGTGGGTGGGAACGGCATTCCGACTGCTCGAAAAATTCTTCGCTCGCATTCCCACTGTCATCATGATGGAACCATGAAAACACATGCGTTCCGCTAAAACTCTTCATCAGCGTTCCCACTTGAGCAGTGGGAACGCTGCTCACACATTCAGCGTTCACACTGCTTACCCAAACCACTTTAACCACTGAGTGAACCTCAAAACTAGAAACATTCCTTGCCTTTTAAAGCAAGTCTGCAAATAGATTACGCTACTACCTTTTTAGTTGTAATCCGTTACTGTTGAATGGCAGAGGGAATTTTGTCGCTTGCTCAGTGCTCTTTCGTAAATTTGTTGTTTCAGCTTGAATTAATTATGTTTGTGTCTTGAATGTACAGGCACGTTTAATACCTTCTTTTAGTTAAAATTATAAAAGTAATGTATATTACAATAGTTATAATTAATCTTGTCCTTGACAGTCTTGTTTTAGTTAGATACATGTAGCTTTGTATTCAAAGCTGTTCTGAAATATTATTATTATTATTATTTACTTTTTATATAGCGCACCTTCAAGGTAAACTACTCAGAAGCGCTCTCAGTCCAACAATGGCTAAATAAGGCAGTTTTTAAGTGAGAAAGAAACATAGTGGTGTGACCTCTAGGCACCAGGCGGAGAGCAACAGGGAACCCATTCCAGGTTCTAGGGCCAGCCACTGAGAAAGAGCGCCGCTGCATTATAGCAGTTCAAGAACGAGTTGAAATAGTGACATGTTGCTTTATATTTCATTTTGTGTTATGGTCACCTGTTGACTGTTGAGTTGAGAATTATTCAATTTCACGGTGAAATGAAAAAACTGGTGAAAACTAATGACAGAATCAAATGTGGTGCTCAGATATTGAAATGGTTTTACATTTTAATTAAATTAAATATAAGAATTTCTAGATTTATTGGACTTTAATTTTGAAGGAAAAGCTAACAAAGGAATTGATTGGTTGGATTGGTATTTGTCTCAAACTTCCTGCTAAAAATGACCTTTTTTATTGTTTTGTTACTTTTCTAGCGTATGTGGCTGATTTTTAGTTGTGGTTGTAGTTTGTGGATGGTGATGTTTGTTGCTTGTAGGGTTTTGATGAACCTCATGCTCTGGCCATCAGTCACAACGGAGAGTCAGTGTATGTAGGAGAAACCAACCCAGAGAATGTTTGGAAGTTTGAAAAGGAGGAGCAGTAAACGTTGATGATTCTTCACCAGCTATAGCTAGTCTCGGTTTATGTTTTCCGTTAAATCATATTCTGTTGTTACCTCTGATCATTGTTTGATTTCTTTGTCTTTCTTCCCTCCCCCTTCTGTAATATTCTCTCTACACTGCTGTTGTTGCATTCTCAACCCCTTTCAGTGTTATGCTCTTTCCATCTTTGTGTTCTGTTCTCAGCCCGTTTATATGATATTCTCTCTACATGATCGTTGTGTTCTTCTCTTTCTGTGACATTCTATACACTGTTGTTTTATTCTCAGCCCCTTTCTATGATATTTTCTCAACACTATTGTGCTCTCTTCTCTTCCTCTTACTGTGATATTCTCTGTACGCCATTCTGTTACATCGTTTTTCTTTCAGTGTACCTCTTCTCTGTCCGCTGGTCCTTGAACATTTACCGGTAATTGGACCATATGGGGTACTTGGACCCATATGGTCTGCATAAGAGTTTGCTGGGTTCCATATCATTGTCACTTTTGGGCAAGCTGACAGAGTTTGCTTTTCAGTTCTACATTTTGTTATTTTTGGTCTCAGTTGCTCATCGCCCTGTCCTGTCCTGCTTTGCATTGAGTGACCGTTTTGTGCGATAAATTTGCACATTTTCAGAATTTTGACTTTGATTTCACAATGATAGCAGCAGGACTTTAAATAAATGTCATATCATGAATGTCATCGTGATGAATCTCAAATGATGTGAGTAAAATAATGTAATCTCACTTAAATTGACATTTTTGCACCTTCATCGTTATGCTACAGCATCAATTGAGAGTCGCTGTTCAAGCATAATCAATTAATCATAGTCATTATTCGTTTGATAAGTCGAATCAAGATCCAATAATTGAATGAGGAAAGTCAGATTTTTATTCACAACAAGGAATTTCTTGTGGCTGTTCAATGCAGAAACAAAATGTATATATGAGTGTAACGTGATATTATTTTTTTTAGAAAACTATGAATTAATAATAAATTGCGATTGTTGAGCAGCGAATTTTCTGTTTAGTAGCGAGAGAAGTTGTTATTGTTAGTATGCAGCTTTCACTTTGCAGTGATTAAGTTGTGTCAGGTAAAACCATAAAATACATGAAGTCAGAAGTGCTTGGATGTGATGGGCAGGTGATTCTTGCAAGCGTGTGGGTATGGGAAGGGAAGGGTGGTTACAAGATGTACAGTTTCTCAGCCAACTGTTTAAAGCCAATTTTTTTAGTTGAGATTTCTCATGGTGGATGTAGTGTTTTTTGCACCAGGCATGAGGCTCAGTTGTTTAATGTAAAATACACTTATAAATGTTAACTGGTGAGCTAATATCTCTCTCTAAATTGGTTTATCTCTTATTTTCATGTAACACGCAATTTAGCTTTGACTTCATATCTTACGTGTTAATTTATTTATTTATTTATTTATTTCATTGCCACTGAGTTATTACTTTGCTTGTTGGTGGAAAGGCTCTATAAAATTATTTAAATTCATTTTAATTCAATTGTTGGCATTGAAATTATATTTATGTTAAGCACCAGTTGTCAAATGTATAAAGTTGCATCCCAGTGTGGAACATAGCAGTTACACATTTAACTGTCACAGGTCTTTGTGTCATACATGGATGAATTCAGGGGCCCTGAATATGGGGCCAGTGGTTTGCATTGGATGAATTCAGGGGCCCTTAATATGGAGCCAGTGGTTTGCAATAGATGAATTTGGGGCCCTGAATATTGGACCAGTGGTTTGCATTGGTTGAATTCAGTGGCCCTTAATATGGGGCCAGTGGTTTTGCATTGGTTAAATTCAGAGGCCCTGAATATGGGGCCAGTGGTTTGCATTACTAATCATGTAAAGTTTGTGTCAAACTAGGAAATTTCAAATATGCGTATTGGTATGATATTTGTCTTTAAAGATTGAAAGGCTGCATAATGTTTTCTTTTCGTGTCGTTGGTGATGTGCTGAAAACCCCGGACAGTCTGTACCTGCAGTTATTTGCTTTCATGACTTATCATTGTTGTCTCTTTTTGAGATTTTCTCTAACATTTAGTCGTGTTCAGCTGGCCTGAGAATATCTGACCTCAGCCGGGTTTTGCTGTCTTTCTAATTTAGGTTTACTGAAGTGCATGGTTACATGCTTTACTAAGTCTGTTCTTAATCAGTGGTTCCTTTGGGTTGATGTTTTTGAGCCCTGTTCTTTTATGCATGACGTGACCGTGGGTCAAAGTTGGTGTATGTTGTAAATACTTCAAGTCTTCTCTAGATCATTTTAAAATACACTCTGGTAATTGATTACGAATGCGGAGGACTATGTTGATATTGACTAAAAAAATTAAAACTTTAAATGAGCTTCACAGTGGGTTTGAGACATTTTACAACGGGATTTCGGTTAAAATTAATAGTTCTCAGTTTTAACCATTAAAATATTCAGTAGCAGTGTCTTGGTTTACATTGCCTCATCTATTTTCATAGTAATGTTGCTTCCTTTTCACAAAAGTCAACTTAAATTCTTTCTACCAGTAATGTAACTTTAGAAGGCAACGATGAACCACTGCTGTGAGATAATCAAAACCTTCTGTGCCACAACTCATGCATTGTTCCCAAAACATCAATGCACACTTGTGACAAAAGCGACATTACAGTTATCCAACTCTGCAGTTGTGCCATTCGCCAATTTCATGTTTGTAATTTGTTTGTCTGTGGTTAAAATGGGAAAGTGTTCGAAGCTCTGGCTCTGTGTGTTTTCCCATTTTGGAATTTTGAGTTTTAGCGAGATTCATAGCCGTGATCCATACCTTGGACTTTCAATGTTTTACATATAGCTTGTCTGATAGAAACTATATTTTGTATTTGATTTCAAGAGGAATTATTTAATGAATTTTTGTTTGGCTAAATTTGAATTGCAAATGGGTTCTGCAAAAACATTGTGAACACTGCCAGCACAAACTCCATAAATTGTACTTCAGAGTGTTAGGTGATTTGCATAAATATTTTCTAGCCTGACACAGTCCAATGTTGTAGTTTTGAGTTTAGAGTAGTTTCTGGAGCAATCTTGGCTTGGTCAGCTCTTCAGTTCTGGGTTTATATTAATTTATGCGAAATTTGTAAAAGCTGATTCTTTGGAGCTAGTCCTGAGTTTATTTTAGGGTTTTCTTCACATTTTTCGGATTTTGTGCTAGATTTCTTCTTTGTGAGTGTGTGTGTGTGTGTAGTTTGTGATTGTGTAATTGGTCGGTTTTCAAATGATCTCAAGAATGTACGTAAAATTCTTCATCTTCTTGTTCTTTGTTTGTGTCGTAGATATAGGTACTTAATTAAGTGAGAGCTAAGGCCATGTTGTTCCTATATATTCAATGCTCTGCTTGGCAGCTTTCAAGTTTTTATTTTATTTTTCAGAAAGAAATTATTGAATAAACATTTTTGCTAGATAATGAATGCATACAATACAATGATGATAGTGTTTCATTTGACGTTACTCATTGAACGTTACACATGGAGCACAATCAATCATGATGTATAGACAATATTCTACGTGGTTTTTTATTGTCAATGTATGATGGCAGGTGGCGGCCTGCTCATCCCATCGACAGTGTGTTGCGGTATGCACTGTAGCAGTGTGGGTTGGTTAGGTGCATGTGGAGCCGCAATGTAAGAAATAATTTCTATCTAGTTTCGGGTCTGAACAAGCTACCAATGCTTCGGTTGACAGTCTAGAATGCCAGGGCATTTTTTAACGTGCAGTTGTACACAAAATGTGCAGTTCTAAATGGATTTGTGCAGTTGTAGAAGCACCCCTGTACAGTTAAAACTATCAAAAAGTGTCATTGTCCTCCAATTGGAAGTAATTTACCATGGACGATGGGAAAGGAAAGATGGAGTTGTGCAGTTCTAAAAATTCCTTAAAAACAGCCCTGTAGAATGCTAACCTCTGGACTTCCCTGCATCACTCTCACATGCTGAGGCTAAAGAAAATTTAAGCAACCTACCAGTTCACTTAATGGCCATGGGTCCTTCTAGGACCAGTCTAAGAGACTGTTCTTCTAATGTGATTTATCTCAATGCATATTAATTTTTTACAATTTTAGCTGTTTTTGCAGCACTTTGAGATATTCTGCAAATGTTTAATTACATCATATTATATAATTGTGTTGTCACATTATGAAAAGGGACCACATGTCGGGTTTGGAGTTCAATGGTCATACTTCCAGATCACAAAAAAAATCTTTAAATAATGATGTAGAATGTTTTACAGTTTTAATATTTTGATGTTTTTGCAACATTCTGTACCTGAGTTTTGGTAAAACTCATTTAAAGTCACCTACTTTTTACACACGCACTTTCACTATAGATATGCATAACAATCCCATTGTACAACATTATGCATCATTATTTTCAGACTTTCTTGCTGATCATGGTGGCATTCTGAACAACTCAAGTTTTGAAAGTAGTTTTCAGGTTGATGCCTTAGAATAGCGATGCTGCATTGTTGTGCCTTTTGCATGTGACCATTTGAAAATTAAAGAAATGACAAATTCCAAAGTTCTATATTCATGAACTATTGTGCTAGATTAATAGTAGAAGTTGCCCTCTAGCAAATGCCAGTGAAAATGCATTTTAGATATTTTCGGGATGACCATGTTCAAAGGCCTGCATCTCAGTAAATATATCCAAGTTGTGGTCCCTTTTTATATGTGACTTCACATTTACGTAGTCTGTCTGACTTCTTTTAAGAGAACAAGAATGAAAAGTGCCGATTATAAGCTTAGGAGAATCAAAAAAGTTCTTGATGGAGGCAGTTACATTTTTATTAACTATCTTTTTAAGAGTTGCAGAACACCGAATACCAGAGCATGTCCTCAAAGGATATCGGAATTGTTAAGCATGCACAGAATGTTTTATGGTGATCTTTGACCTTTGTACTTGTGTAGAATAATTGTGTGTGATTTGACTGTTGTATTATAGACTGGTGTTCATTTGTGTTCATCATGGTTCATAAGTGAACGGGGAATCTGTTAAGATTCCTAGTAGATATCTTGACTGTGGAGTTGTTGTACTAATCCTCAATTACTTTACGAATGGTTCTTGTTTTGGGGTCACTACATATGCTGCAAATACTTGTTGTATAAATTTTGTGATTAGGTAATTTGGAAGCTATGATTCTTCTCTGGGCTTAAAGTGTGGCTGGGCGGTCATGGACGGCGTCCATGCACTTATTTTAAAATCTGAACGCCGTCCTGCCACTTATTGACCAGCAGAGCCTGAAAAGATAGGGGCGTCCAGGCACTTCTTTTGGAATGGTAAGGGGCGTCCAGGCACTTATTTTTCCACACTTTAAGCACTGATTCGTCTTATTTATATTTTATTCTGGTCAAAGAATCAGTCATTTTTGGGGTTAAAAATGACTGAAAGGTGAACAATTCACGATGACGATGATTAAAAGCTATTGGTGAAAATAAATGTTAACAGATCGGGTCTCGGGTCGAAGACACAAAAATGTCATTGTCACAAATTTTATGTTGCTTATGTTGCAGTTCCATTGCAGCGATATGTAAAATTACGATGACCGACATTTTTCTCATCAATTTCATTGTGAGAGAATTAATTTTTAGCAGATCGTTGGTATTCATGACAGTTCTTTCCTAGACGTGTTGATTGGATGACAGAAACTTGTCGACGAGAGTTGGCTAGTTTCGGTTATCATTTCATTATTCTACATGATGCTTAGGCCTACCTTAGAAATGCTTCTTATTTCATTGTCCACTGAACCGTTTGTCTGTATTTAGAACAGTGTGAGAATTGTGGAAAATAACTGGGGGGGTTGAACTATGATCCACTTGGAATTATGGTGTGAAAAACAGACTTTACTATGGGGCTCCAAGAAGGGCTGGGGGTTTCAACCCCCAACAATTCTCACCCTGATTTAGAAGCATGTCATTTTATATTATATAATATTATATTATATAGATTTCTTCAGTCCTACCCTGCCGTCATGCTCATGAACATCTGATGGACCCTACTGCAATTGTTCCATATGGGAATGTGAACTCTATATGGGCCATAATGAGCATGCTGGCAAGGTACATCACCATCTGCCTCAACGAAGGTTGTTTTTTCACCAGGTAACCTAATTAATGATGGCACTGCCATTCCTAGTTAGATTAACCAAGTTTTACGGTTCATCATTTGCTATTAATCAATCAATCACATAATTTATATAGCACCCCTTCAAGATCGCTATTCAGAGGTGCTCCCAACCCAGGCCTGGTCAAAGAGAAAGGTCATGAGAAGGCGGTAGAAAGAGCCAGCAGTCACGGGGAAGCGAACGGAGAGTCGCAGGGAGGCCATTCCAGATAGCTGGACCCAACACGGAAAATGCTCTTCGCTGCATAGTAGCGGTACGACAAAAAGGGACAAGATAGTCACCGCGGGCAGCTGACCACAGCGAACGACGGCCCAGAGAAACCGAGACTGGAGTAAAAAGCTCACTTAGGTAGGATGGAGCTTGAGACAAAATGCAGCGCCAAGCAATAGACGACACTCTATAGGCAATGGGTGGCTGCAGTGGGAGCCAGTGAAGGTCGTCCCTCATGAAGGCAGAAACGTGAGCAAACCGGGAAATGCCACCAACCAAGCGTGCTGCAAATCGAAGGACCCTGACCAAGGAGCTCAGACGGACCTGTGGGAGGCCAACATAAAGAGAGGAGCAGTAATCTAAGCGGCTGCAAACAAATGCATGGACAAGAGTAGAAGATGCAGTGAATGAGAGAGAGCGAGCAGCGACACGCAGCTGTCGAATTTGGTGCTACGTGTTTCACTTTTGTCCGAATATTTGATGGGAAGAAGCACTTAAAACGATTGTAAATTGTTTCGTTGGTTGTAAGAATTACATTTATCTTCGCAGTACTGACATGCTGAATATGTGGTTATTGTTAGTTGATACTGTTGAGCTGATTACAACAGTTGAGATTCCAAACAATTATATAATGACTGTATTCTGTAAAAAAGCTGTAATCAGACCTTGCAAAAAGTGTAAATACAACGCATTGAAAAACTGGAAATACTAGTCTGTTTTGATCTTCATTCAGATAAGTTTGACCACATTTTGCCAAACTTTATGGCCCAGTTCTTTTGAAAGTCTTTGCGAAGACTTGTTGACCAATGCTCCGATCGGAACAGGAGGAACTAAGTCTAAGTAAGTCTTTTGAAAGGTTTCTCAAAGACACTGTTGAAAGTGAATTCCAATTTCCAGCAGTGCAAAAAGCAACTCAGGATTGCACAAAAAGCTATTGCCAAAGAAATGTACAGACTAAGAAAGTATGACATGTTGCAATAGGACAAGTGATTAAGAACATTCACGGTGTATCCCAGCGAAACTCAGGAATCACTTGGTAGCAGTGTAAGTTGAAAAGTACAACTGAATGGTGGGCGAGTTGTGTGATATGCTGCACCCATGCTTGACCCGTCAGTGCCCAAGGCCTTGGTTTGCATCTGGTGTTCCACTCTATGATTTAGCATCTGCTGGAAGTATGTTTATTTATTTTTATTTTATTTATCCATTTCTATAGCGCCTCTTCAAGCTCTCTACTCAGAGGCGCTCCCGACTACAGAGCGGACACTGCATTGGAGTTTCTCGCCGAAGTGCCCAAGCAATTGCGAGTGAAGGACTTGCCCAAGGTCCCTACACGGCGACTTGAGGTGGATTCGAACCTCGAACCTTCCGGCTTCAAGGCAACGACGCCACCACTACACCACCGCGCCCCAACGTGTTGTTGTTCCTGGTACACATCTTGTCCTTGGCCGTCATTCATTCACAGACTTCACAGTTACCACTCCCTACACCTGGAACTCTTCTTTCCTGCCTTGGTGAGACTGTCATTTGCTCTAAACTGAAACCTTATCTCTTCCAATCTACATCTGGCTCTACTTAATATGTGTCTGGCCTGAGTACACACGCTTCTGAACTTTGTAAGGGAGGTATTATCAAATTACAGACAGTTATTATATTATCAAATTACACTAGTAATGTTTAACACGGGTTTTAAGTGGTTCAGAACCCGCAGGCTGTGCTAATGAACTTTGCAAGGAAGGGATTATCAATTTACAGAACTTCATTGTATTATCAAATTACACTAGTAATGTGTAACACCGGTTTTAAGAAGTTCAGAAAACACAGGATGTGCTACGTATAGAACCAGTGCAAAGTCACCTGCAAACAAACATCTGGTGAATGGATGAAGTACGAGACTAAGATGTCAATCAAAATGTGTACTCGAGTATTATCAAACTTGTACAGTATTTGTATTCAACAATTTTTAAAGCAGTGCATATATCATGTGTAGAAATGATCACATGGAAAAATGCAAGATTGGCAGATAAGCCCTAATTCTGCATGTGTCATGAATGAACATTACGTTCATGTGGCTATCCTGACGTTAGTTGTATGTGAGGTGCCCTTGAATGGCTGTGTTACAGTGCCATAGAAATTGTCATACTTCTTTTTTTTATTATTATTATTATTATTAAGATTGTTATTACTATTATATTGGTATTATTATTATTGTGACTTACAAACACATAATTATACTGTTCTGTGTATGTCATGAAAACAGAAATGGTATCCAAGTGAATTAATTAATTACTACCAAGGCATCAATTTATAGTTATCGGTCAAACGACCAATTACTAATGATTAATAGCCACTGCTCTTCCACAGTCTAAAATCTTTCACCATAAACTGAGTAGGTTACCCAGTTACCGACTGTCCTACTTTGCCTGTGGTTCCTGTTTCTGGACCTTTTTTCTTTTGATGTTGCTTTTGTTTTGCCATGTTATATCCTTTAACATCTGAACATTTCTTTTGTTTACATTGTACAATGCACCGCTAGGAGCACTTCTCAACAATCACTCACTGTGCTATCATTTCTATGCTGCTGATGTTCAAATCTACTTTTCATTTGACAGTCTGTCACGTGACTTGTCTGTGCAGCTGTCGTCTGCTGCCTCTGACCGTCTGACGATATGCGATCATGGTTGGCGACCAATAAACTCTTCCTTAAGACCTTAATCCATCAAAGAAAACTGCAATTTCCGCTCTTTGGTAGCCTACTCAACAGCAATTTTACAAATTTGTTGGCTTAGACCTTTGAAATTTTTTGCAGTGGTCCCCCTCCAATTGTTGAGCTGACAGATGCTGCTGGTAACTTAGGCAAATGTTTTCAATTCAACCATGTGTCTCACTGACTATGTAAATAGTACAGGGTGGGCAAAAAACCTAAGATTTTTGCCAATATCTTGGCCAGAAGTAAGAATATCAAAATGAAATTTGACAGTCTTAGTTGATACAGCCAAGATATTGGCAAAAAACTTTTTTGGGCCCACCCTGTAGTTGTAAGTCGTCATGACACCCTTCCCCAGTTACCTGATATTTTCTTAAATTTTCATACTGTTCATTCGTGACATATGCAAAATTATATATGTGATGTAGATGTGTACATAAGTATGTATTTATGTAGGTGTGCATATGTATGACTGTATGTCTCTATATGTGTATAATAGCAGGTGTGTGTGTCTTTCAATACAAATCAATAGTGCCTTTTAGACACCACAAAATCACCTTCTCCTAGGCCATGATGTATACACAATTTATGTATGGTTTCTTTTACATTTTACACATACAACAAATTTTTGAATATCATAAATCATCTATCTTTTTTGATAAATTTTAATTTGCAATGTCGTAGATACCTATTTTCATTCTCAACAATTGTGTGGGGCGATTGAAGGCAGTGTAGGCCTATCTTTTCGTAAATTTACGACAGACCAGGTGGTGTTTAATGATAACCAGTCAAAAAAATTTGTGAAGAACCCTGCCAGACCTTCCTACATTTACCCTATATTGCATTCTATAATAATAAGATCTACTCGATGACCTCCTTCAATGACAGTGTTTTCCCATCTATCTTTTGCCTAATCTGTTACCAATCAGCGCAGTTTTCAACCACAGCTAAAAATCTAAACTAATTATTACCATCTTTGGAACCCTATGATTGTATCATCCCAAATATTTTGACAGGCCCCTATAAGCTAGTAGTAGTAGTAGTAACAGTAGTAGCAGCAGCAGCAGCAGCAGTAGTAGTAGTAGTAATAGTTGTAGCAGCAATAGCGGCGGCAGCAGCTGCACAGCAGCAGCAGCAGCAGCAGCAGCAGCAGCAGCAGCAGCAGCAGCAGTAGTAGTAGTAGTAGTAGTAGTAGTAGTAGTAGTAGTAGTAGTAGTAGTAGTAGTAGTAGTAGTAGTAGTAATAGTAATAGTAGCAGTAGTAGTAGTAATAGTAGTAGCAGCAATAGCAGCAGCAGCAGTAGTAGTAGTAGTAGTAGCAGCAGCAGTAGTAGTAGCAGCAGTAGTAGTAGCAGCAGTAGTAGTAGTAGCAGCAGTAGTAGTAGTAGTAGTAATAGTAATAGTAGCAGTAGTAGTAGTAATAGTAGTAGCAGCAATAGCAGCAGCAGCAGTAGTAGTAGTAGTAGTAGCAGCAGCAGTAGTAGTAGTAGCAGCAGTAGTAGCAGTAGTAGTAGTAGTAGCAGCAGCAGCAGCAGTAGTAGTTTCAGTTTAACCACACTGCTCGTATTTATAGAAGCTTAGGCCTACAAAAGCCCTACATACAAGTAGGGCCTATCCCTAGGCCTATCCCACTTCCAACAATGGAACTCTATGGCCTAAAGGGGTTAAAAGGGACCCCACATGGATGTAGGCCTATATGGGTTTGATGCAACCATGGACCTGGCATAGGGCATTTAGCCTGTTGTTTAAGTACTTCTGTGCAGTTAAAACTAATTTTAAAAGGGTCATTGTTATCCGATTGGAAGTAATTTACCATGGATGATGGGCAGGCAATGAAGGGTAGTGCAGTTCTAAAAATTCCTTTAAAAGATAATTATTATCATTATTATCAGTCTTAAGTTTTTGTGACCGATCATAGGACCAGTGGTAGGCTACTTTTTGAATTAGTTACTGACTGACTAACAACAGCACAGTACCAGTAGGTCTACTTATTAATTTGCGTTCGGTTACCGCCGTGAAAGGCAGGCCTATTAGGCCCACGGTATCGCGTAAAAATCCAATCTGTCCGCTTTAAAACTGTTGGCTTTGTCTTACAGGCGCCACATTCTCGATTCACGCAATAAACCTTCCGCAGGCATCCATCCACCTATGCTATCCAGTATCACACGAACAAGCACGTAGCCTATTCGTCTGCTTCAGAAGAGGAGGCAAGCAGGCTAGCCTCCTACATCCAGCCGGACCATGTAATTCTGGGTCGGCCCGCTTGGATACAGCCCAGGCCATTCTTCATTTTCGCCAGGTCTAGGTGTCGGCGCCCGACCCCGAGGGGCGCTTCGACTCTGACCCCAATTACTTCTCGCATTTGCCTGGCTAATGGATAACAGCTGAAAATCAAAACATTTTATTGCCCGCTAAACATCACAGCCTGTTCTCTCTCCACCTCTCCGTCTGAAGTTGCCAGTCAGACCCCGACAGTCCGTATCTCATCGCACAGCTGTCCCGTCTCAAGTCCCCGCTCCTGCGGCCGACCCCGCTCCCATCAACCGCCGCCAACTACTACTCGCCATCCAAGGCGAAACCCGATAGGTTGCCTCGTGTAATAAGATTGCATTGCCAGATCAAATATTTCCTCAGCATTGGTCGGCGGTCTCGCCTCCTCGCCCAATACTCCAATACACAGACCGTCGTTCGTAGTTCGTACTCCTGCGGCGTACTCCCGTGGCGCTCGGTATTTGTACGAACACAGTGCCAGCCCTAATGGAATATAAACTCCATTAGGAGAACTCACCTTGATATCAAAGGAATCGCATCTTGCGGAGAGCAGGTTTTTGGAAGACACGTGAAAAACGCATCAAAAGTGCAAGCATGCAGACGCATAAAGAGACGCTTAACGACGGTGACACAGGGACGTACGCAGCAGGACTTGATAGAACCACCCTCTCTATATTGATATAGACACGCAGACACACACACACAGACACATACACACATACACACTCCCTCAGATGCGTCCAAACACACATCCAACGTAAACTGCGACGCCAACTCCAGTGTGCAAACATACGCAACCTTTCCAAAAGAATGATTATTACAGTGGATACGATATTCCACGGCACATTCCCACGTTTGCCAAGAACTGCAATATCTCGGATTCACCCATACAAGTGACTGTGACAGTGGCAGTAGCCTACCTCTGGTACTGGTAGCCTACGTTTGTTCTGCCCCAGTAGAGTGAAATCAGTGGTGGCCCCATTGTGGTATTATCGAATGTGGTCGTAAATGGTAACAATATATGCCGTTGGAATGGAATACAAGGCGTGATAGCCTACAAGAATAATAAGATTACTGTGAACTTATGAAAATTACCTGCAGCCTAATTGCAAAGGAAGACCAGCCCGTTTTTCGTGGCGATAGGTACAAATAAATGTGTCCCTCGTTCTTAGTCATTTGCCAAGTCCATTGCTACCTCTTAGGCTACTGTTAGTCCAAGACATAATATACACAAAAGCATTTCTGGATTAACCCATTATTATTACTCCTATCATCACATAAAACAGTGCTTTCTAATGATTCTGTCTCTCTATCTTTCTCATTGTCACCCACACCCTCACTGTCACACTCACACCCACCCACATAAATAGACATCCCCTTTGAAGTAATCCTCTATAACTAAAACATTGACCAATCAGAAATTTGGAAGAAATTGTTGATTTCCGATGTTCCTATGAACTGCTACTGATTTTTATATAGGCTGACACTGGAGAATCGAGCAGTAGGTTATTTATTGCCTTTCCTTTTTCAGCCCTTTCCTACAAATGATCCCTAGTAACAAAAAGCCTGAAAACAAAGCATAAAATCTCATTAACTGAAGCTGGCTATTGTCAACAGTGGATAGACCTATGAGAATTTCAAATTGCCTCCGATGGTTCCAGAAATACTTTCTTGGTCTTCCCTTTTGCTTTCGCCCTCTGGATCACAGGTCATCACTTGGCTGCTGGCTCTTCTATTTCCAGACAAACTAAACCATCATCCATTTGAATCTTTCTTCTGTGTTCGTTGTTAAACGAAATTAAATTTCGTTGTTAACATTTTATTGTTTTGCTGTGGTTATGTTTCCCTTTCATAAAAATTACATCTCCAAAAAACTTGGCTCGCAGGGCCAGGTGGGGTAGGGTATTGATGGGGAGGGGGGAAGAAAATGTTCCCGAAAACCCTAATTTCACGGGTGGCATACCGGTGGGGGTCGGAGTGCGGTGGGGTATGGTGGATGGTGGGACGGAGGGAGTGGTGGAGGGAGATGGGGAGGGGTGAGAAGTAGAGAGGAGTGAGGGGAATTAGGTGAAGGGAATGGGAAGGGGTGGATGGGAAGGGAGGGAGGAAGGGGTGAGGGTAGGAAGCAGGGGATTGGCTGGGAACGCGGTGAATCCTTAAATTCCTGGACAACGCCGGGTACCAAAGATAGTACATACATAATAGGTAATATCTATTTATACATTATGTATAAATATCCACAATTGGAAACTCTCCCACCATCTTTTTCATCTATCCGTTGAGTTATGGCGTGTAATATGTATCCAGTTTGCCTCAAATTTTGCAGCAATTTATCAACATGTCAGCAATTATGTGTATCTGCCACAGCAAAGCATCAATCATCTTTGTCGAGAACAGTCTCCCTGTCTCGCTATTTGTCAAACTGAACTACAGTGAAAGGTGCTTCCGTTGCAAGTAATTTTTAAGCGAAGGACGGTAATCCGTCACTTCTTACGCTTTTCAAGTAAGCAATTCTGAAGGGGTCTGAAGGATTGGCCTCAGAAGCATTCACAAAAAAATTAAATATAGAAACTTAATTAATATTTCTGGGCATGCTTTTTTGTCTCGACCATCGATTTACAGTTTCAAATGACGAACTTGGATTGGGAAATTTGCCGAAAATGTCCAGGGCCTGTTTCACGCCTCGTAGATCATGCAACTGGTTTTACAATGACTTGGGTACTGGTGAATTAGAAATTAACCATCAGAGTCATGTATGTCGCCAGTGATCTCATCGTAACTAGGTAATTAAAAAAAGAATTTCATACATATATGGTTAAAAATCCGGTGAATCATGTGGGTCAGTGGCGGCGCCAGGATTTCAGTTGGGGGGGGGGCTGAGCCCTCAAAATTTTCCATTCTCATCCGCCAAAATTTCTGACGACCTTTTTTCTTTTTTAGTCATCCGATTGAAAATCGTAGAAATATAGAGAGTTTTGCATGTCCAAAAAACCCCAGATGACCTTTTTTTTAGGGGCTTAGCCTTTTCTAGGGGGCTTCTTAATTAGCAGTTATTTTATTTTAATATTTAATTAACAAATTAAATCCAATTGGCTGCACCTTTTTCCCTGGCATCAAATATAAACTAAAAATACTGAATTACCCATTTAACATTTCCCAATTTAAAACTGTGAAATTAACTCAATATGGCACATCAGTCAAATTCCATTTTGCACCTAGTTTAAGCTGCATACTGTGCATGGAAAAGCCAACTAAACTCTAAAAAATATAAAAATTGCCCACATTTCATGGTTGGCGAACATTCCTTACAAGCTTACACTATCATTCCTCCATTTTCAGATTAGCCAAACCACTTTTTTCTTTTAACTTAAACGTGGAAGTGCATATCAAATCTCTTAAAACTATTCCAAACCCTTCAGACCAAGAAGGCCAAAGCAAGTTTTGTAATGGCCAAGTTAGCGCCTCAGAACAAAATACCTATCACTTTCTCAGTAACTTTATAAACCTGTTAATGATTGTGTGCACCAACGTAGAGTGAAATTTTAGATTTATCATCGGCAGCGACCACGCATATTAGAAGATCACGCATATTAGAAGATCAAGGATATTAGAAGTACAGAGTATCCGAATACAGTGCGAAAACATTTGCCGCAAGGAATCAAGTACACTACACAGTATTTCATACGACCGTAAAAAGTCACAGGCCAGCCAGAGCCCACAACCAGCAGTGAGATCCTAACACAAGTGTGTCAACACCCAGAGGTAACGTCAGAAACCTCAGACCATTAATCGGTGCATTTACATCAGGGCAAAGAGCATGCATCTCAGCGGACTCCAACTCATCCAAAAATGCTTTCTATATATAGTCCTTGGTTAGACCTTCGAGACTTTGCCACACTCCCATCACAACTTATCAATGTAAAAGCCTAATTCTGCATGGCTGTTTATTCAGAAGGAGGCTTGATATACAATATTCAATTCTATTTTATGCTAATCTATTTACGGACTAATAAAGCACCTCTCACCAACAGTTTAATCAGAGACACACCCAGTAAGGCAGGGCATTTTTTTTAGTGTGCAGTTGCACACAAAATGTGCAGTTCTAAATGGATTTGTGCAGCTGTAGAAGCACTTGCGTGCAGTAGAAACTAGCAAAAACAGTTCATTGTCCTCCGATTGGAAGTAATTTACCATGGGGGATTGTGAAAGCAAAGAAGCGGTTGTGCAGTTCTAAAAATCCTTAAAAACAGCCCTGCGAGTAAGGAGAAACCCTAAAAAAGAATTCTTAAGAGAACAAGGAGAAACATAAGTGCTCCCAGTAATAGTGCACGTATCAGAAATAACTCAACCATTTTTTTTTTAGATTTAATAAATTAGGTCGACGAACATAACAAAAGGTGCAACTGGACAAAAAATTTATCATACAGCGGTTCACGGAAGCAAAGTCAACCTTCGCAATCTCAACTAAATCTCTGCATCCACTATGCATCCAGTCCGTGAAATTATTCTCAGCAGCGAAAACACGCTCCACCTCATCATGCCAAACACTTCACTTAAAATCAATCACCAGTAATCATCAATCCAAACACAATTAAAAAGCCAGCATCGCATGAGGTCGGCAGCAAAATCGATATGGTCCGAATTCCTGCGTCACTTTCACTACACTAAAGAACCGTTTCGCAGCAAAATGTCCTTACGATCAGTGCAATGCTAATAATGATGACAAGAGCGGAGAGGTAGTCGTGTGGAAAATTTAATCGGGCGCTACTCGACAGCGTCGTCCTGTTGCGAAGCAGGGAACCAGCCTCCGGCAACAGCAAGATGGCGTCCGCAAATGCGTGCTTCGAAAGTGCCGTGAAGTTCGAATCGCCGGTCGTTACCAAATCGAACACGCAGCTATCAAGGTAGTAATCAACGAGACCGAGTGCCTGGCAGACGGGCAGCGCATCGTCGACCGACATCGCTGTCCTATGCGTCGGCAAATTTGATTGCCCTGGAAAAATAATCCGCCGAATATCGATGCGCTCCCGCGAGGGACAACCCATGAGACACAGCTGGAGCGGGTTGGCCGCCAGCCGCGATGTGTCGTTGACTATTTCCTCGGGCATTCGAAGTGACACAGCGAAGTAACGGTTCTGAAGGCGCACTACAATCGTCGTGTCAATGTAACGCACGTATATCTCGACGTGACGATTCGGTTTCAATTCCCGAATCGTCACGCTGTCCGACCGGCCGAACGACGTTTGACCGTCGTCGAAAGTGGCCGGTAGGTCGTTGGAAGCGGCCTGGTAGGAGACGTACTGATCAAGGGCACAGTCATCGTGTCGTTTGATGAGAACCGTCACCTGCAAACATTACAATCCAATCAGTTGCACGGTCCACAAGTCAGTAAATAGTACTGCAGAGTTATGCAAAAAAGATAACTCGCCTGTTTACACCGTGGGTTTTGCAGATCACAGAGGGATAAAATAATACATGCACGCATATAGACTATAATAGAGCACATTTTTTAAGAACCTCTCACAAGCACTACAAGGGTGGTAATGAAATTGAATTGTCTGAATGGTAACTTAGGGTCAATGCAAATAAAAATGAACCAATAATAATCATAACAACAACAATAATAATCTTTATTTATTCAAGCTATAGCAAGTAAGATTTCATAATATTGTAACAACATATTATACAGCCAGACACTTTTTTATAGCCAGGGCAGTCATACAAGTAACTAGTCTAGGGCAGAGGGTTAGCCGTGTGCTCAGTAGTATGACCTTACTTGGGCCAATAATTTGGCACTACTACCGTGCTTGCCATAAATAATAACCAGTAATGTCACAACTGGTTTTTTCCACTAGATCTGAGTTTTTAGCCTTCTCTCGGTTTCTTGTTTTTTTGGGGGAAAATCTGGGTTTATTTTAGTTACCTGACCATTTGTATTTACAACGCATGAACATTCTGTGTGCTGTATCAATATGCATTCTATTTAGGCCTATAGTGAAATTCAATTTAAACTGGTTGGACTTTCTTTCAGACCGTCTCTGTCAGATTCTTTTCCTTGCTGACCCCGTTTACTCCATCTTCAGAGCCTTCTGCATTGCAAAGTTATTGAACAGAAAGGTGCAACAAACAGTGACGCCTTGAGCAGCATCTGAGCAGGTAAACCGGCACCAAAGACCTTTACTACGGCTGCTACATTTAGCATGTTATGAAATGCAATCACCGAGCTCTGCGTAAATGCTCAGCTGAAAAAAATACACAAGGAACCACCAGAGGCCGATCTCAAGACATGCCCAGAAGAGGGAGCCATATCATCCCCTATCCATCACGCACTGACTGGCAAACAGCTGCATCCTCATATTTTGACATTGTAGTGGCGACCGTGCTGGAAAATCGAGAGAGACTGAGGGTTCAAATCCCAGCCAGGGCAGAAATTTGCTTCGAGATCTTCTGGACCACCTGCACTCCTAGCCAGTTAGACACACCGGAGTTGCTACGTGATAATGAGTACATTGACTGCACACTGTTGGTGGGAAGATGAGATGGCGAGGATGAGGACTGGCAGCCATGGACGAGTCATATGCCAAGGTTAAGAGAATGAAGTTGCTAAAACTTCATACCCATGACCTGTCTCAGGTCTAGCCATGCAAAGTCTATTCTTCTTCTTCTTTTTCAAACATACATGCATCAATAGACATCCCTAATTCACCAAATCCCACCACACAAAATGCATTGAGTTATATATCTACATCAGTGTTTCTTAACCAGTGTTCGACCGAACCCCTGGGGTTCGGTGAGCCAGTGCCAGGGGTTCGGCAGAGGTCCTCTGAAATATATGATATTCAGGGTCAGTGAGTGTGAGTGAAAAATCATTTGCTATTAATTTTTTTCTGCTTTTATTTAATATATTTTGTTTGAAATAGATTGCTGCCAGGCCCTACCTTATGAAATTTAGAGCTGTTCATCCTGTTAGCCTTAGTTATGTCTGACTGCACTTCCCGATAATTAACACTACGTCGAGTCACAGTTCATCCTCGCCTTGGCCTACTTGGTTGACATTGTAGCGAACCAGGTCGCTACTAGCTACCTTACTTATTTATTTAAGTGAGGCCGCTATTTTAATTGTGAGTTCATGGGTGCTATGCTTAGCGCAAATCGATGCGGTCATCGCTATTTTTAGCTTCCCATGCATTTTTCAATGGAACTTTCCGCCACGTGCGATTTTTGATTGGTTAGACATCACGCGATGTTTTAGGCGCCAAAAAGCGCTCTCTTGCGGCAAATTATCGCGCAAACCTTCAGTCGGGCTGTAGAATTGAACCGGTTAAGACCTACGCTGGTGGAAATCGTGAAACGTGGTGAAATTGATGGTATTTTCGATTCTGGCAAGTTTTCTCAGGTAGAAGACGAGGTTCTTCCGATGTCTTGTGAATCGATGTGTAATTAAGAAGATTTCCGGCAACGATTAAATTAATAATACGCTTCCGACGGAGAAATTCTGGCATCGGCCGATGACTCAATAACTTTCTACAGGACGGAAAACGGTGGATCGGCTGTCCTAAAATATCAATGGGAACAGGGAAGTATAGGCAACCTAATCTATAGAGCTCGAACCTGAACTAAGTGTAATTAGATAAAACTTGTATCGCTATTTTGGTGTAAATATTAGTTGTGGTGTATTCAGTCTGTGAACTGATCGGATAGGTGTGAAATAGTCAGTCTGTGAACTGATCTGATAAAACTTAAGCTAGTCAAGGGACATAAGCGTTTTAGGAAGGCCTTAATAGTGAACCTTTAATATTGATTCTATTTTATCGGCTGTGTAAATAATTGCTAATGAACGACAGACAGTCGCTTGATTAATTCTACAATAAATGAAACTTAAATAGAGAACTGTGAAGTGATTTCTGCTATCGAATTATAATGGACTCCGACAGGGAAACGGACAGTGTCTTAGGGACAGGACAAGAGGAAGATGAGTTATGTCCGAGAGAAACCCTTGAGTTGGGGACTACAGACAATACTGATGACTTAGACCCTGCTGTATTACAGAAGCAAATGACTACAATAGAACAGTTTATGGAGCGCCAGAGTAGCATTTTAATCGGTCTAGCCGAAGAGCTAAATCTAGTTTCCATGCAGCAAGCCCAATTAAGTTCCCGCCAGAAAGAATGTGAAACAATGGTGAAGTCGGTAGCTGAAGGTAAAGTGGGTGATGGAGCTTGGGGAAAAGTTGAGGAATCGAACCCAGATAAGCACCCATTTAGTGGGGCTGTTGTGAGCTTAACAGCCACCGCTGACATATGTCCAATATCGGCCCATCCTGAGGAATTTGGTAACCAGAGAAGCTCACACCCTAGGTTAGGATTCGAACCCGCTACCATTGACACCAAAACCCTCGACCTAGGACCCAGCTTTCCTCAACCGCGCTTAAGGGGGCGCGCAACAGTAGAGCCCATTAATTTGGGGGTGGAAACGTTAGGACAGGCGGCGCCCCCGCGCGTCACAATTGGTTCCAGCAAGTGGGATGAAGCTACAAAAGGTCATGGGTCAGAGGGTAAAATAATAATGGATCCCAGATTTGGTAGAACAGAAGATTTATGGGAAGAAGTGGGAAATGGAAAAGAAAATTTTTCACAAGATGATCCAAGAAGAATGGATGTACAGATGAAATACTTTGGTGCTAGACCAAGGGATTTACAAGGTCAAGGTCAAAAGGTAAATGATTTACAAGGTCAAGGTCAAAGAGTAAATACAACTGACATGTTGCATGGTCAAACAATGTATTATTATGATACAAATGTTTTGTATAGAGATTTTGACTTTGAAAATTACATGCGTCGAAAACAAGATAAATTAGTTAGAATTGGAATCGAAAATAAATCTGAAGACGATGATTCAGAAGTTACCGACTTGCGAGCGCTACATAAATTCGAACTGGAAACAAAAGCGTTAGGCGTTCGGCAAAAAGATAGTAAAACTTGTACTAATCCTAGATTTTTAGTTTCAGATGGAAAAATGGGGGATTCTTCGTTGCTGAGCGACGACCACGTGGGAACATGGGATGCACATCCTCACCGGTCATCAGCGACTGCTACCCCATGGGCTGCCACCTTCCCCCCCTCGTCGGTTCCTGAAACAGAAAAATCCCGGTCACCGAGTAAAACGCTGTCACAAGTGACCGCTTCAGTCACCTCGGCTGCTTCTGATGTCCTGTTCTGCGAGTCTAAAACAGAACCCGGAAGAATCCTTCCAGTCTTCGCATCAGTTTCTCAGATGTTCGCGTACACATCTGCTCCGAGTCGACCGATCATGTCTACGGTGTCTCTGTCGTCGGAAACTCGAGTCACGCACAGCTACGAATACGTACATGGGGCTAACAGTCAGCCCATGTATGCGCACTGCAGTCAGAAGATGGTTCAACCTGCTCCAGTCTTCCTTGTCTACGCGGAAGCAGTTTCTCTTCCGATCCAGATGCAACCGTGGCCCATGACGCGCACAGTCATGGAAAATTCTGTCAACGTCATGAAGCTGAATTCATCGTCAGAAATATTCAGCTTAGCCAGACTGAACTATCAAGAGAACGGTCAAGGTCACTGTCTGCAAACAACTGAAGGGAAGACAGTCAGTCTTTCTTTCCCAGCAGAAGAAGTTGCAGCTAAAAATCGAGCGTCAACTGGTGGTACTGCAACTCCATCAACCAACACGGAAAAGAAAGAAGCCGCTGAGAAAGTTCAGAACTCAGCTGCTGATCTGTCGAGCGAGAAAGTAAAATCTCGTTTGAACTGTCGGCCGAACGATCTTTGCAGAAGAAGTGCGAAACAGTGTCACCGAGCAAAACGAACTTTTCGAAACATGCAAAACTCTCCGAACAGTGAAACGAATGTCGGAATTCCTTGCCTAGTGACCAAACAGGTCACTGAGCTCATTCTCGGTCTCTCCTGGATGGTGAAGGAAGCTGTCCTGTGGCATGTAGGGAAAGGATGGATCCTTGTGCGAAATCTTCAGCTGAACGTGTTTTGCAGAAACAGTCTGAAGCAGAGTCAGCGAGCAAAACAAACTGTCTGTGACCTGCAAAATTCTCTGAACATTGAAACGAACAGTAAATCGAATGTCGAAATTCGAACAGTGCTACCAGAGATGGAAATCGTACAAGAAATCGGTGCCGTGCAGACAGAAACCATCGAATCAGAAACTGTGGTTCCAGAAAAGAATTATGCCGAGTCCAGTCGCTTCGAAAATCTCTGCCCTGCTGAGGTGGCAGCCCGAATCCCACGTCGACCGGATGTGCATCCTCGGGTCGATTCCAGTAGTTCCTTCCGGGGTGAAACTTGCCTTCCTCCAGTGACGCCATCTGTCGAATCAGTGCGAGTGAAAGAGTCGGTGTCACTCCGAAATGTTGCTCGCTCTCAGAAGTCTGATGTCGACCAGATGACTAGATTCACCGGAGGAACAGACTCGCAATGCTGGCGAGGCTGTGGCAAATTAGGGGCGTAATGTGATGTAATGTGATATGATAGGGTAGTCCTGTCGCGTAATGGCGACAAGTAGGTGAATAGAGAATAGAGTCTTCTCTGCTTTAGTTGTGTTTTGATGATATTATATGTGGCCTTGAGATGTAGGTTTACATTTTTCTTTTAATGTGCATTGATATATTGTGCTTTCTTACTGTGTAAAAATGTGAAAGTTGATTACAGTAATGAAGTGTAATATGATGATATAGGTTATGTGAGAATGCATAGTGTTATTAGTGTGAAGTGTAGCTTAAGTATTTCAGATTATATGTGTGTCCTCTGATGATAAAAATAACTATGTAGATGAGATGAATAATAAAGAAATGGGATAAATAAGAGATAACCAGGTAAAGATACTTGTACTTGTCTCGTGTAGAATCCCTCCAGGTCGTGTAATGGCGACGAGAGTAAGCGATGGGAGAATAGAATCTTCTCTGTTTTATTTGCTTTTTGATGATATGTAACTATGTGATGTGGGAATACATTGTTTTATTTTCTTGTGCATAAATGCTGTGCTTTCTGATGTAAGCTAGTTGACTATAACTATGTGAAAATGTTTACAGTAAGGTTTAGTAGCAGTTACAAGAAAGTAATGTAGAGTGATGTGATGCTACAAGGGCATTTAGTAAGTATTAGCTCCAGCGTAATGCTTAAAGAGTAGTCCTTTAGTTTGAAATAAAAAGGGTAGTTTTAAACTCAGTTTAAATATTTGAATTGCTTCTTGTTGCCACGAAGAAGGGCAAATTTTGTGCTTGTATGTTATGTGCATAATAATGATTGCAAGTTAAAAGATTATGATTATAATATGCTATGGTAGAAGTAATTAGCATTCTGCGTGGTGATTGAAGGATAACCTTGTGTGATTGGATGAATGAGTAACTTGGTGATGATGTGGTGGTAGATTGTGTAGTAAGGTTGAGTAGAGCACCCAATTGTAAGCATCGCCCTGAGAGTTAGTGAGTAAGTTGGATTATAGACTTAGAGGCAGAATCACTGTAGCAGGCAGTGGAGATTACATGCAATGGTGAAGCTGGGCCTGTAGATGAATTCGTACAGTCTTAGACTACTTCCTGTAGAGGTTGTAATGTAATAGACTATTATAGGATATGGGAATAAGTCCTTTATGCCTTGGGTATGCTTAGCTGAGCAGTAATTCCTTCTTCGATCCGGGTAGCTAAGCCTTGATGTAATGTTGAAACGTGTGCATGTTGGTATGCATTATTAGTAGCCTAGGTTTATGATCTGACGTTGCTTCATCTCTGTAACAGTGGCTAGTTGTAAAAGGAATGCGTGCCTGTAAAACACAGCTTAAGTTTTAAGTTGCTGTATATGTTTGGCTTGGAGAATGGGTGAACATGGTTTTGGATTGCAGTAGAAAAGATGGTTTGTGGATATCAAACATTGTCTGAGAGATAGAGTAAGATAGTATGAGTGAGAGTGACTGAGTGTACTTGAAGATGGATTCTTTATTTTGTGGCTTTTGGATGACAAGCTATAAATAGGGTGTGGCCTCAGACTTTATTGTGTGTCTGAGATTCAGTAGAATAATAATGCCATAAAATTGTGTTAAGGTATAAATTCTTCTAAGGTGATACTGTTGCACGAAGAATATAACAGTGTTTAATTAATGTAAGATTTGGCGCCGGAACATGACTACATGTGTTAAGAGGACTTTCTCTCGCTAGGGTTCCGTGCAATTGCTGGAAGTAGAATGTAGTTAAGCGCATGTTGTACTATTGTGCTCGAGTTAAGGTAAAAGCTTGGATACCAGGCTCCTATAATTTTGAACCTTGGAATTTAACACTGAAACTGATTGTACAAGTGAATAAGATGTCAGTTGATTGCCTTATGTTATCAATAATAATGTGGACTATAACGAAGACTAAGAATAGGCTTCGTAATGGCAGTTCTGAACTTTGTTATGAACTTTGGAGAAGGTGCTACGAGTATCTTGGAAGTGCTTTGTTCTTGCATTGCTGCGTTCCTCCTTGTCGAGATATTAGTAATGTATGATGTATGTCATTTGGTGATAACGGGTAGTAGCGATAAAAGAAAACGGAGTACTCTGTTAAGGACATTCCGAATTGCTTTGTTGGTCAGTTCGAGGACCTCCGTAGTTAAGAGTTATTTCGGGCATTTGTGAACCCTTATGACTGACTCATACTCAGTCATTGTACAAGCTTTTATGTATGATTGGAATAGAATTCGACACGAAGCTCATGTTCTGTTAACGGAAAATTATTAATCTTCTGTTGGTCAGTTTGACCGCTTCGCTTGGTTAAGCTTATCAATTGGGCATATGTGAACCCGAGTGGCAGATTTGTATTCAGCCTTTGTGTGGACTCTTATACGGCTGATCTGTGTGGAATATGTTATAATGGTAATTCTTGATGTCAGTTCCTGCGACATTTTAAGTACAATGTTAAGTAGAATTTATCGGGTATATATCAGGTTCGATCTCCAGAATTGTTTTAAATTTCCCAGGATACTGGTAAATTTAAAAAAGTAAGTGGGGGAGGGTGTAGCGAACCAGGTCGCTACTAGCTACCTTACTTATTTATTTAAGTGAGGCCGCTATTTTAATTGTGAGTTCATGGGTGCTATGCTTAGCGCAAATCGATGCGGTCATCGCTATTTTTAGCTTCCCATGCATTTTTCAATGGAACTTTCCGCCACGTGCGATTTTTGATTGGTTAGACATCACGCGATGTTTTAGGCGCCAAAAAGCGCTCTCTTGCGGCAAATTATCGCGCAAACCTTCAGTCGGGCTGTAGAATTGAACCGGTTAAGACCTACGCTGGTGGAAATCGTGAAACGTGGTGAAATTGATGGTATTTTCGATTCTGGCAAGTTTTCTCAGGTAGAAGACGAGGTTCTTCCGATGTCTTGTGAATCGATGTGTAATTAAGAAGATTTCCGGCAACGATTAAATTAATAATACGCTTCCGACGGAGAAATTCTGGCATCGGCCGATGACTCAATAACTTTCTACAGGACGGAAAACGGTGGATCGGCTGTCCTAAAATATCAATGGGAACAGGGAAGTATAGGCAACCTAATCTATAGAGCTCGAACCTGAACTAAGTGTAATTAGATAAAACTTGTATCGCTATTTTGGTGTAAATATTAGTTGTGGTGTATTCAGTCTGTGAACTGATCGGATAGGTGTGAAATAGTCAGTCTGTGAACTGATCTGATAAAACTTAAGCTAGTCAAGGGACATAAGCGTTTTAGGAAGGCCTTAATAGTGAACCTTTAATATTGATTCTATTTTATCGGCTGTGTAAATAATTGCTAATGAACGACAGACAGTCGCTTGATTAATTCTACAATAAATGAAACTTAAATAGAGAACTGTGAAGTGATTTCTGCTATCGAATTATAATGGACTCCGACAGGGAAACGGACAGTGTCTTAGGGACAGGACAAGAGGAAGATGAGTTATGTCCGAGAGAAACCCTTGAGTTGGGGACTACAGACAATACTGATGACTTAGACCCTGCTGTATTACAGAAGCAAATGACTACAATAGAACAGTTTATGGAGCGCCAGAGTAGCATTTTAATCGGTCTAGCCGAAGAGCTAAATCTAGTTTCCATGCAGCAAGCCCAATTAAGTTCCCGCCAGAAAGAATGTGAAACAATGGTGAAGTCGGTAGCTGAAGGTAAAGTGGGTGATGGAGCTTGGGGAAAAGTTGAGGAATCGAACCCAGATAAGCACCCATTTAGTGGGGCTGTTGTGAGCTTAACAGCCACCGCTGACATATGTCCAATATCGGCCCATCCTGAGGAATTTGGTAACCAGAGAAGCTCACACCCTAGGTTAGGATTCGAACCCGCTACCATTGACACCAAAACCCTCGACCTAGGACCCAGCTTTCCTCAACCGCGCTTAAGGGGGCGCGCAACAGTAGAGCCCATTAATTTGGGGGTGGAAACGTTAGGACAGGCGGCGCCCCCGCGCGTCACAACATCTTTGATGCACTCAATCATCTCAATTGCCAGATGTAGGGTGGTGGCATCAATATAATTGAAGCGGAAGAGAAGCTTTGTGCTTACCGAAAGAGGTTACCATTGTGAAGTGTTGAATCGAGAACAACAACTTCGCTAACTTTCCTCTGCTAGATGAGTGTTTTAGTCACGATGAGTCTAAAGTTGGAGATACTGTTGTACCAGAGGAGTTGAAGCAATTGATTGCATGCAATGCACCTGGTGGAGCTGGCAAAGTCATTTGACGGTCACTTCCCTGACAAAGATATCCAGCAATATCCAGCATGGATGCGACAGCCTTTCACCTTCGATATTGTAGGCTACAGCAAATGTGAACGATCCATACCTGGACGATCTTATCGAACTTCAGCAGAACCATGGCGCATTCAACAATTATTGCTCTTTGGTACAACACTCTAGAGATTTTGGTGCCGCCAAATGGAAGGATATCCTCGCATTGCTAAAGCCGCCCTTGAAATCCTCACACCGTTTGTCACATCATGTCTCTGTGAGCAAGGATTCTCAAAATTGGTGGAGATTAAATCCAAGAAAAGAAGCAGATTTGATTGTGAAAATGACACGAGAGTGAGTCTTTCCAAAACAGATGTAACTTTTTTACACGCATTTCTCACATTGTTTCCACACGACAACAACAAAGGACACCTTAAGATGCAATTGGTAGTGTTGGTACGTTAGTTAACTGTTAGTAGTTCACAGTGGCGTAGCCAAGGAGGGTTTCGGGGGTTAACCCCCCCATTGGCCCAGGAAACAAGTTTTGTAATGGTTATTTATCCACTTAAATAAGAAAAAGAAAAAAACCCAGTTGCTTGTATAATAACAATTGTTTTTCTTACTTTATTCCATTTGCTACTTTATTCCCTTTTTATTTACTGTAATCCTGTTGGGTTGGTTTCAGAGAGGGTATCTGGCCAGGCAAAAAAACATGAAAGATTCCTCGCTACGCCACTGGTAGTTCATGTATTGAATTAATATTTTATCACATTTGGTACAATTTTTTAATTCCTTTTGTTCCCATTAGTAAAAAAATTATTTTTAAAACTTGAGGGGTTCGGTGAGTGGTCATGGATTTCTCTTGGGGTTCGGCTACCTTGAAAAGGTTAAGAACCACTGATCTACATGGAGTAACATTTTCTCACTTCCTATATATATATATGTATATATATATACATTATACACTCTAAAAGTCCACAACATGTGCATAATATTTTCATGTACAGCTCATGAAAAATTATTATAAAAATTATTTGAAATTTATTCTTACAACTTTTCAGCAACTTCTTACAAATGAAAAAAAACCTGCCAGAAGCAGATTGAATAAACTACATAAATTCAGATGACTCAAACACCACAATCATCATGAAAAACTTACAGCAAATAAATCAAGGGCAGTGTCTCAAACCACCTGTCTCGCTTGACTACAATGACAAGAGGAATTGACCAGAATACGAATAAGCCTGGTGTGGCATCACTTGGTATCTAGTGAACTACACACGTATAATGCACATTTGAGATTGCCAATTAACACTGTATTTACTTACTTATCTGAATTCTATCAAACTCATCTTGGGAGGCAGCCAAAGGCATTTATAAATATATGGCAGAGAGGGGCGAGATTAAAAGAGATTTTGGCCTAAAGCCAGACCGTATACTTCTAACAAGACCGTATATATTCAGAAGTTGAGAAAAAAATTTAAGAGGACATCAAACAACTCCGGTGCGCCTATCAAATATTTGCTCACAACACCTGCATCACAGCAGAAGTTCACTGGCAATATGGTAACACACCGACAGCCACTGACACACACACAGACAAACAACTATGCACACTGACACGCACTATGACAAACCCACACGCACAGACAGAAATTCTAAGAGACAGAACTTCAAACAGACAGACAACGCAAACACGGCCAGACATATGCACCCTGACGAGTACACGTACACACAGCCATACACGTAGCCTCGTTCTCTTTTGTCCACCCTAGGCTGACAATTCATATTCGTCCAAATAATTTCCTTTATCGTAGCACAAACGCGTCTCCTATTTCCATACAACGGATCCATTTCCTTTCTAATGACTGCGATGGCAAATCTGACCCTAGCAGTTGTAATTAAACCCAGTGCAACTGCACATTTTAACTAGCACCAACACAAGTCCTGACGTATCCTCAATTAGACGACAGTAAGCTATTGGGTGACATGGTCATTGTGTGGAAATGTTAACGTATACCCCCACCATCACACCACCACCACCACCACACCACCGTATTTAACTAGCCTCCAGCTTTGAACAGATTGTCAGACACGAACATTAGACAAAAAAATCAGTGAATTCATCATGTGCTTTAATGCATTACTACCACCATATGACAAGTATGGCAAGTTATAACAACTTGACAACCCATAATAAAACAAGTGGCAGCCAAATCAAATGACAGTGATATCCCAGCCCCAGCTGCCTTCTTAGATACCTAAGAAAGGTATCATCATCATCATCATCATCATCATCATCATCATCATCATCATCATCATCATCATCATCATCATCATCATCATCATCATCATCATCATCATCATCATCATCATCATCATCATCATCATCATCATCATCATCATCATCATCATCATCATCATCATCATCATCTTCAGTTCCTGACACCAGCCATTGGTGGAAATGGGTAGAGTATAAATTTTGTCTTCAGTCATTTGTTAAGTCCACTGCTCCCCATAGTGTTAGTCCAAATGATGCCATGTCTCCATTTATAATTTATATTACCTATCTATCCAGTATACTTTTGGTCTGCCTTGGTTCTTTCTCCTTCACATTAGGGGTGATCTCAAAAGATTCAGAGACATGTATCATAGAGACACACAAACATACATAATTATCGTATAGTATCATATATGCACATACATACCGGTACATAAATACAGACATACATAAAAACTGAGGAAGGACATTGGACTCTATGCCATCCACTCATCAACTATCCTATCCTAATTGTAATTAATCACTTTCTACCTAAGCAGTATCCTTCTCAGGCTCATCCCCTTATGGGTCCGGTGACCTGGCACTGAAAGCCACACACACACGCACGCACGCATTTGGGTTTGTAAATTTCATTTTGTTAAGTTTTGAAGATATATGGTGCATTTATACTCGTTTACAAACTTAAAAGTGGCAACGGAACACAAGTAAAATGTCAAGAGCTACAAATAGACCTGTATGGGTACAATCACCTACAACCACTGCTATAAACAGCTTCAGTCTGGCTTCAAACCAGAAATCCATTAAGCGCAGCAGAAAAAGGGACACAGGGTGGGATAAAGAACTCTTTGTCACCCTGCTTAAGGGGCCATAAAAGTCGACGGCGACCGACATTTCACACCTGGAACTCCAAACAGGGCAATAAACAAACACTTGACCAGCCCAAGAGCCACTTAAGTCTGTTTACATGGAAAAGAGACCCTTAGTACCCATCAACCCAACTCACAAACATACTTTGATTAGAGGCAGAGAACATCCTGCAGGGTACTGATCACAGCCAGACTGCTGCCTGCTGGATCACATCAGTGATATCACTGGCTGATTTTTTTAAAGGTTACAGAATATGTTTTGCAAAGGATTGAAGAAAACCAGTGTCGTCCAATCCTACGTACAGGTTCATTTGAGACTGCCATTATCTAACAGTGATCCTATTATATAATTAATTGACATCCTGAAAGATTTAATAGGCTTTTAGAGGCACTCTGTCAGAGCTATCTTACAGCTACAATGTTTTGCTACAATATGAGAGGCTTTCAAAGGTGCTATAAAAACGCTTCCATACATCAATGTGCACACTTACGACATGCATATGGCATAGGTGCATACTACATACATATGAGTCGTACCGCCGGTCCGCCATCTGTACATAAATACATGTGGAGAAAGAACTACACATATATTACACATTATATATTATACATATACACATTTCATTTTCTTTCTTATTTCCTTGGGGCTCTCATGCTGAGAGGCCTTTCAATAGCTACGGTAGTCTGTAAGAGGCGCTTTATATAAATGCCTATATACAATATTATATATATATATATATATATATATATACACATTATACACACTCATTATTTACAGCAGTTAAATTTACATGACTATTTCCACATAGTATTATTGGTAAGGCCATGAACAGGAGATTTATGAAAATAATTATTTACATTTTCCTATTGCATAGAAACTAAACAGAGGTCCTAGTTGACAGAAAAAAATAACCTAGACATTCTCTCTTAGCCTTAAGATAAGCTAAAGCACTTTCTTTGTAACAGGTACTAAATAAATAACCTTGTTGATTAGACATATTAGATCGTTCAACAGCCTTTTTAGAACTTGACATGCCAGTAACAAACAATTGCTTTGTCTTACATTGTATACAATCATCAAATAATGTTGAATTAAAAAATTAATCAAACTTCATGAATTTTTTTTATCCAACTTCATGCTGTGGAGATCAATAATCAAACTTCAAGTTATGAATGTAGATTAATTATCAAACTTCAAACTGTGGATGTAAATTATCAAAAGCTTTATGTCATACCAAGTACAAAGCTTCATATTGTAGTACCTGGTAATATATTACCCAACATCAAGTTATGGATGTAAATTATCAAAATTTCATGTCATAATAAGTTTAAGTCAAATTTATTGATCCCATCATCAACTTAAAACGTACAAGAAATTACGATCACATAGTATAAAGCTTCATATTGTAGTAATATATTATCCAATGTCATAGTAAATTTTATCATGAACTCTTCATGCTTTGCACAAAATTATCGAACTTCGTATATTCATATATATTCATAGCAAATTATCAAACGCTGTGTTGCCATATTAAATTACCAAACTTAATGTACTGTCACACAACAACATCTCCGCAGAATTTACATTTAATCACGTTACACTGTGCTACAGAATTTCACACAAAACCGGCCGCGGCCAATTTTTCGGGCTTGGATCGAAGAAGACGGTTGATTATGTTTACATTGGCGGTCCCTCCGAAAATTGAATTCCTCTTTACCACTTGCCGCTGTGCAAATATTGGGATGTCAAATTTTCCGATGAAAGAGGCCAGACCATTGATTTTTCCAGCGACCGAGGAGGACAGGACGGGAGGACTGGAGGACTCGCCCTTTGATATTGTCGCCTTTGAAGCACGTCAGCGGGAAGGCAGCATCACGGAGAAACATTACTCCCAGCAATTCCGAAGACGTTCTGAGGAGATAAACACTCTGCGCACCACTCTCAGCAGATCCATTGATAGTAACACTTTTCTTCGAAGGCCGACCAGAACAGAACAACAGCCCTTCTTCGGAGTTGACGAAAGTAGTAATGACTAGCAATGTGCTAGTTGGTAAACTTTCTGGTGTGCACTGTCGATCGACTGTATGTTGCAGTTGTATTGATTTATTTGATCGTGAAATGCTGGGGAATGACCAGTCCTGCACTTATGGGTACTCAACTATGTTTTATTCAGAAGTCAGAAGTTGTCCAAGATATACAGGGAATTGAATTGTGTATGGCTTCACTGCAAACGTTCAACGATACAAATAAAACTAAGCTATGCATTTGGTTATGTGCGGGTGTGGGCGTATGCGTGTCTTTGTGCGCATATGTCTGGTAGCTATTGCATTACACACACACACAAACACACACACACACACTTGCACCACAAGAGAGTCTGGTAGCTATTGCATTAACACACACACGCACACACACACACACACACACCACAAGAGAATCTGGTAGCTATTGCATTACACACACATACATACATGCACACACACAAACACACACACACAAACACACACACACACCACAAGAGAGTCTGGTAGCTATTGCATTAACACACACATGCGCACACCCACATATACACACACACAACTGCACCACAAGAGAGTGGAGGCAGAGCAAAGGCTGACATTGTAGCTAATGAGCAGTTAACCCCAGAACCCATCATCTGCCGTCCTAAGAATCTTCTTTAATAATAAATGTCTACACGAAACACTGATGAGATCTGACAGAAAGAAGATGGGACAAACCGCAGCACATCACCTGTAACCAAAAGCCAGCTTCACGCAGACCAGATACACTGTGGACCTACATGTGCACATTGTGCAGCATAACATTTGCAGCAAATCAAATCACATCCCTTGATCAATCAACGAATAAACCAATCATGACGTCAATCAACCAATCAGAAAATCTGATCAATCAACAGAAAGTCTGATTAATCAGTTGAGAAAATCTGACCAATCAATAGACCGATATTAAGCATCCACCACAACGTCAACAGAAGGTCAAAACAAACAGAACGATTTGCAAGAAACCTTCCGCAAACACGGACGTGTTTTCTTAAGTATTTATTCAAAGACTGACAAAGGCACGGAGTGTCCAACCGCCGTCGTCGTCGTCGCTCACTGGATGATGCGTGTCTCAATACACTCCACGCTACCCGGTATCTGACGAACGCCGCGCAGTGTCCAACCACTTCTCCGCACGTGTCTGATCATACTCCACACTCCCCCATATATATAAAATTATATATATATATATATACACACATATACATACACACATAGATATATATATATACATAATGTTATTGGTCGTTGTACAGACTGCCCCGGCAGATTAATTCTACGAAGGCAAACACACCGCTCCAACCGCGAATTTCCACAGTTTCCACATCTCGAGTGCATCACAAGCACGCGAAGTGCATCAGAGAAATCATTGCGGTGACCAAGAAAACCGACCCAATAACAATCAAATGAGAATGACACTGATGACGGCTAAGACTGGGATCAGCGTCAATGGGAGAGACTACATCAACAGCACCACAAGACACCGTATACCCGAAGACCAAGAGCTGCACATCCCAGTAGGAAAAACCTGCATGCTCACCAGTAAAACTATTCACACCGATTAACACACACAGGTCCATAAACACGTCTCAATAAGCATAACATTAGCAACAATTCCCATATACACACATACACAAGCGAGTATACACAAGCACCTAAACACTCAATTGCATTCCATCTACAATGAACACAGACACCATCCAACAGATTTTTCAGGGCATACGTGAGACCCCCTCCCCCTCTGTTATCCCACAATGCCCACACCTATAGGGTCGAAACCCTCTTGGATAACCGCCAGATTTTAAGTACCCTAGTACACGGTTAGACCAGACAGATTTAACGATATCCAAAACCTACAAACCGGAATGAACTTAAAGCATAAAACACTTCATGCATATAAACACTGTAGCCAGTTATAAACATCATAAACATAAACGCTGTAGCCAATTATAAACATCAACTGTTCTATAAATTCTTTTCACATAAACAGTGAACCCAATTTCCTAGCTGTGCAGGAAATAACCCCACCACACCCAATTCCAATCCCAAGCATACAATGGCATACAAGAAAGCCCGGGACAACGAAAGTTTCAGTTCACTTATAATGAAATCCAAATTGAAAATGTCACTCTCCCTTTATGCAGTCCAAATCTATGGAATTTATGGAGCCAAACCACAACGGCAGAAAACTATTCACAGATCAAACCGCCACAATGGAATTTATGAGAGTTCACCGATATACAGACACAGCAATACACAAGGCAATTCTAAATAAGTCCATACTAATTATTCACTACTACGATACTAATTATTCACTACTACGATACTAATTATTCACTACTACGATACTAATTATTCACTACTACGATACTAATTATTCACTACTACGATACTAATTATTCACTACTACGATACTAATTATTCACTACTACGATGCTAATTATTCACTACTACGATGCTAATTATTCACTACTACGATGCTAATTATTCACTACTACGATGCTAATTATTCACTACTACGATGCTAATTATTCACTACTACGATGCTAATTATTCACTACTACTATGCTAATTATTCACTACTACGATGCTAATTATTCACTACTACTATGCTAATTATTCACTACTACGATGCTAATTATTCACTACTACGATGCTAATTATTCACTACTACGATACTAATTATTCACTACTACGATACTAATTATTCACTACTACGATACTAATTATTCACTACTATGATACTAATTATTCACTACTACTGTGCAGCAATACATAACTTTCGAAGACATCTTCAAATTGTCGTCTTTTTCTGACGACGAACGAAACTTCATCTTCCATCTGGCAAAGGAGCTATATAAATACTTGGAGCTATATAAATACTTGGAGCTATTTAAATACTTGGAGCTATATAAATACTAGGAGCTATACAAATACTTGGAGCTATACAAATACTTGGAGCTATATAAATACTTTGTTTCATTAAAGGAATTAAATACTGTTACACTACATCACCACTACAGAATAGTATTATCCTACTTAGGTCCAATTTGCTATAGGCGGAAGTAAGCTTATACCTGACCCAGTTTAATCGACAGCTTAATAGCAGCTCCACTCGAAAAATGTACTTAGGCTTACAAAGCAATGCATCATTGTCCCTCCACCCTCAAACTAATGACAACTCTAGCAGACATCACTGTCAATACTGGTAACAACATTTATAGCTGTAAAACGACACAAAACTCACTGCAATAGATTACATTAAATGTGCTCTATCCGGATAGTTATGTCTAGATGACTCAATGCAGCGCTTGTGAATAAGCTGGTGCCCCGCACTTGGCTTTCGAGCGGCACTTTAGAAATTTGGAGACTACAATAGTTGTGATTAGATGAATTCAGGATCCAGTAGCATCAATTGGATGATCGCAGAACGTATGCTCTAGCAAGAAGATTGCTCTGTCTCTTCAGTCAACACTTAAAGGCAGGTATGCATGTTAGGTGTCATCTACTTTATTTTTCTTTGCCCTGACATATTAGATGGTCCATCATCTCCCCTGCTGCCCCTCATCTCTGACAATCACCCTGTTTGGGGAACGGACATCCCCCCGAACAAAACCCCAGACAAAAACCCCTGGACAAAACCCCCCTACCGGGCAGGACAAACCCCCCTGGTAGAACATATTGCGTATAAGTGGTATTCTTATAAAACGGTGGTTCTATGTAAGTACGCAAGTTGGATTGATTAAAAGAATTATTGCTAAATAGAACTCGTATTTATACAAAATAATTTTTACTTAAATGGAAAGTGGATTGATGAAAATTATGTTCTTGTTTAAATTGGAGCCGGACTGATGAAAATGTTCTTGCTTAAATTGGAGCCGGATTGACAGGTGGAGTACAAATCACCCAACAAATTTCTGCCCTGGATGGGTGGAAACATTGCCCTTCTGACCTCTCAATGATGCAAAGTCCAGCAGGTTAACTACCACACCATCATCCCACGCTTCACCAACAAACAGACAAATGACTGGCAATTTAATTAAATCCGGCTAATCCCTATTCCTCCCCTCACCTTAAGACCTCACTTTAATTGTGTCAACACAATAAACCTTCCTTCTCAATGCTCACATATAGTGAATCAGATTCCACCAGCAAGTCGGGTCTTTGATGTCAGGGAAATAACACATTCGATCGGTGGGTCGGCCAACTGCTAATAATTCAGGGCTGGATTTCTTCCAATGCTTACTTGCTACCACCACCACACCATCTGTGGAATCAATTCCTGTGTAACTTGACCCCGTCCCTGCAATACACACTGGGGACTGTGAAGTGGTATACAATCCCCCCTTCCCCAACCTCAACAGTCTCCCACCGCACATCTGCTGGATCACTTCTATACCATCTGCCCAGTTCATCATCAACCAGTCATACTACGGTAATGTAATGTAAACAGAGAATTTTACCTTACAAAATTAGTACTTAAAAGTTTTTGGCTTCAAGTGACACGCTTATCTGTGTGTCCAGCATTTTATACACATGTATCTATACATATATAGTTATACACATATACAACACATAAGCATATAAATAGATATACACTTTAAATAATTATGGTTCCACATGCACATGCAGTCATCATATGAAATAGGGTTTTCTCGATTGTGGGACCCTACATGGAATAGCCTCCCTCCCCATTGGCCTACATTCCCTTCAGCAAGACTCATCTCAGTCATTTATAAACTACTCAAGACTTTCCCCTTTGGCCATGCCTGGGTCGGGAGCACCACTGAATATCTACATGTATCTTGATGGGGCGCTGTATATTAAAATTCCATAGATAGATAGATAGATTGCGTGACACATAAATAATTATGTACAGTATGTACACACATACATGTACACACACCCATACACAACTCACTTCATTACAGATAGGCTGCTGTCTTACACAATACTTGTGCATTGTAATCTTCGTCAAAAAGTAAATACAGTACAAGAGGAGTTTGCATAAACAAATATTCGTTTCTACTTATATATGAGCACAGCATATCGATGTTTTGTTCTTTTAAACAGAGTTCACATGCTCCACTCCACATATTCAACAGTTTGTCTTCGAGTCTAGATATAACGAAGCATCCAATACAGCACAAACAAATTAAGCAAGTATTTAACTACAAGATTACGTATTGCACACGATGAATAAAACACAACTACTGTATAAAATTGTAAGACATTTAACCATAAAACTACACACAAACATCGGGGTGCGGAAGTATAGGAGTATGCGAGTTGGAAGGTATACCGGTTTCGAAATGACCTCAAGCCGCCACGTAGGGACCCCAGGCAAATCCTTCACTTGAAATTGCTCTTGCGCATCGGTGAAACTCCAATTCAGTGTCCCCGCTGTAGTCAGGAGCGCCTCTGAGTAGCAATCTTGAAGGGACGCTACACACACACACAGGGGTGCGGTGGTGTAGTGGTGGCGTCGTTGCCTTGAAGCCGGAAGGTTCGAATCCACCTCAAGTCGCCGCGTAGAGACCTTGGGCAAGTCCATCACTCGCAATTGCTCAGCGCTTCGGCGTGAAACTCCGATGCAGCGACCGCACTACAGTCGGGAGCGCCTCTGAGTAGAGAGCTTGAAGGGGCGCTATAACAAGTACGCATACAAACACACCCACACAGAGAACGAAATGGGAATCGTTACCTTTGAAATGGCCGTTCCCTCGCCAGTCGCGCCCACCCGCTCACTCGTCACCTGAACGGTGATGTACTCATTATCGATGAGCGGCCACGCTCCCTGCATTCGACACGTCTGAAACGCGTTGCCGAACGTCCGCACGTGAGGATCCCCGAAGATGCTGCAGTGTCCATACGTCCGGTGCAGCCCAGCGAACGAGCAGACGGGAAGGTGCGTCCGGCCGTCAGCGCTTGCCGGCTCGAAGACGCGTCCGGAGACATTGCAGGTGAACGCCTTCATTTGTTTCTCGATGCCCTTGTAGGAACTGTGGAAGTTGAGGTCGCCGAGGCACGTGCGACTCATGTTGCGCAGGCAGAGGAAGAACGTACGGTACGCGATGCAGCGGAGCACGATGTCCTCGGATGGCACGGAGCGAAGCTTCGGAGGCGGGTAGTCATCGTGGATGCGGAGCGACTCCTGCGCCGACTGGTAGAGGTCCCAGCAGTGCGCCAGGTCGCAGAGGGTTTCGGAGAGGAGGTCACCGCGTAAACCTGGAACAGCGGCAATCTTGTATGTACAGCAATCATGTATGTACAGCAATCACGTATGTACAGCAATCATTTATGTACAGCAATCATTTATGTACAGCAATGATGTAGGTAGGTTGAACCTCATTTTATTATTGTTGTCAATGTGGAAATTGTACTGCATATAAAGTGTCAAACTACATGTATAATTGTATATATACACACACACACGCTCGTGTAAACGAGCATATTACACGCATGATTACGAATACAAAAGTTCAGTAGGAAGTGTAATCCAAGCACAAAACTACATACATGTATGCAGTTTGTAAAATCAACGCCACCTTTTAAATGAACGTTCTGCCACAACAATCCTGAATTTTTAAAAGCTCCTTAAAAGCTGGCAATCATAATTAATCATCAAACAATTCATCACGTTCAAATAGCTGGAATCACGTTATAGTTCATCAGTTTGTGGGCAGGCACTGCAACACAGAATGTGTAGTTGCAAGCCTTTCCAAAGATGGTAACTGAGTGGGGGGGGGCACAGCACAGTTCCTTAACACACAAATGCTCTGAAATCAATTGTGTCATTATACAGTCACTTAATAAACACATAAATCAGTAAATATCCAATTAAACTTTGGAGGCAACAAGGCAACGTTGTCAAGAGAAGAAGCAACACATCAACCACATTCACCTTCATGGCAGCACGCATGCATCAAACAACCACCCTCAAGCATAACAAGATGATGAAGTACTCTCTCTGGCAAATGCGTCAGTAGTCTGTGATACCTGCACCACTTAAAAATTGGCAAGCAGTAGAAATCAGCCAGTTTTCAGCCAGGCAGGTGTGCTATCTTGCCTCTAGACACCTAATCAGCCACCTGAGGAGTTTAAAGGACCAGCCCTGCCACCTGGTGGGCTCAACGAGAACGAGCAGCGCAGAAAAGACGACTGAAAAATGCATGTGGGTGACGTAAATTCATTTCAAATCCATGCGTCAAATGATCCAACCTTTAAAAATCTGTCAGTCTTGTAAAAAAATTGCTCGTATTATAAATGATCTATAAGAAGAAAATGCTTTAAAAATTCAGGACTGTTCTGGCAGAAACAAATTATGAAATAAGAAATTGATCCGCGTCACAAATTAAAATCTCTTTGATTAAATTTATTGCTGTAGGGCAGAGAGCTCGATTCACTATCTTGGTAGAAAATTGTCTATTCTTGAAACCATATGAAAAACCATTTAATCACATAAATTAGAGCAATTTTACCTGGATTAGAAATCATCAAATTACAATCTCATATGCCAGGTCTTGACAGGATATTAAAAATAATAATTATAATATGCATATGTCAGATCAATTTTTATACGACAAAAAGTTAGCATAGCATATGGCAATTGGAAAGGAAGGCATTTAGTATAAAAGGAAAACAAATCTCATATACATAAATTAAAAAATAGACAGGAAAATATTGGCAGGTTTAGCAGCATGCTTATCCATTCATCATGGGCTGCCAATGTGCTATTGGACTGGTTGGTGATAATTTCTTGGTTTTGCAACACCATTTGGTTGAAGCATTGTGCATCAAATACCCGCACAATAGAAGGCAACTATTGTTATTTTCTTCTGAGGTTAAGAGTAAACCCACCTAGGAAGGTGGCTATATAGATAGTAATAGAGTAAGGAGAAAGTGGATCATATATCATCATCATTATTTTTATTGCTATCATCGTCATCACTGCTGTTATTATTGACATTATCACTGCTTATATTTATAATTATTATTCATAACTATTATTTATAATTATTTATAATTACTTATTATTATTATTATTATAATTATTATTATTAAATATCACCACCACCACCACCACCATCACCATCATCATCATCATCATCATCATCTTCATCATCATCACCATCATCATCAGACTGTACAAACTCCACTCACCTGCAGTGGAAGGGAAAGTAGAGGATGACAAATTCAACGCTAGAAGCGTCAGAAGCGTCAAAAGGCGACTGGAAAAAGAGCGTGTTGTTGCTGAGAGTCTACCTCCAAAAGAACACAGCTCCATGCCAATCCATCCATGCAGGAGAACGGACCGCCTCAGTCACACCACCAGCACGACAACCAGCCAAGCTCCCTCCAGCTCTGGCTCTCCTCCCTCCACCTTAAAACTCCTCCGGCCGCTGTAAAATCCAAAGAGTCAGTCCAAGGTCAACCATCTGCAAATGTAATCACGGCAAGTTATTACCCGATGGCAGAAACATAAGCTACACAACAAGTCATTGATATCCATAAACAATTAAACATACAGCTGAAACCAAGCTCCAGTTCCAAATTCCCAGTCAAGATACGTGCATGTGAGAATGGCTTCCAATGGTCTTGCAATAAACTGAAAATGGTGGCAGATTGGTTACCGTGTTCACCTCTGACTCGGAGAGTAGGTTCAAACTCTCTGAGAGTAGGCTCAAACTCTGAATCTCAGATCAGGCTCAAACCTTGTAATGCAGAGAGTCAGCTGAGTAAAGTTTGAGCCTACTCTAAGCGTGAGCGTTCGAATCTACTATCAGAGTCAGATTTTAAGCTTACTAAGCCCATAAAATGGAACAGAATGGGGTACCATACTAGGCAGACTTTAGCTCTGCTGGACTTATTATATTATTATTATTATTATTATTATTATTATTATTATCAATTATTATTATTATTATTATTAATTATTATTATTATTATTATTATTATTATTATTATTATTATTATGTCATTAGTGCCTGCAGGTACTTTGCACCACCCACTTCAAACCCTGGTTCGGTCCTGGGGTTACTTCACAGCAGAGTCTTCCTATAGTCAGCCAGTCTTAAATATCTATGCTGTTATTACATCTTGGTTGTACCATATAGCATAGATTCATACAGTTTCAAATGATTTCTAGTCGCAGAGCCCTCAAGTGAACATCAAATCAAATGATGAAACCATAAGATCAAGTGCACTTTTACCCATCTACCAATTATTGTGCAATTAGAACAACTGCTGAATTACCAGATTGAAAACACACACGCACACATGCACAAACGTAAGCACATGCACACACACACACACGCACACACATGCGCGCACACACAAACGTGTGTTTATTCTGATCATTCAATTGCATAAGTATAAAACACCAACATTGTATCGGCCAATTATAGCCACCAATTTACAATAATCTAAAACCAATTGACAAAACTGCAAAAGAGGTCAAATTTAACAAGTTAATCTGCCAGGTTTTATAACTCGCAATGGAAATGAAACAGAACTGGTCCGATTACACTACCTTTTGCAGCAAGACAGCTTTAAACAGCACCATCTAGTACTTAGGCCTACCGCACTTTAAACCCAAATTATCCAATTAAATGTCCATTGCAACCAATCTTAATTACACTCATAGTAATTCTCAGTCGCTTCTTTTCAGTCCCGATAAAACCGAGTTTGTGTCGCTGTACATCTGTCTCGCAGAACCTACTTAGTCGCACTAAGTGCCGCCGACGCCTGCGTTGATAATATACTCCGTCAAACGAAGACTCAATACATCCACGCACGCTCGCTGATCCAAGAAGAGGCAGCCGCAGCAGCAGCAGCAGTGTCGAGACGACTGAACTGTTCTCTCGTCGACACCAGGGGTCGTCTCCATATAATTCCTCACGCTCGTGCAGATCGCTCGCACTGAAGCGGAGGCGCACAACGACGCCCGGCCAAGCCGGCAGGCACAGGCACCGGCACCGACAGCCAATGGGATAGTCCGAGCAGACCCTGCCGCCGACGCCGCCGAGCTAGAATTCACCAGCACTACCGTACGGACACGACGGTACAGCGTGCAGCACGTGTCCAGCCAAATCCCGTGCCTTTGGCGGGCCACTGGGAACGGCTCATATGGGGAGAGTCGCTTCAAATGTCAACCCGCGGGAGACGGTCGACCGCCCGGCTGGCCGTCCGTCCCTCCGCCCGCCCGGTCGTCCCTCCACCCGTCCAGCGGCTATGAATAATGCACCAATTCGGCCCCGACGCCGTCGTTGTCGTTGCAGGGAAGGAGATGTCTGCGATGGAGAGGCTGGAGCAGGAGCAGGCAGGGAGAGGGCAAACGGACAAGTGGAAGCAATTTCTGATGGTGGAAAACGCAGACAAACGGAGACAGAAACGCTCGTTAGAAACTTGGAGAAAACGAGCTCGACTCTAGACGCGCAATATTACAGCGCACGTCGCTCCATACAATTAACCGTCGAACAGCTCTGCGCCGTCCCCGAACAACCGTACGAAAACGCCCGGCACCGCCGAGCCGCAGGAACACCAACTAATATCAACACCTAATTTTACGAGCAAACAAATTCGCAAACACAAATCCCATCTCTCGTCGATCTAGGTCGAGCTGCTGCACTAAAATAATAATATATCCTAGCGCTCGCCGTTCACCACCAAACACGACATTGCTGTTCCGCAGTGTTTACACAGGCCGTGTGGTTTAGTGGCTTTACCAATACACCTGCTAGGCGGCCTCCCCCGTCCAGCTCCTCCCCTGCTCACCCCCCCCCCCCATTGAATCGTACGGTACCGTCGTAGAATAGCTGCTCAGACCCATCCACTCGCCTGCTCTCCATGCCCCTCCCTCCCCCAATCTCATCTTTCCAAAAAGTAGGGTAGAGAAGATATAGGCCTAAAGCACTTATGCCAACACTCGGTCAAGAGTTGTTGCGCTTAGCAGAAGAATCCGAGGCGTTTTCTGTGCACTGCTATCATTTATCACAATCCGCCGCCACCACCGCCGCACTTCACACCGTGTGTGCGCTGCCGCCGATGCCGAGATCTGAATTCCTGATACACCTGTAGGCGAAAATGCGAACAGATCAATCTCAATTGCCGTCGAAGATGTAGAAAGGATTGTCCTGTCCTTACAGCCTTCTATCTATAGAAGGGAGGACGAAATGAATAGAGGAAGAGAAAAGGGAAGGAAGGTATAAAGAAAGGAGGACAGAAAGACAAAAGGAATAGAGGGAGGGAAGAAGGGGGAGAAGGAAGGTAGGAAGGAAGAATGGAGGACAGAAGGACAAAAGGAATAGAGGGAGAGAAGAAGGAAGGTAGGAAGGAAGAATTGTGGACGAAATGAGTAGAGGAAGGAAAATGGAAGGAAGGTAGGAAGGAAGAATTGTGGACGAAATGAGTAGAGGAAGGAAAATGGAAGGAAGGTAGGAAGGAAGAATTGTGGACGAAATGAATAGAGGAAGGAAAATGGAAGGAAGGTAGGAAGGAAGAATTGTGGACGAAATGAATAGAAGAAGGAAAAGGGAAGGAAGGTAGGAAGGAAGAATGGACGACGGAAGGAATAGAGGGAGGAAAGACGGGGAGAAGGAAGGCATGAAGGATGGTAGATGGAAAGAAAGAATAGAGGGATAAAGGATGGGTGGAAGAGAACGAGGAAAGGAAGTCTGAAGACATGGGCTCGCTGGGCAGTCGCCAGAGCCCCCCACGATTCTACAATAGGCCCCAACTTACAAAGTGTATGTGGAAAGTACCGATACATCATCGACCAATTTAATACATTTTAAGTCCCTGAGAGGATGGAGTCACCATGGAGTGCATTGCTTTGCTCAGAACCTAAAAACTGTGGTTATGATGGCACTGGGAAAAAGACGGAAGGGCAAGCGTGGAAAGTAAAGGAACGATGGATGATAAAACGAATGAATGAAAGGATGGAAAGAAGAGAGAACTAGGAAAGAAAGGAATGAAAAAATGAGAAGAACGACTGATTGACTATATAGTCACTATAGTGCTTTTCCTCATATTGCCTCGCCTGTATTCCAGGCCCGGCTTGCCAATAATAATAATAATAATCTGCAGGAGGTCCACTGTGCAAACTGGAGCCATTAGATTCCTGCCTCTAGGTCAATATATTGCCATAGACACTTGGCAAACAGACCATTCGATCACCGGGCATTCCAGGGGACGGAGGAGATATCGGAGAGGGTCACTTTCCAGGGCACCGTCAATCCATTTGTCCAGCTCCCATTCGTGACGGCGCAGTCCGTCTGGAAACGCAAGACCGTGCGCTGAATTAAAACCGGGTCCGAGTTTCTGAAGGAAAAAGAGAGGGAGAGGGGGAGATGAAGAGGGAGAGGGTGATGGAGAGGAAGACAGACAGACACACAGGCAGACAGACATATACACACAGATAGACAAGCAGACATACAGACAGGCAGAGAGACAGGCAGAGAGGGAGCCTCCTTGTATTGTGGCGATGTGGATGGTGGTGCTGCTTCATATTATATCGCCACCACACAGTGACAGATTGCTAATGCATTTGCCTTTCGCGGCTCCAATCTCCGGGCATTGTGTGCAGTCGACAATTGCCTCTACATGATGCGACGCTTCAAATGTCCCCCAGGATGGAATTCTTTGCTAGAATCGTCAGCATCACTTGCGCCCCTCCGCTGCAGTGGGTACCAGTGGTGTAGACAAGAGGGGGTTTCGGGGTTAAACGCCCCCCCCCCATTAGCTTAGGAAAAAAGTCTTTGAAGATTATTTATCCACTTAAATAAGAAAAAGCAAAACAATTACTTGTAGTAACAATTGTTTTTATTACTTTATTCCCTTTGTTACTTTATATTCCCTTATTTACTGTAATATCGTTGGGTTTGTGTCAGAAAGGGCAACCGGCCCGGCACAAAAAACAAACCCCCCCCATCATAAATTCCTGGCTACGCCACTGATGGGTACACACAGTGCAAACCTTTAGTGCATAGGAATACTATACCGGGTAGATCGGATGGTGAGATAAGGCTAAGTCCCTGAAATCATAATACTGGGGCTAAAAACATGAATGTACTTAGGAGGTTTATCAGTCCAAACCACCTAATTAAACCCCGCAAAATAAAAAAATTCGTAATTACTGAGAAAAAATTGTGCATATTCTGTGCATTTTGTGGCCAAGTCCATTGGAACCCCCCGCTCCCCCACCCCACCCCCCCCTTTGTTTTCCGGCAGTCTTCATACACTGGCCCTCTCCTTCTCCCAAGCGATGCAAATCAAACGGCCTATTTTTACGTTCCTGCCTCAACAACCGAAAGCTCTTTCAACCCCCTCCCAGAACCAGCAGCGCGACTGAAATTCGCGTGTAAAAAAACTGCACCGTAAGTTACCTACCTTTAGACAACGAGGACCGGATTTGAACCTCGGAATAATCGGCATCGGCGACGATAGGTTAACAATCAGCGTGCACCTGGCCACCCCGCACACACAGTTAGGTCCTCCATTTGTCACTACCTGGCAGAGACTAAAGAGCAGACGAGAGGGGACACGATGGACGGACGGACTACGGTGTTTGGCATTTTGATCCATGCACAACAGCGGACATATTCGCTCGCTCCGTATGATCAATTACCATAAAAAAAACGCTCAGCTGCAACAAGCGGGAGGAGGTGGAGGGGGAAGGAGGAGGCATGCTATTGGGCTCACCCAAAACCAATCCGTCATGCGCTTCTATTTACGATATTCTGCATAAAAACAAACCACAAATTACGCAGCGCTTTGCACTTGGAAGGCACAGAAAAAAGCCGCAGCGCGCAGTACAAAGGTGCGTTTTTAAGGCGCATACGTGCACACGCCGAACAGCTCGCGGTATACATGTATATATGCTGAAAACTCACGGTATGTCAAAACCGGTCGGCCATTGGAGGCGATCCGGTTTGAATTTCCATAGAACGTGCCGAGTGAAAGGCTCTGATCAGGTCGACATTAATTATTAATGTCTGATCTTGATTGGCACAGATTAGCCATTAGCCATTACCTCTCAACTCTGTCGATTTACAGCAGTTTTACAGTGTCAGTGCAACGTAGAACATTATTCAACAGTTCGGTTGACTGACCACAACCGGTTAAAGTGGGCTAGGCCTATAATAGGAATACAGTTATCTTAATCAACAAGCCTAACTACTAACAGAGCAGACAGCCTGCAATACAGCGGCGCTTATGACAGTCTGCAAATCACGTGTATCCTACACGGGGTGGGGGGTGGGTGGGGGGGTGGGGAGGGCTTCGGGAATCAAACTCAGCTCCGCTGATCTCCATGCCAATGTGTTAACCAATGCGTCACTGGGTCAGAAGACTGGCAGAACAAAATATAACTCGCTTAAATATCGTTCCAGGCGGTGCTTCCGAGAGTCCAATCTCCGTTTTCTTAAATATCAAGATCTTCCCAGAAAAATCCCCAAAACTACTAAGCAAAAATCCCCCCTCCCAAATCCCAATATCTTGGGAAAAATCCCAAATGAATGGATGGAGGCCCTGAGCACTAATAACAACAACAATAATAATAATAATAATAACGACAATTTATATGGCGCCGTAACACGGTCATAGATCTACCGCTACAAGGGTGCCTCACAAACAGCTAACTACATGTGTATCACGGCATTCATTGGCTTGTACTGCACAGAAATACTGGACAGAGCTTATATGAATAAATTGCCTGCCATATTCTTATATCTATTTCTTAATTAATTAAGAATAAACTGTAAAAATTTTTGATTTGCATTAATTATTTCATCTGTGGTCAGACTCATCAGATCATGCACCAATTTGTCCATTCACAATGTACGCCTACATTCATTCGTTCATTACCAAACTAGCACAATGCATTGCCTACTTCAATGCATTTGAAGTAGGCAAATCAAGAAATAATTAAATTTCAGTAACAAACCCAGAAGGTTGTCTTTAAGAGAAGATCAAAGCCATAGACATAGCACCTGGACTTGCAAAATCTGTTTCCCATAATACATGTCACTTCAACTTGTACACCTGCCGACCGTATGTATGCCAGTTGGCAAATAACTCCAAAGTAATTTATAGTTAAGCTGTACAAGGCAAGTCGTGGAGTCAGCCAGGGCAAGTTGGACAATCAATCAGAGCAAGTCTTGAACATCAACAAGGAACGCATTGTGATTGAAGGCAATTACCGTAAATCTCACCACAAACTGAACACTGGTTGTTGTCTGCCAGTGCCAGTCCAAAGCCTGGATAAAGGAGGAGGGCGACACTAATCATCTTTGATATGGCAGTGTCGTTAAACATGTAACAAGCAAGAGTATGGATAGCATTACAGTCATCAACAACTGCCATATTCTGCTCAATCATGTATTTTTAAGAATCATAGGGCTCTCATACATGCCTAGTCTTGCCTGCCCTTCTGTCTGTCTCTCCTTTTCTATATCCATCTATTTGTCATCTTCTCCCTCACCAATATAACATTAATGCATCCATTATCATGTATTCAAATCTAACACTCATAGATAGTTGTCTATCCAACTATCTCAAACATCCTGTGACTATCTAAAACATCCTGTGACTATCTCAAACATCCTGTGACTATCTCAAACATACTGTGACTATCTAAAACATCCTGTGGTATACAACAGAATGTCATCTGATCATCTCTTACGCCACGAAAGTTTGTAGTTAAAGCCACTTACTCATCCAAAACGTAACTATGATTTATCATGGCAACTATATCTTCGTCGTCCTGTAATTCATTATTTTATTCTTCTGGGTTGAATTAATTCATGCAGATATCCTTCACAGATCAAAAACCACCCCACACACCATGATTTACTATATATTAAAACACATCCTCTATACATACATCATCCAAAATTCAGAAGTATTTGTATGAAGGCAGGTTCCAAATTTACACCAGAATTTAAAGGTTGGGACTGGTTTAATCTTTACATGTGCCTGGAGTATGTTCCTTAGAGAGAAGCTGTACAAATGCTTTAAATGAAAGAATGTAGTCTCTTCAACACAGCACACACAGAAGTACATACCCCAAAGGCCTTTTAGCACCTCAGTAAAGAGCCACAGGAACCATTAGCCTAACTTCTGAGTCAGAGATAATTGGGTATCACATCTGCCTCTGAAGAAGTCATACCACATGGATCTTACCACAGACAAGACTGAAGGAAGTCTGTAAATATGATTCAGAACTTTTCTAAAGATCTAAGATTTATTTCTATTGAATGGCTTTGTGATTTACTTTATTCAACTATGATGAATACAGAACTATTAGCAGGGGCGGGAGCCAGCATGGCTACTCATTCGAGACGAGACTTAAAGAAAAATAAATTTGAAATTGTCATTCTACTTCGTCCCAAAGAACCTTGGAGGAGACCAGCCCACACTGCAGCATAATAAATGATAGCAATTACTATAGTACCTTACTAGCACCTCAGTCCTCTGCAAAACAATTAGCTTCAACAACCACCGTTCCAAGAACTATTCAATGAGATGTCTTGCGTTTTGACACTTTTGCACGCCTCATGAACAATCCAAAGATAGGTAGTTTGGAATTGAATTTGAGAATTAATGATTCTTAAACACGACCATAACAAAAGCAACAACATAACAGAGATAGAAAACAAAGATAGGTCTATACAATATCATCCAGTGCCATGGGGGTTTGTTGAGCATCACTTTAGGCCCTATATTAATTACTCAGCTCAGATAACATAATACATATATATTAGGCTGGCCCTTAAAAATGAAAGTTAAAAATAATCTGCTGGCACCCCTCCAATCTGTTTCAATTATGAAGAAAATAATATGTGCAAAAAATCTTTGCAATAGGGCAATATTTAGGGGTGCCCCCCGAGCTCTCAAGTTTCAATAATGTACGAGTGAACTTCCAAATTATAATTGGAATGGCAAACTGAAATTTTCAGTGCTTTAATACATTCTGTCGGCCTACTAATGTTTGCAATGCATCAACATTTAATATTTAGTACTTACTCACTTATTAAAATTACGCGAGCTTTAAAACTTTAGTCACAGTACAATTTCAAATCTATGTTTGATAAACGTTTGTTGTCTGGTTGAAAAAAGGTGGCAATATTTTATGAAGAGTTGTTTAATACAAGGAAAGACAATTGATTTTTAGTCTACTATTGGAAACATAGACCTACATTGTCAGACATAGTAAATACGAAATATTACAAATAATTATTCATAATTAATTATGCAAACGCGAGGGAAAACAAGTGTCTATCTACTTGGCTCTTATGAGCCTGAAATTCTTGGAGCAAAATTGCCATCGTATCGTCAAACTTTTGGATACTTCATGCATCTACTCAAAGTTGGCAAGCAGACAGTCCGTTATTCCAGTCAACAGACTATAGAAAAAGCCACTCTATTTTGGAACCGAGCTGGTATACCTGTAAGAGATAAAAATCATTGTTGGAATCGGTGTTCGTGGAATGAAAAGGACTTCAAAAGCATAGACACCGAGCACCTAGAGCTCACAAGATTAGGGAGGAGAAATTTATTGAGAGACTAGATGACTTGTTTGATATTGTCCATGCAGACGCTCTCACAATGATCTCCATTCCTGAAGACAGAGACTTTCTATTCTCTTAAAGGCAGAAGGGACGTCCAGGTTCAGTTGGTGCAGCTGACATGGTGGATATGCGTCGAAGACAGCGTGCACAGGAACGGAAGGAAGTGGAACAGATGCGCAAAAAAGAGCACAGGAAGAGGTTGCGGCGTGTACAAGCCAGTTAGTACTGGATACCGATTCCTGTTCAATTGATGAAGAATCAAGTGATGAAAGTGGTGGGCCTGATGTTGGATGTAAAGGAAACAAAACCTGCGGCACTAACACTAGTAAAATTGAAGCAACTGCGCCCAAACGAACCAGAATCAATATTCTGTCTCCTGGTCTGACATCGGCTTTGGACAGAACAAAGATTTCGTCAAGAAATGCTACATTCGTTCTTAGCGAAGTGGCTTCCAGCCTTGGCTGTGACGTCAAAACTTTGAATATCAACCGAAATTCCATTCAACGACTACGAGCCAGGGCAAGAAACAGAACCACCAAATCAAACAGCCTTCAATCCGAATTTTCCGCCTTAGTTCCTTTAACCGTTCATTGGGACGGCAAGTTTCTGGAAGATTTGACATCACGCGAACATGTTGACCGTCTTCCAGTTCAGATCTCAGGTGTAGAAATTGAACAGTTACTAGACATTCCAAAACTATCCTAAGGAACAGGTTCAGCTCAAGCATATGCAGTCGTCCAGTGTTTGAGAGAATGGAATGTTCAAGATCAGCTTGTTGCTTTGTGTTTGACACCACAGCCAGCAACAGAGGTCATCGCTCAGGTACATGTTTTATAATAGAGCAAGAATTGAATAAAGATCTCCTTTTCTTGGCATGTCGATACCATGTAATGGAACTAATTGTTGGGGCTGCATTCGAAAAAAATTCCATTGGAACTTCTACTGGACCTGATGTTCTTCTTTTCAAGAGGTTTCGAAACCACTGGAAATTCATTGAAAGCAACAAATTTCAGGTAGCCTCGTCAGATCCTTTGGTGGAATCATTGGTGGCCCCACACCGTTTTGATATCTTGGAGTTTGCTCATAGACATTTAGCAACTGCACAGCCACGAGACGATTACAGGGAATTTCTCGAACTCTCAGCTGTCTTTCTTGGAGGTGTTCCTTCTCGTGGAATTCGGTTTCGAACACAGGGCGCTATGCACCGGGCACGATGGATGGCAAAAGTCATCTATATCATAAAGATGTGGCTCTTTCGTGCTCAGTTCAAGAAGACTGCTGCAGAAGAACGCAGCATTCGTGATATTGCCATCTTTTCAGTTGTTGTCTACCTGAAAGCCTGGATAACTGTGCCAATTGCTGTGAAGGCTCCTCTGAATGACTTCACTCTCATGGCAAACCTTCTCACATATCCACATACTACAATTTCTTCTGCTACAAGCAAGAAGCTAGGGCTTCATCTCTGGTATTTGTCTGAAGAGCTTATTGGGCTTGCTCTTTTTGATTCAAGGGTATCCAATGACTCCAAGAAGCTAATGATTGCTGCAATGGAAGAAGTAGCCCCAGATCATCCGCCTAAACGACCCAGTGTGAAGTCAGATGAATTTCTTGGCACCAGCGGTCTGGAACAATTCTGTACAACCAACTCCAAGAAACTGTTCCAGGTGCAGGTGCTTGGTCTGCATGGACTATCTGAGATGATGCTTTCCAAAGATCCTGCTCTTTGGGAAGAGCATGAAGCATTTCGAGAAGCACAAGCAGTACTCAAAGGGTTGGCTGTCGTCAATGATAGAGCTGAACGAGGTGTGGCACTCATCTAGGACTTCAATAGAAAGCTAACAAAAGATGAGGATCAGCTTCAATTTCTCCTGCAGGTTGTCAGTGAATATCGACGACAGTTCCCTGACTGTACGAAAAGAAATCTCGTGTCAAATTAGTAGAAAGCAGTGATTCCTGCATTTTATTGTCCTGTACTGATCATTTACTTCTGTGACCAGCTGAACAGTGAACAATGACTGAATTATAATTGAACAGTAAACACTTGCTTCAATGGCATTGTTGCATCACTAGAGTGTATTTTAGTCATCTCTGTAAAATTCTGAGTGACAGTGTGTTGAATATAGTTTGGTTGAAATTGTATGATTCAATTGATAAAATTTGCATTAAGGAATAAATTTCGGCGCTCGAGGGGCACCCCTAAATGTTGTGCAATTCCAAAATCCTTTTCAGCATAATGTTATTTCTATAATTGGCATGGATTGAAAGGGTGCTGCACAAAATTTTACGATTTTTATTTTTGGCCTGTATGCTAAGGGCCACCCTAATATATATATATATATATATTATATATATATATATATATATATTCTGTTATCTGCTGAGTAGTTAATATTATATATATATATATAAATATATATATACAATATATTGACCGAGAAAGTTGGAGGTTTTCCAATCAACCAATTAGTAACCACTTGTAACTGAACATCGTTTCATGGGCCACTGTGTACAGAAATGGAGAAAAGCAACGGATTCCTTGGGAGCAATTCCCACTGGAGTAGGACATGGCCGCCTTGTTGGAGAGGTCCTTAACAAGGGACCCTTAACACGGGAATGACAGCCAATGGTACTTAACTATGGGACAACAAGCAACTGCTGAAAAAACTGCAGATGAGACATTCTCAAGACCGGAAAGACCAATGGACAAAACATCATCATCGTCATCGTCATCGTCCTCGTCCTCGTCCTCATCATCATCATCATCATCATCATCATCATCATCATCATCATCATCATCATCATCAGCATCATCTAACGGCGGCAAAATCATAATGGCATAAAAGTCTGAGTATAATGGAATAGTATAGACGGACACACTTGTCCCTTGCCACAAGAATGACATAAATTTCTGCTCAATTGTCACCGGCAAAAATAAAGAAACACGCACGCACACACACTTACTTGAAACACGGCACAGCTAATGTGGCCGCAGCAGGTACAAAATACAAATACATAGATAGCATCGAATGAGGTACTTACAAGTATAGACAGCAACACAATATAACACGTCATTGTAACTGCAACAGACTTTTAAATCCTGCAAACATATAATTATTGTTAATAGAGGCCATGCTACCCAAGTTCGCTATATACAATACACGGCATATCATTTGAATTCCAAGCAGATTTTTATTACTGTTATTAAAACGATATTGTCAGCAGGAGGTGCTCAGTATATAGTGTAGTGGTAATCCTGCTGGACGGTTAATCTAGAGGTTGGAGGTTCAAATTTGTGGGGCATGGCGGTGTAGTGATGGGCTCGGTGCCTGAGGTTCGAATCCACATTAAGCCGCTGTGTAGGGACTTTGGGCAAGTCTTTCACTTGTAACAATTGCTTGTACAATTCGGCATGAAACTCCGATGCAGCGTCCGCGTTTAGTCGGGAGCACCTCTGAGTAGAAAAACTTGAAGGGGCACTATAGAAATGGCAAAATAAAAATAAATAAAATGAATAAATAAATCCCCTCAAAGGTATAGACATTTTTAGGATTTCTGCTGCACATGCATCTCTTAACCCAACTGAGCTACAACTATAGCACGCTGCTCATACAATGCTGATGGGATGATAAGACGGTGAGGGAGAGGACTGGCCGCCCACCCCCATCATCATATGCCGAGGCTAAGAAATATGAGGTCGCTAACAATGCAAAGCCATGGCTGCCTAAGGAATACCAAATAATGAAATAAGTAAATATTATTATTATTATGTATTTGTATTTTGTTTGTATTTGTTTGTATGCATACTTGTTATAGCGACCCTTCAAGCACTCTACTCAGAGGCGCTCCCGACTGCAGAGCGGACACTGCATCGGAGTTTCACGCCGAAGCGCCGAGCAATTGCGAGTGAAGGACTTACCCAAGGTCCCTACGCAGCGACTTGAGGTGGATTCGAACCTCGAACCTTCCGGCTTCAAGGCAACGACGCCACCACTACACCACTGCGTCCCACAATGAATTAAAGTGCTCTTTTATTTCTGTGCATTTCATGACCCACACGCGTCTCTCAGCCACTACAAGCTTTGCAGCACACGTTATAACGAAACTCAAGGACTGATGATGATAATCGATCGTGGAAACGTATATACGAATAGTAATTAAATCTTCCGCTAATGACTAAACATAAATCAGATTCAAACAGGCGGCCTCGTTCTTTCTCGCCTTGCCGCACGCAACGTCGTCGACACACGAAATGAACATTATGAGGTATATACGGCCACAGAAACGTACGGCTGTAGTACTTGGCCAATGGTTAATTGCACGCCTCTTCTCAAGACTCAAGGCCATTCTTCTGCTGGTGGGCATTGTCCTTGGATTTGAACTGCTATCGTAAATTCCAAATCTCTAAGGTGTGTATACTTAAAGCCAAGTGCAGGGCACCAGCTTATTCATGAGCACTGCTCTAAGTCGGAGGGTGATTCGGACTTTGGAGAGGCCCGGTTGTCAGAGGGAAAAGAGAGAGGAAAAGAGCAGTTGATGCAGTGGGTTTTTTCAGGATGAGACTGGCCGGAAGTGGAAGTGGAAGGTATGGATGGATCAAGGTGGAAAATTTTAAAGAGGAGGGACTTTAATTTTTAGTTGGAAAGCCTGTGGGGTGACAAATAGAGAAGCTCCCAACTGAGGCCCATTGGTGAGCAGTGGCATAGGTGGAAATATGAGATGTCGTGGAGGGTTTGGGTCCACTATTCCGAAGGTCCACTATTCCGAACCCTAACCCTAAACCTAACCCTAAACCTAACTATAATCCTAACCCTAACTCACCCCAACCATAACCCTAAACCTAATCCTAACCCACCTAACCCCAACCCTAACCCACTGTAACCCTAACCACCAGGATAACGAAATAAATATAGCGGATATTCGGAATAGTGGACCCTCGGAATAGCGGGTTGTTACCATTGTGGAGGCAGATCATTCCAGATTCTGTTTGCAGTGTGACAATCTTGGAGAATCTGAGGTGAGTATAGAGACTGGAATATGCTGAAAACTCCCTCGGCTGCAGTATGCCTTTACAGATCAAACCAATTTTATTAGACACTGAAGGACAGGCAACAACAAAAATTGCATTGTCCTCTGCACACAGCTATCAGCTAAAATTGTTCTCAATCACCTAATCAATTTTGAAGTTCCAGCTTTCAGGTTGCTAAAATCTTGTAATTAGATTTATTAGCAATGTGTCAGGAAAACATCCATGGCATAGATTCAAAGGGCATAAGTTCAAATACTGAGTACTGGTCAAACTTCCTTAGGCCTAAAAGTTCGAAATCAACCAAATTTAGCTTGTAAAGCAGTCTCAAGGCGTTGCCTCATAATTTGTACTTAATACAAGAAAAGTCAGTGGGTAAAGTTTCCAGACTGTGAAGGTTCAAAGTTCAAACAGTTGGGTTAAAGTTCAAACCCAATGCAGCAACTTATAATCCCTAGTTTCGGAGTCTCCTCCCCTCCCATTTGGCACATACCAAATGCCTTACCTAAACCTCCAAGTCCAGTGAATAGTACCAGAAGCAGTTGTTAAACAGGTCAGTAAGGTTGCATGCGGCCACTTGTAGGTTAGCCCTGTGGACCAGCCCATAAAACTGTCAAGGGCCAGCATACTGGGGCGGGGTGGTATCGGTGACCTTGCCATCCTGGCAGCAGGAAAAGTAGCCTGGTACACAGTCTAAAAGGAATTTGCCTCCTTCCCTGGCACTCCCATTTCTCCTACCCACACAAATCCCTCCCCCCAACCACTTACCCACCCACACTTGGTCACCTTGTCTGCCAAACCTACCATATATTATACTACCATTAAAATCCAATTACCATGTAAGACACAGACCAGAATGATTTCCACAAGTCACTGGGTGAAAATTTAATTACAGGGTTTATCCAATCCTGGAATTTCTGACTAGGGGCCATCGAAGCCCCACGTCTATTGCATACTCCACAAAGAGTGGCACAAACCAGCACAATAACACCACACAACAATTATAGGTAATCAATCAGTCTGAATTACTACCTCCGATAAAAATGGGTCTGATGAATTTATTCACACCAGTCAAGAGCCACTCGAGGCGCAGAAGTAGACACTGGTGGCCTGTGAAGCACTGGATAATAATTATGTAGCTCAAGTGCTTAACTGTGGCCGAGAGACAAAGAACTGAACTAACTGTACGCAAAAGTTCAAAAGTTGTCGTTTTTAGGCTGAACGAATTTTATATGATTTCGAGACTGATAATGAAGATCAAAACAAAGATTTCCAAACCCAATCTGACTGCTAGTATACTAAAAAAAAATTAAAAATAATACGTAAGTGAAAAGATAGATAGTCTGATTTAATTTGATATTAGGGTGTCCCTATAAGTAACAGGATCTTCAATCCTTTCTGGGCCCTTCCTTTTGTAACCACAGAAACTATGTCATAATAACTTGTTTTGTACCTGTGGTTGGCTACAATAAAACAACTGACTGGTTGATTGATTGATAGATTGATTGATAGAGGCTGCAGCACCAAGTGCAAAATATTAAAATTCCAAATGAATTTCAAGATAGTCTCAAACGAAGACAATTCAAGGCTCAAACAGGAGACACAAAGCATCCTAGTAAACATTGTTAGCTGCTCTGGAAGAGACCATGGGCGGAGACCTAGAGGGGACAGGGGGACGCCCAACCAATGGAGGTGTTGGGGGAACAGCCCATGCATTTGCCCCCCACCCCATTCGTTGAACGTCAAGACTAAAAAAAAGGTCATCAGAAATTTTGGCGGGCAAACGATGAAAATTTTTCGGCGACACTCAGTCATTCGTCCGTCAAAAAATCTCGCGTCTTTCCGTCCTCCCCCAAGTCTCCGCCCATGGAAGAGATAGATCCCAAGAACGGGAATCATTGAGAGTGGAAGAAACAAACAAGCCTTCCTTTAAAAAAATATCTACACCACTGCACAAAGGAGAGAAGAAACACTTAACAGTGCTTTTCATGTTCACTGCTGACCTCTTAACCCCCACCACCGACCTCTTAACCAATGCCTATCACAGCAGCAGCTCAAGGTACCAGTGTAACTTAATCTACATATCCACTGCTATATCGTTTCCAATGGCAAGGCAAGGCTCCTCCATAATACCCAGAGGTCCCTTTGGCTGAGGGGCGGGGTATGCTCCAGAAAATGTTTCTCCCAACAGATGGAACCTGTAAAAACGTTCACACATCAGTAGCGCAGAAACACTACTGCGGATATACTTATGATACGCGCGTGTACATAAATAGGCAACTCAAATGGCACCTCAGATGACGTCAACAGGCACCTAACATGCACTTAAACTGTACCTGAACTGTAATAAACTTGCACCCAAAATATAATAAAGTTTATACATCGATGCCAAAATTATTGAAATCGCATCTTCGAGAAATCACATCATGGCAAAAACAGGCAGTGCTTGTTTGTATGCGCACTTGTTATAGCGCCCCTTCAAGCTCTCTACTCAGAGGCGCTCCCGACTACAGAGCGGACACTGCATCGGAGTTGCACGCCGAAGCGCTGAGCAATTGCAAGTGAAGGACTTGCCCAAGGTCCCTACGTGGCGACTTGAGGTGGATTCGAATCTCGAACCTTCCAGCTTCAAGGCAACGACGCCACCACTACGCCACCATGCCCCACGCGTTAAATGACCTGTTTCATATTCATAGCATCCAGCTAAATTGCAAGTGAAACATCATCAAATGATCCAAACTCACTGAAACCATTCAATTATCTATCAACCGTGGGTGGCAAATTGCTAACAGGCATGCCTTTCATACGAGTTCACACCACTATGTTCCTTTCTTGCTTAAAAACTGCCTTGTTTAGCCGTTGTTGAACTGGGAGCGCTTCTGAGTAGATTATCTTGAAGGTGTGCTAAATAAAAAGTCAGTAATAAAAATAATAATAATATGGATAGTCTAGTGGTCGGGATAGTCTAAGTTTAAGGCTTAAAGTGTGACTGGAGAGTCTGGTCACTTATTAGGACAGCAGTATGGAAAAGTTAAAAGGTGCCCCCTGGAGGCACTCCTTTTCTACACTTTAATTATTAGCACTTTCTAAATGTATTGCTTGTTACAATGACAGTGTGGTCAAGCTGTCATATCAAGGATGATTAGCGGTGCCCTCCTCCTTTCTCCAGGCTTGGGATTGGCACTGCCAAAGTGAGAGGAGCCGGGGAGTGTACTGTATTCATCAGGAAATTTATATAAAGGCTTCTTGCAGTGTCAACCAATCAGAGGCACTCCCAATGCAAGACACCCGAAAATAAAGACGGCCTAGAGACATGGAGAGTGTGCTAGACTGCCAAACAACCAGGTTCTTGATTCAAAACCCACAGACAGCAATTTGTTCTCACAGACTTTGGCACCAACCACCTGCAATGCCATCCGCAACCATCTCAGCTGTGATGTTTGTACACCATAAGTACTACGTCCGTCCATGGGAAGACAAGATGGTGAGGAAGAGGACTCATAAGCCAAGGCTAAGAAAATTAAGTCGCAGGCAGTTCATACATAAGGCTGCCTGACTCTCAGTGGCTGCACCAGCTATACAATTTCAGCAGGCAACGGTCAGGGTCATGGGCATTCGGCGGGTCCAAGAAATTAAATGCAAAAAAGATATTAAAAATTACAAAGAAATTTTGGAAGGTCGTAAGGCAGGTCAAGAGTAAAATTTATGCAGCCTGTCACAGTGGCGTAGCCAGGAATTTATGATGGGGGGGGTTATGGCCGGATACCCTATTTTGTTATTTTTTTCTTATTTAAATGTATAAATAGCCTTAAAGAAAACTTTTTCCCGGAGCCAATGGGGGGGTTTTAACCCCCGAAACTCCCCCCTTGCCACCGCCACTGGCCTGTCAAATGACCTGCCACGACCTATCATAGTGGCACCGCCACTGCTGCCTCTCAGGAAACTTAGGGACTCTGCTCTTTCTCCATCACCTCTGTATCCCAAGTTCAAACTCCATTCAACAATCGTTAGTCATTCAATGACAAACCATGGAAGTCAATAGACGCCAGCTGGAAAAGGTTGTCCTATACTAATGAATTGCTGTTGATGTTTATCATGTGTGCCTCAATCAGGATATCCTTAAATCATGCAGTGCACTGTGCATCTGCACATCTACACTCTGATGCACAGTGCATATGCACACTCTGATGAAAGGTGCCTGTACCAAACGAAGAAGAAGAAGCAATCCCTTAAAGCGAGCCCAGAGACAGCCATTAGTAAGAAGTGTTAGCAACTTCACTTTCTTAACCTTGGCATATGATGAGGGTGGGTGACCAGTCAGTCCTCTCCTCACCGTCTCATCTTCCCATCATCAGTGTACGGTGGTGTACTCATCACAGCTGAGTTGGCACAGGGGGGCATAGGTGATACAGAAATCTCCAATCAAATTTCTCCCCTGGGATTTGACTCCCCCCTCGTCATTGATGCTTGTTGCTGTTTAACAACACTGCCGTATCAATGATGATCAGTGTCGCCCTCCTCCTTTATCCAGGCTTGGGATTGGCACAGCTAGGTGCGACCAGTGGCAGAGTTTCCCTGCGGCTGATAGCTAACCACTACATTTATACCTCACCCCTGTAACAAACGAACCAACCAACAAATTAACCTTTGAGCACAATAAAGCTAATTCCCAATAAATCTGGACACCACCCACACAGACATTAACATCTCGTTATTCCATTAAACCAATCACAATTGCTTATTTACCATGCACATTCTGTCCACACTATAACCAGTAACCACGTAAAGGAACCCTCCATAGCAGCAGACAATTATGTAGGTCAGAAAGTTCGTCAATAAAATATTAACTGTCAGTGTGGCCGTGAAATAGCAATCACACAAGTGACTGTTGAAAGGCGACAATAACTTGATTCAGTCACCTAGCAATGTTCATAAGCGGTTTGGCAACATGTAATTCAATAATAAAAACCTCTAGACTATATATAAATATATATATTATATATAATATATATCACGTATCATATATATATAAAAATATATTATATATCATGTATCATATATATAAATATATATATAAATATATATATATAATTTTATATATATATATATATATATATATATATATATATATATATATATATATATATATATATATATATATATATATATATATATATATATATATATATATATATATATATATATACATGACGCCTCTGAATACGGCTAAAACGACACTTGAAGCCGTCTTATCGGAAGGACTTGTCACTTGTCAAGGGCAAGTCCCTCTGCAATCGTGCCAGCCTATAAATGACACTCGAAATTAACTTCAAAGGAACAGTGTGAAGATCTACTGAAGCTCACTTGCAAATGATGACCAAGATGGTGATCACGTTGACAATAGTACTTCAGGCCAGCATATAATATTAATACAATCACCTGCTGAAGTATCACACCCACAACACACACACACACACACACACACACACACCTCCACACACACGCGCACACACACAAAAAAACACACACACATACATACAAAAACACATAATTATACACATGGCATATGATTGGTGTGCACTGTTAGAGGTGCAATAGAGTACCCAAAAAAATCGTTTATTAATATTATTTCAAACCGTCAAGTCAAGTCGACCAAATAAGATAACATGATATTTAATAGCAGTAATCGATGATAACTAGTTTAACAGTTCGTCAAAGTTAACCATATCCGCACCTTACTGTCCTACTGTTCATCTTGCAATCGCCCCCTAGGGAGCAAAAGACTGAGTCACCCCTATTGGGGCTAAGCAGGGTCGTCTGATATTTGTGCCAGCATGGAACAGCTCAATTATCTCCCCACCTAAGCATAGTGTATAGTAGGGCGGCCCTTAAAAATGAAAGTTAAAAAAAATCTACTGGCACCCCTCCAATCTATTTCAATTATGAAGAAAATAATTTGTGCAAAAAATCTTTGCAATAGGGCAATATTTAGGGGTGCCCCCGAGCTCTCAAGTTTCAATAATGTACGAGTAAACTTCCAAATTATAATGGAATCGCAAACTGAAATTTTCAGTGCTTTAATACATTCTGTCGGCCTACTAGCCTAATGTTTGCAATGCATCAACATTTAATATTTAGTACTTACTTACTTATTAAAATTACGTGAGCTCTAAAATTTTGGTCACTGTACAATTTCAAATTATATGTTTGATTAACGTTTGTTGTCTGGTTGAAAAAAGGTGGCAATATATTATGAAGAGTTGTTTAATACAAGGAAAGACATTTGATTTTAGTCTACTATTGGAAACATAGGCCTACATTGTCATACATTGTAAATACGAAATATTACAAATAATTATTCATAATTAATTATGCAAACGCGAGGGAAAACAAGTGTCTATCTACTTGGCTCTTATGAGCCTGAAATTCTTGGAGCAAAGTTGCCATCGTATCGTCAAACTTTTGGATACTTCATGCATCTACTCAAAGTTGGCAAGCAGACAGTCCGTTATTCCAGTGAACAGGCTATAGAAAAAGCCACTCTATTTTGGAACCGAGCTGGTATACCTGTAACAGGTAAAAAGCATTTTATTGACAAGTTGGAGTCGGTGTTCGTGGAATGGAAAGGACTTCAAAAGCCTAGACACCGATCTACAGTTCACAAGATTAAGGAGGATAAATTTATTGAGAGACTAGATGACCTGTTTGATATTGCCCATGCAGACGCTCTCACAATGATCTCCACTCCTGAAGCCAGAAGTACTGGATACCGATTCCTGTTCAAGTGACGAAGAATCAAGTAATGAAAGTGGTGGGCCTGATGTTGGATGTAAAGGAAACAAAACCTGCGGCACTAACACTAGTAAAAATGAAGCAACTGCGCCCAAACGAACCAGAATCAATATTCTGTCTCCTGATCTGACATCAGCTTTGGACAGAACAAAGATTTCGTCAAGAACTGCTACATTCGTTCTTAGCGAAGTGGCTTCCAGCCTTGGCTGTGACGTCAAGACTTTGAATATCAACCGAAATTCTATTCAACGAGCCAGGGAGAGCAACAGAACCACCAAATCAAACAGCCTTCAATCCGAATTTTCCGCCTTAGTTCCTTTAACCGTTCATTGGGACGGCCAGTTTCTGGAAGATTTGACATCACGCGAACATGTTGTCCGTCTTCCAGTTCTGATCTCTGGTGTAGGAATTGAACAGTTACTGGGCATTCCAAAACTATCCTCAGGAACAGGCTCAGCTCAAGCATCTGCAGTCGTCCAGTGTTTGGGAGAGTGGAATGTTCAAGATCAGCTTGTTGCTTTGTGCTTTGACACCACAGCCAGCAACACAGGTCATCGCTCAGATGCATGTTTCCTAATGGAGCAAGAATTGAATAAAGATCTCCTTTTCCTGACATGTCGACACCATGTTATGGAACTAATTGTTGGGGCTGCATTTGAAAAACTTCCATCGGAACTTCTACTGGACCTGATGTTCTTTTCAAGAGGCTTCGAGACCACTGGAAATTCATTGAAAGCGACAAATTTCAGGTAGCCTCATCAGATCCTTTGGTGGAATCATTGGTTGCCCCACACCGTTCTGATATCTTGGAGTTTGCTCATAGACATAAATTAGCAACTGCACAGCCACGAGACGATTACAGGGAATTTCTCGAACTCTCAGCTGTCTTTCTTGGAGGTGTTCCTTCTCGTGGAATTCGGTTTCGAATACCTAGCGCTATGCACCGGGCACGATGGATGGCAAAAGTCATCTATACCATAAAGATGTGGCTCCTTCGTGCTCAGTTCAAGAAGACTGCTGCAGAAGAACGCAGCATTCGTGATATTGCCATCTTTTCAGTTGTTGTCTACCTGAAAGCCTGGATAACTGCGCCAATTGCTGTGGAGGCTCCTCTGAATGCCTTCACTCTCATGGCAGACCTTCTCACCTATCGACATACTACAATTTCTTCTGATACAAACAAGAAGCTAGGGCTTCATCTCTGGTATTTGTCTGAAGAGCTTATTGGGCTTGCTCTTTTTGATTCAAGGGTATCCAATGACTTCAAGAAGCTAATGATTGCTGCCATGGAAGAAATAGCCCCAGATCATCCGCCTAAACGACCCAGTGTGAAGTCAGATGCACTTCTTGGCACCAGCGGTCTGGAACAATTTTGTACAACCAACTCCAAGAAACTGTTCCATGGTGCTTGGTCTGCATGGACTATCTGAGATGATGCTTTCCAAAGATCCTGCTCTTTGGGAAGAGCATAAAGCATTTCGAGATGCACAAGCAGTACTCAAATGGTTGGCTGTCGTCAATGATGGAGCTGAACGAGGTGTGGCACTCATCCACGAGTTAAATAAAAAGCTAACAAAAGATGAGAATCAGCTTCAATTTCTCCTGCAGGTTGTCAGTGAACATCGACGACAGTTCCCTGACTGTACGAAAAGAAATCTCGTGTCAAATTAGTAGAAAGCAGTGATTCCTGCATTTTATTGTCCTGTACTGATCATTTACTTCTGTGACCAGCTGAACAGTGAACAATAACTGAATTATATTTTAACAGTAAACACTTGTTTCATTGGCATTGCTGCATCACAAGAGTGTATTTTAGTCATCTCTGTTAAATTCTGAGTGACAGTGTGTTGAATATAGTTTGTTTGAAATTGTATGATTCAATTGACCAAATTTGTATTAAAGAATAAATTTCGGCGCTCGAGGGGCACCCCTAAATGTTTTGCAATTCCAAAATCCTTTTCAACATAATGTTATTTCTATAATTGGCATGGATTGAAAGGGTGCCAGACAAAATTTTACGATTTTTATTTTTTGGCTGTATGCTAAGGGCCACCCTAGTGTATAGCATATACATCTCCAATGCACAGCATATTGTCTATGTATATATATATATATACATGCTCAAGCATGTATAAATAATATATATATATATATGCATCATATATATATATGTGTATATATATAATAAATAGCCAATGAAAATGATGACTGTGGCATAAACATGACACCATGACAAAGCAGCTGATGTTGATGATCTTTATTTACTTCGATGCACCGAATACGTGCATCAGATCGATAATTTACTCCGTCTAAGGCTGCGATCGCCTTGAAGTTCATGAAGCTTGTGTTTCTTGTTGATGAGTCATGTAATTGCGATCACAAACTCCAAACTTTTAGAGGCGCCACTCAAAAGCCCAAGCACAGAGTAATACCAGCTATAATTTCACAAGCACTCAAGCATTAACAGTAGATGCACTGAATGATCGTAGCAACCAAGACATGATCAGCTATGGTAGCAACACTTGTTACATGTTTAACGACACTGCCATATCAAAGATGATTAGTGTCGCCCTCCTCCTTTATCCAGGCTTGGGACTGGCACTGGCAGAGAACAACCAGTGGCGAAGTTTGATTGCAACACACAGTCTGAGAACCGTAGAAATATAACTTAGGAGTCAGACGTCGACTTATGGGGAGTTTGGGGTGCGATGACTTATGGGGAGTTGGGGTGCGCAAGCAATGAGGACTTTGCTATTGGGTGTTAAGAAAGACTAGGGGTTGACTCCCGCACAACTCCACGGCAATTCTCACCCTATATAGCAATGAAAGCAACAGTGACAACAACAATGAAATGAAACACAAAGCCAGAGATTTCCAAAGCTACAGTTCTCATTGCGACACCCACAGTGGCACCATTACCGATCACCCGATCATCTTCCGCAATGTTTCATTCCGAACAAGCAAGCAACGATGAGCACAATGCGTTGAGAGAACGACGACACCACAACAACTCACCTGTCGATGCGGTCGAATCTCCACACGCCGGTGGGTGTCACTCCCTCCAACCCCAACGCCCCCCTACGAACCACTGCAGCTGGTATACGGAACTGGAACAACGAGGGTCCCCAACAGTTCCCTACTCACACGGTTTCAGTACCTCCACAAGCGCAAGATCCGTGCAAAAAGCCCGAAAGAAGACACACGAACCAACGGTGGTGGCGGGTCGGCAGCAGACGACCTGTCTTCAGGAGAGAGAGAGAGAGGAGGGGGAGAGGATGTATGAAGGGTTTCAGATGGCATGGCAAGGACCCGTTGGATCCTGCCAGAGCACACTACAATGGCAATCTTCAATAGTAAGCACAGCAGGGTTTCCGGTCTCTTTGTCCGACGATACTCTCTCAGCTTATCATACGGGAGAAGGAGACGGAGGACGAGAGACTACGTGAATGAATGCTCGATCATAGTAGGCATAGCGGGCGCTTGTTTACTAGGCCGACGACGACGACGACAGGCATTGTACGGCAGCGGCATGCAGCCCTACTGCAGTCCTACGCTCGGCCCCATATAATAATAATAATAATACGATTGCTAAATCCCCTCTGAACAAGAAAAACCCAGGCGTACAACGCATAAGACGCCTTGCCGGGTTCTGGCCCGGCCCCGGTTCTGGCCCTGGCCGGTCAAACAGCCAGACCGAGTAAAACAAACTCATCCTTTTAGTGGAGTGAAGACACACACACAGAAATGAAACCCTCACACTCACAAAGACACGCCGCACGTGCAGCACAAAGAGTGCCATGCCCAAGCAATCAAGCACGGCCACAGATCATATCACGTTTCCATACCATCAGCATGATTAATCAGGAATGGAACGAGTCAGTAGTCATTGCCCACCACAACACTCTAACCCATAAACATACTAATCAGGGTGAGAATTGCCAAGGGGGAGTTGGGGGGCTTCAACCCCTAGTCTTTCTTGGAGCCCCAATAGTAAAGTCTGTTTTTCACACCCCAATTCCAAGTGGATAATGGTCCAACCCCCCAGTTATTTTTCCACAATTCTCACACTGATACTAATTATATTATAATCCTCACAAACAAACTAATCATATTATAATCCTCATAAACAAACTAATCATATTATAATCCTCATTATCACAAACTGTTAATTCATCACGTATCTTTTTACGAACAGTATGCAACTGCTATTAAATTTTTTTTCTGGTATTCTCGTGATGATGAGTTCTCTGCCAGAATGCAGGTTCATTGGCTTTATGCCCCTGCGGATGACATGAATCATGAGGTGGTTTTCGGTTGCCTCTCACACACAATAACGGGTCAGCAACTTGTCCAAGGTCGCTTAAGGTAGATTCGAACCTCCAAATCCTTACGTCACAGGGCACCGAACTTACCACTGCGCCACTGCATCTAGTGTCTTTGTAAGGCTGCACTGTTAGTGCAAATACCAGTGAATAACAAGTCATTGTTATTATTACTGTTAGTGCAAATACCAGTGAATAACAAGTCATTGTTATTATTGTTAATAAAAAAATGGCGAGCCATTAAACTTGTATTCTTAAAAACTACTCATCATCATCAGTTCTTAGCAACAGACACTTGAGTGCTACAAGTAGGCCTACAATGCATGATCCCATTGTCTGCAGCATTGTGTTGTGAAGTCCATTGATCCTCTCAAGGTTAGTCCCAGTTCTTGTTATGCCCTCGTTTATAGGCTATTGCCCATCCAGCACAGCCCTACATGTAGAATAATAATACTTGTAATATTAATTATGAACATCATAATATAATATTAATTATTAATATAATATTAATAATTGACATTATAGTATAATAGTAATTATTGATATACTAATATAATATAAATAATATTTATTCCTGTGTACCTGACAATTCCATAGAAGAATTCTCATTGACTTATTGAACTCATCAATAGCTTTGTTAGTGAGTTGCTGTTTAGTGGCATATGGTATCACAACAAAATAGCCATAGAACTGTAGAGGAGCTATATAAATACTCATATAAGCATTGAAGCAAAGATGAATAGCGTCACCCTTCTCCTTTTTCCACTCTTGGGACTGGCTCTACCACACACAGACTACATAGTAGCTATCTTAACTGCTATGCCACTGCATCCACATTCATAATAAACTACAACATACATGTAGCGGCACATTATGCTATGTGCACGTGTAGTAGGCCTGTATGGACTTACAAAGGGTACCCATAAAATATATCTTTGTATGGGGTGCGGAAGGCACAAATATCCTCTAAAGAAACAAAACTTCAAAGAGACAATCAACAATCTGATTAACATCAGCATGGAGCATGAAGCAAATCATGGCAGAGATGTCACAAAGTCAGGACCAGTTCCATAGGGGGTGGCGGTGGCAGTAGACGAGGAAGGACGGTCTGGGTGGGATAGGGCCCCCCAAAAGCTCACTCTGATGGTTGCACTGGTTCATGACCTATAATGACTTTTTGGCCAGGACATGATATAAGTTTGGAAAACAAGGCAGAAAAACATAGCACTTAGGTATGAATGAATGTACAAAATTGTACATGAATGTATAACATCGATGTATGCTATGCATGTATGCGCATACATGCATATTTCATGCTGAGGTTAATAAGATTGTTCATGTACATTGTATATAACACAAGCATGCATGTATATATGCACATAGAGTGGATCCAATGTGCAGTTAGTTAGCCACCTGCAGGAGAAGATGCAGTTAGATATAGCTAGCTATAAATAGCCAACACCACCATGATTATTTAATTAAAATTATTTTTAATATTAAAAATTATCAGCAGTCTTCTCCACAACAAAATACCGGTCATTAATTGTTCATAGGTCATATCTGCAGACACACAGAGGAAGTCCACACAATCCCCACAGACAGACGCACAGATACACGGACAAACAGACAGACAGACAGACACAGACAGACAGGATAATCATGAAAGAAGCAACATTGGATGATAATTACACATCAGCGGATGGGATCAGAGCGGAATTGATGGATGAGACAAAGGCTATTATTATGAATGGACAACAATAGACAGGAATCAAAGGACAAGAATGGACAAAATAAATCGCAGCTTTCAGTCTCCGTGGAAGGGTTTCCTCCTGGTGTCTTCCACTCATTCCTCAGCCAATCCCACCACATCCATTAAAACAATCATTCCATTATCCACCACTGCTTCCGTGCCACCATCTACCACCCATCACCAGCCAATACCACCACCAAACAGCCACCACTTCTAAGCATGGTATAAGAGAATAACCTCATTGATTGCTCTTGCTCTATGCCACCTGACTGAGCATCAAATCCAATGGCACTTGGCAACCGTCAGCGAAGGGTTAGCTCACAGAGACCGCCGGAATGAAGGTTATCTAACCCTGCTCCCCCATATCCGTTGAGCTATTCGTGCCCATATCTACTCAGCCTAATAATAACTGGAAGGTCTACCCACACCCATACCCCCAGCATTTGTATTGCAGGCTGTCTATTCTCCTATTAGCTAAGATTGATGGTAATTAAGACAACTGCATAACTGTATACTGTAACCGGTTGCCGTCTGTCAACAGTATTGTTGATTAAACGAAAATTATTATTATTTTAACCCCCATTGGAAAACAGCAGCTGCAGTCTAACGCCACAAGGCCAACAAGCAACAACATCCTACTCATATACGTTACCCAATCCAACATATTCTGCGATTTAGACAAATTCCAAATAGAAATCCTTACAAATTCGCTTGTTGCCGTTTTTAACAACACGGTGCCACGACAATGATGACTGGTGTCACCCTCCCCCTTTCTCCAGACTTGGGATTAGCACTGCCAAATAACGAACAGTGTCCAAGCTAACTAGACATCCTGAAGACTGCCATCTGCATTTAATCCTGTCCTTTCCCACCAGCAGGGTTGGGTCGTGGCCGACTCTGAATACATATATCTTCAATGGAGACTTTACAACTTTTCTGAATGAATAAATGAATGAAGTAGTGCACTTACTTACTTGCTTACCTGCCTTTCAACATCAAAGGAACCGAAAACGTCTCAGTTCAATGCTTGATAAGCCACGAAGGTCACAGAATACTGAACTGCTTCACACCTGAGGCATTCAATTCAAACACCTGGATGGAGTCCACTTGAGTATGCAGAATGTAACACCTATAATAGTCCAACACCCTTCTGATCACTTGCTTAAAACAACAACCTGCAAAGAGACTCCTAACCAGACAGTCAAACAGACAGTCGAGAAGACAAAAAATGCACGCATAATTATGCATATAATTCTCCGTGCACTTTAACTATTCATACACTGAAATATGAGACCAAAGCAGGCAGGAAGAGACAGAGACAAAACAGAGGAGCAACCGACAGATCAAGACAGAATGACAAACACAAACAGGGAAACACACCCCACAAAATGGAGACAGGACGCAAGAGAGAGAGAGAGAGACTGAGAGAAAATGTCAAGACAGACAGAGAGACAGAGACAAAATTAATGACAACACAGACAAAGAGACAGAGACAAATGAGAATACAGACAGACAGACACATGATAGCAAACAGACAGACAGTGACATGCCTTTGATGATGGCAATCAGACTTGAAATTAAGGGACCAAACCCAACACAAAAACCCAACCTCAAAACTCAACAGAGGTTGAATTGCAAATTCCTTTAAATGGCAACCATCTGCTAAACAGCCTTCCTTAAGATATGACCTCCAACTGCTCCACCCCACTTATCCTCCGCTAAACTCATGTAATGTAAAACGACCACCAAAGCATCGTCCCATCCAAGTGACACACCAGATCAAATGCACTGGTTAGTTCGAGGTTTCTTGTGGACGCATTCAACAAACAAAAAATAACCCAAAAAATAATAACAAAAACAAACAGAAAGAGGTCTTTCCATAATTTGCCGTAGCACGGCAAATTATGGAAAAGAGCACATTTATACCGAGAATGAAGAATGGGGAAAAACATTGCACAATAAAAAAAGACCATAAGACGTGATAGTACCAAAAGATGTCAATAAACCATGAAAACACACACACACGCATACATACACACGCACGCATTCAGCAGACATCTCGGAGTGTGTCAGAGTCTGGTGAATAGCTCCAGCTTATTCATGAGCGCTGTGTCTGGTCAGAGGGGTTGTCTAGAAGTGTGTGTGTGTGTGTGTGTGTGCGTGTGTGTGTGTGTGTGTGTGTGTGTGTGTGTGTGTGCAGGCATGTCTATTTGAGAAATTCTGCAAAAATAACTTCCTGTAGATCAGTGGTTCCCAACCTTTTTTGACTTGAGGGCCACTTTTTCTAAGTTGGAGGACACTAGGGCCACTTTTTCTTAGTTGAAGAACATTAATGGGCCACAATGTTAAAATTGTATTAACTAAAAGCATATAAAATTGTTGCAATTGATTGAAAATAGAATGTTTGATGTTATTTATCGACGTCAAAATAAACTAATTTGTAATAGAAAATAATAATGTGTTCTATCCTGTCAAAATTGTTAATTTTTCATATATTTTTGATAATTCTTTTGAGAGATGAGGGCCATTTTCTGAGGCCTGGCGGGCCACTTTTGGCCCGCGGGCCACTTTTGGCCTGCGGGCCACGGGTTGGGAACCGCTGCTGTAGATGTCTTGAATCGAGCCAAATCAGCGCAGCAAAGAACACACAAAGGATACCAGGCAACGCCGCATCAATTGATTATAAATTTAGTAGACTGTATTTTTGCTCGCTGCCTGCCGTCAGAGAAAAACGAAATTTATACATGTATTTGTCAGCAGAAGAACAGAAGAAAAACTGCGTCTGTTGTCTATTTAATAATAGTATTTATCGGTCCGAGTCCTAAAGCATTGCCCGCATCATTTATCAAACATAGCCAACCTCTGCTGCCTGTTGTCATCCATTAGGAAGATTAATGTGAGCCAGTAAATCATCTTCTGTATTTACGACCATTTGTCAAATTTATTCACGTGATTTAGTAGTCCACGTCTTGTTATGTCTGCATATTGCCTGCCTGCCTGCATAAACCAAGTCATCCGTCTCTTTAAAATTTTCAATCATATCGTCTTCCTAACTGACTCAACAATTGATTTTATTTCATAATTCAACCAAAAAAATGAACCAAATGGGGAAAAATTAACCAATTCGAACGACATCTTTTAATTTAATATTTAATCCATTAATTCAAGAATTCAGTGAATGGCAACAGAATATATATATCTTCAAATGCAATAAAACTGAAGGCCCATTAAAGTAAGACAAACTGTTAGTCATGCACTTGTTGAATTGATTTATCGTAAGTACTCAAAGAAAAAATATTGCCATAAGTACATTGCCATAAGTCTGCAATTCATTGTATATAGCCTTTCCCAAAAACCATCTGTTCCTTTCAACAAAAGAGTCTGTATAGAACGTCAAATCTTTTTCTGGTAGAATCCAATTTAAGCATCAGTTTTTCACATGATTTCATACATTATTGTAATAGCATTCGGCCCATATAACATATATATAGAGCTGCTAAGGCTCAGAGTCTCAATCATTTAAAGTCTTGATTTTGGTCCTTAAAACCCCTTTACCGTTCGCCCTGAGTATAATCGTCGATTTTAGCGCTATTATATGCCGGCTGGACGGTAAAGGGATTAAGTCTCAAATGGGTCTTGCTCCAAAGTATATGTGCGATCAGATACTTCGTCCCCTTTCTGCCACTTCACTGCGTCCTCTTAGGTCCTCTGATCGGCTTGACCTCTTTGTCCCCCCCCAGAGTCAGGACTGCCATGGCTCAATCCAGATCATTTGCCTGCATTGGTCCCTCCCTATGGAATCGGCTTCCCCCATCAGTTCGCTCTGCCATCCTCTCTGGCAGTGTATCCTCGTCTTTCTCACGTCTAAAAACTTGCCTTTTTTGTCGAGGTCGAACGCACTGAGAGCGCTTCTGAAAGGATCTTGCTGCAAGAAGCGCTTTATAAATGGTCAGATAAGATAAGATAGATAAGATAAGATTTGCCTCAATTGGCACTTCTCTTTAGAATGCGCTTTCTCCTTCTGTTCACTCTACAATTCTGTTTGATAGTCTCTTTGCTTCATTCTCTCTTCTCAAAATCCGCTTCATTTCACGGGGCCTAGCGCACTGGGAGCGCCTCTGAACGGTTCACTCTACTACAGGCACTTTATAAATACAATAATTTACGGTCTGGTCCTAGCCGACCTGCACCCACTGAACTGCCGACTCGATACAAGCCCACAATGGACAAGTCTGGCTGCTTGTGTGTTACGGAAATGGCGGAGACGCTCCAGAATGGACCAAACCATGGAAGACAATGAGGCGGAACAGGAGGAGGTCCTCATATATATAGTCCGTTTGACGATCGATTGATTCGTGCATACATTGAAGGGACCCCGACTCAAGGTCACGGACCAAACGACCTCGTCAAACGACTTCCGCCATTGACAGACAAGAGATATATGTGAAGGTGCCGCAACCCCCTCCCCCCTCCCGACCAGCAGTGCGAAACGGAGTAAGTCAATTTCCGCAGCAATTCGTCACAGCAAATAGACTACAGTGCGAGAACAAAGCAGCAAGCGACACCAAAGAAAACCGAAAATAATGGCCTCCCCGTCAGTCACCGAAATTTTTTCCGACCAACTACAACTGCATGCTCGTCGTATTAAAGAATAAATCACATGTATAATTAACTGCAACTATAGACGTGAGTGTCATAAAATAGCAGGCCATGGTGTTAGTCATAATAGCCGACCGCAGGACACGTTCGATAAGCGACAAGAAAGAAGATCTCAGGTGCACCTTGGTGTAAACTGTAATTTCACACACACTACGACGACCAACACGTGCAAGAACTCCCCGTCACTTGGCAGAGACTTCACTCGGAACAATTGCTGATGATATATTGTACGGTACAAGAAAAAACGCCCCGTCACTTGGCGAAGACCTCTCGCTCAAAAGAGCTGACAGGTTCGACTGATATATCCTGCATATGCGAGATCTGATTGCACAATGCACAATGTACACGTCCCTTTTTCACACATTGCGTGAATTACCAACGAAGAGATAAGGAAACTTGGTCAATTGCTGACAACCTATATACAGAGCAAATTCTGCTTGCTCGTTTAGTTCAAAGATAAAGCTGTCCGACGTGGTATAATACGCACGTAGGTCTTTTTTTTATCTCTGCACGCGTGTAGCCGTGTACCTGAACATACAATAATATTATTCTAAGCACCTTTATGTGTTACGGCGTCACATGAGTTGTCATACTTTTAATTATTATTATTATATAGCTTTTTCACAACACTCATCTCATCTCGCCATTGAGAAGACACTCATCACTTTTTATATACACAGGCGATTTGCAAAGAGCATCTCCAACACACCATCTATGCCTATAGAAAGCAATCTTCTAGCTCTGTAGAATCTCCAACCTGTGCACAGCACGGATGAAGGCAATGAACAGAAAAGTTTGATTATTACAATATAATACGCTTAACTCATGGACCATCACCTGAAAGATAGATTGAGAAACAAACACAAAGAAAGTTTCTACTGTTTAATGACACTACCATATCGAAGATGATTAGTGTTGCCCACCTCCCTTATCTAGGCTTGGGACTGGCACTGGCAGAGTGCAATCAGTGGCGGAGTTCCCACACACAAAGTTGCTACTAAATTAAACCCCCCAGACAAAAGCCCACAAGGTAGGACATGACCCCAATCCCCGGGTAGAACATAAACTGCGTATAAGTGGTAATCCTCCGAAAGGCAGTCCTAAGTTCAAAATACATCCCCGTTAGTCGTACACAAATTGGATTGATGAAACAAATTCTCGTTAAATAGAAGTCGGATTAATACAAAATCATTTTTACTTGACTGGATAATGGATAGATTAAAATATTCTTGCTTAAATTGGAGCTGGATTGATGAAAATGTTCTGGCTTAAACTGGAGCTGGATTGATGAAAAATAATTACCTAAAAAGAAGTTGGATTGATAAAAACAATTGTTGCTATTTAAATAGAAACTGGATTGATGAAACCTGCTAAATTATCAATTAACTACAGACACAGGCTATTTGCACAGGGTGGGGGTTTGTCCGGTTTTTGTGTGTCCTAGGCTAAATTGGGGAGGGTTTGTCAGGGGGTAGGTTAATGTCCTACACTCCTGTTGGAGACGGGGAGGATGAGACGGTGAGGGAGAGGATTGGTTACCTGCCTCATATGTCAAGGATAAGACACGAGCATAACTATGCATAACCAAGCACTTCACATCCAAGCCTTAGCCTCGTTTTTCTCAGGGATAGCTTCCGAAACTCCGGGTCTTCTAAATCATGGCAAGAAAAAAAACCTGCTCGAAACAGTCAACTTGAATAATATTAGTATAGAAGGATAAAGAAGCTGATCCAAGAAATTGGCATCGCAGCCAAACCATACACCCACATACACACACCCACACATACCGTAAGCTCCTAAGGCTTGATAACTAACCGTCTCAGAAATGCCTCCTTGCCAGGATGCTGTACAAATAACCAATGTTTCCTAAGATCTGGATATCTAAGCTCTTCATTTTCCCTCTCACTTTCAATTCTTCGTTTGTTTATTATTTTGTTTGTGTGTATTACTAAGGCATGACGTACACATCAGTGCTGTGCATTTGCTAGGGGCGTCTCGATAAAGAATTTACTTAGTTATAGACACATATTCACACAGACATGGGTATATTTAGAGGGACGTTTTACGGGTAAAACCACTCAAACATGTCATTTCCTAAAACATTTTAACTAATCCTGTGTATATTCTGTGTTTTTCTGACCAATCATTCATTCATTCGCTCAATCATTCATTCAATCATTCATTCATTACAAGGATTTCTACAGCACCCATTCAAGGCGACTACTCAGAAACGCTCCCAAACACAGTATGGCTAAAAAGGACAGCTTGAGATGTGAACAGAAAGAATCAAAGTGGACCATGGAGAACAAAGGAAGCCTATTCCAAAGCGAGATTTCCAATGGAAACCATACAAATGGAAACCCCCAACTGTTTTCTGGCTACACTACATACATATAAATGTTACCATACATGCTAAACATATCCATACTCGAACACATACATAGTACATACATTCCCAACATACAAATATGCATGCATACATTACATATACGATTATATGCCCACACATATATGCATAAATGCATCCATATAATACACCCAGACATACATACATATATGCATGCATACACACATACATATGTAAACAGATCTGCTACTACCTTGCTCCATATTAATTAACGGTATTGCAAAAATTAATGCAACACAAAAGTATATTTCTACTTGACGACAAACCGAGTCAGTATACTCACCTAAAAACATAGCATCAAAACAAGAGTTTAATTGAGAAAGAAGTATATACTAAGCCGAAAAGGAGAGAAATCAAAGCCGAATTTAAAGAGTTTGAGCTCCAATAAGAAACTCCACTGAACAACATACACTGCTCTCCTTACACTCTATCAGATTAAAAGCAATGTCAGCTGTCATAAGACTTCAAATGCCTTGTCAAGAGAAACACCTTCCGTTGAAATAAATAAAATAAATCGCTCCTGATGAACGTCAGAAGATCGAACTTCTGAACAGAATCAAGCACATGAACGCACCCACACACCCATCCACAACCTCACATACACACACTCACACACAAACTTACTCACACACAACCACACATACGCACACACAGGTGGACTTGACAGACTACACACACACACATACAAACACACACACTCAACCTAACACACACACACACACACACAATCACCTCTCCCCCCACACACACCCAAATGCACACACAACCACACACACACAGATGGACTTGAGTGTAGACTCCACACATACAAACACACACACTCAGCCTAACACCCACACACACACTACACCCCTCCCCCCACACACACACCCAAATGCATGTGTACACAAACACACTCATGCACACAACCACACACACACACGCAAACTTACACCCACACACACACACACACACACACACACACACACACACACACACACACATACACACACACACACAGGTGAACTTGACAGACTACACACACACACAAGCAAACACACACTCAACCTAACACACACCCACACACAATCACCCCCTCCCCACAAACACACCCAAATGCACACACACACACCACACACACACACAGAGATGGACTTGATAGACTCCACACATACACACACTCAATCTAACACACACCCATACCCCCACACCCAAATGCACACAAACTCACGCACATACTCGTCCGCATGATCGACAGTGAGGATCGTTGACCACCTCCTTCCATCCCTCCCTCCCTCCCTCCCTCCGTGGCGATGATCATGGACCACATTCTGTTTGCTGTGACACTCAATACGTCAGCCCTCCTCCTCCTCTCCCCCTCCTCCTCCGTTAACACATTCTCTGCTTTAAAAAACCTGTCAAAGTACTTACTTCAGCGATGCGTTTGCGCAAACAATGCATTTGCGCAAACAATGGCAATGCGAGATAAATGACTTTGAGATAACTGACTTCAAGCGGTGGCCAGCTATCAGTGCTCTCTCTCTAGCCGCTGGTCTCCTCTCGAAGGTAAGACGAGAGATGATCATCGGGACAGAGAGACGGGCGGGTCAAGTAGGCAGGCGGTAGGTGCAATAACACAGCTTTTTAACACCTCATTGTCGATTACATACACAATCGCACACACCTCTCTCTCTCTCTCCAGTCTCACCTTTGTGATCTGCTCCACAACGCAGGTCAGGGAACCAAATACTCTGCTACGTCCACACAAAACAATACACAGATGAACACATGCACCCACACCCACATCTACACACACAAGAGCAGAGTAAATTAAAATATCTAGAGCAACCATTAAATTTAATTAATCCTAAGTAGATCTACATGGGCTGTGACATAATTATCATTGATGGACATTTGAAAGTTCATCCATGATTTCACAGTTCATGTCTACTTCATACGATTCGAATAGCTCAGTTCAAGATGTTTTTATTTCCTCTGCATGCTCTTGTAGCGCTTTCAATTAAGAGGTTTCTAAGATGTGCTCTTAAAATAAAATGTACAATTACCGGTATACATCATACATACACTAAAATGCATTGCTACATTACACAGTTACATGACAGGCACATTCAGTGCTACACATCCGAATCCATATTTAGCAACTAGGAAATTAAATCCTTTGTTCATTCTTACCAGGCAAGCAGTGACAGAGAGACAGAGAGAGGCATACAAACAGACAGGCAGAGGAAGACAGACCAGCACAGAAGGACGAACACAATCAAGAAGATAAGAAGACAGACAGACAAGGCAAAGCCATCATGCCAGGCACAATATTTGTACAGCTGGCAAAGAATCATCACTTGATATCAAGCGCAGCCTAACAGCAGGAATAATTACTAACACAGACGATATTCAATTACCCTACTATGGAGTAGGAGAGGAGAGGGACGAGAGGAGCCGGTCGGGGACTATGAGGGAATGTTTCTTCACAAAACAAGACCCAACTTAACACCTTTCGACCTCCAACACCAACCAGTCCCATCACCAAATCATTCTGACCTCAACTGCCAACTGAAAGAAACAAGGAATGCCCACAAAATACGTTTCTGATCTCCACGCACCCCCCTACCCCTACCCTTCCATAATCCCAAAGGAGGCATCCACTACACAAACAACCATGCAAGTTCTAAATGCATGCCACAGCACATGTATGTATGTATGTATGACTTTGTATGTATGTATGTATGTATGACTTTGTATGTATGTATGTATGTATGTATGACTTTGTATGTATATATGACTTTGTATGTATGTATGTATGTATGTATGTATGACTTTGTATGTATGTATGTATGTATGTATGACTTTGTATGTATATATGACTTTGTATGTATGTATGTATGTATGTATGTATGTATGTATGCATGCATGCATGTATGTTTGTATGCATATATGTATGCATGCATGAGCACTTGTTACAGTGCCCCTTCAAGATTTCTACTCAGAGGCGTTCCCAATAACAGCGCGGACACTGAATCAGAGTTTCACGCAGAAGTGCATGAGCAATTGCGAGTGAAGGACTTGCTCAGGGTCCCTACACGACGACTTGACGTGGATTCGAACCCGTCACCTTCCGGCTTCAAGGCACCAAACATAACCCTACACCACCACCCAACAATTCCCTATAGCAAACGCCCAACTTGTAGGAGATGCACAACAGTAGAGCTGCAATGCGCATTGCACTCTTTCAAGCACATTTTCGCAAGTAAGGATAAGTTCCTCTCCTTTGCCAGCCGATCTTCCCAACCCACCAGCAGAGTATATAGTTGATGCACTATCAGCGTGAGAATTTTTGTAGAAAAAATAACTGGATTCCGACATTGATTTATTTGGAGTTGCAGTGTACAATGAAAACTTTGCTGAGAGTCATAAGAAAGACAAGGGATTGAATTCCCTCCCCCAGCAATTCTCACCCTAGCACTCATTTTTAACAAGCTTTTCTATAACTTCTCATGTAATCCTTACTATCCAGCAGTTTGATAGTTGAACTCAACGACCTCTGGCTTGAACATACAGCACACACCAACGACTACCAGCCTATCATATATATTCCTTACATTCTACTCCAATCGAGTAAAATCACAAAGTGCTGGCAGATATCAGTTTCCTGTACAGTTCTCATAGATATATCGGATATTTATCAGCTGCACCCATGCAACTATCCCTGGCAATTGGCAGAGGTCAGGTAAAACATTAGCACAACACATTACAATAAATTCAATTCAGTACAGCGCCAAACATTCGGGGGGAGATTAGAAGATCGGTAAAAATTCAAATGAAAAGAAACTACAAACGAATTAAGTCTCTAAATGCCAATTTGTCTTTGGAAGGCTCCACATTCACATCAACATGCGAGTTCTCTGTTCTAAAATATGTTCTGCCGCAGTGAATGAAGCCATTCTCTATAGAAAACTAATTTTCAGATGCTTTTCACCGACCACGTTAAATATGTCAGAATGAATTTATATATTAACGAGCCTCTAGTGTTGATTGTCGACTGCAAACGTTGGATCTTAATAATTACCATGCTGCAGAGAAGCTGATAACATTCAGAGACGGCTGATAGGTCTCACACAATCATCAATGCTTAGTAGATTACTAATAACAGATAAATAGCAATATCTTTCTGCTATCACTATATTACTCCCAGGGTTGTAATAGAGGGTAAACTGTGGTACGCGTACCCCTGGGTAAGCCAGGTGCCATTAAGGGGTATGTGAAAAAATCCAGAAATATAAATTTTTCTTTGAATTTATGGAGTTTTTTCCATATTTTCTTCATTAGCAATAAGTTTTAACATTGCTACATATAACAGCATTGTGATTTATTTCTTTCACAGCATATGATTAGACTCACATACTAAGCCTATGTGGTGCATGCAACATATTTAAGTTAGGCCGATCACTATAAATTTGAAACAAAATAAAGCATAAATAGTTGAAAGAACAGAAGTCAGAAATTCTCAGCGTAGCCTGTTATAAGCTGAAATAGGAGAGCTGAATTGGCCTAAGAATTAATTTCTGATCGAGCTTCAAAATTTGTGATTCCTTTCAGCACGTGTCATATAATTATGCAGCTGTTTGAAACAAGTTTTTAAACTCTTCTTGCTATCAAAAAAATATGGCCTAAATTTGCGTTTGACAAATATTAAGCCAGGTGATTTTTTATTTAAATTCTGTGCAAGCCAAAACAAGCACACAGCAATATAACGCTATAGGTGAGCTCTTTTCTTATGTACAGGGATTATAGACCAATTTTCCCTTTTTGTCGATATGATTGCATGATCAAAACTTTGCATATTTTAAGTTTTGCTCCCTGTGTACGACTTTAATGAACCAATTATTAAAAGGACTTTCAGTCGTCACTGCAAGGAGACTTCACATTGCAATTTTGTTTCTGATTTGACTTTGCTGGAGTTACGCCATCACTCGATTTTCACTTGGGGTACAATAAAAAAATAAAGTTTGAGAACCCCTGGCATACGCGGTAGGGTGGTTCAAACTTATAAGCGAAACTATTTCTTCAAACTATGCTGCTCCACAAGACTGCCCTTGTTCCACTTGACTAGAAAATAATGTGATTAAAAAATTGAAAAGATCTGAGTATGTTTACAGGTATCAATTTTACGCAAGTACACAGCATGTGTACACACATCACAAATATTGTGTCCAATATACAGGAAAATGACCTATAGAAAGGCATAAGCAACTGTAGCATGTACTCACTTCTAATTTTACCACCACAGCCCCCTAATTACTCCAAAATTTCTACAACTTATCTATGGCCCATAAGCAGTGGCGTAACTAGGAACTCGGGGGCCCCTAGACAAAATATGAAGGTGGGGCCCTCTCCTTACGGTACTTATTGAGTCTTGCAAACTCGGAACCCTTCTGGGGCCTCTACACTCGGGGGCCCCTAGACTTTGTCTTACCCAGTCTACCTTATTGTTACGCCACTGCCCATAAGATCACAGTAAACAATGTCATGCTTTCAAATCATTTACTAGTGAAGAGATTCTCATCACATCAACCGATGTTGTTTTTTTATAAATCATTCAAATTTTTTATCTGTCGTCATGACTGGGCTGGGAGCGCAACTGAGTAGGTTTCTTAAAGGGGTGCCAAATAAATCCATAGAATGAATGAAATCCTATTCATAATGATTTAACAACAATCCCTATGCTGCATCAAATCATCAAGAACGTCAAAACTCGTCATTTTTATCACCAGGCAAAAGCTAGCCAGCAAAAGCACATGGGTAAAATCAACCAAAATTAACTCCTAAAGTATTCATGAGAATAGATTTCCACAAGACCCAAATTGTGCATCGTGTGTGTTGATATACAAGCATTCTGTATTCAGGATCATGCATTGGAGTAGTTTGATATCTAAAACAAATTCACAGCCGAAGTTGACCATAATTATACAAAACAATCTCAAACGAGCGAACTGGGACCAAAACACAGTCGCATACATCAAGCATAATGGAACAATGCTTTGACCTCTAAAAGTGTTAAATTCATGATTAAATTTTTCCTGCATGTTCTTTTGTGTGCTTAACATCTGGCAGGTCACTAAAAATCTAGTACCGCTCACAGTGGAGAAACAATTTTCAGACGAATTTGACACATGTGTTTTGTTTTAATTCTTGAGTCATACATGTCATCTCCTGTTACATCTGCTACATCTCTATTAAGGCTTTAGCACTAGGCAGTCACTTTTACAGCTCCTTTGTTTCTTTCAGAGATTCTATACACAGCTATAAAAGCCCCATCCTTCAACTATTGCCTTCATATCTGTACAAAGTTTCCATATTTCTCTATAGAGGCAAACAAAGGAGCTAAAGGTTTGACTGGTTCCCTTTCTCTGTGACTATTCCTCTATACTTATAAGGCTATACAGAATTAGCACTAGTTAACAAATCAAGCAGTCACTCAGATTTAGCAAAACATCGGGATAGTTTCATTTTAACACTTAGTTCACTGGATGGTTTAAGATTTCAAATGTTGGCTGGGTCATATTAAATAAAAGCACATAATTTATCTACAAATCTATTAATAACTGGACAGTCTACACTCTACAGCTTACCCTCATGCATGTATGAGTCAACAGGCATATGGCCAAGAACTAAAGACATGGCAGCAAGTAATTGAATTGTTTCCTTAATTTCACATTCTTCTAGATATCTAATTTGAGAAGCACTTCTGTCAAGCTCTGACAAAAGGAAAAGTTTCACTTGAACCCTGGATGCTTCTGATCCTCTCTTCTGATACACCAACCAGAGAAGCTGAAAGTCTCAAATTATCCGAAGTAAGACTAAGATTGAAGGTTGAGTTCTTGAGGTGAGCTTAGATTAGTTTATCATTAATTTCTTACACACTTCATAAACACTGTCCACATAATCACGGTTCTAGGGAAGGTTCTAGGGAATCATAAGCCAGTAGTCATTAGATCATAAGAGGCAGTGGTTATGATATTCAAAGCTGTTGTGGGTTTAAGGGAACTCGTAAGATATCCATTGCCCTGTTCTTATGTTACTAACTGTCACGTTATTACTACCACTATCTGGGACGACTGCACGTAAATTTAAGCTTATATACGTAAATAATTCTGCGATCAATGGAGCAACGATTTACACATCAATTCTCAACACAAATTTGGTCACAATGTGATATGATGTATGAACTATTTAGCGGAAACCTGTGTAAACATCTTCTCTTTAGAAGCCTCGCTGCGAAAATATCAGTCAGCGACGGTTTTATTTCAAGCACTTACCATTTGATTTAAAACAGAAATATCATACATACCTAATACGCTAGTAGTAAATGGCAAGACCATTCAAAGAAATACGAAAATTCACAGAAGAAAACGCAAAACTTGCCATTCAATGTTCACGAATCACGACACGATCTAAAATCCCTCCAAAGCATTGAAATGCAATGTTGACAACCGATGATTCTTGTTCTAATTCTTAAGAAAAATCATTGCACCTTCATTCGACAGATGGCGCAGGTAGTCGCATTCGCAAAGCACCGAACAAATGGCCAAATAGGCCTATGTTTGTATGTGCACTTGTTATAGCGCCCCTTCAAGCTCTCTCTACTCAGAGGCGCTCCAGAATGCAGAGCGGACACTGCATCGGAGTTTCACGCCGAAGCGCTGAGCAATTGTGAGTGAAGGACTTGCCCAAGGTCCTTACGCGGCGAGGTGGATTCGAACCCCGAACCTTCCGGCTTCAAGGCAACGACGCCACCACTACACCACCGCGCCCCACAAGTAGGCCTATGTAGCCTACTTGTGTCGCACGCATTCATTCATTCATTCATTCATTCATTCGTACGTTCATTCAGCTATTTATAGGCATATTCATATGTAGGCCTAGTCACTCCCGATTCTTGGAATGCGCTGTCTCCATCTACTCGATCTCAAATTCTTGCTGGCAATCGTTCCTCCTCATTTTGTTTTCTCAAAGCCTTCTTTCGACCTTCTTCGGACTGCCAGACCTTCTTCGACTACTCTTTTTGACAACCCTTCTGACTAGACACAGCGCACGTGAATGCGCTGGTACGTTGCGCTTGGCTTTCGAATGGCGCTCTTTGGAGATTACGAAAACGATAAGGCCTACGAACCTGTTTTTTCCCTCGTGGCCTTGCGCACTATAGGAGCGCCTCTATCTGAACGGCTCTCCATGGTAGAGGTGCACCATAAATGTTTTGATACAACACATTGCGATACAATACAATACAGCACATCATTATGAGTATTATAGCCTATAGAATAGAACCTTATCAAGGAAACTACTAATTAGGAGATGATCCAGAGTCCAGGACGGACAAAACGGACAGGTTTCAAGTGCTTAGGCTATAGGATAGCACTAGAATGTGTCAGCTACAGAGCGTCCGTCCGTCCATCACTCCTCCCTCCCTTCCTTCCTACCTACCTACCTGCCTGCCTCTGCCCCGCCTCTCCCTCCCTTCCTCCCTTCCTCCCTACTTCCCTCCATCTCTCTCTGCCTCCCTCCCTCGCTCTCTCACTCACTCACTCCTCGATATCCCGCCCTATTTATTGCTTTCACTGCGGTGTTTTAAGTTATTCATCATCGACATAAACGTGTTTAGGCCTTTAGGCCTATCAGGCACACGCGTTATGCGTGCCAGTGTCTGAACTGCTGTGGTAAGTAGAAAATTAATCTGGTTTAAATAAACGACTACATATTACAATTAACGGTATAGCCTACGAGTTTCTGTACCGGTAACGAATGTGACGGCAGGCCAGGCCTGTATGTTAGCCAGTAGCCTGTAGGCCTATAGACTGCAGTGAGCCTATCAGTTTGCGTGTGGCTTGTTGGCGTCTACGATTTTGCTGTGTGTTTGGCTCTTTTAAAATCCGGCATGTAAAAGTTAAGACAGTGAATTCAAACTACACGCACATTTGTCACGGATGCTTGATCTTTTGACCGGATACAGCATTTCGTTTTGAAAGAATGGCAAGTCGAGAAGAATCGGCGACATTTCAGAGTGTCAGAGTTTCCGAAAACGTTGAGCTCCTCGCCTCGGGCACCTCTAGCTTTGCCTTGGAGCTGTACAAGCAGCTGACGAAGCGAAGCACCGGGAACGTGTTCCTATCTCCGCTGAGCATTTCAACCGTGTTGAGCATGGCATACGTGGGTGCGAGGGGAAATACGGCTGTTGAGTTGAAGAAAGCCATGTTCTTAGAAGGTCTCGAAGACTTGAGACTGCAGCAGGCGTTTGCGGACATCCGTCGATATCTAAACGACGTCATCAATCGCCATTATTCGGATGAACCGCTTTTCCAGGTTTGCATGGAAAATCGGTTATTTGCGGAGAAGTCCTACCCGTTTCTGGAGGCGTTTCAGACATCCTGCAGACAATACCACGATGCGGAGTCGGCCAATGTGGATTTTATGTAAGTTTTTACACTGTCTACTGGTTCAAGCATTTATATCATCATCATCATCATCATCATCATCATCATCATCATCATCATCATCATCATCGTCATCGTCATCGTCATCGTCATCGTCATCGTCATCGTCATCGTCATCGTCATCGCCATCGCCATCGTCATCGTCATCGTCATCGTCATCGTCATCGTCATCGTCGTCGTCGTCGTCATCATCATCATCATAATCGTCGTTGTCGTCGTCATCATCATCATCATCGTCATAGTCGTCATCATCATCATTATCACCGTACACCACCACCACCACCACCACCACCACCACCACCACCACCACCACCACCACCACCACCACCACCACCACCACTACCAACCCCAATACCACTACCACCACACCACAACTGATGCCAGTGATTTGGTGGTAGGCTACTTGGTGCAAATAAATTATCTACCGGTACGGTGTCTTTGGTCATAAATCTGTCAAGTCAAGTGTATACTTAGGCCTATAATATAATGGTGTGGTATAATAGCGCAGCTAATAATTTACAGGATTGAAAAGTCCCTGTTTAGCGTCATGTGACTTGTTGAAGCTGGTAGATAGATAGGCAAATATTGCGTCTCATTTGCAATACAAATGCATTGCACCTTATAAGATAACGGTGCTTGCATTTACTGTATATTTGTTTATATTTTATTTTATATGAAATATCGATAAGTATAGGCCTATGCAGATTTGCAGCGCAGAGCTTTAAAGCTTAAGACATTGTAGACCTACAGTTTCGAACATAGGTGATAACTGTAGGGTTATTACTGTGGGTCAAGGAGTACAGTGGCGGCGCCAGACACTTTTTGTAGCCAGGGCATAGCCAGGGCAGCCACACAAGTAACCAGGGCAGAGGGCGAGTCGCGTGCTCGGTTGTACGGGCTTACATAGCCCTATAATTTTGCGCTGCCGGGCATGCCATAAATCACCCACCCTACACTATTAAAGTTGGCTAGATCAAATGGGCGAAGCCATCAAATCGAACACTGGCATTTGAAAAGCAAATCTTAGAAACCTCATACAGAATGGGCCATAAAAAGACCCCTAAGGTTTTTTGCCAATATCTTGGCCAGAAGTAGATCTAAAAAATTTTAATCAAATATTTCAGGCTTAAAGGCAACTCAAATTTACACAGAGTGGCCAGATTTCACCGCAATATTTCAAACAGAACAAGAGCTATATCACTTTTAGTGAGACAATCGACTTTCTGACGATTCAAAAACATAATGCAACAAAAAGTAGCAATAAAGAGATTTTTAGAAGTCTCATCTCAAATAATAATAATTTTATTATTGTTATCAAATTAACGTGATAGTGCATCATATCTTGTGTTCAATGTGTCCACCACCAATGACTAACTTGTTTTGAGCCTTTTTAGGGCTGCCAACCGTCCCGGATTCGCCGGGACGGTCCCGGAATCGGCCCTGTGCGTCCCGTGTCCCGGATTGATCTCAAATTGTTCCGGAATTTGTTGTAGAGATTCACTTCACATAAATTTCTTATTTTTGCACACTATAACTCGGCAAATCGCACGATTTTTTTTAGCTCTGCGATCAATTAGACCTAACGTTGTTGGTTGCGCATTGAATGTTGGACATCGACAGATTAAAATCTACAAAACATTTTACAAACCACTGACACTCAATAGCATATTGTGTCCTATGTATGCCTACTGTCAGTCCGTTCTAATGCTGTTGAGAGATGCTGATTTCAGCAACTTTGTGCCTCGACCCCAAGATAGTGTTCTGGAACACTACTTAAAACTTGGCAGACTAAGGTCCATGAGCTTAAGATAAGTTCTACTACCGGTCGAAAACCTTATTATGTAATAAATGGAGTAGTAATCAACTAATCTGCATGCATGGCGTAATAAGTGTCCTGATAAGTCTGATAAGTATGGTTGCTCTGGCGAGTCTAGATAAAAGTATATTAATTAAAGAGCTGTCTTCTTGAAGTTGCTTCCAATCTTAAATTTAGGCCATTTGTCTTTTGACAATTATTTATCTGCAGAATTAATTATTGACGACTATTTTTGGTAGATTGTAGACTAGATTCTATAATTGGGCTGACACAACATTTGTTACATTATGTGGACAATGTAAATTTTCAATGTCATATCGAGTGACTGCATGTGGGCGTCCCGGAATGGCAAACTAAATAGTTGGCAGCCCTAAGCCTTTTGCACAGTTTTTTTTATGTATTCGGTTATGTGTTCCAGTGGTAAATCTTCCCAATCAGCTCCAATGCGACCATAAATTTTCATTCTCTTATCGTTCTTGGTTTTGACTGCGGATTGCGGTATTTCTCGAGCAATGGCTCTCCACAGTTGATAAAATCATCGGGTTCAAATCCAGGATATTTGGAACCATTGGTTCTTGTCAATGAAACCAGTACAGTGACGATGAACCGATCTCCTTTTATAAACGGCACATTTCTTAACTTTCTATTTCAATTTAGCTCTTCATTTCTCTGCAATCACTGTCCTTCAGATTAAGCGGCGATTATAGCTTTATCTCCAAGGCCTTGCTCATGAAGTGTATGAATACAAATTTTGCGTGCCATCGACACCTTGGGCATTTTTATTTGATAGAAATTTCGGTTTTATTATTTTAAAAGCAAAATTACTAATCAGAAAAATTCTTTATTTACCAACTAATTGAGAGTCATCTTGATAAATGATGTCACAGCGAAGTTCAACTATGCTGGTACCTGCTTTTTTCCAAAAAATAATAATAACGATTTTCGGTCAATAACAAGTTTTTATTTGACACCAATTATTTTAGATGTTACGTAATAAATTCGTTTTTGGTCACTTTTTGCTGTGTGATGTTTTGGAATCGTCATAATCAGTGAGTGGTCTCACTTAAAGACTAAAGTGATATAACTTTTGTTCTGTTTGAACATTTTAATGAAATATGGCAATCATGTGTGAATACGAATTGTCTTTAAACCTGAAAATTTTCACTTAAAAATTACTACCTCTGGCAAAAAACTTAGGGTCTTTTTATGGCCCAACCTGTAGACCAATCTCTGTGACTTGGTGAAGCATTTTAAATCCTCTTTCAAGTAGGCTAGCATTAATTTCGAAAGCGTTCAGTAAATAAAGTAACGGAATGAGGTATACAGGCCTATGTCTATAATTGTCTACGCAGATGCTTGCGCTTCATTTGAAAAATAATAAAGCGACGCTGTTAGTTGTAAACGGCAATGTGAATAAACAGCAACAGAATTTTTCCTGCAAGAACTTTTGCCCCACCAGAATTTTTACCCTGCCAGAATCTTTGCCCTGCCAGAACTTTTGCCCTGCCAGAAAATCGCCCTGCCAGATTTTTTTCTTCATCATGAAATTTTCCCCTGCCAGAAGTTTGCCCTGCCAGAAGTTTGCCCTGCCAGAACTTTTGCCCTGCCAGAACTTTTGCCCTGCCAGAGAGCGGACGGACGTGAACAGTAAGAAGCAATATACGCGAATAAATTCTCCCAGAGTAAAATTTCTGGCAGGGCAACGACCAGGGCAACAGCCAGGGCAAAGACTTTTTACCAGGGCATTTGCCTGCCATGCCCTGGCGTAGCGCCGCCACTGAGGGAGTATAGCAAAATATTGTAAGATTATTTGTAAACAATTATTGTTTCATCAATCCAACATCTCCTTAAACAGCAATTACTTTTCATCAATTGAACTTAGATCAAACACTGACTGTAGGCCTATTTAATGTTACGCTCACTTTTTCTTGGATGCAGACTTTGAAAAACTAGGAAGAATGTACCTATATTTGGAATAGACATTGTCTGTTCTTTTAGCCAGACATGCAATGCGTGTTATGTTCTCTTACACCTGTAGTGGGAATCCATCAAACGCGGCTGAAGAGATAAACACCTGGGTGTCGGAGAATACAAAGGGGAAAATCAGTGAGATCATATCTTCTGATGACATCAACAGTTCCACAAGACTTGTCCTTCTCGATGCCATCTACTTCAAGAGTGCTTGGAACGACCAGTTCGAACCACACAACACTCAAGAGGCCGACTTTCACGTTTCTTCAACTGAAACGACGAAAGTTCAGCTGATGTTTAGAAAGGTGAAGGACGCCGCCTACAGCCTTTCGGAAGACCTGGGATGTCAGATACTCAAGATAACGTACCTGAATGATGCTCTGAGCATGTTTATCCTTCTGCCCGACAAATCGTCTCTAGACGAATTGGAAGGTAAACTGACCGCTGATCATTTGAATAGCATCGACGATGTTCTCGGGATTTCATCCGGATTGCAGTTCTGGTTGCCAAAGTTTAAACTAGAAGCGCAGATGGAGTTGCCTGATGTTCTGCGTGACATTGGCATCAAAGATCTGTTCGACGAGGGAGCTGCAGACCTTTCTGGCATGGACAATACCAGGTTGCTGTATGCCTCCAAAGTGGTGCACAAAGCATATGTCGATGTCAATGAAGAAGGAACAGAAACCGGTGGAGCAACTTCTGTGACGTTTAAAATAAAAGCACAGATGGAGTTGACTGATGTTCTGCGTGACATTGGCATCAAAGATCTGTTGGACGAGGGAGCTGCAGACCTTTCTGGCATGGACAATACCAGGTTGCTGTATGCCTCCAAAGTGGTGCACAAAGCATATGTCGATGTCAATGAAGAAGGAACAGAAGCCGCTGGAGCAACTTCTATGACCATCGAGGCACGTTGCGGAAGCTTTTCACCAGGTCCTGTGGAATTCCGAGCGGATCACCCGTTTCTGTTCTTCATCCGAGAAGATTTCGCAAAGGTTATCATATTTCTTGGAAGAGTGGTGAAGCCTCAGAGTACTTCGTAGTAACTTCAACTAACTTGCACGTGTGCTTAGTTCAAGTTCGTATTGCAACAAGCTTTTATTGCTAACTTTAAAGAAAGGCAGTTAAATGTAGCAAAAACTAATTTTGCTTTCCATCAGGAATTTTTTGCTTCCCTTGACCCTTGTACATGTACAGTGGTGTGCAAAAGTCTGGAACCACCTAGAAATATCGTGTTTTTTCGACTTTCCAGCCTCTTACTCGCATATTTCAATATGCCCAATACAAACTTTCGTGTGTAACATCATGGGGGATATATTTGGCTATTAGAATCAACTTTTTATTCTAAGTTGAACCAAATTTTACAAATATTTTCTTGGTAGTTGCCATGGTAATGGTTTTTTGTGTGTAAATCTCCTAATTTGTACTTCTTTGGCCATTGGTGTAAAAATATATTAGTATGGTTAAAACAGGTCATGTGTGGTATGAATTAGTTTATAATCATTCATTTATTCATTCATTCATTTGGAAAATTTATATAGCGCCCCGGCCTTCAAGGAGACTACTCAGAGGCGCTCCCAGTCCAACCACGGCTAAAAAGACAGGTTTTCGAGCAACTGATAGAAAGCAGGCAAATTATTCAGTAAGTGTAGTACTAATCATTTAGTTGGCATTGAAAAGGAAGTTTTGTGGACAGTCATGCCTCAGCATTTGGTGAGCCACCCCTTATTCTTGATCACCTGTCTGCACCGTGTCTGCATTGAGTAGGCTACACCATCTTAACGAGGTGGTCATGGGTAAAGACATTTTGCCTGGTGGCGATGAGCTACTCACTCAGCTCGCAATTACTGGTGGGATTTCTCTTTGGTATCTTTAAGGCTATTTTGTGCCAGGAATTCTCAATCGGATTCCAATATGAGGACTGGACAAGTGGACAGACCAGTCAAGCGTCCTGATGTTGATCTGACACTTCCAGTGAGTGAACAGTTTGGCGCGATGCCATGTTGAACTCTCATCATTAGAGAAGAACTGATCCTGGAAGAGCGGTTGTGCTGATGGTGCCCTGCAATTCTGCAGTATTCCCACTGTTCTTGGTTGCGTTAACCATTCCATCGATGACGTGAAGGCACCCTACTCCAATGGCAGCCAAGCAGCCCAGCTTTCTATCAGTTGCTAGAAAACCTGTCTTTTTAGCCGTGGTTGGACTGGGAGCGCCTCTGAGTAGTCTCCTAGAAGGCCGGGGCGCTATATAAATTTTCCAAATGAATGAATGAATAAATAAATGATTATAAACGAATTCATACCACACATGACCTGTTGTAACCACACTAATATATTTTTACACCAATGGCCAAAGAAGTACAAATTACGAGATATACACACAAAAATCCATTACCATGGCAACTTCCAAGAAAAAAATTGTACAATTTGGTTCAACCTAGAATAAAAAGTTGATTCTAATAGCCAAATATATCCCCCATGATGTTGCACACAAAAGTTTATGAGTAAGCATATGAATATTAGCGATTAACAGGCTGGAAAGTCGAAAAAACACGATATTTCTAGGTGGTTCCAGACTTTTGCACACCACTGTATGTAGTAAACTTTGGAGCAGTATCCCTGTAGCTTGAGCTTTGTTGTGCACTTATATCTTATACATATTTATCGGTAGGTCTATACATTATATAATTAACATGAATAAAGTTCGTTTGTTGACATTGTTGGCTTGAGAAGTTCACAAACAAATGACGCACAACTATTCACGACCTAATTCGCCACTCGCAGCGTATCGTAATTAATACAAACCAACAGCGGCGCCCGCAGGATTTTTTTCTTGTACGCACAAAAATTTTCCATACCTTTTCTATCCGCCGAAAAAACTGATGACCTTTTTTTTTTTTTTTTTAGTCATCAGCCAAAAATTTCCCAAAAATATACCCTTTCTATCTGCCGAAAAAACTGATGACCTTTTTTTTTTTTTTTTTTTTTTTTTAGTCATCAGTCAAAAATTTCCCCCAAAAATATACCTTTTGGGTCATCGCGCTGTACGCACTTACCTATGTGCGTACGTCTGCGGGCGCCGCTGCTGTACGCACTTGCGTAAGTGCGTACGCCTGCGGGCGCCCCTGCAAACCAACAAACAATCAGTCAGAATTCACCATTATATAAATCGCCATGCGACACAACATGTCGGCCATAACCTAGAACGAAAAGAAAGTAGGCTACTTATTTCTATAAGCACTAGTTACCAGCTAGTTACCAGCTGGTCGGTCGTTATGCGTAATCCTTTCGTACTCGCTAGATTGCAGCGGTGGTGCCTTACACGTTTGGGTCGCTACCAGGAAAGCTAAAAAGGCCGGGCCTTTACAATACTTGTAAGTAGGCCTATGCATGCCTGTATGTGTATATGGATAGGTGTTTACTTATGTGTATATCATTATATGTAAGTAGTAGGAAAGTTAGGCGGCTGGAACATTAACCCATAACCATGGTTCAACTTTTCCAAAACCACCATAACCATGGTTCAAAAATATGTCGACCCATAACCATGGTTCAAAAATATGTCGACCCATAACCATGGTTCAAAAAAATATGCTGACTCATCAAAAAATATATCGACCCATAACCATGGTTCAAAAATATGTCGACCCATAACCATGGTTCAAAAAAATATGCTGACTCATCAAAAAATATATCGACCCATAACCATGGTTCAAAAATATATCGACCCATAACCATGGTTCAAAAATATATCGACCCATAACCATGGTTCAAAAAAATATGCTGACTCATCAAAAAATATATCGACCCATAACCATGGTTCAAAAAATAAACCACCCATAACCACCCCAGCCCACGTCTATGACTCATCATGCGGGGAATTTCCAGTAGTTTCGATGATGAGTCATAGGGTGGTCGGGAATTACCTATCATCACACGGCCACTAAGTCTTCATTATCTACCCACGAATTAAAAGACTCTGGGTATCCTAACCACTTCACGAGCGATTTCTTCCCACGTTTCCTGATAATCTTTTCTATTCTAAATATTTCTTGAGTCGTTTTCTGTAGCTCCTGTTCATAAAAACTCCCCTGTATTTCCTCTCCATTTGAATCAGTAATCTTATAAGTTGGTGGAACCGTGTATTGAATCTGGGATACTGTAAATACCTCCTCCGTCCATCTAGGTGTGTATCCCTTCTCAAAAATATTCTTCTTCTTAGTTATTCTGACCTTATCACCAATTGAAAACTTTGGCGCAATAGGTTGCGAAATCTCTTTACCATATAAATTCATAAATACAGTTTTTTCATTCACTTTCATACTAGCCTTAACGGGTGTCATTTTAATGGAAGAATGCCTTGTGTTGTTGTAATTACTGACCATTTCATCTAATATATCGATGTATCTTCTCGTTGAATTAGCGGTAAAGTATTTGAACATTTTATCTTTCATAGTCCTATTCCATCTCTCGGCGATGCAAGATTTCTCTTCATTCTCAGTAGAGTACAATTCAACCAAATTCTTTACATCCTTGTTATAAAATTCTTTCCCTTTATCAACCCATAATTTACCCGGCTTCCTCCCACCCTTGAGAATCTTCACGAAACCGCTCGCTGTAGATTTCCCACTCTTATCATTCAATGGTACAATCCAACCGAACTTTGAAAACACATCTATAACGGTTAATAGGTATTTCACCCCATTATTATCTTTAGCAAATGCCTGCATATCTACAAGATCAGCGGCCCATATCTCATCTATCCCATTAACAATCACCTTTCTCTTTCTAAAATGTTTAACCACTGGTCTATGCAGTTCATTCGCCAACGTATCTGTCCACTTTAGCGTTTTTTCTTCCTCCCCGCGACTTTGCCGTTTTTTGAAGGTAAACCCAAACCAAGGCTCGTTTTAGCTGACAAGATTGGTTTAACGATTGCCCTCTCTACACGCTCCCGGATAGTAGGATTAGGAATGTTGTTCAAATCATTAATCATCGCTCTATCTGCGATATTCCTAGAAGCTGTATCGGTGTGTTGATCGTAAGCTAAATCGTGGTGATAAGCCGCGTTATCTACCCTATCCACAGGTTTGCTCCACTCTTTGTAAGTCCCGTCAGGATTCAGTCTCTTGTCTAGCCTAGTACCTGGACCTGTAAAATGGTGCCCTGGCAAATGCATCTCGCCGGGAAACTCAGCCCAAGGTAGCTTAATGTTACTAGTAGCTGCATTCAACGAACTAACCAGATCTCCCCCTTTCGTAGCGGAAGCTTTTACGAATTGAGTTTTTGTTTTACCACATACAACGCAAACGCCCCTAAGCATGGATCTTCCGTTATTAGCGACGGCGTTCTGCACATCTCTCGTTTCAGTCTGTGTTTTACATTTTACGCAATACATTTCGCTTTTACTATATAATAAAAATGGAAATCAAAGATCTGAGTTGGGGATCCGCCCTATCGAAAAGATTTAATAATCCTTTGCTACCAAAAAGTATACGGGGGCTGATAATCGGAAAGTCCGGCTGTGGCAAAACGACGCTTCTTCTGAATCTATTGCTCAGGTCAGACTGGTTAGACTATAATAACCTCCAGGTATTCGGTACTTCTCTGTTTCAACCGGAATATCGTATTATTAAAAAGGCATTCGAAGAAAAATTACCAAAAGAATACAACGTTCAGTTATTCGAGGACCAGAAGGAAATCGCTAGACAAAATCTGTCACCAGCCCTCGTTATGGAATTTATGGCAAAAGAATTAAAATGGGGAGCTAAATCAGATATCAATGCCAAGTTCTTTGAAAAAGCTGAAGACGTACCGGACCCTAGAGACTTGAGTAGTGAAAAGAAGAATCTGATGATTTTCGACGATTTACAATTGGAATGTATTATATTCGGGGGAGGCATAGTAATGTGGACTGTTTTTACCTCGCTCAGAATTATTTCAAACTACCGCGGCAAACGATCAGAGAGAATGCAAACTTTATTTGTCTGTTCAAGCAGGACTTGAAAAACCTCGATCATATCTATAACGACCATGTTAGTACAGACATGCAAAAAGATGAATTTAGAAAACTATGCAAAACGGTGTGGGAGCAACCTCACGGATTCCTAGTCATCGATCACAGTAGTGAAAAGGACAATGGCAAATACCGATGCGGATTCGACGCATTTTATGTAATCGAAGATCCACTGTAGTAAAAATTTATTGCGTAATAAAAATGGAATCATCGCTTCTCAAACAGATAGCTGATAATACGGAAAAGACGGCTCGTAACACGGAACCAAAAACGTCAACTACCATTAACCTGTTCGCAACGAACACACGAATCAGAAGCAAGCTTAATCCACCACTTGAACTAGACAAAAATAAAAATTTATGAAATGGCCCTCGAACGTCTCGCAACGTACTATTCTTTTCCAAATATCGACGAGACAAACAACAACTTTACGTATTCGCCGGATGACGCCACAGACTGGATTACTATAAAAGTCCCCGAAGGATGCTATGAAATAACTGATATCAACAATCGCATACAGAAAATAATGAAGGAGAGTGGTCATTACGACGCAACAAATGGAGAGTACTGTATCACAATACAACCAGACAGCAATACGCTAAAGTCTGTGGTAACTATAGCGGGGAGCTATATGGTTAACTTTAGACTCGAGAATTCGATCGGATCAGTTCTAGGTTTTAAAAAAGAAGGATTACCCTTTCGGAGCGGATCTTTCGACTCGGAGAAGACGGTAAATATAACAAGTGTCAGCGATATACTAGTGACTAGCGACATTATCGGGTCTTCGTATATTAATGGATCAACGGCGAACGTGTTGTATTCTTTTGCAGTAAACGTAGGACCGGGTTACAAAATTATCGAAGTGCCGAAGAATTTATTATATCTCCCCATTACGCTATCTACAATTTCAACGATGACAACGAAGCTCACAGATCAGAATGGGAAACAGATAAATCTCAGAGGAGAAGTCTTGTCGATTCGTCTTCATATCAGAGAAGTTTGAAAGTTTTTTTGTAAACTAAAATGAGTCGGTATATAGACTATAAAGTTAATATTTCAGAAGGGCAACGAGACAAAATTCAAAAATCTCTTCAAGCAGGAACTGGTGTGAGTATCAAACTGGCACACGATGATTTTAACGGCAACGATATGTTTGCTTTCACACAGGCTCAAATCAATAAAATGACAAAGGCGTACCAAAAAGGAACGGGCGTAGTCATCAAAATGAGTAAAACGCAATTGGAACACAATAAGAAAGTCGAAGGAGGATTCATAGGCGCCATTCTTCCGTTTCTAGCAACAGCGGCTAAATTCCTTATACCTAGTTTAGCTATGGGGGCTATGAGTGGCTTAGGTTCTGCAGCCACGTCAAAGATTGTTGATAAAATGAGCGGATCTGGAGTAGTGTATGTTAAGGACGATGATAAGTGGTTTAAGATAAGAGCAGCTGGATCTGGTTTGTACATGTCCCCTTGGCGAAAAGGTGGCTCAATAACAGCATCCGGGTTGTACATGAAAACGGGGTCGGGGTATGAGCCTATAGGTAAAGGACTTTTACTAGGCCCTAATTCTCCGTTCGCCAACTCGATTCTTGGTTGGTTATTATAAAAAATAAAACGATTATAAAATGTCGAGACCATTACACAAATTTGGAACTAAACCAACTAGTCAGGCCGAGGTTAGAACGCAACCCCTGCAAGTCCATTGGAAGATTACGAGGGATATTACTCATGCTCCAATTAGGTTACTAGGGGGCGTAAGATGGGAGATTTTTGCGCAAAATGTTATAACGATACAACCAAAGACGACAACTACGCTAACTCTTGGACTCGGTGTAGAAATGTCTGCGGGACTTTGTCTCATTTCCCTCAAACAGAGTATCAAAGAACTAAGATGCAGTCTACAAAACGAAGTGGTTTCGGATGATGTGGTTGATGATATCATAGTCACTATTCAAAACAACTCCGATTCAGTGGTAACTATCAACGCGGGAGATTCGCTATGTCGTGTAAATTATCTGTTATAAAAAATATATCGCGTAAATAAAATCGAATGGAATACGAAGGCATCAAAATAACACAATCACTCTATCCGAAGCTGCCGTCAGCACCGGAAGGAGAAATACATATCGTCACAGGGTCGGCGCAAACCTATCGACTCCAAAAGATCGATGAAATTAGGAAGGAAATCGAGCAAGAACGTGACAAAAGAGCAGCGTTGAGTAAAAAGTATCATAGAAGTGTAAACGTAATCGACGCAGTAGATAACGTTCTCTGGACGGTTACGATAGGACTCGCAATTTCGGGAATCGGAGTATTGTCCACTATAATCGCAGCACCCGTTGCTATTGCTATGGAAGGGGCGGCAATAGGTGTGGGGTCGCTAAGTAAAATCGGCGGCTATATCAGTAAAAAGCTTGCGATGAAGGCGGAGAAGCACGAAAAGATCAAAACGCTAGCCGACGCGAAACTCAACACGATCAGCGACCATATTTCAAAAGCTCTCATGGATGATAACATTTCAGACGGGGAATATTCGCTGATTCTGAGCGAGATTGAAAAATTCAACGGCATGAAAGAAGAAATTAGAACTAATATTAAAGTTGCGATAGACGCGATGGATGCGGTGACGAAACAATCACTCATCGATCGTGGAAAAGATGAAGCCCGGCAGTACTTTCAATCTATGTTTGAGAAAAATAACGAATCTATCAAAAAAACGACTAACGCGAACATTAGTAAAAACATGTAGACGTATGTCGTTACATCTGGAAATACGTCTAACATACGCAAACATACGTGAAAACATGTAGACGTATGTCGTTACGTCTGGAAATATGTCTAACTTATTTTTTCACACGTCAAAAAACACGTCTGAAAACATTATTTTTTTTTTCTTTTACTTACTAAAATGTCGTCTATAGAAATAAATAATATAGAAATAAAGAAGAATATTCGTGAATACTTTTCAGAGAGATTAGGCTCGGAGCCACAAAGTATAATCTATTACTAGGGGAGACCGGGGCAAGAGTGGCACTGTGGGCAAGAGTGGCACCCCACACTGGCCAGGATACGGCCACCGCCGTAGTTGCTTTACCTAGCGTTTTAATAGGCTGGTGTGATGCGAGACTCGGCGCAAAACTCCATTCTGCTGCAGATTTGCCGCAACCATTTATGTTTCAATTTTTAAGATTTTCGTCGATTTTGAGTTTTTTAAATGTGATTTTTGATCAGACCATGCTTTTTAGTAGAAGGTACGGAACGTTTCATATTTTGCTATCTAGAAGATTCGACATTCTTCTTTTTAATGAAACATCATCGTACATCGCATTTTAATCCGTTCGTAACGAAAATAATCGCTAAGGTGAGGCATGTTTATGGGGCATAAAGGGCATACCGTCTGCCATTTTTGCCCCACAGCATGCCACTTTTGCCCCATAACATGGGGCAAGAGTGGCACTTAAGAGATTTGCCATTAGGCCTATAATTTTCTCACATTTATTTAGATGCTCCTTGATTCAGTCTAGAGTATTTTGAACTTTGTTCAGATATTTAAATCGCAATTGGTTAAAGCTTACGTGCGCAAGACGTATCGAACAAGCTATGGAGAAGAAACTATGCGAGTTGTCTTGGGCAAAGCAACTAGCCTAGTGGTGAATTGCCTGAGCGCAAGGCAATTTTGCAATATTATGGGATACCAAGGAGCTCGATTGCAAAACGAATGAAGAACTGCGAGCTAACAGCAATAAGCTGTCGAAATGCAGCGGTTATAAGCGCAACGGGATTGAACATCCTTTCAGTACAAAGGAGAAACTGGCCTGAAGACAGTAGAGATTGGGTCTCTGATTATATAAAACAACGCAATGAACTAGGCTTAAGGACTCGTGAGGCAACAAGCCCAACGCGTGCAGTTGGCTTTAACCGAGCAGGCCTACAGGTATAAAAGTTGTTCTCACTCTTTAGTGAGGAAACGATGACACTTAAACTACGTCAGTTAGATAGCATTGGCGAAACCGGTAGAACAACCGTACCAAAACCAGGGAAATCATTGCTGAGACTGCATGGTTACAAACAATTTGGCAAACTTGCGAGGCAAGAAAGAGGAATAGCAAATGTGGGTATGTGTTAGCTATGAGTCCATCAGGTAACTATGGGGCACCAATGATACTCTATCGACGAAAAAATACGAACGACAGGTTGATGCGAGGAGTACCTCTTGGTTCAGTTGGGGTTCCATCTCCATGTGGATGGAATTACACCACCATTTTTGTTAATACTTCAAGCACTTCATCATGTGAAGCCGAATGAGACAAACAGATGTCTTAATATCTTGGATGGGCATGCGAGTTATAAGTCACTAGAGGAGTAAAGGCTGTTACTTTGGCTAAGGAGGACAACTACATGGTCACTATTCAATCTCACACTAGCAGGTAGCAATAGATTTCAGCCGCTTAATGTTGCATTTTATGGTCATTTGAAAAAGATATAGGCTTACAACCGTGAACTGGACAAGTGGATGGTTGCAAATCCAGGCAAGTACGTCACTGTGTATGAAATTGCTGAATTGTTCGCACATGCATATGAAAGTAGGCCTACGGCTTCGCTTGAGAAAGCAGTGGATTAAGAAGGACATACATCCTATGGGAAATCAAACGTACACTAAGTCGAACTCGCATCCTAGCTAGCAATATGTCTCCAGGTTATCGACCGCCAACTTCCGTGCATCTTCGACCCTCGATCGTGCTCCAACACAACACAGCGGACTCAGCGAAAATCACCAACAGGTTTTCTATTGAAAAGACCGATGCACGTGAGCTAAACCAGCCAGAAATAGATATGAAACTTGCCTGCGAAAATTTATTTCGTTTTTCGTTACTTTTGTCAAATGCAACAAATAAATAATGAATAAAGCCTAGCCACCTTTGGCCCTGACATTGTATCACACTTACCCATTAATTCTGCTTGAGTAAGCAGTATGCTACTTTTGCCCCGAGTATCGGGGCAAGAGTGTCAACACTTTCACTGTGTAGTAGTACGCCACTTTTGCCCCAATGGTCGGGGCAAGAGTGTCAACATTTTTACTTTGTAGCAGTATGTCACTTTTGCCCCAAGTGTCGGGGCAAGAGTGTCAAACTTTTCACTTTGTGTTTTGCACATTTTGCAAAATATCCTACCTAATCCAGTCAACTTTGAACGTTTTTCTGCTAGCCTTATGGGTTATCAACGTGCCTCTGAAAAAATTGTGGCATTATATGATATAGTTGTTAAAATATGCCTCGTATTCCAAAAAGGTGCCCTTCTTGCCCCGCTCTCCCCTATATCAGTGATAAGCTTAAATCGGAGAGGGATGAGAACATAAAGATCAAAAAGCTAACTGACGCGACAATCAACAAGATCTACGACCATATTTCAAAAACTCTCATTGACGAAAACATTTCAGATGAGGAATATTCGTTGGAGGAGAGCGAGATAGAAGACATTAGGGCTAATATTAAATCCGAGATGGAAAAGGTAGAAAGAGACATGCGATGTACGAGATGGTTTTGGAAACAAGACTATAAAAATGACATACGTGAAAACATGTAGACGTATGTCGTTACGTTGGGAAATACGTCCAACTTATGTTTTTTCACACGTCCAAAAACACGTCTGAAAACATTATGTTTCTAATTTTAAAATGCCGTTTCTAAAAATAACCGACCCCGCGAAAAGAGACGATTTAGTTGCAGAATATCTGAAAACAAAGAAGAATATTCAACAAAACTTTTTATCGGAGAAATTAGGAGATTCGGGGCTTCAGCAAGATTTAACCAAGTTCTTCAAACCTATCGTTGATTCCCAATCCGCAATTTCCAAAGAGCAAAATGTCTTATTGTCCGCCATCAATCAAAATTCGGTAGCTACTTCAAACGCGTTACAAGCACTTCCTTCGTTACAGGGCCTTCAGCATCCGGCGATAGAAGCGAATAATACCAATCCGACTGAGGATATCAAAACCCTGTATTACGGAGATAAGGCGACTAAGTACCTTCGTCAATACGTCTCCGATAAAAAAATCACCGACACAACGTTTGGAATAAAAGAAAAAAATGATCAACTCTACATCGGCGACACTCCGATTTCGATTCAAGGAGACGATGTGACGGTGGGAGATAAGACTTACACAGGAACACCGGGGCTTTGGGAGTTGTTGACGCTGAAACAGCCAAACCCCACGATATATGATGATAATGACATGGCTGATTACGCCGAGATTCTCACCACAACGAATGCTATAAGACAGGAAAAAAATCCTAACAAACCTAAATCATCTACGAGCTTCAAATACACACAAATTATCAAACCGATATGGGAAAAGATAACCCTAGGCACAGTAGGTAAAGGCGTTGGTGTAATAGTCATCTCCGAAGACCCAAATGTATTAGCGAAACAGCTAGAGCTTAGAATTCAGAGCTACAGGGCGGGTGGCACCGGAGTAAGAAACGAGATCGTAGCGATATGCGACGAGTTACTACGGCAAGAAGCGCTGAGTAAAGATGGTTACAAAAATATAATGTCGACATTATAAAAATGCTGGACATTAAAAGAAGGAGTTACAGGAAGCAATACGTTATCGGTGGATCCGGCATATTCGATACTATTTCAGGATTTTTCAAAAGACTAGTCACATCGAACGCCGCCAAACAGTTAGCGACTAGAGCTCTTAGTGCGGGTAAAGACGTGGCAACAGAAATTGGGAAAAAGGCTATCGATGTTGGAAAAACCACCGCAATCGACGCTGGTAAAAGATTAGTGGAGAAAACAGCGGCGAAAATATTTACTACTCCTAAGAAACAGGTTACGCAAGAAAGTAGAGATATTATTGATCGACTTAGTAGCGTCGGGGCTAATCCGGAGAATATCAATAATCTAATGATGGGGAATGGTTTGAAAAATGTCCCGTCGATTCAAGATTTAGCACGTAAACTAAACGGCGCGGGAATGAAGGTTGTGTAAAAAAATTTTTAAAAAAAATATCGTATAATAAAATGAAATCAGATATTCTAAGATTTGCCGAACAACCTCTGATTGACGAGGGTATCGAGCGCTACCAATACCACCAGTATGAACCGATTCAGGGAACGAATCTAAACACCGCAGGGGGAGAGATAGTAATCAACATTTATTCTCAAGATGTTTTCAACCATCCGGCGGAATCTTACCTATTATTCGAGGGCAGATTGACGAAGGCGGACGGCACCTTCTACGTTAATGCCGATGCCGTAGCCCTTACGAACAATGGACTCATGCATCTTTTCAACAATATTAAATACACATTAGGAGAACAAGACGTTGAATCATTACGTAACCCAGGTCAAGCGACTACGATGCTTGGTTTACTCAAATACCCGAATGATTTTCAACTAGCTCAAGGTTTGAATCAGCTGTGGTATAAGGATAGTGGCGCGACTGCTGTTATCGCTGATAATCAAGGTTTCGCCGTCAGACAGTCGTATCTAATTCGAAAACCGGGGGACAAAGGCACGTTTAGTTTTATCGTTCCATTGAGCCATATTTTCGGATTTTGTGATGATTACGACAAGGTTATTTATGGAATGAATCACAAGCTAACTCTTGTTCGTAAAGCCGATGATGACGCAATTTTTAGACTCGCCGCTGCGGGCGCCGGGAAAGTCAGATTAGACAAAATCGCGTGGTTTATGCCGCACGTCATTCCGTCCCTTGAGGAGAAGCTTGAATTGCTCAAAACGATCGAATCGAAAGTATCGCTACCAGTTGCATACAGGGCTCGCCAATGCGATAATATAAGCGTCGCACATACAACTACTTTTGAATGGTCACTTGGCGTCAAGTCATCGGCTGAGAAACCAAGGTACATCATCATTGGATTTCAAACCGATCGTGGCGGTGATCAAGAAAAAAACCCATCGATTTTCGATCATTGCAATCTAAAGGACATCTACATCATGTTAAACACGGAACAATACCCTGCCGTCTGCTACAACCTATCATTCCCGAATCAGCAATTCTCACGAGCTTACAGAGAAGCGGCCTTGTTTGGTGAAAAATTCTACGGAACGGACGAACTGGTATCGCAAAGCAATATCACACCGTCAGACTTTAAAGATCTCTTCCCGATTATGGTGATTGATGTAAGCAATCAAGTTGAGCGTCTAAAGTCATCGTTTGTCGATCTCAAGATCAAAGCTATTTTTAATGCTGCTCCGCCGGTTGGTACAGATGCGTACGCGGTGATGATTTACGACAAGTTACTCAATTTTAAATCGGATGGAACGAAATTAACCATGGTGTATTAAAAAAATATCTTGTACTATAAAAATGAAACTGACAGAATTGAAAACGCTGGTGAAAGAGCACGGTATCAAAAGATGGACTCATCTCAACAAGCCTGAACTTATCGATCTATTGTTCGAGAAGGGTGTACTTTCGCGTGATATCGCTGAAAAAGAGAAACAGCGGCGAGAACCGAAGGTGCCAAGCACGGATGAAAAATATAATAGATTGAAAAAAATCAGAAACCAACCGAGAAACGGGTGAAGTAAGCTCGTATACATCGATTTACAAAGCGGGTAAAGCACACGGGGAAAGCGCGCGGACAATCTTATTTTTCAATGGTCGAGTATGGAGAAACAGATACGAAATTAAAGTTCATGAGAGAAAGGAGGAAGATGACGATTTTGTAACGAATTAAATTCAAAACTAAATATGGTTTCGAATTTTAAGGTCGTAAGTACGCCGCTGAAAAGTCATGACCATCAATGTTTGAGTCAACGTCTGACCCAACAGCTATCTCGAGGTAGTCGGTATTAGTTAATCGAAGTATGCAAGTACCCGATGCATTATTATTCGCTTCAGCCGTACCTCCGCCACCAAAGTCACCTCCGCCACCAGGTATCTTCATGTAGTACACCCCATTTTTCATCAAGGAAACATTACCGTTATTTCTATCACTATTAGCGTGAAATTCTATAAACACCGTAACTATATAACATCCGGCTTTCTTAGGAAAGAAACGTTTCGAATTGATGAAACAATTATCCTGATCGAATCTTTCTCTTGGAAAATTTACAATCGTCGCAGTGCCAGCGGGGATAGCCTGAACAGCGTGGGAGTAGGCACTAAACGCCGGGCCAAAGAATCGGTTGGTCGAAGCAATTTGTTCGTCGACATATTTTTTATTAGTCAAATGATTATCGTTAGACGGAATGTAAGGGTGATTCGTTACCAAGTCAACGCCTTGTCCATAACTTAGAGCCTCATCCATTCCTGCATCCGGATTATTCGTTATAGGAAGACCTTTTATGCATTTACCATTCATATTTAGATCTCCAGTAGCCGCATTCGCTCCATCTCGTCTTAGAAAAGTATTGTTGACTTGGGATAATGTGATACCACCCGCTATTACTCGTGGTGCTGATCCACCATCCATTTGGCCAAATATGTTTACAGGCATTTTATTACGCGGTGATATTTTTTTGCAGTCGCTATGGTCGTAAGAATGCGAGGGAAAAGTCCTTTGCTACTATACCCAAAGCGGTGGTTGAATAAACGCCTATCTCGAGGTAATCACGTTCGGTTAGATAAAGTATGGTACTACCTGTTGCATTGATAGTTGAACCTGACGCACCCTCTCCACCCGCAATTTGCATATGCACCCCTGAATTTTTATACAGGTAAACGAAACCCGAAGTAGCAGCACCGTATATACGAAATTCTATGTGCGTCGAAACGATATAACAACCGGCTTTACCGGGCTCGATTATAGTAGTCCCTATTCTACCGTTGAACTCTCTATCGAATCTGTCTTTGTCGAAAGAAACCTTTGTGTATGTATTGGCGCTTATAGCTTGCGTAGCTGAAGTGTACATGCTAATCGCGGGTCCGATTGCTTTCGTGTCGATATATTTTTCAGCCGTTGCATCGACGTATTTCTTATTAGTCAAATGATTGCCGTTCGACGGTACATTATCGTGATTCGTTATCAAATCTATAGTTTGCCCCCGACTTAGAGCCTCATCCATTCCTGCATCCAGAGTATTCGTTGTAGGTAGACCTTTTATCACGCGACCATTCATTTCTAGATCTCCAGTAACAGGGTTTGCTCCATCTCGTCTTAGAAAAGTACTGTTTGCTTGAGTTAATGTGACGCCGCCTGCTATTACTCGTGGCGCTGATTCGCTAGCCATTTGACCAAATATGTTTACAGGCATTTTATTACGCGATAATATTTTTAGTACAATTCATTTATAACTTCTTGAAATTTCATTCCATCTTTGCATGTTTTCTTTAGGACGTATAGGCATAGATGACCGCAAAAGACTTCGCCATCGGGTTGGATTCGTTCGCTGTTGTAGTAGACGGGGCTATGTAAATACTTTAGCAGTTCGGTAGGAGGTGGTAGGCCGTAGCTATCGAAATATATTTTAACCATGCCTTTCTTTAAAAAAGTGCACCAGTGGGTCCCTCTACCGTTCGAGTCATCTAAGTTCAGTATTCCACATTCGTTTCGCTTAGGTTTCTTTGGTAGTTCATCTCTGAGAAATACGCCACGGAAGTTTGGAATATTCAGTTTCTTCGCGGCATCAATCAGCTGTATGTTGGAAAGTGGAGAATTAGGGAGAACTACGCCTTCAACATTTATATCTTTGTATGTCTCAAAGCTCATTTTTTAAATTTCGTTTAAATATTTTATAAAAAAATACGCTTTTTCCATCTCTGAGATTTTGTTCGCTTTTTGCTTATTTTTTTCCAATAGCACCGGGTGTATATTCTGCCAATTCACAGCTTTATGAAGTTCTTTTTCATCGAACGATGATATTGGTAAAACAAAATCGAGATGCCAAACCGAACCGTAATTGTCCATATTCATACCCTCTTCAAACTGATATTCAATCCATTTCGTAAATGTTTTAAGGCCGATACCGAGTTTACTTTTGAGACATGCTGGGATTTCCATTTCACATTTTAGGTCTGTCATTTTATCACGCCGTTGGGCTTCTACGCGGGTGAGATAATATTTATGTCTACAATTTTTGCATACATTAGCATATCCATCTTTTTGGAATCGATTTTTATCGTATTCCGATATGTTCTTCTCTATTTTGCACCGGCTGCACACTTTTCTATCCTTTGTTTCTCTGTTCTCCAGCATTGCATATTTATGTGCACGTTCCTTTGCTTTGGTATTATGACACGTTTTGCAGCTTGAATAACTTCCGTTCCTTTTTGTTTTATCTTTATGAAATTCGTCCAAACTTTTTTCAATTTTGCATTTGGAACACACTTTTGAAACTTCCATTTTATATTAGTGAAATTATTCTTTATTTAGTTTAGTTTTCAGCGTGTAGTGCCCATAGGCCAAGGTATGAATCCCATCGTTCATTATTACCCGCTTGTCATCGTTGGCGGACAGCGCGACTTTGTTTACCTCTTCTGTATAGATATCATGATGATGGGATCGAATCACGTTCATTTTTCTCGACTGTTCTTTCCTCGTAAACAGACATTCTTTGTAATCTTCATGAGTGATTGATTTCTTGACAACGTTTTTCTTAACACCCTTGCATTTTTTATGGTCTACGCCGGCCATCTTATACGAATACAGTTTCGACCTCAGACCAACAAACTCTTCGATTTGTTTACCTGCAGCTTCGTCCTTAAACAAACCTATAACTTTCTTATTCACACCAGTTTCAATACCGGACGGATGATCCTTTGCATACTCGCTCGTATCGAACATGCTTCGAACATCGGGGGCTATATCGGCATAGAAATCATCGGTTTTAATTTCATAGGCTAGCGAATCCGTATCTGTGAATAACAGTTTAGCTCTATCTCCATACTTATCCTTGATGTAATTATAATGAAAAGAATACATCAAAGTTTTACTTAAGTCTAGGATGGACATACCAAGATATATCGGTTTGTTATAATATAGCTTGGTCTTTTTCATGTGAACAGCGATTAGGTTTTCGTCAAAAATAGTCCGACTGTCGTAATTAGTTTTTGCCGCGAGTTTTATAGCTTCCTTTTCATTGCTCACCAATCGCATATCGACTCGATTCTCGATAGCTTCCATAGTTTTTCCAAAGACGCTATTATTCATCAGCTTGAAAAAGTCCTTCTCGAAATCGTTTGTAGCTTTCGTTCGCAATTCCGTATTCAACTCGATATATTTTTTCAACCACGCGCTTTCTTTGAATATTAACCCTCGGTGAATTTTAACGATTTTCAAACCGAGACTTTCATACAATTTTAAATTACTGTAATGAACTACATACTTTTTCTTATCGTTCAAATTTGGAATTAGTTTCGCAACATCTGAGCCTGGCGGTTTTACACTCTCAGGAGCTAGTGGATAATCGTTATGCAGGTCGTGTAATTCTTCTGGATATTCAAAGTCGACTTCTAGTATACACCCCACCCCGTCTCGTTCGGCAATACTTTTCCAATCACTCAACTCGTTATCAATCATCCATTTGAAGTCGTGAGTCGGTAGCGGCTTGCACATTGCCCATCCATACAAATTATTTGCGTCCAAGTACGGAATGAATGTCGAAGGCTGGGTGGGGACAAAAGCTTCTCCCATGTACTTGTTGTTCGCTTTCCCGTATCGATTCGAAATCGTGCTGACTCCGCCTCTTATTCCCTGTTTAATCATCAGTAACATATCGTAGTCGCTCAATAACTCCAACTGTACACCCGTCAACTTTAGCGCCGCATCCCATGCAAGTCCGGGGGAAGTAAAATACCATGCGGGGTCGAGCTTATAATGTTCGTTGCATACATCCCTAAAGTTTTCGAAAACATCGGCTAATAATAGAACATCTGAAAGGTTGTATAAGTTGTGATAATCTCGCAACGTTTTGCACCCAAATTTATTCCATACCGTTCTCGCGTGTTCGTAATCTTCATCGCTGATCCCTGAATCGTTTAGTTTTGAATAGAAGTTATGCTTCGGGGGTAATTCGGTTTCGTTTAATCTTTCAACGCCGTCGACGTAATCGTATGGGTAAATGCCCTTTCTAAGCAAGAGATCAAGCTTATTACCGGAATAGTACTTGCTTATAATTTTACACTGGTCTTTTCTTAGGTTCTTCGATAAAGCGTCGAGACTCGCAGGCATGAATCTAAAACTGTCTATGAAACGTAATTCGCGCTTGACCTCTTTCTCTTTCCCTTCTTTGTTAATAAACTTGCCGACTACGATCTCTCGGCTAAACGATATATACTTCTCTTCATTGCAGGGAATGCAATTAATCTTTTCATTATCATCGCCTCGTAATTTCTTCACGAATAGATGGCTATCGTAGCCGGTTAGATTATGGAATACTACAGGAAAAAACTTGGGGACTTTATATTTTAGGTTACAAATGGTATGAGCGGCGCCTCTGAATTTGCCAGTCAGATGACAATGATCTCGGACTCGGATATTGTTAGGATCATCGTTTTGTAGCGCTTTTCCACAGATATGACAGTTGATGGCTTCTTCGTAACATTTCTTCTCAGTTTTACCGAATACCATCGGCTTTGGAAATTTAAACTGATTATATATTCGTTTTATATTTTCTACAAGAGAATCTATGAATTTCTGAGCAACATCGTCGTCTTCGTTTTCTGCTGTATATGTCACCGGATCTTGAGAATAAACGCTGTCGTCGAAACATTTTACGTAGTAGCAAAACGAGCTAGGCGTGTGTTTCTGATATTTATTAGTGTAAGAAGTGCTAGGATCGGGCTGGCAGGTATCGATCGGTTTGATGAAGGACTCGAAATCCGCATAGATGACGAAAGGCACTTCCATCGATTTAAAATGATGATTAAAACTTAGCATAGTTCCGGGTGGAGGTAATTCTATTCGTTGAGCGTCCTGCTGCGAACAGTACTCGCTGTGTTTATTAAGCGATTCTATCGTTCTGTAGCCGATTAAACATCTTCTGCAATAGTGCATTGAATTATGGGATTTTTCTGTTCGACATGCTAACAACTTATTAAAGTCCTTGATCCAACAATAATGCTTCTTTTCTTCCTCGGAAATAAGCAGTAGATCTACGCGGGTATCGCTTTCATGCTTCGATATATGTAGCGGGTATACTTCCCCCTCATAACCGAATACACTGACGCTAATGTTATTGTTTCGCTCAAACTTTTGTATAATATTAGCATTAACAGCAACCGGGAATTCAATACCACTCCAATCGAGTTTCTCAGATTGTTCTATCAGTTCTTTCGTGATTCTTTGCGGGTTGTTGTCAGACGGATTTAGCGCTCTGGTAATAGACCATTTGAAACATTCGTCGTCTTCGTTTTTCATGTTGATAATAGCCTTTTTATGAGCTAAATACTCAGGAAGCGGAATATATGATCTGCCTTTCAATGGCTCATATTTCACTGTATCGATATCCAACTTCAAAACAGCACTGAATCGCCAATTACTACCCCGCATCTGAAAACTTGCCATGCTCTCCTTAATTTTATCCACTGCGTTAGTATATATTTCCCTCACATCGGTTGCTTCTAAAATAATATCAGTCTTTGATTTGAAAGTAGGCTCGGCCGTTACTATTTCGCCGGATTTCATGTCTACTCTCTCCATTACGCATGTGAGATTGTGTTGAACTTTTACCCCTCGATTTTTAGCCAGCAGCCTAACTACATGCGGTCTTACAGCCTTGAGAAAAGATGTGGCATCAATACCACTGGTTCCTTCGATTGTGTATCTTTTTGTAAATCCCTTAATAGCCGTCGCAGTCTCTCGAAGTTTGAACCTATGAACGGGTGGTTTTATTCGAGGGGGTAACTGACTAATCTCACTAGTTAGCCAATCCGAAAAAGTAACTTTATTTTTCCCCACATATTTCCAAATATTAGACACGAATGCCTCAAGTTCCGCTTTTCCTAGACTTGAGTATCCTTGTGTACCTCTTCGCCTCGCAATTTCTCGTAATTCTCGTACAGTACCCGGAGTACGCGCTGGAACCTTGGTGTCTGGTGCCCGAGCGCCTAGTCGATCTCCATGCTTTATGAACGCGATGAGTTCCTTTTTTGGTAGTTTTGAGTATCCTTTTTGTCCTCTTTGTTTAGGAATTTGTTGCAATTCTTTCAGATTATACGTTGTGTAGTCCATTTTATATTGGGATTTCTTGTCTTTAAGTCGAGTTGTATATTCCATTTTTTTTGTTATTTTATATATACAAGAGAAAAAAATTGTTATGATCGAGTGACTCATCGATACCATAGGTAATTCCCGACCACCCTATGACTCATCATCGAAACTACTGGAAATTCCCCGCATGATGAGTCATAGACGTGGGCTGGGGTGGTTATGGGTGGTTTATTTTTTGAACCATGGTTATGGGTCGATATATTTTTTGATGAGTCAGCATATTTTTTTGAACCATGGTTATGGGTCGATATATTTTTGAACCATGGTTATGGGTCGATATATTTTTGAACCATGGTTATGGGTCGATATATTTTTTGATGAGTCAGCATATTTTTTTGAACCATGGTTATGGGTCGACATATTTTTGAACCATGGTTATGGGTCGATATATTTTTTGATGAGTCAGCATATTTTTTTGAACCATGGTTATGGGTCGACATATTTTTGAACCATGGTTATGGGTCGACATATTTTTGAACCATGGTTATGGTGGTTATGGAAAAGTTGAACCATGGTTATGGGTTAATGTTCCAGCCGCCTAACTTTCCTACTACTTATGTATGTCTGTATGCATGAATATATTTTTTGTCTGCATGTGTTATCTGTTATGTTTTGAAATGGTACTAGGCCCTATAAGGACTCATGTGCGGCGCGCGAGCATGTTTGTGTGTGTGCGTGCACGAATGTGCGCATGCATGCATGCATGCACAGTACTTTTTAATGCCTCTGAGAACTTCACAAAGCTTTGTTTGCATGGCTGTCTTACGGGGCCTAAATAAATAATTAGCCTACTTGTGGCAAAAAGAGACTGTTGTTCCAAGAGAAATTAAGATAGGGTGCACGAGTATAACAGATGAGCTACTGTTGACAAAAATAACTATATAAAGACTAAGCGAATGAGCGAATGAAAGCACTGTGAGTGAAAGTAAAACCTGAACAATGAAGAGCAAGCAAAGAGCGAGAGTGCGGACATGATAGCGCGATATAGAAACACAGACCAGGCATACAGACATACATTCATTCACACATGCAGGCAGGCAGGCAGGCATGCATGCATACATACATACATGCATACATACATACATACATACATACATACATACATACATGCATGCATACATACATACATACATACATACATACATACATACATACATACATACATACATACATACATACATACATACATACATACATACAAACATACAAACATACATACAAAATATACATACATGCCTAAATACATTAAGAGGTGCTACATACATTACTTAAATAAAATGTGCAGTGCTTCAAAGTTCATCACTAATTCTTACTCTCTCAAACTTTGCCTACATATCTACTTAAAATACTTCCTGACATTTAATAGTTATGGGAATGCACAGTGGTTTCGCCAAGCCCTTAGTTAAGTCATTAGTTAAGAGTTGGTTTTCTTGTTGATTTAGCTTCATTATGCTCTATTATTTTGTTGATTGCATATTAATGTTTTTTCTCTCCAGAATGGTCTTTGTATTCCTGCAATTTAATGTGCTGTCGTATGCTATTATGTTTTTGTTATATTTTATTTTACATGATTAATTGATGGCCCTATTAACTGGAATGTCCATCCCTTCTGGGTCTCCCCTTCTTAACCAGTATGTTAAAGTATTATGTTCACTGCCAGTATTGTATTATGTTTGTTTGGTTCAGGAAAAATAAATTAAATTTTAAAAAAATAAATAAATAAGCCTACTCTCAGGTAGTTCCAGCAGTGGTCAAATTCAGTAGTGTATCCAGCCAGATCTGAGATCTAGTGCCTTTCATCCATGGGCGGAGACTTAGGAGGTAGGGGGACGGTCTCCCTCAATGTTTGTGGTGTGGGACCGTCCATGCATTTGTCCTCCCCGCCCAATACTTAAGCCTCAGGACATGCATGGTCATTGGCTAATTGGCAATTGCTGAATGTTCTGATAAGATTATGTAAGAAGAGAACTTCGACCAAATGACTAAAAATTAAATGTTATCAGCTATTTCGCCAGGGAAAAAATGATGTATGTTTTCAATAAATTTCAACCAAATGATTATTTTAAAAAGGTCGTCAGAAAATTTCGTATGAAAATGGAAAATGTCGTTGGTCGGCGTCTCACCAAAATGTCAAGCCTTGGCGATCGATCGTCCTTCGATTGGCCGCTCGGGTAAACGTGTATAGGCCTATTTTAGCGTCGTAAATTATTCGCTCGTTGCAGCATTGCTATTTTTAATCAATCCAACTTCTAGTTTGGTGATAATCCTTCTCATCGATCAAGCTTCTGTTTAGGCAAGAATTTGTTTGATCAATCCCGCTTCTGTTTCGTCAGCAAACATTTTTCATCAATATAACTTATATTTAATTAAAAATTCTTGTTCATCAATCCAGCTTCAATTTCAGCAAGATTGTTTTAATTAATTCCTTTTCCATCTCAATAGAAATTACTTTCATCAATCCAACTTCTATTTAGAAAGAATTCTTTTCGTCAATCCGACTTGCACTCGACTAATGCTGAAACCCATGCAATGGCGAATAATTTACGACGCTAAAACACACGTTTACCGGCCGCTCGTTCGTCCCACCAACTTCTAGACCAAGTCTCGAGCCGCCGATGCCTTCATCTGAGAATCGTGGCAGATAGGCTATAGGCTATAGATCTGGCCTAGGCTACTAAACTCAAACCTGGTTCGAGTGAATTCAAGCACCATGCCCCCAGCAGACAAGTCACAATATCTTTAGTGGCCGCGGTAATATATAGGCTAGTATTAGTCAAGTCAAGTTTTATTGATCCCATCAACTTAAAACGTACAACAACACAATCATGATCACATAGTAAAATAGCATACATGGCTTACATAGTGGTGCAGTGAGAAAATTAGCTAGAAAATTAAATTAAGTGAGCCAGCAAATTAATCAAATAAATAGCAATCATAGCAAAGGATTGGGGAACAACAGGCCCACAAAGGGACAAAGTCCCGCTAAGAGGGGGGCCTATTTAGCTAGGTAGCATTAAAAAGTTAAAGATGACATAGGCTTACAGAACGAAAAGAGCTGGGGATCACAAATTTTAGTGACAACAATAACTATTATAGAATGCACATAAGTAATATTTATAACAAACTTAACTAACTTAACTAACAACTATGATACATGCTCAAGTGTGTGTGCTCTTAAAGTATACGCTTAAAGCATGAGATATTATTAGAGGTACGGATGTTGAGAGGTAGGTTGTTCCACAGCAGTGGGCCCTGAAATTTAATAGACAGTTTACGGATATTAGTTCTTGTGAAGATTAATTTATAGTCAGGTTTGTTTCTTATGCCAGCTTTGAATTGGGTATATATACTGCAGGACGGACAAAACTGATGACAGGGTTTCAAGTGCTTATAGCACTGAAATGTGTCAGAGAGCGTCCGTCCGTCCGTCCGTCCGTCCGTCCGTCCGTCCGTCCGTCCGTCCGTCCCTCTCTCCCTCCCTACCTACCTACCTACCTATACCTACCTTCCTACCTACATACCTACCTACCTACCTACCCACCTACCTACCTACCTATGCATGCCTACCTACCTGCCTGCCCCTGCCTCTGCGGCTCTGCCTCTGCCTCCCTCCCTACATCCCTACTTCCCTCCCTCCATATCTCTCTCTGCCTCCCTCCCTCCCTCGCTCTCTCACTTACTCCTTCGATATCCCTCCCTCCCTATGTCCGTCTGTCTGTTTGTCTGCCTGTCTATCTGCCTACCTGCCTGTATGTCTGTCTGTCTGTCTGTCTGTCTCGACCTCTGTTCTGGTCTGTGGTCTGTGGATGCATCCGTCAAATGATTCAATTCGTCACAGTATCTGCTACAACAATGCCATTCTCAAACAGAACATAAACTATTCATCATGATAATCGTAGGCCTACTTATTTTAATAAGTTGTCATTGAACAACAACTTAGTAACTTTGAAATGGTATCTATAATTATAGGAGACCGGCGTTCGAATAAAAAGATGGATGGATGGATCCGATTTGACCAGGGTCTATGACAACAGAGGCCGTTACCCTGGACAGAAATTTGCTCGGCATATTACAGCACTTAAGTGCAAGGTATTGAACCAAAAGATCGAACGAAATTACAGCTTCATAGGGCATGACAAAAGCGATATAAAGGTGTATAAAAATAATGCAGGATAAACAAGGCGAGCGGGCCTTTCACTTGAAACTGAAAACATCGCTTTTTCACAGAGGTCCTGGTTCTTCCACTTTACTCAAACGCCAACGTCGTTTCAACCATAACCATACAAGCATGGGCAGCAGCACACAACTTCAGTGCCAGAGTGGCTATACTTATAAGTTACTACGTCACTGAGTGAATCAAATCAAATCAAATCATTTTATTTTGTAAACAATCACTTTTTACAGCCAACAAAATTACATGTAACATATTCAAATGATACTGCAGGCTATAGGCCTTGGGGTTTGATCACTCCTGGGCTGAGAATTAAGATACTGATAGAAAGCATAATTAGGCATGTTGTCTGGTATTGGTGCACAATTTGTTCACATTCTGTTTAAGCTTATAGGTGCACTGACGAACCAAATAATCATCGCATGGCTCCTGGACGGACTCTGCAGTCGGTGCTAAACGCTGCGGCGCGGTTCGATCAGCTGCAATAGGAGAAAATACGACAACATTACACCGCTCTTCCGTGATATATCGTCCACTGCAGGCTGCCTGTTATCAGCATGGTTATCAGGCAACCATCCAAGGACTCTCTTGACAACAATCAGTGGCGGCGCCAGGATTTCAGTTTTTTGGGGGATGGGGGGGGCTGAATCCTCGCGGAGGAAATTTTCCATTTTCATCCGCCAAAATTTCTGACGACCTTTTTAGGCATTTGGTCGAAATCTCATGGATGTAGGCTATTTCATTTGGGGGGGGGGCTCATCGTGCAAATATTTCAGTTTTGTGTGAACAAAATCGGATGGCCTTAGCCCTCAGGTGACCTTTCTTAGGAGGGCTTAGCCCCCCTCTGGCGCCTCTACTGACAACAATCACAACTCGATCGGTGGTACCATTTAATTTGTTCGTAGGCCTATTTACCCACTTGCTCCAAATTTTAGCAGGCGTCCCTTTCGTTTTGCTCAACAAACTGTGCATGATCTCAAGTCAAATAGGGCAAAATACAAACCCGTTTCCTTGTTGACCCTTAGGTGAATCGTAATCGTAATCGTAATCTCGAAACTTCTACAGCGCCCACAAAAGCCAAGTCGCGGGAACCAGCTTATTCACAGGCGCTCAATCAAAGCAAAATCGATAGGCAGCGGGTCAAGTCCGGAGAGTCAGGCAGGCAGATAGATGGACGGCTAAGGTGGGTGATGTTTAGAGTTGAAGTGGCGGGGGATGTAAGGAGAAGAAGAATCAGGATAGGATTTTTGAAAGAGCAATGTTTTCAGTTTTGAGTGAAAGACCTGTGGGGAGATAGCGAGAGGTGGAGTTTTGGTGAGTTCGTATGATGGGTCGGAAGTTTGCCGAAGTGAATGCTTGTTCTTGACTATTCAATAGTAGGCCTACCAATAGCAAATTTGCACCATATAGATTATGGACGCGACGCGCTGGACATCCCAAATAAATTCTATCAGACATGCGCTGTTGGCAAGTTGGCCTATAGGCCTAGCTAAACTGCTAAAGATGCTCGTTGGTACCATGCATGCAACCATCAGGCTAGAAACGAAAGCAGCTGCTGTTGGCGGGATGCACCCGCGAAGGGAAAACCCAACCTTATGCTAAGTTATGCAGTAAGCTAACGTGCTAGTCTTGGTCATTAATGGTGGATGCTTGGATGGAGAAGTTTTGTGATTCCAGCTATTAATGTTTTATTGTTTTCACTGCGGTGTTTTAAGTTGTTCATCGACATGTTTGCCAGGCACGGGCTGAACTGCTGTGGTAAGTAGAAATCTGGTTTAGATAAACGATCACATACAACGGTAAGATGTTCTGTAACGAATCTAACGGACGCCCAGAAACCCTACGGCATATTCAAATTCATATTCATATTCATATTCATTATGTTCTGCTTATAATACCCAATCTACTATAGGCTACAGGCGCAAATCATCATCATATTCAACTGGCGCTATATAAATACCACGGAACGTGCATCATCAGATTCGGATTTACTATACAAGCGCATATCATCATCATCATATTCGCCTGGTGCTCTCTATATACCACGGAACGTGCATCAGCAGATTCGGATTTACTATACAGGCGCATATCATCATCATATTCGCCTGGTGCTCTCTATATACCACGGAACGTGCATCAGCAGATTCGGATTTACTATACAGGCGCATATCATCATCATCATATTCGCCTGGTGCTCTCTATATACCACGGAACGTGCATCAGCAGATTCGGATTTACTATACAGGCGCATATCATCATCATCATATTCGCCTGGTGCTCTCTATATACCACGGAACGTGCATCAGCAGATTCGGATTTACTATACAGGCGCATATCATCATCATCATATTCGCCTGGTGCTCTCTATATACCACGGAGCTTGCATCAGCAGATTCGGATTTACTATACAGGTGCATAGCATCATCATCATATTCGCCTGGTGCTCTCTATATACCACGGAACGTGCATCATCAGATTCGGATCTATAGTATACTACACACACACACACACACACACACACACACACACACACACACAAACACACAATCTCGCTCTTTCTCTAATCGAATCTGATGCTGGTCGTTCCGTCCTATATTATAGCGCCAGTCGAATCTGATGATCATCATTAGCGCCTGTATAGTAAAATTGAATCTGATGGTCATCATTAGCGCCTGTAGGCTATACTAGAGCCATGCGCCGACTCGAGGGTGTCGGCGGCGGTGCGCCGGTCATATTTGGTCGGCGGCGGCGCGCCGACCAACAAAAATCGGCGGCGGCGCCCTCGAAATGTCGGCGGCGCGGCGTCGTGGGGTTAGTGCACCAGCGTCGCATGCATATTTTAATAGTTGTTACACAAGCAACTTATATTATAAAGATACTAGCTGGGGTACCCGGCGTTGCCCGGGAAATTTAGGATTCCACCCGCTCCCGGCTACGACCCCACCACCTACAACCACCCGACTGCACTCCACAACAATCGACCTCCACTTGTACGCCACCCGTGAAATTTGAGTTTTCGGCAAAATTTCCTCCCCCCCCCGGAGTCGAGGTGGCCCGTGTAAACATCTGTCTAGTTGTGGCGTTTCAGATATAAGTGCTAAAATATGCATGGCAACGTGCAGTGACGCTGGTACTCTGTTTCTTTATAAATAATCATACCAAGCATATATAATAGATCTCATACCTACCTTCCTGCTTCACGAATTCATCGACATTTTACTTCCTCTCCTCACAACACTCTGCAATCGATCTCTACAGGAAGGCATTCTACCATCAACGCAGAAGAGGTCAATCCTGATCCCTGCTCTGAAAAGCGGTGGATTGGTACCGACTAATCCCGGGAACTATAGGCCGATAGCGAATGTTACGTTCCTCTCGAAGCTCATCGAAAAGGTCGTCGCCATGCAACTCGTCGCTTACATAGAAGGGAACAATCTGCTGCCTCAGAATCAGTCCGGTTTCAGAAGATTCCACTCAACTGAAACGCTTCTGCTCCGACTCCTCTCAGACATCTACGGAGCGATTGACAGAGCTCAGTTGACCCTGCTGGCCCTTTTTGACGTCAGCACCGCTTTTGACACTGTGGACCATGAGATTTTGTTAGAGCGGCTGAGTGTTTCTTTTGGTTTGTCTGGTGCATTTTACAAATGGATAGATTCTTTTCTTCATGAACGTTCCCTCTGTGTGGTCCATGGTTCTTCTAGGTCAGAGGTGTCAAAGAGCTGGCCCGCGGGCCATTTCTGGCCCGCCGACAAATTTTTTCTGGCCCGCGGAGCCTTCCCTAAAGATTACAAAATTAGAGGATAAAAGTTCAAATGTTTATATTTTACAGTCAGCGCCAAATACATGGAGGTTTTTTCTTACTGGCGTCACTTTTGCTCAGACGCACAGCTCTTTGTAGACTGTGTATCTCTGGTTTGCGGTTGGTTGTCTCTCAAGGATTCTGTCTTAGAGGATAGGTTACTTGTGAACATTTTGTGGTCATGATTTCACCCTCAACGATAGATGGCATCCCATTTAAAATTCCGTTTCTAACGCTAAGAACCATGCTTTGAATCTCCAAAGACATTTATTTTATTTTGCAAACAATCATTCGTCAATCTGCTTTCATAGATGTAATTAATTGAATGCTATATTGCTCTGTAAACAAGATGTGAAATTTTCGTAAACTCTCCGATTATCGCCCGAAAACTTGTACAAAGCGGTTAAAGAAGAAGAAACCAATCCTTTGTATAGAAAGTCCTTGGTTGTCTGTTGACAAAATTAGGAAAATTACGAAACACTTATATAAGCTTAAGTCTTATAATATTTAAAATGTTGTCAAATTATAATAAGAAGCGAAAAGTGGACATTGAATCAAGATCTTTTCGCGATATTTGGATCAGACCACTACCCAATTTTGCTCATTTGTTGGAAGATGTTCACACGTTAGCTACATCGGTAAGAGAGCTGGCGGCCGCGCGTCTGTGGAAGAGAGCGTGCGGGCCGCGGTTTGATTGCCGAAGGTGGCTATTTCAGAGATTCAAAATCTCGGGCTAGCACGGTCCGTCCACGGGGACCTACATGTAAATGGCGTGGCGTCCGTTCAAACGGGCAAGCAGTGGTGAAGGATCTCACCCTTAGAGTGGGGGCCATAGCCCATAAGACAGCCGCTATATAAAAATCCGATTACATTTCCACTGGCCCGCCACTTGTTGGAAGATGTTCACACTGGCCCACCACCAAAAAAGGTTTGACACCTCTGTTCTAGGTCCTCATGGGTGCCTGCACAATATGGTCTACCCCAGGGTTCAGTCCTTGGTCCCATACTTTATATTATCTACACCTCAGGTCTTGCCACACTACTAACAGCTCATTCGGTTTTGAGTCAGCAGTATGCTGACGACGTCCAGGCTTACACCCATTGTCTCCCTTCTAATGCTGTCAAAGCGGTTCGGATAATGAGCGAGACTTTGGATGCTCTAGAGGCATGGATGTCATCCAATAGACTTCGCTTGAACCCATCTAAGACAAAATTTATTTGGTTGGGCACACGGCAGCAGCTTGCCAAGCTTGACCTATTTTCTCTTGCATCTGAATTTCCTGGCTTTGTCTTTGCAACCACGGTTCATGACCTCGGTGTCCAACTTGACCAAGAACTAACTTTTGCTCCTCAACTTCACCGTCTTGCTCGAGACTGCTATTATCAGCTGCGCCAGCTTCGCACTGTCATCCGTTCTCTTACGTCTGCTGCTACTCTTACTTTAGTGCATTCTTTCGTTACATCTCGCATTGACTATTGCTCTTCGCTCTACATTGGCCTCCCATCCAGCAGATTGACTTGTCTTGACCGGGTATTGCGCTCTGCTGCGCGCCTAATTGGGAAAATCCCTAAATATGGTCATGTCTCAAACTACATGCTTGAGGTACTTCACTGGCTCCCTATTTGCCAGCGTATTGAGTTCAGGGTAGCTGCATTGGTATGGCGATGTTGTCAAGGCCTCGCCCCAATTTACCTCAGAGAGCTATGCAGCTTTACATTGGGTATCCAAGGAAGTCGTCAGCTACGCTCGGCTGATAAGGGAGTCCTCTTAGTTCCTTTTGCTCGTACTACTGTAGCGTTTGTGGAAACGCTACAAATCTTACTTACTTTTATCTATATTGCGCATAACGGTTTTAACTAACTCTATGCTGCACCAGAGCGAGGCTGCAGACAATGCGCCAGACGCTCACGTGACCCTGTGGATGACGTGGCGAAAGCGCGGGCGCCGCTGATTGGCCAGAAGCGGCGCGTGACCAGAAACGGCGGAAAGAACTCGTTCCTGGTTGGCTGTCATGACAGAGAACGCCAGTCGTCGAGAAATTGCTGAACGAGTGAGACCTGCGAAGATCGAGGCAACCATTTTCTAGTCGAAATTGACGTTAAAACTAATAATTTTAAGGGTATAAATTATCGGAAATGCAACTAAATTAATCGCTAAATGACGGCAAAGATTGGGCCTTGCCTCCGGTGAAAGGAGAACTTTGGGAGGAAGCAAACTGACCTAAAAACCAGGGAAGTAATAGATTTTAGCGTAGCACGTGCTGAATTTGTGACTTAGCGATTGCAAGGTTAAAATGGCTATTATGTGTTGAAGTGGATAATATTGTTTAATGTAGACTGACAAATTAACGTGGCCATTGCATTACAGAACTGAATATATATATAAAAGATAATTACTATAAATAGCGGCGAAACGAAAAGATTATTGTGGCATGGTAATTCAGTCTGTAGTATTGAAGTTAAGTATCTGAAACGTTGATAATTAATTAGAGGTTACAGAATGCTATGGTAATAGTTACGGAACAGAAATCTAGTCGATAGACGACTTGCATGTAAGAATTGAACTGTGAGTAGGGTTGATGTAAATCGTGTAGTGGCAGTTCGTGATGTTGTCAGCGCTAGAAATGTCTAAGTGAACTGACCTAACAAATAGAAAAGACTGTATTTGCGTAGGTTACTGCTAGCTAAATGTTAGTTAAGTATTCGTTACCTGAATAAATAAGGTGTTAAATATATAATCAACGAAGGCGATTGTTTGAGTGCATTGAAACTAGGGCGAAGAAGAGTAGGCCATGTCCCGTGTAAACTCTTTAAGCGGAGACACCCCAGGGGAATCAGACAGTTCCGAGGAAGGGGGTTCGGGTAGGGAAATCGAAGCATTTGTTGAGCGACCTGGAAATAAGGCCCAGTACAACCCACTAAGTTCCCAGGAAACCGATGACCTTTCACCCAAATCTGCCGAAAGGGGCATGAACCCAGACGAGCACCGACGCGAGGGTGCTGTTGCCAGTCGACCAACAGCCACGGGGATATGTAGTTCCGGCCCTGGTATCCGTGAATTTACAGAGCGCAGACGTCCCTCCCTGTCACCCAGACCTGAAGTTCCCGAATACATGTTCCTATCGCCCCGGCAGTACGCCGCAGCGCTAGCAGGGGGAGTTGGAAGTGAGCAAGTAAGTGAGGCCACAATTGCACGAGCTCCTGCCTCTCTAGCGGCTAGGGCGGGCGTCACACTACTACCATGAAGAATCGAGCCTTTTCTGTGGTTGGACCAGTGGTCTGGAATGGCCTTCCTTTTGAGCTACGCCTACACCCTGGGACTCTACCAGGATCCTTCCTTACTAAACTTAAAACTATTCTTTTTGGGCGCGCTGGAGTCGGGAGCGCCTCTGAGTAGTTTTTTCTTGAAGAAGCGCTATATAAATAAGAAATAAGTTTTTTTCACAAGCTTTATCCTTGTCTGTCAAAAACCAAAAATTTAAAATTTGAGTCTTCACGTTTTGGTCATTGCCGTTGGTCAAGTGTGTGTGGCGACATGGGCCTGGTTTGGGTCAGTTAGGTCACATAATATAGACAGGCCTACTAATGTTCGAAAGCTTGATTACCCATTTCACTTATAATGTAATAGGCTAGGTCACGGTCAGCGTGGGACTTTCATACTGGAGAAAAATATGAATTGGGTGATAACTGGCTGGCAAGAAAAATCACAAGCCTGCAGACGCGAATAATCGCGTACATGAAATTACAGAGCGCCACTCCATTGCAAAATTATAGTAACGTGTATCTTAATACTAGAGGGCAGATTGTTCTTTGCCATCCTAGCATATGGTCAGACAATCAGGCAAGAAGGCACACACGGCATAACAATTCACTTATGCCTGCCTGGAGTTATTTTTACCTTCTTTGCTGCCATGCATGTAATTCAAATCGAATCACAAAATCCATAACAGCTTAAACGTTAAGCACTCTTTTCTAAAAGTGAAAACGAATAGATATCAACATAGGTTTCATTGCATTGACGCAAAATCGGTGGTGCCAGGAAAAATCGAAGTAGACAAGAAATAGATTCTATTTCGCACTGACGCAACATAATTTTTCGCGAAATCGTGCAAGAGATGAAAAATGCAACAAAAATAAATAAGCTGATCAACGTCGGCGTCACCGGCGGCGCGCCGACAAATTTTCGGCGGCGGAGGCGGCAGCGCGCCGATCCCAAAAACTCGGCGGCGGCGGCGCACACTAAATGGTGGCGCGGGGCTCTGGGCTATACTAAAAATCGAATCTGATGCTGGCCGTTTCGTCCAATAGTATAGTGCCTGTATAGCAAATCCGAATCTGATGATGCACGTTCAGTGATATAGGCTAGGGCTGTAGCTAGGCTATAGAGAGCACCAGGCGAATATGATGATGATGATATGCGTCTGTATAGTAAAAATCGAATCTGCTGCTGACCGCTACGTCCCATAGATTACATTGGGTTAGTTTTGGGCCAGTTTTTGCCAGCCTTTGGGCGGGAATTTCGGAAAGTACATGGCAACCCTGAACATAACGGAATCGCATAACGGAACCGAATGTGGTGCTAGGTTCTTGAGCGTATCTAACGGCGGGCCAGACCTGTACGTATGTTAGCCCGTAGCCTGTAGGCCTATAGACTGCAGTATCATTAGGCTGCGTGTGGCTTATAATTATTGGCGTCTACGATTTTGCTGTGTGTTTGGCTCTTTTAAAATCCGGCATGTAGGCTAAAAGTGAAGACATTGAATTCAAATCACACACATTTGTCACAGATGCTTAATTGATCTTTTGATCGGATACAGCGTTTTACTTTGAAGGTATGGCAAGTCAGGAAGAATCGGCGTTTCACAGTGTCAAAGACGTTCGGCTTCTCGCTTCGGGCATCTCTAGATTTGCCGTGGAGCTGTACAAGCAGCAGATGAAGAGAAGCAACGGAAACCTGTTCCTGTCTCCGCTGAGCATTTCAACCGTGTTGAGCATGGCATACGTGGGTGCGAGGGGAAATACTGCTGTTGAGATGAAGAAAGCCATGTGTTTCGAAGATCTCGAAGATTTGAAACTGCATCAGGCGTTTGCGGACATCAATCGATATCTAAAAGACGGCAAAGGAGATTATTCGGATGAACCGCTTTTCCAGGTTTGCATGGCAAATCGGTTATTTGCGGAGAAGTCCTACCCGTTTCTGGAGGAGTTTCAGACAGCCTGCAGACAATACTACGGTGCGGAGTCGGCCAATGTGAATTTTATGTAAGTTTTTACACTGTCTACTGGTTCAAGCATTTATATCATCATCATCATCGTCACCGCCACCTCCGCCACCACCACCATCACCATCATCATCACCATCATCATCATCACCACCACCACCACCACCACCACCAACACCACCACAACTGATGCCAGTTATTTGGTGGTATTTCGTGCAAATAAAATAATTATCTACCGGTACATTGTCTTTGGTCATAGATTTGTCAAGTCAAGTGTATACTTATATATAATGTTGTGGTCTAATAGCGCAGATAATAATTTACAGGATTGAAAAGCCCCTGTTTAGCATCATGTGACTTGTTGAAGCTGGTGGATAGATACGAAAATATTGCATCTCATTTGCATTACAAATGCATTGCACCTTATAAGATAAAGGTGCCTGCATTTACTGTATATTTTTTAATATTTTATTTTATATGAAATATCGATAAGTATAGGCCTATGCAGATTTGCAGCACAGAGCTTTAAAGATTAAGATATTGTACAGTGTCTAACATAGGCTAGATGTAATAACTGTGATTACTGTGGGTCAGAAAGCAAATGTAAAATTATTTGTAAACAATTATTGTTTCTCAATCCAACTACTACTTAAACAACAATTATTTTTCATCAATTGAACTTAAATCAAACACTGACTGTATTTAATATTACGCTCACTTTTTCTTGGATGCAGACTTTGAAAAAACTATGAAGAATGTATATTTGGAAATTGGAATAGACATTGTTCTTTTAGCCAGCCATGTAATGCGTGTTATGTTCTCTCACACTAGTAGTGGGAATCCATCAGACACAGCAAAACAGATTAACACCTGGGTGTCGGAGAGTACAAAGGGGAAAATCAGTGAGATCATCTCTTCGGATGACATCAACTGTGACACAAGACTTGTCCTTCTCAACGCCATCTACTTCAAGGGTGCTTGGCATGACCAGTTCAATCCACTCAGCACTCAAGAGGCCGACTTTCACGTGTCTCCAAGTGAAACGACAAAAGTTCAGCTGATGTTTAGAAAGGTAAAGGAGGCTGATTACTGCTTTTCGCCCGCTCTGCAATGTCAGATACTCAAGATACCGTACCTGTTTGGTGCTTTGAGCATGTTTATCCTTCTGCCCGACAAATCGTCCACGTCTCTAGACGAACTGGAAGGGAAACTGACCGCTGATCATTTGAAAAGCATCGACGATATTCTCCGGTCTTCATCCGGATTGCAGTTCTGGTTGCCAAAGTTTAAAATAGAAGCGCAGATGGAGTTGACTGATGTTCTGCGTGACATTGGCATCAAAGATCTGTTCGACGAGGGAGCTGCAGACCTCTCTGGCATGGACAATGCCAGAATGCTGTATGCCTCCCAAGTGGTGCACAAAGCATTTGTTGATGTCAACGAAGAAGGAACAGAAGCCACTGGAGCAACTTCTATGACCGTCGAGATGCGTAGTGCAAGCTCTTCCCCGAAACCACCTGTGGAATTCCGAGCGGATCACCCGTTTCTGTTCTTCATCCGAGCAGAATCCGCAAAGGTTATCGTATTTCTTGGAAGAGTCGTGAAGCCTCAGAGTACTTCGTAGTAACTTCAACTAACTTGCATTTGCTTGGTTCAAGTCCGTATTGCAACGAGCTTTTATTGCTAACTTTAAAGAAAGTTAGTTAAACGTATCAAAAACAAATTTGCTTTCCATCAGCAATTTTCGGCTTTCCTTGTACGTAGTAAACTTTGGAACAATATCCCTGTAGCTTGAGCTTTGTTGTGCAATTGTACATTATACATATGTATCAGTAGGTCTATACTTTATATAATTAACACGAATAAAGTTGCTAAAATGTTGAGATCTCTAATCACCGTACATGCTTATCTAAATAATCTAATTGCTGCTAACATAAAATGTCAGTGGTATTTGCTAATGTGAACATTCCGTTTTATAAAGAGTTCTCAGATGGTATACTTGTAAGTATGTATGCCTGTATGTGTATACGGATAGGTGTTTATTTATGTGTATATCATTATACAGGGTGGGCCAAAAAAGACCCCCCTAGGTTAACTTTGTAACTTTTGTTGTGTTTGAAATATTTTTATGAAATCTGGCCATCATGTGTAAATATGAATTTCTTTAAGCCTGTAAAATTTCATTTCAAAATTCTTACTTCTGGTCAAGATATTGGCAAAAACCTAGGAGGGTCTTTTTTTGGCCCACCCTGTATGTATGTCTGTAACCATGCATATATATTTGTATGTCTGTATGTGGTTTCAGTTTTGAAATGGTACTATAAGGACTCGTGTGCGACGCGCGTGCGTGCATGGCTGCGTGCACGAATGTGCGCGTGCATGTATGCATGCACAGTACTTTCTTAATGCCTCTGAGAACTTCACAAAGTTTTGTTTGCATGGCTGTCTTACGGGGCCTAAACAAATAATTACTTGTGGCAAAGAGAGACTGTTGTTCCAAGAGGAACTAAGATAGGGTGCACGAGTATAACTGTTGACAAAAATAACTAAGAACTGAGCGAATGAGTGAATGAAAGACTGAGCGAATGAGTGAATGAAAGCACTGTGAGCGCAAGTAAAAACTGAGCAATGAAGAGCAAACAAAGAGCGAGAGTGCGGACATAATAGCGCGAAACACAGACCAGGCATACAGACATACATTCATACACACATGCAGGCATAGGCTACGTACATACATGCATGCCTAAATACAATAAGAGGTGCTACATACATTTCTTAAATAAATTATTCAGTGCTGCAAAGTTCATCACTAAGTCTTACTCTCTTGAACTTTGCCTATATATCTACTTAAAACACTTCCTGACACAAGGGCGGATACAGACATTTTCGATGGGGGGGGTCGACAAAATTTAGGGTCTTGGGCCAGGGAAAACAGTTCGTCCGGGTCGCCGAAAGACCTGATGACCCTTCTCGACACCAGCCCAACAGTATTACAGTAAATAAAAATGGAATAAAGTAACAAAGGGAACAAAGAAAAACAAATGTTACTACAAACAATTACTTTTTTCTTATTTAAGTGGATAAATAGCCTTTAAATTTTTTCCCTGAGCCAAGGGGTTTTGACCCCCGAAACCATCCTTGTCTACACCACTGTCCTACGGTACGTGATTCGAAAGCCGTAGGGCCTACTGAGTTTAACTCTTCATTCGTTCCCTAGGTGGCAGCTAAAGTAGGCCTACACAGAGCAATTCAAACAATTCAGAACTAATGTCTTGTTTGAATTGCATGACTTGTAGGCTACAGAGGGGTGCGTTTGCAGGCGTTTCATTATATTACTTGGGAGGCTGGACGTAGGCCTATAGGCTACGTGCAAGGACATTATCCTTGGGCTACATGTACCCGGCGTAACCTCCTCTAAAATAAATCACACAACTTTGACGCTGATCATCTAAATCCTGCGACATTTCAAACTTCCAAAGATATCTGTCGTTCAAATTTTGTGGAAATTTTTGGTGATCAATTTCAGCTCAGGGCACAGATGCCTTATTCGTTCGACTTCATAGTCTTCATTACATTCGCTACATTCGCTGTAATTACAAAGCTGTCTGTTCAGTTGGTAGTTAAGTTTAATTAAGATTACTGCATAACTTGTAAATGTAAAGCGCAGTGCGTCTTGCAGGCGTTTCATTAAAGAAAAGATATTATTACATTTTATTTTACATTTCCCAATTCAAGAAATGCGCTATACAATATTCACCGCCATTTCCTATGTTTATGCAAGTTGCTACGCGATAAAATTGTGGTGCAGATAAGTATTTTGTTTAAACTTGACTCGTCTCGGCATGTAAAGGTGTGCCAGGTAGTATTCATAGGATATTTTGTGGAGAAGTGTAGGAAATGTTAGGCTACGATTTTGTTGCGCATTAGGAGCACTCACTGATCTTCCGACATCCATTTCTCTACCTAAACGACACTCGACACGCACCTTAGCTTCTATTCTGCCACTCAAACCACCCCTCTACTCAAGTTCAAGTTGCATCTCTGTATGAACTATGGGTAAATACGCACACTGGATGCCCGTACTCCAAACAATATGGCTGCCAACGAATGCAATAAAATTAGAGCGCAGCGACCTATCATATCGACGGCATCGCAACATGCATCCCAGTATTTATCGCGTCAGGGTCGGTTAGGGCTAAGGTTAGGCGTCGTGAGGGTCGGTTAGGGTTAGTTTTAGGGTTAGTGCAGTCATTCTGCTGAGCGCTTTGCATGTTGCGATGCCGTCGATAGGGTAGGTTGTTGCGCTCTAATTTTATTGCATTCATTGGCAGCCATATTGTTTGGAGTACGAGCATCCAGTGTGCGTGTTTACCGAACTATGAGTTATTTTGTGCGTAATGATAGTTTCTTAAAAGTCATTTAAATAAATATGGTAATCCGGAAGACTGCGTGCCCGTATACAAAACAATTTGGTTGCCAACGATTGGACTAAAATAGAGCGCAACGACCCACTGATGTGCATGGCAGACGACGAATCAGCCGCGACTTCCGGTTTGGGCAGCATGTGCTTGTTTATACGTAAAAATATGCTGTAAATTGAAACGAGAAAGTTACAAGATTTGGAAATACAACGTTTAATATGATCGTAGGCTAAATGTACTGAAATCATGGAAAGATTAGGCCTGCTTCAATTGATTACTTACTGACTGACAGCTTTGCTTTGTGGGATGAAGTTGATAGGCTGCTGCGCTCTATTTTAGTGCAGTTGATGGCAACCATATTGTTTTGTATACGGGCACCCAGTCTTCGGAATTACCATAAAATTGTGCATTCTTGGATACTTTTTTGTATAAGATTAGGTATATAGTGCTTCTTTATAATACACAGCATTCACTTGGGTTGCGGTGTTAACTGATGGTGATATTATTTCACTGACATATTTGTCTGGTCATTCTTAGAATTAAAGATTGAAGTAAGTACACAGAAGAGTCTACGATGCATGACAGTGTTGAAGCATGCACTGCTCTCGGCGGAAAATACCTGGCCAAAGGGGACACAGATGCTGCATTGAGCGCTTTCAAGAAAGCCTATGTTGCGGCGAAAAAGATTGGTGCCACGGACAGCATCCGTCAGACGATGTTCAATCTTGGAGCTGTGCATGTTGCCGCTCGAAAATTCTCTGAAGGCATCGAAATTCTTAAGTCGGCTGCTACACTTGAGGCAAGTTCAGCGGAGTCTGACCCCTTAGAGAGCGATATTTATTACAATCTTGGCTTAGCGTGTGAGCTAGAGGGTAGTGATGCCGATGCCATTCGTTACTTTGAGCGTGCAGCAAGGATGTGTGCGTTGAAGCAAAGAGACAGTTTGACAGTAGGGGAAATCGAATGTCGGTTAGGTCGACTCTTTTCCAGGCAGGAGGAATACAGCAAGGCAGCCAAGGCATATGGAATTGCTGCGGAGGCCTACGACTCTTCCGGTGAAAAGGAGCAGCAGGCGATATGTCTCTGTCATCAAGCGTCGCTGCTTGAAATGGACAAAAGATCAGAGGAGGCGATGAAGATTGCTGGACAGTGTGTTGTATTGTGTCAGAATATTCATGAAGTAAATTGCATGGGTAAGCTCAGTAAACTATCTCTGATGTAAATATAAAAAATCTAGTCAGGTACACGTGGGCACTGGATCTCTGTCTCCTGCTGATTTTGACTGCTGGTAAAAATATGTGATGACCAAAATTTCAGCTTTGGCAAAGCTCACCACCGAAACTATATGTGGCGTCAAAAGCTAATTAGTCATCTAACTTGAATTGGAACATTTTGCTCAACTATGGTTATGTAAGTGATAACCATGCTTAAAGTCTATGTTGCTGATATGTCCTTTGTATTTTTGGCTATATGTAAATGTAGCAAGTTGCATTTTACAGTATGGTATTATTCCTTTTTCCCAAAAAATTCAATGTCATGTACGCCTACTTTGAATTGCTGTAGTGAAGGCATTTGATTTTGAATTATAATTGCTGAGGCGCAACATGTTAAAACTAGCCAGTTGCTTTGCATGGAGTATTAAGGAATTTCTTCAGAAGATACATTTTGCTTTACTAAGAAATCAGATTCGAAGAGGCTAGCAATCATCTTGTTACTTTACCATAGTGCAGAGAACGTTTTTGCAGCCACATAGCTTGCCTTTACTTTAACATTTGTCTTCTTTGACAAGGACACATACAAGGACACATACATACAAGTGCTGCAATTTGATTGTGTTGTGTGGATATATGCAGGAAAGTTATACAATGAGTTGGGATTGCTGTACGCCAAATGCCAGCGACCTGCTCAGGCTGAGGCTTGCTTTAAGCTAGCGCTTCCACTGCTCGGCAAGGACTTAAAGTCACTGGCTGTTGTTCAGCAGAATCTCGGTGCTGTGTACAACTGTCTTGGAGATTACCAGATGTCACTTAAGCACCATGAATCTGCAGCTGCCCTCTATGGTCAGTTTGTTTATCTTTTTTAATGTTGCCTCATTCTATTTATGCATTTACATAGCAGGGATTATAGCGTCTCTCACAGTGTACACTAAGCAGAGGTGCCCCCAGTGCAAGAGTCCAAAAGAAAAAAATGTGGTCTTGAGATAATGAAAAGACTCTTTCTTTGTCTGTACACCAGTGATTGTCAGTACACCACGGATTGTCTGTACACCAGCCATGTCTCCAACTGTGTTATATCAGAATTTTATTTTATTTATTTATTTCTCCATTTCTGCAGCGTCCCTTCAAGCCCCATACTCAGAGGTGCTCCCCACTACAGCGCGGACACTGCATCAGCGTTTCACGCCGAATCGCCTGAGCAAAATTTGCAAGTGAAGGACTTGCTCAAGGTCCATATGCAGCGGTATGAGGTGGATTCGAACCTGGAACCCTTCGGCTCCAAGGCACTGATGCCACCACTACACCACCATGCCTGCGTTGTATTTAGAACTTGTGTATTTTTAACGCATTTTATTATGAACTTCAGTGTATGTGTCATGAATCTTTTATTTACTAAAATATTTGCTTTTTATTTATTATATTGTAAGGTTCACGGCCGTCTACGAGGATGACTATCAAAAAGATAAGGTCCCAAAATTTGTAACATAAGATCGATTTATTCACACAAGCAATATTTACAGCGAATAACAAAGGTTACCGTCTAGTAGAACCAAAGTTGACCAATCCAGGCAAAGCAGTACGGTCGACAGCACAGCAGACAACGGCTAACGAAGCCAAGGAAGACGGATGAAGGGCCAGACTGCCAACAGGGCGAGACGGCAACGTAGAAGACGGAACACACTCAACGAGAGACATCAAACCCACACGCCTCACACATCACCACAACCGCAGAACAGGGACGTTAGCCACGAAAGCAAAGGCTTATATAGGCAATGCCCAACCCTCAATACACCCACGCATCCCAAGACAGACAGAGTACGGAAGAGTAGAAGGGCCGTAGACACCTAATGGCTACAATATTATAATGTACATTGTGAAGTTTAATGTGATATCTGATCCATAAATGTTTAAATATGATGTTAACAGAGGATCTTATAAAAGAGAAATGAGCCACAACTGCTTCATTCTATAGATGTTGACTATTACTGTTGTTTTGTGCTGTTGTGTTATAGTTCGTTCAGGAAGTCGAAATGGCCAAGGTCAATGTTTCAGCAACTTGGCCTTTGCGTATGCGCAGCTGGGTAACATTGAGTCAGCCAGCGAGTACTATCTCCATGCTCTTCAGGCTGCCACAGACACTAGTGAGACTTTGCATCATTTTCTCATTGAAATGAGTAGTAAGACATGATGGGCGCATAGCATGGCTGCCAGACAATTGAATTCGACTCTTGTAGTAATAACCTTGGATCATCTGTTCAATGTGTTCATACTTGGAAAATTTGTACTCATTCTACATCCATCTCATTTGTAAATAATTGACGAAGCTATTAAAGTAGTCCTCATTGTAGGAGGACTTGTTATAGCCCCTTCAAGATTTCTACTCAGAGGCACTTCCGACTATGGCGCGGACACTAAATTAGAGTTTCACGATGAAGCACATGAGCAATTGTGAGTGAAGGACTTGCACAGGGTCCCTACGTGGTGGCTTAAGGTGGATTCAAACCTGCAGCCTTGCGTCTCCAACGAACATGCCCCTACAATACTGCACCCCTAATATATGACAATTTTGCCTCTGTCCTTGGGGGAACAGAACCCTTTACCTTTTAGATTGGCTACTCGGCATGCGAGCCCTTAAACCGGTTAATGTTATGATAATTAAATGGTAGGCTGTGAGAAAATGATTGTTCTGTATGGTTTCTTACCAGAGGATAGGCATGACAGGTGGCAGGCCTTTGAGGGTCTGGGTACTGTGGCATTCCGGCTGAAGAGGCTGGACCGAGCTGTCGTCTACTTCCAGAAAGCCCTCGCGGCCATGAGTGATTCGGAGGAGGAGGCCCAGGGTCGGATTGTTGGGAAGTTGACGCAAGTCCTTGAACTTAAACTTGCCACGAAGAAGAAAGCCGAGGCTAATAAGCGTGACGATGAAAAGGTTTGTCACTTTATTTCTAAAGTATGTCACTTAAACAGATGCTGAGTAAATATATGCTTTAGTGTTACCTTAATATGACCTGTGCTTTAAAATATTGGATTAAAGGAGTGAGCAATTATACTAAAATATTGCTATTATGGTTCATGGTGTTCAACACTGAAATCTAGGTTGTTTTCACTTGAAATGTTATCAGGCGCTGAATTCAGGTCGAATCAGGGAATAACATAGGTTTTCGTCTATCAATCAATCAATCAATCAATCAATCAATTCGCTTTATTGCAGCCAGAAAAGAGGATGACATCAAAGCAGAAAAAATGTATGCATTGGCTACAAAGGGGGGCCCTAAAGGGATGGACATCCCGCTGGGGAGGGTCACCCTTTCAGAACTTTATTAGACTGAGTGAACAGCATGGTTCTATAATTATAATTATTATTAGTTTTTTGGTATGAAATTAGCAAAGTTTTCTATAATTGTTCATGTCTAAATGCACACGGCAAAGACTGATGCAGCAAAAAACCAAGCATTAGTTAGATGCAAGGAGTCTAACCTGATGCTTCTGTACGTTCACTTACACAATGAACATGAAGTTGACATGTGTTCCGCAGATTCCAGATTCCTAGACAAGTTGCCAAGAACACGTGAGAGGCTCATCCCTGGCATCATATGTGAGACCAGTATTGAGAAAGTGCTGGTAGAGGCATTAAATGAGTAGTTGTCTTAATCACTACCACTGTCATGCGTGACCTTTCCGTAACTTACTGAATCCCATCTTGCTTTGGCTTGTTCATGTATGTGCTTGAAAGGCTGAACGAGAAATCAATGAGCCGCCGAAGAAAACTGCGATTCCGACCTACACTTTGCCAAAACCTCAAGGCCTTTCAAACCAGACGCTTAATTTGCCATCTTCAGGAAGTACAGCAAAAGTACACACGCCACGGGACAACTCTGCCCAGGCTGCTGCTAAAAACACATCTGACCATCTGAGCAAGTCTTCAGCAGTAAGCATTCCTAGGTGAGTGCATTACTAGGGCATGGGCAGAGGCATTCTCCAGCTTTCAAGCGTATTTTTTACCGTGTGCTCTGTAGGTTGCATCAGGGCTTAAAGTGTGACTGGACGGTCATGGACAGTGTCCGCACATTTACTTTTAAATATGAATGCTGTCCTGCCACTTTTTAGGCCAGCACAGCTTGGAAAGGTAAGGGGCGTCCAAGCACTTCTTTTTCTACACTTTAAGCACTTGGTTGCTTCATTTAATTTTAATGTTGAATGTTCAGCAGTATGAATCCTAAAAATGTACGTATAGATCAGTGGTTCCCAACCCGTGGCCCACAGGCCAAAAGTGGCCCGCCAGGCCTTAAAAGTTGGCCCTTAGCTCTGAAAGAATTATCGAAAATATATGAACAATTTTACAATTTGGACAGGATAGAACACAATTATTTTCTATTACGAATTATTTTAGTTTTACGTCTGTAAATAACATCAAATATTCTTTTTTGATTGACTGACTTATAACAATTTTATATGCTTTTAGTTAATAAAATTTAACCATGTGACCCCCAATGTCCTTAAACTATGAAAAAGTGGCCATCATGTCCTCCAACTTAGAAAAAGTGGCCCTACAGTCAAAAAAGGTTGGGAACCACTGGTATTGATACTATCGTGCTTTGGTTTCTACATTGTGTTGGCTTCATCTGTATGCACTTTGGCCACATATTAGGCAGATTATATAATGAAAATATTAGAAGTTCTTGTCATTAGAATTTAACTAACCGTTTAGAGCCATGAAGTTGTGGTCATGACAGCTTGTGGACTGTCCATAGGCATAACAGCAAATTGTATTGTGGCTGCTATATCCCACCAGTAAAAATTCAATGCATGTGACATGTATCATATCTCAATCATTTCATATTGATAGTTGGTATGATGCACTGTATAATCTGCCAAAAAATTACGATTATAGTGACATCGATCAGCTATTTAGTCAATTTATTTTGATATTTTAGAAGAGAAAATCAGAATGCTGAACCACCTTCAGCAGGTATAGTAGCTCCATGTGTTAAATTGCTCACCTTTTATTATGTCATCATGATGTCATTAAATTCATCATTAAAGACGGTGTTTGTTGAGACTGAGTTCTTTAATCAGTGTTGTATTCAAAAATTATTGTTTACTTCAAGCCAAGTTTCTCCCTTATATGCTTTCCTAGATTTTGCTTGTTGGATTGTGTCTCATTTCTGAACAGGCTTTCTGTCACTAAAGATGTATTTATGGTTTTACATTTGCTGCATTGCAGCAGTTCACCAATGTCAACTATTTAGTTTGGATTTGACTTGTGAACTCGAACCATTTGCGTTTATCTAGTGCAAGCCTTGCTGTTGATGCTGGTGTTGTCTATGGTGATTATTGCAGGTGAGAGGAAAGATGCTGCAGTCAAAGATGATCTGCTTGTGAAGAGTTACCAACAGAAGCTGGAGTTGAAGGAAACTGAGAGTGGAAGTGGAACTTCAACGGAGGATGATGATGATGATAGCGATGATGATACAACCACAGAAACTGAGCAACCACCTGCACCCAGGTTAGAAGACATGCAGTGCTAAGTGCATGATTAGCACTGTTATGAATGTGTCTGGCATGCATATAAAGGTAGATAATGTAGTGTAAAAGTGTCCAGGTGCATAGGTGCAATCACGTCCTAAAAGTTGGGGGGGCCATAATAATAAAGTTAGGGGACCACTCAAAAGTTGGGGGATGCGTTCCGTGGGTTCCACAGGGTGGTTGCGCCTATGTCCAGGTGCATGGATGGATAGGGCGGTTTATTTAGCAACAAAATTGACAATGAAGATCTCGGTTACAGCTACAATTAACTCTTTAATGACAAGTGTCGTGTGTTTTGCAGTCGCTTTTAGTACGCTCCCGTTGTTTAGGCATTAATTAGCTACATAAGCTACATAAGATTTATTGCCTACCGTGTTTCGTTCAATCCAACTGTCCAGCTTCTATTTGAAAGTAGGTGTGCTATGTCCAGTGATCCACAAATCTAATTGTAAAGAATTTTTATGTCCAATGATATAATTTCAGACTAGGTTGGATTAAATGTCAGATTAGATTACCTGTAAGTTTGGCATTCAGAGACTCGGCACTGGCGATTAGATCCACCGTGATCTGCTTGGTAGTGCACCGAGGTGTCATTGTGCTAGGCAGTGTTAGTTGGCAGTATCTGCTGACATTATTCCGGTGAAGTCTTAATCAGAAACTCTTGAACAGAATTGATTCTAGTTCTTAATTATGTTTAAGGTTGCTAATATTGGTGAGTTGCGACAAGGCAATGCAAGGCAACTGATACAGTTATTTGTTTTGCTAAGTTACGCCTTTATTCAAAAGACGCACCAAATTAAGGATTACCAACAAGTACTCACAGCATATCCGCTGTGGCCTAATATGTGACGCAGGGGCTCGAAACCCGTCGTTTGTCGCTTCGTAGATATTGCGCTAGACGCCGAAATAGGCGAGAGGGGTAAAGAATGCAGTTTATTCTTCAATTCAGTATTTGACTGTGAATTCGCCCTAATTTGCGAAGTAGTGAACCGATGTTGATGCCGTTTGGGTTATCTGATTCAGAATATATGCCTCCAATGCCCAGAAAATTTTCAGAATAATAACTTAGTGGATGCAGTAGACTTGGATGACACAAAAATTCAGTAACTTTTTGTTTTATTTTTTCACTATAAACTAATGAAAGAATCAAACAAGCACAACTTTTGTTAGAAAAAAGATAATTTCATTGTGTTAAATGCATTTTAGAGCATGGTCATTGTGGCATATGACTAAATCAAAAGGTCAAAAGCCGACATGTGACGGATTTTGAGCCCCTGTGTCACATATCTGAACTTAGCCTGTTAGTACTGTCACAGAGTTGTGGGTTAACTAATTTGAAAGGTAACGTCTGGAGTTACAGAAAAATGAAAGGCATGCTGTGCTGCAGTTATTTAGGTTTGAAACTTGACTCTTTCATTTTTGTGTTTTGACTTTCAAATTAGTTATCCGATGAGAACTGCGCCGCATGCGCCAGTGTCGTCTTCCAAAACGCTGTCGGGTACATACCTGCATCCGATGTCCAATGTCCATACTATGGGTGAGTGGACTTGCGCTCCTTTCAGAACGGTTCTGTTTTGCGTTCTGTTTTGTGTTTTGTGGTTGTAAGGTTCTGTTTTGTGTTCTGTTTTATGTTTTGTGGTTGTAATATAATGATTTGCTATGCAAACAACAGTTACTGCAACCTGTATAAATATTTACGTAGCACCTCATTTTAAAGTTGCCAACGCTATCAATTGAATGCTATGCTGCAAGGCCGTAGCCAGAATTTTATTTCGGGGGTGTTTACTCGACCATGAGCAAGCCCACAAGCAACCGAATCAACTGACTAAAGAGTTTGGAGGAACGTCGTGAGTTCTCATGCAGCGGGTTCTGGACGGCCAATACATTACACGCTGTAGTTCTTACATCATGTGCCAGTAAATGCATTATTTAATTTTTACGTCATTTCATTTCAGGGGATGTTCAAACACCCCCTCCCCCAAAAAACCTAGAGCTACGACCTTGTAGCCTGGGTGTAGTGTCTTTGTTTCTTCTGATCTGGAACCGTCAATGGACGATCAGACAGTAAGTGAAACTGGCCACCCGCCCTCCTAGGCTAAGAAAGCAAAGCCACTACACCCAGGGCTGTTGCTGCATGTTGGGGTAGCTTAAGCCTTAAGGGACTACTTTCTTCGTCTTTCTTAGTTATGTTATGGAACTTATGGTTAATGATTGCAATAGAAAATTTATCAACATGTGTAAATTGTCTTTTCATTTTTAATAGCTTCTGTATTGGATATCTCTGGTCAGTGGTCATACCTAGCTGAAGTTCTGATTATGTCACAAGGGTCTTAGCATTTTCAGCATTGATACATGCAAATGCACGATCACTTCTCAGTTTTATAGAATTATCTGTAATGTACTATTACCAGTGGATGCAATATTTTTTCGCACAGTTGCTCTTCACTTTTTTCAAGTGTGATAGAAAGTATAATTACTCCTGTTACTTAATTTTTCTGTGAATGTGTCCAAGAATTGTATGATACCTTTCTGTACATGCATCTGGAATACCATTAGTGCATATAGAAGGATTATGACCTTATTCAAGTACAACATCTGGTATTTCAATTTATTCACCATCGTCATCACTTTAATTATTATTATTGTTAACCAAAGGATAATATCTAAGAGTAGAAAACAATGTACTACTGCCACTGCAGGTAACAACACTGCTATCACTATTACCATTATTATTATTACCATCCATTATTATTTAGTTATCATTGTTATAAAATAACAATGCTGTGCTGGCAAGTTCGAGATTAGGACCCACTGAAACTTTGCATTGAATATTTCAGGAATGACCGGCACCACCGCTTCTCAAAAAGTTGAATCCGAGTACGTGACCATTCCAGTCCATGATTATTCACCGGAGACTCCACCCCTACCACCACGTCTCTACCGTGAACCGAGTGCTTCCAGGTTAAAGAATAGTTCAACTTTCGTTATTTTACATTTTATTCATCCTTCCCATTAATTGCTGATTATCATTAGTACATAACTTCACACATATTTCACTTGAAACTAAACTGTTAAATCTCATGTAGCAAATGAATTTTGTTTATGAATTTCAGACCTATTGTGAGGCAGTAAGTTGGCATAAATTTTGTTCTAGGAGTGAATTATTGAAATTCATAGACATTAGTTGGACAAACTGGTATTTGTGTGGATTTAAATGCTTATACCATGAATACTGGCCTAGTTAGCTACACTGGTAAGCGAGAGCGGCATTCGTCTGTTGGTTGCAACAGACTGGGGTTCAAGCCCCGGGCTGGGAGTTGACATTCAGAGATTTAGATATCTCGGGCTAGCACATGTGGGACACGGGCGCAAGCTGCTGCGGAGCGACCTTGGGCAAGTTGCTTACCCATCATTGTCTGTGGGGAAGGCAACGGGAAACCACCTCACTCATCTCATTCCCAGGGCGTAAAGCCAATGAACCTGCCTTCGGGCAGAGCACCATCATCATCATCACCATGAATAATAAACGCCTTTGCAATTGGAGAGCTGCACTACAGATCAGTTTAAAAGTACAAAGGACAGGCACGGTAACTTTAAAACAGGAACGGTACGATTATTAAACCATATACACTATAAAGATGTTCGTAATTATTAAATATTATATAATTTTGTCGGCAGGAGTGATGTGACGAAATCACCGGAGGGAACTGATGTCAAACTTCCTCAACCGTCTCCAGAAGAAAAGCAGAAATCTCGTGCTTGCTTAGTTATGTAACGTTTTCTCTGGCGTGTTGCAACCTATCTTTATATATCTCTGAATATTTCGATAATGTTAGAGTAAATGTTTTAATCTCTGTATTAAAAAGCAAGCAAATATCTGGATTTTTTAAAAAATCGTGTGTTATGATTTTCTGCGTTTTTTTATATTGTACATAGATTTTTTGGGAGCAATAAAACTTGAAACTTGATTATATTATTTAAACATTTGTACACAACTGTTAATATTTTAGTGCCTAGCATTGTATAATATCAACTAAAACTATCTATTTAACAAGTGAGGTCTGTTTAGAAACGGTCATTTTCTCGAACTATCACTAAACTTTCGCCAATGCAATCAAAATTTTACGCTTTAGTCAAGTTACTGCAAATGTGGCGCCACACACCAAAACCAGTATTAAGGCGATTTTGCAACATATTGAGTTTGATGCATCATTTCAAAAGTGCATATTTGTTAGGTAATACTGTGATGCATTCTATATTTTTTACTACTGACATTGCATCTAATTTTGCTGTTTTCTGCTCAAGAAAACTCCTAAATTATGCTACAATTCTAAACTGTAGTTTATATTTAGCACATATACTGATAAAAATTGTTCAAATACTATGATTCTGTTGTTCAATGTGTATCGTTAAAACTCTTCCCCAAGACTTTGTCCGGTCGTCATCTGCTGAATGTAATGTAATGTAAATGTAATGTAAATCTTCGAGAATTTCTCAGCGCCCACAAAAGCCACGTCAGGGAGACCAGCTTATTCACCGGCGCTATATCAAATCAAGTCCGCAATAGCCAGAGCTGCCGTTTTCGTTCCGGTGCCAGGTCAAAATCCGGGGAGGTCAAGCCGAGGAGACAGCGTGGTGTTACGGTGGTTGTCGGTGATGGTGGTGGTTGGGTGATGGAACTTGATTGGAATCTGGATAGGATAGGTTGAAGAGTTCGGTTTTCAATCGTGAATGGAATGCAGCAGAGGAGAGTGCAAGCGGAGGAGAGGTTGAATTATTATTTGGAGGTGAGACTGCAGGAGAGATAGGAGGGTGAGCGAACATGCGGAGTCGAGTTTGGAATGAACTATTGAGGTGGCTATTGCGCAGGCGGTCTTGTAATTTAGAATTGGACGCAATCGACGGAGGTCGCGGATGTGCATATAGCAGGTGCGGGATAGCTGGGTGATGTGGTCAGAAAAAGTAAGGTTTTTGTCAAAAATTACCCCGAGATTGCGGACAGGAGAAGAGTATGGCGTAGGAAGAGTTGGGTCTGTTTGAGAAAAGTCAGAAGGATAGTCTAGTTTGTTTAATTGCTCGCGTAGGCCAATGATGAGAAATTCTGTTTTTGAGGGGTTGAGGCAGAGCAGATTAGCGGTCATCCAGGCTGAAATCTGAGTGATTGTGTTACGTAACTGATTTAGTGCGTCTGAGAAGGAGCGAGGGGAGAAAGATATGAATAATTGAGTGTCGTCGGCATAGAGGTGATGTTCAGCAGAGGATGATGAAATGAGTTTGCTGAGTGGGGAGGTATAGAGAATGAACAGGAGAGGACCAAGGACTGAACCTTGAGGGACACCACAGGTGAGGATTTGTTGATTAGATGAGTGACCAGAAGCGCTAACGATGAAAGAGCGTGAGGAAAGGTATGATTTGATCCATGAGAGGGCATAGTTGCCACAGTTGGCAGCAGAGTTGCCAGTTGCCACAGTTGGCAGCAGAGTTGCCAGTTAAAAAGTTTTACCCATTATTTTGGCTGTTTAAGCTTTTCATATCATTCACATCTTGATGCAAACTTGACCACGCCTAAGACCCAAGGCCGTAGACAGGATTTTATTTTGGGGGTGTTTCACAAATTTCATCGACCGAAATTTTCATAAAATATGACCAATTAGTTAATTATTTTTTTTACCATTTTCCATTTCAGGGGGTGTTTTCATGGTTTTATTTCATGCTTTTTACATCATGTACTCATAAATGCATTATTTTTTTGGCATTTTCCATTTCAGGGGGTGTTTAAACACCCAAAACACCCCCCTAGCTATGGCCTTGCTAAGATCCACCATTTGAAAGGTGAAACACTTTTTGGTGGCCAGAAGACCTCCATCAAGCTCTGTCCCAGGAAAGTCTGAATACCAGAGTTAAAACTCAGAGATCAGCCGGATTTGTTATGAAAAGATTAAACATGCAGGAGTAATTTTACATGTTCTATTTTGAAACGTTTATAATGTCATACATGTATGCTAACTTTCAATGCAATGTACTTCGGAAAGTTTCAATGTGTTGCTCATCACAAAACAGAAGAACCGTTAATCTTTCAGCTGATAATACTACACTTTCGCATCAAACGCACATTATGTGCATATTTTCCGTAACAAATAACTAACAGTTCTTTAACTGTATGATAACTTGTGCACTCAACATTTTCAAAGGGCTACGTAATCACTAAGCACGGGAGTCAAAATATCTGGTTGCTAGCACACAGCACTAAACCAGGTCGCATTTAAGATGAAAAAATGGGCATGCAGCAGCTTGAATGGTTTAAAGGCATGCACGATACATTACATTTTCATGGCTCTCAACCGCAAGAAAGGTAACAATTAAAACTTAATTATTTATCAATGTTAACTTTAAACCCTCAGATGGTGTTCAATCACCTAAAATGCATGAACGGAAAATCGTCTAAATCAGATTTCTTAAAATCTATAAATTTACCTGAAGGCCTGTGTGCAAAACAAAAAATGCACCACCAGCTTCCATTGTCAACAAACAAAAAATGCAGTACCTGCTCAACAAACAGCATTTTTAAACAATGCATAACGCTTTCTTATCGTCAGTGCCTCAACAAATCTATTGGTATTTATCAAGTGCTCTACAGTCACTCCTGTTTTTCACCGACTCGGCTAGTTGTGTGCCAATACTATTTCGTTCGGAACACCCGAAAGTCCGAACTGGGCGTTAAACAGAATGTTTTGAATCTGCAGTTTAGCAAACTGCTTGGATTTTAGGTCCTTGATTAGACGCAGTTCGTTTGCCACGTATCGACCGAATATCGACTCTGGATCCTCGGTGGAGTGACGACCACTTCCAAGATTTATCAGCACTTCGGAAGAGCCCGACTGAAGTTTCGGCTTTTTCGTCGATACATTTTGCGAGTCAAAGCGGAGGAGTCTTTTTGAGCTTGACTCGTCGAGAGGAGACTCTGGATAATTGGTCTTGGTGACCACCGGCTGACCCATCAGCAGTTTGATGTCTTCTGTTTGAAGGTCATCGAGGTCACCGATGTCTTCGTCCAAATCACTTCCAGTGGTATCTGGACTGTATTTCGCCTGTGGTGAAAAACCAAAGACAACATGGCTATCAGTGTCAACAATAGAATTCCGTGTACTTTGGTACAATGGCTATTGGCTACAATTGTAACATTCAGAGTACATACAGAGCTCACATTCATAAAAACCACTCTGCTGTGCATAACATGATCGCATAAATGCACATCCAATTCCAGAACTTATGGTTTGTTCTCCAGTAGGTCCTCAGATGACATGACGTGAATATCGAAACTCTTCAACACAGGTTCAGTGTAATGCAGGACTTTGCATTATTATTTGTACTTTTTTTATCAGAGCATTGCATGAACATTGAACAACAGAAATGATGAACATATAAACGGTTCAATTGTTTCAGGCTTACAAGCATCAGTTGAAAAACTAAAACATAATAACTCATGAGCAGAAGAAGCATGAAACTGCATATCAAGTCATCCTCACATACAGAAAAAAACTAAATGGTTGGATTGGTACAAGAACCAAGGTCATGCCTACATCGGATAATAAAATATGCTAAATATCACACTATTAATCTATTAGAATGTAAATGAGGGCCACAGTAATTTTAAGAGTACTGAGAGACCAGAAAGAATTAGAAAGCGTCAACCATGCCACACGGAACGATACAAACTACTCGGACCTAGCACATCGTGGAAATCTGCAAAACTAGCCTCTCTTAGACCTTTTCCGGTCCCCCATCCTCCTTTTCAGACATCTGCACCACAACATATTACCATGACCTAACCTTTTTAAGCTAACTTTTTGATTCAGGATAGGAACTCGAACAAAATCCACCACTGTCTGACTGAGGCTGGTGTTCAAGGCACAAGATTCAGATGAATGTGCCTCATCCTCTAAACTACTTTTTTGTGAATGCCCCCTAATGGAAACCCATTATATAATCGAAATTGAATATATATATATAGTATATAAATTGTAATTGTTCATATATATAGCCCACTTCAAGAGAACTCCTCAGAGGTGCTCCCGACCTGACACCAAACCACAATCAAAGAGAATGGTTTTCAAATGTTTGTGGAAAAGGGGCAAAGAAAGACAAAGAAGTTCATTACGGAGATTAATGGGTAACTTATTCCAGTAAAACGGACCAACCATAGCATAAAATATATATACTCAATTTATTTCCCCAGCATAATACATGGCAGTGAACATAGTGATTAACAATATTTATTTTCAAAAAAATGGAAATAGCATTTCCCTTATACACATCACCGTGCATGTTGAAACCGAACACTAGATATCATAAGATTAATCACTAATTAGATGAGAAACAGATTATTAGAACTGCCTTGGTTGCTTTGTGGTACTGTATGTGATCCCGAAGAAAGGAGTCGATGATATTGTAGAGTGGCCAGCTGGGTTTATATTGCGTTCCAGGAGGATTCCTTTTCAGCTTCAGAAGCTCTCTGGTGTAGTAAGTTCGTAGGTAGCGGACTTTTCTCACTATGGCTTCAACTGCAGAGAACATAGACAATACTCGGTATGCAGCGTTGGAAATTTAGCACACAGTGGCTGCCTGCAAACATGCGATTCTTTCATTTGCATTAGATTGTTGATGCATTATACAAGTTTCAATATATTGCAGTACTTAGCCACTGGCATGTAAGTTTGGCTACAAGTGATGGCCAAACTTCCCAGTTCGTGGTTCAAAAGGAAATACTGACAGATGATTTCGATTCTATACTATAGCTTTCGACTTCAAGAGATGTGCAATTACGAAGTAATTCAGATTCAAAAAGGTAAAAAATTCTTTTATCACAAGCATTTTTCTTCTTTTCCTAAGGATCAGGTTAAAAAAATGTGTTTTATCAGAAATGGACAATAAAGCTTTAAAATACAAAGCTTTTCTCTCAAACATTCTTTTTGTATGTAATCACATTTATATATAAGCTAATTTGTCAATGCCAATAAAAAGTAGTTGAGAGAACTATTTTTTAGGCCTGTAACTTATCTATTACCTACTTATTTGATACTTCTTCTGGTACCATGCAATCGTAATAGTAAGTTTTTATACCAACCACTCACAGAGAAACTCCTCAGAGGCTTCAAACAAATAAAATAAAATGGTTTTCAAATGCTTGAGGAAAAGGGGCAAAGAGAGGGAGAAACAGCGCTTTACTTTCTCGTAATTGGGGCATATTTTTTACAGCAAGGCACCACATGCAGCAATTTTCTAAAAAATTACCCAAGTTAGACTACAATAGCCAACACCAACAGCTTTAACTTATATAAATTTCAATGCGCCACCAAATTTTTATAATAAATGTCAAGCAAGTTGGTCACATGGTCTCAACTTGAGCCGGTTTGGACATTGTATCCTCAATATTTTGCATTCAAGTTCTTCATTGGAATTCTTACAAGGAAGATCCATCGCCGTCGCTATTCTGTTGTAGGCATCTTTCCGCGGTCTCTTGTGATGATAATCGGGAAGCGCTGTATTCCACAGCAGCTCTTCATTGGCGTACAGCGAAACGAGGAACTGAAGGCGGTCTTTCGTCCAATCCGTTGAATCTATGAACTCTTCTGAAGAAGCCACTGGAGATGACCTACCAGAACTCTGAAAGGTAAGATGGTCACTTTAAACAAGGAGAATTAACATACAAAAAATACCACTCTTTTAAACTGGGTCAAAACATGCCATATATTGCTTCTTTAAGTAACTTCTAGATTTAAATTCTGGAATATAACCTTTTCAGCTTCAAACAGTGCTACCATTCTCCATTTTCAGAAATTCCAAGATCCTGCCATAACAATTCCTAGAGCACAGCAAGAAATACAAAGTAACTATCATTTAACTAAAAAGGAAAAGCTGTGATGAAATATGTTCTCAGTTTCAGCCATTAGAGTCAGTCACAAAAATCCCGAGCTAAGAACTGGCAAAGAAAAAACTGTAATGTAACACTAAATTAACAAATAACAATGTTTACAAGTTACAATGATAATATCGTTCGGATAGCCACTATAAGCAAGACTTTCATATCTGATTCATCATCACTGTCGGAAAGTCCAGTAACAACATCGAAAATCAAGCCATGACGAGTAAACCTCTGTTACATCAAACAGTGCGTTAACAATACAATGCCTTTCATACTCTACTGACACAACGTGGTCCAGAAACTCTGAACATCCGTCCACACTATCTTATCAGCTGTCGACAGAATCCGTTGATTGGCTCCACCTGCATGTGTGTGCCTGCCAACGGTGACTCTTCCAGGTTACTGACCATTATTTGCTAACGTGTGTAATATTTTAGTTCCTAATGACACTTAACATCAAACAGACCCAGAGAACGCCCCCGAGTAGATTTCTTGAAGAGGCGCTATATAAATTTCGGAATGAATAAAAATCACACAAGAGCAAGAATTTGCACCGTTAAAAATCCGAAGCTATGTCTGCTTTAGCAACTAAAGTCAATCATGAGACCAGGGAGTGATCCTTTTTTAAAGAACTTTTTACTAACCGGGCTCTTTCCCGCTTGGCAGTTTTTAACGTGTTTTATAGTATCTGCATGCTTCAGTAATGCCGACTTGTTAACACCACGAAGTGTTTGGGAACAAACGCTACATTTCGCTGAATATATATGTCCTGGATGTGGTCTAAGCCAAAGTTTAAATTCATCGAGTTCCAACCATTCGTCGTTGAATGGTTGCTTGTACCATCGTTTTGATTTCTTTCGCGACGGTGTGAGAGATCCAACGCAAGTGTCGCCAGACTCGTCACGATCGACAGACTCGTCAAGCTGGTCAGAATCAGACATGACAAATTCCGGTTTAAAACTGCTTATATTACGAATTTACGATAATTTTTGCAGATTTAATCGCGTAAAATCTGAAGTAAATACGCGAAACAAAGAATTTAAGACAGCGGTAGATCGAGGTATCTATTTGTATAACAGGACTGGAATCACGTGTTCATTTTATGGCAGTCCTTTTACTCTCAACGATAGATGTCGCCCCACTTAAAATTCTGTGTCAATTACTAAAGATTTTATTTTGAATCTCCAAAGGCAATTTTTATGTTTAAAACATAATTATTCGGCAATCTTCATTGATTGATGTAATTAGTTGAATCACATATATTATATTGAAATATAATATATCGGATGGCAACAAAGAAGGCCCTAATATTATAAGAGATGAATATCCCGCTAACAGGGAAACCTATTTACATGTGCAATTCTAACAGATGGCGACGGTTGACATCATGAACAGAACAGTAGGCTTTAAAAAAAATAATATTCGTTTATTCAAATTCAATCTGACACACCGCAGAACGATTACAGGTACAAGGTTACACGAAATACGGCCAGCTTCGCACGACACGCAGGTCGGCTACAACAGGTTCGGTAAATTAACACTAATGGCCTAAGTGTTGGAACGCTCCTGATCGGCCAAGCCAGGAGTGGGAGGGGCTAACTTATTTTTCAACAGACCCGAGGCAAACAACACAACAGAAAGCGCCACTGGCTAAGAAACATCATGACTTAACTAAAAACACAAAACAAACAACAACAAAAATATTTATAAGATAAAAAATAAAAATCAGTGCCTGCAAGATTAAATATCTTCGCAGCTACGCTTTATCTATTCTGTGGTGAACCGTGAAACCATCGACCGTTCGACGTATATCGAGAATTACGTTAATAAGTGTTACTTGATAATTATGTGCAGGCTTCAATTTACAGCACAAGTTCAGCTAGCTTTGTCCACTCAATAATAATAATATTATACGTCTATGGCCGACTAAGGGTAAAACCAAAGACCTTTATATATTTGAAAAATAAAAGTATGTATATAAATGCTAGGCAATGCAAGTGTGTTATATTAATGCACGGAACAAAAATGAATTGATATTTTCATTTTTTTTCTGTTCAGCTCGCGACTCTTGGGCTACTTTATGCAGTCAAGAGCTTCCAAATTCCAAAATCCGACAACCTTGCAGGTCGCCCATAAGCAGCGTTGCCACTCCTTGGGTTTTTCCCCAAGATCTTGGGTTTTTTTATCCGAACTTTGGAAAGTTTTTTTTGGATGAACTTGGTTTTTTCCTTGGGTTTTTCGACAGAAAAGAAATTTTGTTTACATTTTCTGGTATTTTTTTTGACATTTTCGGGAATTTTTTGATATTTTTTCGAATATTTGTGTCGGATGACTAAAAAAAGGGTCATCAGATTTTTCGGACGGGAGCTTGTGGAAATTTTCGAAAGATTTGTGGCGGATGAAAAAAAAAACTCATAAAAAGAGCTAAACGCCTAGGATACTTAGAACAAACTTTTCCTACTGTCTCCGAACTAGCCAACTCAGCTGATGCAAAACTCCTTTTCTCCATTACACACAACCCCAAACATGTTCTCTACCAACTCCTACCTCCTCTCCGACCCCCCTCCTCTCACCAACTTAGACCTAGAGCTCACAACCATACTCTCCCATTAAAGGACAATTCTCAATTTATCCCACGATCGCTATATAAAAATATTTACTAGCTAACTTTAAGATTAATTATCGAACTTTGAACTCTAATTATTCATTATCACTCATGTTAGCATTTCTGCGTTATTGTCAGATTGTCTTTTTCTCATTAAAACGAATATATATATATGACTAAAAAAGGTCATCAAATTTTCGGGCGGGAAAGTCTGAAAATTGTCGAAAATTGTTAGTATTTTCGAAAGATTTGCTGAACTTGGGTTTTCTTGGAATTTTCTTTGCCCTCCAACTTGTGGTTTTTCATTTTTTAGAGTGGCAACGCTGCCCATAATCCATTGAAAAATGTCTACCGCGTTCGGATGCTAAAATGCACATTACTTTGCGGAATAGTGACGCAGTGTGGGAAACAATTATGTGCGCTCTGTGTTTGGATGGTTTCGAATAAATTGTGGACTAACAGGCCTGCAAAGCTCACAGGTATAATAGTTATACATTACAACTGATTATGTTACACTTTGTTAAGTGCTGGGACGAGCTGTACTCCTCGTCTACGATTCCCCAAAGGCTGAGGTCGTGTAATTATTTCTCTGATAGAACTGCATAACACGAATGCTTTTCAAAAACGCTATTAGGTTTTATCCGCTGCTATCGTGACGCTTGTTAACTGTCGCGTTATGACGACCGATTATTTTCTTAAGAAAACGAATACCAATACGGCATTTTAGTGCTTGCTCGGTTATGCCAGTTGAGCATCTTAGGTAAACTTACGAGAGTGTGCATGTGCTCAGAACGCTACAATTTTCCAAGGGCCACAACAGTTGACTAAAAATCAAAAGATGAAATGCATTGATAGTTGTTGGCAGCATTGATCATTTGATAATAATAGTTTTGATGATGCTATTTGCTAATTTATCGTTTCTTTAGAAACAGAAAGTGTGCTATAGTGTCATCATCAGTGTCATCAAGCACTGTCATAAAAGTTAATTGCCACTATTTAATTTAGTTTGTTTTAGATGGAGGAGAAGCCGAACGCTTGTCGAACGCCTCGTAAAAACCCGACCCCACGAAAGCTTGTGAGGATTGACTTTGAACCACCACAGCTTCAAAGCACTGCATTGAACGCTAGTGACAATGACAACAGTTGTCAATTGATTAATTTAGGCGACAATGCATGTGTCTCCTCTCCCACATCTAAATGCGACAGAAGTACCAAACGACGGTCAAAAAAAAGAATTTCTGTGGATGTGAAAAGAAAGTCACGTTCAGCTAGCAATGCATTGTCTGTCAGTGCAGCGCCTAAAGCTTCAAAAAGATGCAAGGAATCCGAGTCTCGTAAGCGAAAAGAGTCAGACAGACTTTTGGAGCCGCCATCAAAACGGAGGAAGTGTGGAGCATCGGACGTTAATTGCAACAATGCAAGTGCCGAGAGTAGCAGGAGTAAGTCAAATAAACCGTCGTCCAAAAGTCAAGGATGTAAAAAATCTCAGATTCGTACAGACTTGGATGTGCAATCTCGACCACAGCCAAAACAGAGTGCAGAGTATTCTGAAGGTAAGAAAAATTGGTTGGCCCAGGCTTCGGTGACAAGCAAAAGCTGTTCCCAGAGCACAAAGCAGGCTGTTACAGAAACAAGTTCTAGCCTTAACTCGAATTCTGTAAAGCAGTGGAATAGTAAAATGGTTTCAAAAGACAGTGAACGTGGTAATGTTTGCAAGCGATTGTTTGAGTCTGCCAATGACTGTCAGGAAACTGAAAGAACTGTTGCAAATTCTGTGTTATCAGAAGTTTCAAAGAATACTGTTAGTGAGAGTAACAGCGACAATGCTGTCATGGACTTAAGTCTTAAAAGTCCTAATTTCAACCTTTCAGATCTTGCTCTCAGCCTCTCAAGTACTTCTTTGACTGATACGCATCTCAGTACACCTGAAACAAAACCTGTATCGGAATATCCGAGCGAAAATTGTGGTGTGCTCGATCTCTCAACTGCAGAAACTGTTAAATTCAGCGATTCGATTCAATTTGATCCGGTATCACATGAAAGTTCTCCACAAAAGAACTCAGATGATTTAAGCGTTTCAGAATCTGCATTGAGAAGTTCTGTTAAACGTCAAGACAGTCAAGCGACTGATGCATTTAACAGTCCGGGCACAGAAAATGAGCCACACGAAAAAAACACCGAAGCCAAGTCAAGTCCTGGTTTACCAGCTAACAGCTTGGTGCGCACTGCAAATGAAGTGAAAGAGGAACTGGTGGGAGACTTACAGTTGACAGCTCATCTCATCCCATCAGACTGTGCAGCTGGTGAAAATTTGAAACCGGATATAGACAGAAAACAGCCAACTGATACCGAACCGCATTCTGAGTCTCAGGTAAGCGTATCTGATATTCATACTCCGCCTACTATAACGGAAGGCATTCAGCAACTGGCGGATGAACTCAGTGTCCTCAACCAGCAGAGTTCTTATGTGGCAACGCACATGTACAGGCGCCAAACACCGCGGCGCAAGAGAAGCTTTGGCGTCAGGCAGCTGTCGACTGGCATGCTGTCGGAAAACTCGTCCTCCAGTGGAACACCATTCCGCAGGGTCTCCAGAAAAACCCCATCAAAATCCAGTCCACGGGCGACCCCTAGAAGACCGGATCGGGCGGTAGCGTCACCTCTTGTGGCCAAACTCGTCTTTCCCTCACCCGTAGTGCGTGGTGCAATTGCTTCTCCGCTGAAACTGAGAACTCCATCAAAGCCTACAGCAAAGCGGAAACTTTATTCAGATTCGCCAGAGGCTCGGACCGCAGCACAGAAGACTTTGGCCTCAACAGAAAAATCTGAGAACTGCGTGGAGAAGTTGCCAACAACTCTGCCACAAGATATAGAACTGGATTTAAACGAGACTGTCAGGTATTTAAAATTTATTATTAGTTTTTTAGTTTTAGTTTTATTATTCATGCATTTTGATTTTAGGTGGCGTAAATGAACGGTGCTTTGCATTTAGCTTTAAAGTTTTGCTTTAGAAATTTGGAGTTTACGATATATCACGTATCCTGTTTTGCAATATCCGTTTTTAGTTTCATGTCTAGATATTTTATGCTGGTGTTTTGCTGAAGCTTCAAGCAATGTTAGTACTTCAAATGTGACTTGACCACCTGCACCTGGCAGCCCTGGCTTCATGAAAAAGGGTTGCATATACCAATTAACTTATCTTTGCTGGGATTGCCAATTTTAGTATTAAAATTTGCAAACTGACATTTGCTACGCAACTCAAAATTGAATTGTCAGTTTCATATGATGAACCAGGATTTGAGCTGAGCACACAAGTAAAAGTCATTGCATTTCACATTCTGCCTCTTGACTATTATCCAAGTATGTTAAGCAGTGTCGCAGAAATGCCATTCTGTGAAGGTGATACCTTTGTAAGCCTGGTCGCATTTTGTGAACTTTGTGACAAATGACGAGTAAACTATTTCTTCGCATTGCAGGATTGACACCGATATGCCACCATCACCGATTGACGTGCCATCAACTCCGGACCAGCTGAGAATCGTAGAAGATGAGAATGACGACAACGATGATGTTCGTGTTTTCGACTTTGAGATCGACAACATTCTCGAAGAGAAATCCAAAAAATTTGTTCACCTGACGGCAAAAAACGTGCGGAGTATTATTCACGTGAGTAGATGTGTTGATGGCGGATTGCATGCATTTTAGGCGTGTCTGCCTTGCCAGACATGATTGAATGTTTACGTTTGTAATTGTGGTTAGTAACTCCTATGGCGCCAGTGTCGAATACGCAAAGCATCAGCCGATGGCGCTCCAAAATCAAGTGACAGCTGGGTCAATTTTTAGAAGATCAGCCCATTTGTTCACCTTTAAGTTGACCTTGTTTTAAAAAGAAATCGTGCATTTGCGTTGTTGAATTGTGTTGGCGAAATCATGAATCTCATAACTGACGAATTTAGTTCTCGAGTTACCGGCTGTGTTGTATTGTGTTGTATTCAAACGTACAATAGGTAGAAACTGCATATTGCGTACAATTTCCTATTTACATTATGTGTACTGGTTTCTTTACTTTGACTTGAACATTTTTAGTAAGTGTTTGTATATAGAATATCATTTCTGATTCTGGTAGCCAACAGGGAGTTTGTTTGTCACTGGGTATGGAATTTGTTTATCATTTGGTGCTCAGTGTGGATGAGATGGTAGATGATTTCAGAAACCCTAGTCATTAAAGTTTGGGGAGGGTAGATATTTGCTGCACTCTTGCTTGAAGAACAATAGATCTTGAAAGACATGGTTCAGTACTTGTATCAGTCGTATCAGCCTTCCACTCCCTCGCGGCTGCTGTTTGAATGCGCAGGCGCTTACCAGACTAGCAAGACGTGTGTTCAATTGAGTACGATCATGAAGTTTGTGACATCTGTTTCAATGTTACTTATTTGTAGTTTATCAGTGTCAGTAAACATGAATATTATATTGAAACGAGAAACTTGGATGTTGTGTGAGTAAGCTATGCAGAATTTTTATTAATTTAGCAATTAAAATGTACAATTGAACGACTGAGCAGAATATGTCTTATTATGTTTGTTCCACAGCAAGTGTTAACCAACGAGAACGTGAAGCATATTATGCGAACTGCTCTTCAGGAGGGCGGTCTTAAAGAACAGTTTCAGGCGGCCATCTTTGAACCGATGCTTACGCGATCCAAGCTTAAGGAGGTTATCGAGAAGGGTCAGGTAAGTTACTTAAAAAGTAGCCTATAGTTATATAGTTTCAATGCTTTGCTAGTTTGAATTGTATATTGAAATTCAGCTTTAAGACGATGATTATTAGAATGTATAGAATTGCAATTTTGACTGCGTGTGCATTAATATTTTACATTTATCATGTGATAAATTAAATTCACAAATAACATCTTTGGTGAGCTTCAGCAGGAGCGTTTTCTCGTTATTGTTTGTGCGATCATTCTCAGATTGTCAGTTTTTATTTGGCTAATTAGTTTTAGAAAAGTGTTTTAGCCATATGTATATGTTTTCGTTCCTTTTTCTGGTTTAGATTCCTCCTCCCTTCAGTAGAAATCCACTGAGGACGACAAGTCCAAAGACGTTTCTTGATATGAACTTTCCAGAAGAAGAGGATGACGAAGAATATCAGCCGAGTAAAGAAGAACTGGAGGTCTGTCTGATTGATATTATTTTTTTCAGTGCTACTCTTGAGTGAGGAATGTTTGCAATGTTGCCAATTAAAATACAATTCATGCAAACGCTGTAATAGTTCTAAAAACCAATTACTCATTCATTTGTCTTCAATTGCTTCTTTAGCTCTTTTACAAAATCGATTAAATCATTCCTTTCAAAATTCTGTACCCAACGCCATGTTTGCAAAACCTGCCATTGATGTGCAGATTTTACGCAATTGAATTAATACACTGAGAATTAAAATAAGCATGACTATAGAAGATTTTGCATTTGATTGTCTTTGCACGACTAAAGAGTTTCTTGAAGTACTAAGCACTGGTCTGTTTGTATACTTACACATATATTGCCAATAAAGCTTCATTTTCAGTTTTTTACGGAATTGTCAATTTGTTTTAGTATAAAGTGTTACATATGACTGTGAATATCTAATGATAAATACGTTTTTTGATTGCATTTCTTGTGATCACAAGTGCCTTTTGTCAGCATAAATGACATTTAATGATTTCAAACATTTATAATATTGCATGTTCCATTTCTTTTTATTAGAAGCAGATTTTTCTGCGACAAGACAATGAATCTCTTATTTTATCTTTCCTTGTAGACTTTTCACTTGATGACTGTTTGATTTTGAAATTTGTTCTTTTGTATTTTTCTTTTGTTATCCAGACCATAATCTAGAGCTTTTACAACTCCACAGCAATTGCTCAGAGCCGCCTTTTGTCCCATTTTAATGTCATTCCTGTTCTGTTTGACTTGTTTATAGCACGTGAGCGATGAGGAAAGTTTGCACTCGTCACATGCGGACGATTATGGATCTCCGTGTTTCAGTTCAGCTCCAATGAGAAGCAGAATGTCAAGTTCAGCGTCCGAGAGCGATAATAATACTCCGGTAATGACCGCCGCACGACTATTTTCTAATTATTATTGTCTCCATTATTTGTGTCGATAGGTTGGCATGCTGGACTGCCAGTCAAGAGGTCACAGGTTCAAACCCTGCAAGGCGGATATTTGGTTTTAGATTTCTGCTCTGCATCACGTGTCCCTTGCCATCTCGGCTGTTACGAGTACATCGGCCGTACACCATAGGCGCAATCACGTCCTAAAAGTTGTGGGGGACCATAATGAATCGCGTCCTAAAAGTTGGGGGACCATAATAATAAAGCTAGGACCACTCAAAAGTTGGGGGGACGCGTCCCGTGGGTCCCATAGGGTGGTTGCGCCTATGCCGTACACTGTTTGTGGGAAGATGAGACGGTAAGGGAGAGGACTGATCACCCATCCTTGTATGCTGGGAATAAGGAAATTAAGTGGAAGAACTATGGGAAGCGACATCAGAAAGAAAGCAATGGAGGAAACTGGTCATGACAGTCGCTAGAGTTCAAGGAACTGAAAGCACAAGGTAACGCTTCATAACCCATGGTTGCTTCACAGTGCTTCAGGACTAGCTTATTGGACTGCTATTTCTCTTCTATCTTTGTCTCACCAAATCGTGTTATGTAAATTTGGAAAATCTGTGAGTTTTACCATTTTACTTGGTCAACGTAATTATTACTGCATTGAAACCACTTTTATGAGACTTTTTAACCCATTGCAGAGGTCCAGAGTTAAATGGTTTTTGTAGCTGTTTTTGCAACGCTGTACAGTGTACAGCTTTCTCTGTCAATCCAATTAGTGAATAAATTATTATATCGATTAGTGTTAAGGAGGTGGCCTATTGTTCTTTTGAGTTTGCTTAACATAACATAAAATAACATAAATGAATATAAATATAAACTTCTCATGAGAAGAGCTCCACTGCAATACTTAGGATCTATCTGACTGGGCTTATGTTGAATGAAATTTTCATAAAAATAGTTTTTATAAGACTATACCAGCAAAAAGTGGCATTTCGTTGATAAATAATATAGCTCCTTTTAAAACATATACCTCTAAGGTGATTTGAAGTCTGTTCAGAGATGAAGTAAGTGACTGACAAACGTTTGTTATGTTGCAGTGCGGTACACCAATGGGTCCCCCTCCAGCTCCTCCATTGAGGTCACAGCTGACGCCTTGCATGGTACGTACGCATTCGATATTTCGGTTTATGCAAATTTGCTCTAGTGAGCTTTTTAATTTGACGAAGCTTTCAATTTTGACATATATCTATTTCGATTAAATACTGCTGTTGTAATTTGATGTTGACAGCGTAATCGTCACTTCACGTGCAAGTCTGAAGAGCAGGAAATTATCGTGCAGAGGTTGAAATAAATCAGATACGATGTCCTGCATATTTATATGTATAGAAGTAGACATGTGAAAAATTTCACATGTCTACTTCTATGTATATAAATATGCATGGCATTGCACACATGTTGCAGCTCTAAGGGATGAGAAATGGACACATGTATGTAATTTGGTAATTTTAGGTTAACATGTATACATGTACAACATTTGTGTGTACATGTGCTTTGTTTCTGCTAAATGTCTGGCGTGTGTGCTTGTCTTTGGTCTTTGGCACATTCAATGGGCACTCTGGTATACTTAGGCACCACATTTTAATGGTCATAATGTGTTAAGTCCAATTATAATTGCTTAGTGATGATGTCACTAATTATTGCCTCGAATTAAAAATTGTAAATTACAAAGTTTTCACTGTACAATATGACAGCAACATCAACTGGTACTAATTTTGCTTTGAACTATTTTAGAATGACAAGGAGTCGAATATTGCGCTGCGGACACGCTCGAAACTGCCGCTCAACGATACCTCTCTCGTTGAAATAGAAGCGAGTCTCGTGGAACCGGATAGTATTCCAGACTTATACCACACGGAGTGTGACGAGGAGGATTGGGCGCAGTTCCTGTTGGACTTAACCAGGGATTGTTAGTACTTTCGTTCACTCATTCATTCATTCATTCAATATTTATATAGCACCACTTCAAGGAAACTACTCAGAGGTGCTCCCGACTCCAGTGTGGCCAAATAGAACAGTTTTTAAGTGCTTATAGCATATAGCTTATAAAGCATGAATTTCCATGTTATTCAGCTGTAGGGTGTGACCTTATTACTAACGCTACTGTGTTATTCTATGCACTCCGAATAATGTGCAGTATTATAGCTTGAATTGTGATATCTTGTGATTAGAAATGTGGATCCCATTTTGAGGCTTGTATAGCTCTATTTAAAGTGCGTAGCTGAAACATAATGAGATAACGTCATCGTACTGTGGTCGCAAATAAGATATAATGAGTTTCAGATAGACCTGAGATGACCTAGGGATTTGTACTTGAGATGATCTAGCAGCTTGTGATGACGCTCTTGCTTTCACCTACAGTTGTTATAATAATGGTTTAGTTTCTGTTCTTGCTCTAACTTTCATGCAGGACTCATGCTTGTAATTTTCTTGTCAATGTGGATTTAACGGATTTCCTTACAGTAATCTACTTACGTTGTATTTTATAGTTCCATGCAACGATAATCCAGTTGATGATGAGAATGACCCGGAGTTTGACTTTCTGAATGAGGAGGAGAATGTGGAGGATGATCCGGAGGAACGCAGAAATGACCGTGCCGTGCAAATACCAAGTGAGCAATATTTCAACAATTTGTCTTTGAAAAAAAGCAAAGTTTTGTCTGATTATTGCTGAACGAACACAGTCTGGGGATGGGCCTAAACTTCAGGTTTAAATGTAGGTCTAAACTTCAGGTCTAGACTTAGGTCTAAACGTAGCCAATCAAGGTACAGAATGTTGAGATATTCCAGAATTTCTATCCTGCTGTCAAATATCGCATATTTATTACCATATATCGGAGTTAAATCATCATGTAATTCGTTTATTATAATTGAAACACAAGGATGATGTACGACAGCCAAACTCACAGTTGCTTAGAGATGACCAGCTAGAAGAAAATAAGAAAATGGAGAGAGTTGACTTGATGGTGTTACAGAGAAAAATTCACTATAGACTGCTGTTTTGACATGATCCCAGAACTGGTAGTAAAATCATACAAGTTAAATTGCTTAAAATTCACAGAAAAAGAGGTGAAGCAACTGGTCAGCGAGATACTGGAAGAACACGAGGAGTATGAAAAACTTTCCGAACTGTTGGAAGACTTTGACGAATTCCCTCCGGCCTCAGTCGAAGGATCGGATGCTTTGGTTTCCGAAGCGAGTTCTCCGTCGTCGCAAAGCACGTCAACAGCTGTGGATAGCAGCAACGTTCAAGTACATCAAGCGATTTTAACACCAGTTGCAGAAGAAGTTAACAGTCACTCCAGTGTCGTTCAGTTAGAGTCTCAATTGGAGGCAGGTGGCCTCAGTTCTTCTGACTGGTCTGGGTATCCAGGTCATGTACCTCCGCTCAGGTATGTTGCTTCGTTTGTGGATTATGGATTTGATTAACGTGAAGTAATCACCGATGATTTGTGACCCATCTGCTCAAAACCAGTCTTAAGTTGAATTTTTGTTTGACTTTTGGGTTACAGCATAACATTTTTAATGGAAGTACATTATCCTCTTTACAACAATACAACAATTACTATTCTATCTGAATCCTAGCTGAATCTATGGTTTAGAGAACTGCTTGGCATTGCTTAAAAAATACTGTGGGCAAAGACTGCAGATTGGCCTCGTTTCAACACTTTTGCACGAAATGTAGAATTGTAACTTGAGCGAAATCATCAGAACTACGCTCTTCAATGCAACTTTTTCTCAGATGTTCATAGTTTTTGTATAAGAATATACTTTTTAAATTATACTCCGTAGTAGTTTAACACTTGAGAAAACTCTCATTTTTGCTTGTTTTCTTGATAATGGTTTAGTGCAAATAGGTCACATTTCAGAAACATGGTGCTATAGAAGTCATTAGATAACGTTAAATTAGATTATAACATTTCTGCATTTTGCAATTATTTAAATGATCACTTATCTCATTATTAAACTGAATGTTAACTGTGAGAAGTTATTTGCAAATTTTACTATTATTTTTTCTTCTGTTGTGCCGGTGAATTTTGCGACACTTTGATTACTTTTAGTTATGTTAGTTTGCTTGCTGTGATGTGATTCAGGATGAATCCGCCACTTGTCAGCGCTTTCATGCACGAGCTGATAAAACTGCGGCACACTGACAACGGAGATAACGACGTACAAAAGGCAGGAAAGTCTGTGAAATCTGGAAACGAGTGGAACTTCACCAACGATGAACTGAATCAACTGAAAGATCAAATGCGCAAAGTAATTGTTTTATAGAGAGCTCTTCAAACGTTTCTGCATATGCGATGACAATCTGTTTTGTAAATTTTGTGTTTACAACTGCTTTACTAGTACAATTATAAAATGTCTTCTTTCACTGGATCTGAAGCTGTGGGATGAAAATAATTTACTGGTTGGGAATAAGGATTGATTGTGGGATGATGTAGAGTTAGGAAAAGGCATACAATGACGAATGATGTATGCGATGAGGACTGATGTATACGATGAGGAATGATGTATACGTTTGGGAATGATGCATACGATGAGGAATGATGTATACGATGAGTAATGATGTATGCGATGAGGAATGATGTATACGATGAGTAATGATGTATGCGATGAGGACTGATGTATACGATGAGGAATGATGTATACGTTTGGGAATGATGCATACGATGAGGAATGATGTATACGATGAGGAATGATGTATGTGACGAGGAATGATGTATATGAGGAATGATGTATACGATGAGGAATGATGTATACGATGAGGAATGATGTATACGATGAGTAATGATGTATACGATGAGTAATGATGTATACGATGAGGAATGATGTATACGATGAGTAATGATGTATGCGATGAGGAATGATGTATACAATGAGTAATGATGTATACGATGAGGAATGATGTATACAAAGAGGAATGTTGGAGTATGTCGTGCAGCTTCAGGAGTGGAAATGAGGATTCAGATGACAATAGAAGCACTTTAAGATGTTGATTAAAAAATAAAGTTTGAATAAATAAATTAGGGCCTTCACGACCATGCGAATTTGTTGTCACGTTGCGTTATGATTGTGGGGCAAGATGGAGCACTCGTCTTGTAAAAGTAATTGAAGATGATTCATTATTACTTTTGATTGTTTATTGGTGTAATTAAGTTTCTTTTTGTAATGTAAGGCAAGGTATTTGTACCAGAATACCTAGTACCAGAAAATGTGCATAGGTGGCCCTAACCAGCGGGACTCTGCAGTCCCTTCTGGGTTTCCTTTTGTTACCAAGAGTTTCATGTTTATTTTGATGTGATGTTTTATCTTGTTTGCTTCTTGGCTCAATAAAAAATTGATTGATTGATTGTATGAAAAGGTGATTACTTTTCTCTATTTCTTTTGAAGCATGTTCAGTTGTTGGCTCAGTCTTACGTTCAGACATGGCCGCAGTTTGACGATTCAGAACTCATCAGTTTGGCCGACTCTTCAAAGCAGACGTTGGTAAGAAGAATGTTCTCGATGGACTTGTGTGTGTGTTGTCCGTTCCGATGTGTTTTAACTGATAATTTAAAGATCTGAAAATGTTATTTGTTTCTCCTTGACTAATAAGAAATTATTTGATAATTAGCATTCATTATAGACGCTTTGTACCTCTTTCATTTCATTCATTCATCTAAAAAAAATTGTATAGCGCTCTTTCAGAAAGTCCACTCGGAGGTGCTCCCAGTCCAATCACGATGTTTCAAATATGACAAAAATTACTCTTGCTGCCGAGTTGGTTTTCTTTTCTTTGACATTTCAGTGAAAGCTTCTGTAGTATATTGGCCTCCCTGTTACACTGCGCTTAGTTCGCAGGGGTCACTCAACTCTGTTCCTTAAGAACCTCAAAACTGTCTTATTTAGCCGTGGTTGGGCCGGGAGCGCTTCTGAGTAGCCTACCTTGAAGAGGCGCTATATAAAATTCTTGAAATAAATAAATAGATAAATTTAGTATTGACACAGCAAAGCACAACTTATTTTTGGAGTTTTTCTGTGCTGTATTTCATATAGGTTCAGCTTAAAGAACTCGCACAGTGTTCAGTTGTTCCCTACAAGCAGTCGTACTTCTACACGCCAAACTTGGAGGAAGCAATTGAAGTCACGAACCGCTGTTATGAGAGAAAGAACAAAGACATTGCAACGATTCTCGAGAAATTCATGACGGAGAAAGTCATGTGTCAGAAAAGTGAGTACGATAATTTATGTGTGTGTGTGTTTCAGTCTAAAGTTTTTTAAGCCTTCTGAACTGTCACTTCAATGAACTCGTGCTTTTTAAGGTGATTACGAGAAAAGGCTCATCATCATCTTCATCATCATCAATGTTAGTGGTCCAGTTTGATTGACAACTGGCAACTAGTACAATATCTGGCTACCTATGTTTTGAATTGCATGGTGCGACCACATTGCCAGTTTCTGATTAGACACTTGGAATGAGCTACACTCCATTCTGAATGTCGTTTAGCAGGTTTAATTTAATGGTTTGATGAATCATGGTTCCAATTAAACCATTTTGATTTTAGTTTCATGTTGGTGAGCCAACCGTTTTCCCATTTGAGGAAAAGAGCAAAGGCTGCTTAGGTGCTGGCTCTTGTTTTCATATATTTAACGTGGCTTGAGTTATTTTAGAAGCCTATTTCATGTTGGCGTTTAGACAATTGTTTCAATTCTATGTTGACGTTATTTAGACAATTGTTTCAATTTCATGTTGGCATTATTTAGACACTTATGCGGATTGTCTGTCCTTCTTTGCAGTGTATCAGATACGTGGTCTGGCATATGAACAACTGGACGTCTTTCTTACGAGTCGTGCATTCATCTTTCCGCAAATGTTACCAGAATATCGCATGGAGTCATTTGAAGAAGGCGAGAAAAAGTATCGCATTATGTTCACCGAATCTGAAGACAAGTGAGGCCTTTCATTCCTGTTGTTTATCGCAGGTCAACTTTAAAGATGCGAGTGTACTAAAATCATCTGGGAAACCAGTGAAGCCCGTCATGAAGAAGTTCAACGAAATTCAGTTGTGCTTGAGCATCGTTCATGGATTTCATGGTTCTTACTGAACTCTGCCATCATTTGTTGGTCACGATGGTCTGGAGATATGTTCAGTGTCTTGGAGCTGGATGGTTGCGGGTTTTAATTAACCTCAAGCCGCTGCGTATGGACCCTGAGCATACCCTGAGCATGCCCTTCACCCACAATTGCTCATGCACTTTGGCGTGAAACTCCGATTCAGTGTCCGCGATGTAGTTGGGAGCACCTCTGAATAGAAATCTTGAAGGGCACTATAGCAGATGCTCATACATGAATACTTGCATGCATTTGGGCAACCGTAGAGAGGCTTTTTCTGAAAGTACGTAACTGGGGCTGTCAAAGACAAACTTGGAACCATACATGTACATGCAGTACATAGAACAGAGATGGGAATATAATTCTTTTTTGAATTGTTCTAACGATTGGCTTCATACGGATTGAACATTTTTGATTGTTTTGACTAGGGAATGTTTCATTAGTTGAACGACTTGTTTAGAAAATGTTTGTTTCTGATCTCGAAGCTTACTTGCTATGGGAATGGATCAGTTTGGTCATCTGCCGAACAAGTATTCGCTCATTCGTCAGTATCTTCTGCCGACGAAAACAAACGACCAGATAACTTGTCGTTTCAAGAACCGTAAATCGAAAAAATATGACATGAATCCAATCAAGGTACGTTGATGTCATATATTTATTTGTGTGTTGTGTACATTTTATGTTTAGTGTATTTATTATTGAAAATTACTACAAAATTCTTCTGTCAGAATCGTGGGTGAATAATTTCTTGGAACCAATTGTCTCAACAGAGTTGAATGTTACTGATGCATCCATGGTGCTATTGTCTATTTGAATACTTGAAGGAGGGCCAGTATTGTTTCTGGACTGAAGGAGGGCCAGTATTGTTTCTGGACTGAAGGAGGGCCAGTATTGTTTCTGGACTGAAGGAGGGCCAGTATTGTTTCTGGATTGAAGGAGGGCCAGTATTGCTTCTGGACTGAAGGAGGGCCAGTATTGTTTCTGGACTGAAGGAGGGCCAGTATTGTTTCTGGACTGAAGGAGGGCCAGTATTGTTTCTGGACTGAAGGAGGGCCAGTATTGTTTCCGGATTGAAGGAGGACCAGTATTGTTTCTGGATTGAAGGAGGGCCAGTATTGTTTCTGGATTGAAGGAGGGCCAGTATTGTTTCTGGATTGAAGGAGGACCATTATTGTTTCTGGATTGAAGGAGGGCCAGTATTGTTTCTGGATTGAAGGAGGACCAGTGTTGTTTCTGGATTGAAGGAGGGCCAGTATTGTTTCTGGATTGAAGGAGGACCAGTATTGTTTCTGGATTGAAGGAGGGCCAGTATTGTTTCTGGATTGAAGGAGGACCAGTGTTGTTTCTGGATTGAAGGAGGGCCAGTGTTGTTTCTGGATTGAAGGAGGGCCAGTATTGTTTCTGGATTGAAGGAGGACCAGTATTGTTTCTGGATTGAAGGAGGGCCAGTGTTGTTTCTGGATTGAAGGAGGGCCAGTATTGTTTCTGGATTGAAGGAGGGCCAGTATTGTTTCTGGATTGAAGGAGGACCAGTATTGTTTCTGGATTGAAGGAGGCCAGTATTGTTTCTGGATTGAAGGAGGGCCAGTATTGTTTCTGGATTGAAGGAGGGCCAGTATTGTTTCTGGATTGAAGGAGGGCCAGTATTGTTTCTGGATTGAAGGAGGACCAGTATTGTTTCTGGATTGAAGGAGGGCCAGTATTGTTTCTGGATTGAAGGAGGGCCAGTATTGTTTCTGGATTGAAGGAGGACCAGTATTGTTTCTGGATTGGTCGGTCAGTGAGCAGTGGTTGCAACAAGGACCAGTGACAGGCATTGTGGCTTTGAGTGGGTGGAGGTCAAACACCCAAATACAGGCAGGGTAGGGAATGGAGACTGAGAAATGAATGAATGACATGATTATCAGTTGCTGTGAAATGGCCAATTTTGTTGTGTTAAATGTAAACAATGATTAATTTTCAAATGCTATTTATATTGTCAATGTCCAGAGCGAAAAGCATCGTATAATTAATTAAGGAAAAATAAAATCTTTGGTCGTATAGCTGCTGATTGGTCAAAGAAATATTGCCATCATATATTTTTCTGTGCTCGCATTGTTTGATGTGGCATATTCTGATAATTATTCTTGTCAAAGCAATGCACTGTACAAAAAAGATGTCTTTGCTTTTGCTGTTCTAGGTTTGCTGTTAAGTTTCTCTGTTCTAGTTTTGCTGTTTGAGTTTTGCTGTTTGAGTTTTGTTGTTTGAGTTTGCTCTTTGAGTTTTGCTGTTCTAGTTTTGCTGTTTGAGTTTTGCTGTATGAGTTTTGCTGTTCTAGTTTTGCTCTTTGAGTTTTGCTGTTTGAGATTTGCTGTTTGAGATTTGCTGTTTGAGTTTTGCTGTTCTATACATCTTGCCTTCTGAATTTGTTTCAGTTTTTAGCGATGAATAAACGTCTGCCAGTCTTTCAACGGTACTTGGATGTTGAGGATGACGCAAGCATCGTGGCTTCAAAGGATCGAGATCCCGATCTGCTTCCAAAGTGGTTTGTGGCATTCAAGGATGCTGTCCAGGTATACAGAAAGCACCAGAAACTCCGGCCCTGGGTAAAGCTGCAAAGATTTCTTTGAAGATTCAAAATTCTAGGCGTTAATATTTGAAGGACTATGTTTAAAGAGACAAAAATAATTCATTACGAAAATGAAGGTTTTTAGAATCTCGAGGGATGTAGTTATGAAAAGTGATGATGCTCCTTTGTAATGGCTATAAGCAATAGAATGTGGATGATATTTTCTGCAATAGTTGCATTTGATCTTATCCGTTCACTGTGGTTTTTAATGTTCTTGCTGGATCGGACGTTTCAGGTTTTCAGTGACTGACAGGCTTTTGTGTTGCCTTTCATCTTAGCGATGTGCTATCAAACCTCAGAAGTGCATTGATGACGCAGCATTGCATTGTCACACATTTCGGTTTCAACAGAATTTTATAAAACAGAAGCTTACCAGCTTTGTGTGTTTGGAGTAAAAATGTGAAGTAACTTTTTCATCTATGAACCACGAGTCATAAGTAATGTATCAAAAGCATGAGTTGAACCTTCTGTTTTCCAAGGGTCCAAATTTTAGATGTTCTCAATATTAATTTAAACTTTTAAAAAAATATTTTATGTGGTGAGGATGAAAGTAAGTCGGTTCCTTGAGTAATGGGTTGTGCAAAGTGGCAGTGTAAGCAATGTTTTTGCAATATAGTTGAATTGGATTCATTGCAGTACATCAATCTTAGCTGCATTTGTCTGCTAAAAGTTACTGATTTCTGTGTTTGTTAGTCATTGTGTGGTGTTCCTGGGTCACATCTTTTGGAACATGGAAATCAATACAAGAACTTGGCTAGTCTCTCAAAAAGGTAGAACTTATGATAACACTTACATGAATAAATGTTAGTGGTGTCCTAAATAGTGATATTTGCTATTTGGTCAGACATCAGTAGGCTTTTGATGCTGTGTACAAATGTGAATATGAATAGGAGATTGTCTTTAACCATTACTCGACAGATATTGTGCTAAATTTAAAAAAAATTGTTTGCATATCAGTATGTAAATTTGAGCCAATACTGACAAGAAATGTAGCCATGCTTAAGAATTTTTAAAATTTATTATAAAAATATTGTAAAACTATCCGAAGATGAGAGAACAATGCATGAGAAGGAGTTCTAGAAAGGGGGTGGAGTGTCAAGGGGAAGCAATTCCAGTTAACATTCACCATAAACGTGTAAAGATAAAACAAAAATTGACAGTTACTTTGGTTGGAACTTTCTGTGGACCGAGTATTAAGCATACAATAATTGTGTTTGTAGGACAAAAGAATGCAACATCTTACCACAGAGACAAACACAAAGCATCATGCAAATCATTGTCACTAATCCATCGAATCAATTGGTGACTCTTGGCAATAGTCAACTGATGACGATTGCGGATTCATCCACGATTAACACCAGTCAACAACCTCTGATCATTTCCAATCCATCCATATATTTTACTAATCCTTCAGTGACTTATGGCGAACAATCTGTTTTTATGACTGATCCAAATGCTAACTTTGCTAGTCCGTCTGTTACGTTCGCCATTCCGTCATTTGCTGCGAATGATTCTCAGGCGACGACGTCCAGCTTTACCTGCAGCAACAGCGCTGGATCAGGTTCTGTCTACCAGGTCGTGGGAACTTTGTATCCGATCGGATCCTCGGAATCAATGCCTAACCCAGGCACACCAGTGATAAATCAGGAATGGCGAGGCATGCAAGTTGTCAACTTAGAGTCGCAGACGAGCAGATCATCTACACAACTGGCCAACCAGGACGTCCTAACAGCCACCCAAATGGGTGAACCTGTCCAACAAATGGTCCATGGGGACCCTCAGATGATGGGCACCACGTGGACCCCTGATATGGTCAACCAGGCCGCTCAAATGAACAATCCGAACACACAAGCAGAGTATGCAGTGGAAGGAAACAGTGTTGACCACTTCAATGTTGGTGGACTTCCAGCTGCTTTAAATGTGAATACACAAGACTTTGTAGATGGGTGGGATGCTCAGGCTGCGGTTCCAGTGACAGCTGCGCCATCTAGTAATGGGTTGACAGCAGATCCTGGGTCAACATGTTCACAGTCATACTCACATGGTGGGATGGAGCAATCCTTTACGGACTCATCCTTCAGTTTGTTTTCCAGGTTTACCGAAGTGCTTTCGGATTCGTTACCTTGCCCATCAGGCACAGATGCTACTGCAACTCCCTCTGATGTCCCACTTGCAACCGGTTCCTACTCTGGATCTGTGAATGATTTCAATTTGTCATCGTCCTTGTCATCAGTCTGCTTTGATGATCCAAGCGTGATCAAATCAGAAATTTCTGTATCCGACACAGTTTTAAACGATAAAGCTCCTGGCTCTGTTGCAGTAAATCTGTCTGATGCCAAGTTTGGAGGTTTGTGGAACGAAAATACGGCGTGCAGTGCGGCAACAACGGCTGTTGTCCTGTCCACGTCTAACGGCTCAAACTCTCGTGGATTTCAGACCCGTAACAGCGTAGTTCTTTCACCGACAAAGGTCATCTCGAAATCGCACGATATCCCCGAACCAGTGTTGATCTTGACAAAGGAGCAGCTGACTATGCTTGGCATATCGATCGATGTCCTCTCACTGCCGACTGTGTCCACCTCAAAGGTTACGGTTCCATCACCGTCAACCGGCAGGTCAGTGCCGGAGGTCCGACAAGAACCAGTAATAGGGCAGGAAGTCGTTGATGATCGTGTCCTAAGTCCATCGCCAAGCAAATTGCGATCGCTGGAAGTCGAGGACGATAACTCACCTCAGCATGTGAATAGAAAGGACATTCTGAATTATGCGTTTGCAAAGGCCATGGGAATTTCGATGAGCGAGCTTCGGAATTCGCAGGAACTCGACGACGATCTGGATTCGGCTGAAACACCGACGATACGAACGATACGAACCGTTGAAGGACGACCCACATCTGTGGTTCGTTTTGGTCAGAACGCAGAGGACATCCGGGAAACCCAGTCGCTACAAGAGACCGAACAGCCTCTGGCGAATCGTCTAGAAAGTTATTTTCAACGGAATGAGACTTATGATGAAATCAATAAGTTTTCTTTGCTGGGTGAGAGTGCTATGGAAAATCAAGAAAATCTGACGGACCAAGCGCTGTTCTCGATGCAGACGTCAAGCGAATTCTCGGTCGAAAGGTCACATGAAGAAGTTGCGGAGAACCCTGTCATCGTGAGACAAAGTGAAACTGTAAGTTCTTCAGAAATGTACAAAGACCTGACTGAAGCATCGGCTAATGATCATTCGAGTTTTGGGTTCGGTGGCTTTGGAGACATGCTTCGAAATAGCTGCAGCATGTCACCGAGGCGAGGAGTCCTGGCCGAACCAGATGAAAACGCGACGCTTTGCACGCCTAAGAAATACGTCGTTCTCTCGCCCCTTCGCCAGACGGCCCGCGAAGACGCGGACCCTGCGATCCAGTCTCCCGATCAGTCCGGCTTCTGCTCTCCAACAGCGTCTGCAGCACTGCATTCCAGCACTCCAAGACGCTCTCCGCTTTCCACGCACAAGTGGCACTCCCCTCCCGTTCGCTCGTCGACAACTTCCCTCCGAAACAAACGCAAACCACTGGGATACGTATCGCCGATCAAGCTTCCTCTCGGAAATCCCCCTCCTTTCCCGTCTTCGTCATCAGCGAGCAGCACTTCGCTGTTTGCCGTTAAAGCGAGCACGAGGAAAAGAGATCGATTGGGGCAGCGGTCGCTGCAGCCGATAGCACCTCGGACGTTTGGCGTCAGCACTTCGCCCTTGAAGACGACCTTAGGAAGCCTTCGAGTTAAAAGCAAACGTAAGAAAGCAGAAATCTCCTCGGTGATGAGACGGATTTTGCCGAAGCCTGGTGCCGCAGCGACGACGGACCAGACTCCGAACCGCGAGATCTATTCGACGCCACCAAGCGGAAAGCGACCGAAGAGACCGGTGAAGAATGGCGCGGGTGACGAGAAGGGAGAGGTCGAGTCGAGCCGGAGCGCTGGAGTGAGCAGTGAGCAGATGGAGTCGGAGGGAGATGAGGCTGCGACGACTGCCGGCGGAGGCGACATGGATAGCCAGACGGAGGAGGAGAACGACGAGGAACTGCATCTGGCTGAGCTGCTGGAAGCCAGTACAACGATCAGGTATGAATTCAAATAAAGGTTACTTACTTACTTACCAGTGCAATAAGCAGAAATATGAAATTACATGCAAGGCTTTAGTTATGATATTGATATAGTTTCTGTTCATGTTATTTTCAACATTTTCTATGTGCTATATGAATTTAAGAATTGATGCTTGTACTTCTTAAGTTCTTATTGTTAGGTTAATCGTATAATAGAAGGAGAATTGTAGTGGAAAAGAACAATAGGAAGATCGAACCAGATGATGTTAGACTGGATATTGGAGGACAGATGCCAAAAACGCGAGGAGAAGGCATTTAATGGAAGATGGAGTGGTGAAATTAATTTTTGAGCGTTGCTATTGTCAAGTTCAGAATTCCGGAAGCACATAGAATTGACAGATGTGTACATGCATGAAGAAGAGTTTCATGTCTTACTGGGATGTTGCTTCGTTTTCTGTGTAGGGTTCCACCGCGGGGAAGTCGATCTCATGCGGGACAGAAAGCTGAACAGAAGAAGGAACTCGCATTGGCAATGCTCGCTCCAGATCTCGTGGCAAACGATCGATTGGTACGTGTTGAATGGCATTCAATTTAAATTTTTTCATTTTTGGCTATCTTGTATAATATTTCTTGGGAATTTGTTTTACTTGGGTGACCCTCCCCAGCGGGATGCTCATCCCTTTAGGGCCACCCTCTGCAGCCAATGCTTGTATATTTTCTGCTTTTGATGTCATCTGATTTTCTGGTTTCTGGTTGCAATAAAAAGCAAATTGAATTGAATTAAATTTGCTTACGTTGGTTGTGGGGGCCTTTCTCCACCATGGCCAGGGTTCAACTTATTTCATTTAATTCAATTAATTGATTATTTCGTTTATTAACTCTATTTCTATTGTTATCTACTTTGATTGCCTATATTAAGCTATTTATCACAAATTTGCATTGTTGGACTGGAGGCATTAGTGACGAGTCGTTGCACTGTACATTAGGCATACAGTTCTTGAAGGGAAAGCTTAATAATAAAACCCATGTTTAATTGTTTATCCATTTGCTGCCACAGTATATATAGGAATTTGCCTTAAGAGGCTTGAGGTCTTAGCAATTTTTATACTTGCAGTGTTATTTAAGGCAATTTACTCTGCTTGCAGAAAATGCAGACAGCACTGTATGATAAGCAGCCAAAGAGTGAATGTTGTTTACAGAACTATCAATTGGTAAATTGCATGAAAAATTAGTCGACGGCTGATTTCTTTGTGTCCAGAGAGACGAAAGAGAAGCCATGTTTGCCCGTGCTTACCACTGCAAGGTGCGCAAAACTCTGGAGAATGACGTTGCGTTGTACACAAAGTTTTTACAACTGTTTGTCGAGTTTGACCAGAAGTCTAAGAACGTTGAAGAGGTAAGAACCACAGACTTTGTTTTGCTTTGTCGTTAGTTCTGTCGTTTTGAAATTATGACGAAATTGACAGAAGAGATAGTTTGATGCACAGCGAAGAAGGGTGACTGTTCAATATGGTCTCCGCTCAGTGCTATTGTGATGCATGCTGAACGTGATATACGAATGCATCACTGGACTGGTTTCACATGACTAGCAGTGGCGTAGCCAGGAATTTATGATGGTGGAGTTTGGGGGCTTTATGGCCTGGCCGGATGCCCTTTCTGACACCAACCAACAGTATTACAGTAAATAAAAAGGGAATAAAGTAACAAAGGGAATAAAGAAAGATATGTGTACTCGTTATAGCGCCCCTTCAAGCTCTCTACTCAGAGGCGCTACTGACTACAGAGCGGACACTGCATCGGAGTTTCACGCCGAAGCGCTGAGCAATTGCAAGTGAAGGACTTGCCCAAGGTCTCTACGTGGCGACTTGAGGTGGATTCGAGCCTGCTACCCTTTGGCTGCAAGGCGACGAACATACCCACTACACCATCGCGTCCAACAATTGTAATAAGTTGCCAGTTTTCGTGATTATGCGCATCGCTGCGTAATGAAAGGCCTTTGATTTATTGTTTATTCCAATATAGTGTTATTCATGATACTAACTTTTATTCATATCTTGTAAAGGTGTGGACTTTAGATATCTGATATACTGGTGCTGGTATTATACCCTCTCATTTGGTGGTCTCTCTACTTCCTCTAGGCATATATTTTCTGCCATGCACATTTTCACCACACTTGAAAACTGTACTCTTTTCAATCAATCAATCAATCGTAATTTATATAGCGCCCATTCAAGGTACTTACTCAAAAGCGCTCTCGGCCGAGATCAAGTGTAAAACAGTCTTCAACAGTTTGTGAAATTGAGAACAGCTTGGGAGGTATCGCATGGCTAAACTGGGATTACCTCTTTATAGTTGTCTGAATATCCATAGGTGCTATATAAATTTGCTGGAACAATGGCTGAATGATTGAGATGTTGAGAGGAGAGGAAGAAAGAGCAAGTAAAGTTTGAAACAGACTGGACTCTGAGGATCTTGTGATTTGTGTTTAGCTGTATGGAGAAATCAAGTCGTTGCTGTCCAGTTATCCGGACCTTGTGTCCGAATTTGCCGGATTCCTTTCTCCCGAACAAGCTGTGGCGTGTCATTGTCTGATGACAAACTATATGTTCACGAGAGCACGAACCTTCATGTGTAAGCTTGAGGTAAGTGACACTAGAGTCCTAGCTAGTGATACTTAGCAGACTAAACGCTTTTTATCGCTCGTTAGATGACTTCCATGTCTATCACCTTTAGATTCAATATCCTATGCAGCCTGTATTGAGCAACATTTATAATGGATCGACTTCTAAGACTTTACACTGATTCTGGATAGTCTTCTGCTGGAAATCCCAGCTGTTCCACCTGATGCACACACATTTTTTTCTGCTTAACATGAGACACATCCTGTGGAACAAATCCATGTTCCAGTGCGTTTGAAGTACCCTTGAGAGACGCACATTCAATGCTCTGACGCACCCATACATGCATTGCTCTGTGCATGATGTACTTCTTAAGTAAGTAAAGTCATCCCAGGGCCGAAGGCCCTTTGGTGAGGCGCTCATCTTCTTTTCTTGGCCCTTGAGCCGGCAATGGACGAATCCCAAGGTCCTGGACAGGGGGCCAGTGTTTTTCCAGGACTTGCCATTTACTTCCTAGCTTACGCTGGTACCAATTTATACTGCTTGGTGACAGAGGCACGTGTGCGTAAACAACTTGCCCAAGGTCGTTACCGGATTCGAACCGCAACCGCCCGCTCCGTGAGCGAGCCCGTTACCGATCAGCCACCGGGTCGCACGATTTACTTCTTGGCATTAAACGGGTTTTGCGTCGAAGATTTGTCAGTTGTTTTGTTTATTTGATGCATTCTTAAATGTACTTATTTTGCTTGCTTTAGATTTACTTCCAGAAGCATCCATCTCAACTTCAGAAGTGCATGAAAGCATTTAAGGAATGGCTGGATGGTGCGTTCAGCAACGACGAACTGCACAACGCAGTTCTTCCTCTGATCCGCAGCAATCTACATCTCGTCGACGAATTCTCTGTGTTCTTTGACGACAAAAAGCCGCCTCAGAGGTACATAGTCGTCAGCATTACCATCTTAATAATTGTGTTATATTTATTGATGACATGCGCTCATTGAGTCGATCTATCTTCATGGGCGGAGTTTGGTTTCCGTTCTTGGAGGGGCTTAATTTGTTGGGACTGAGACTCGGTCCAGAACGAGCGGCGCCGACAAATATTTTCTCGGCCCAAAAAAGTTGATGACCTTTTTTTGTTCTTGGGCCGGAATCTCTCCGAAAAATACTAATTTTCCTGGCCAAAAAAGTTGATGACTTTTTTAGTCATTCGAAAGTTTCGCATTCGTGAACAGAACCATTTCGCCAAACAAATTTCTGAGTCTGCGCCTTCTTACGGGTGGCCTAAACCCGAGAAAAGATACCATTTACACGGTAAAAAATTGATTCTGGGTCTTTTGGGGGGCTTAGCTCCTCTAGCCCCTGATAAACTCCGCCCATGTCTATCTTGTCTCTAGTTGTTCCTCTGTGCTTTTTATTGCCTGTGTTGGTCGTCGTTTCTGCCCCTTTAGCATGATAGAGGAGTTCCGTAGAAGCAGCAAATATTTCCATATGTTACAAGCTCCATTGTGTTTCGTTTTGTAGTCATCTTTCAAAGTATGAAGAAGTCACTCTTGGCGAAAGTGACGACGACACACAAGACTATGATGACTATGAGAAGGTATTAGAATCGTTGAGCATTGTAATTAATAGATATTCACGCGTTGTTTGATTGTCTAATCACTAATTTTATTTCAATTCTAGCCAACAGTTTTCAGAATTTCTTTTATTTATTAAGAATGAAATAAACTCAGTTTTGTAACATTCATGTCAGTACAATTCTTGAATTGTTTCTGCGCTAAAATGCCGTGACAATTCCTAGGAATTAAGCACACACGTGGGCAGCGCACACGTGGGCAGAATGAAATTAATGGAGTGGGCTGAGTAATAGTTGGTATGTGCGACCCAAGCTTTGCTTCATTTGTGGTGTTGATTTGCGCATTTTGGTTCTGTTGTAAATTGGCTGAGTCAACATTTCAACAGTGAGCTGCACCGATTTCTCAGTCACTTTTGTACATTTTCGCCATCAAAGTGTTAAAAAGTGGAGAAAAAGCTTTTTATGATTGGCGTAGATTGGATGTAAGAATAGACAACCGTACAGATTGTGCTGTGCATTGTGATATTCTGTTGTAGGATCCAACTGATTTTTAAACTTTGATTTGCCTTTGCTGTTTCACTCAGGTGTCACTCAACGTTGGTGGCACTGGCAATGTATGCGATACTATGCATTGATGGTACGTGTACAAGAGTGGTAGTCATTATTTATGTTTTACTGAATTCATGTTTGGTGATTTTAGGTTGATCTTTCATCACAAGAGAACAACTATGGTACTCCTAACTGCCCTTGTCGCTGTCATGTCAATGGGGCCGAGCTCTTCGTTAAGAAACTGCGGCATTGTATGTCGTGCGGTCTTAAGGTAATTTTATCTTCATCCCTTTTTCAGCCGAAGATCTTAGTAGGGAAAACGTTTTATGTTCTTTGGTTGAGTAATTCCTTTGCTTTTGGAGATGGAGTAGAATTTGATTTTAACCAAATGGTAGGGGTATGGCATTGTATTGTGACTTTTGCATATGTAGCAAATAGCAGCTCAAGCCTCAGTCAATTATGGAAGCATTTAACTCAAGTGGTGCAAGGCGACGAACATACCCACTACACCATCGCGCCCCACATTGATGTAGTTTGCTCTATTAAACTCAGTTCAGCAAGAGAGTTGATTAGGAAACAATCAGACATCAACAAAATCAAAACAACTAGGTTGCAAAAATGTGCAGTACTTACCCAATAGCATATTGATAGAAAACTCCTTTGCATTGTCTGCTCGAGAGTGTCATCCTTGGACTTAACTTGTGTTAGGGTATGGTAAGTTCCGACATAATTGCAATTGGGGACAAAATAAATGATTACCAGATTGACATAAACGACTTTGAGACACGATCGTTTTTGGACTGCAGGTCATAAAAGGTGAACTCTATCTTCAGACGTCGGATAAACTTCTTCGACCCGCGACCGTCACATTTCACGACGAAAGCATGAATAGCGATGAGATACCAGACCAGTCGACCGGTCACAAACTGACGACTAAGTTTAAAACTTCCAAGACAATATCGCCGAAACAAAGGAAGTCGACTTCAAAGAAGATTTCTGTCGGTTCCACTAAGGACTCGTCTCCATCGAACGTAAGTAATTAACTGTTGCTATGGCACAATACTGGCTTAGTTAGCTACATTGGTAAGCGACAGCTGCATTCGTCTGTTGGTTGCAACGGACTGCGGTTCGAGCCCCGGGCTGGGAGTTGACATTCAGAGATTTAGATATCTCGGGCTAGCATGTGTGGGACGCGGTGGCGCAAGTCGCTGCGGAGCGACCTTGGGCAAGTTGCTTACCCATCATTGTCTGTGGGGAAGGCAACAGGAAACCATCTCACTCACCTCATCCCCAGGGGCGTAAAAGCCAATTAACCTGCCTTCGGGCAGAGCACCATCATCATCATGGCACAATCAATCACTTGATCAATCAATCGTAATTTATATAGCGCCCCTTCAATGTATCTACTCAGAGGCGCTCCCGGCTGAGATCAAGCGAAAAAAAACAGTCTTCAACAGTTTGTGAAATTGAGAAGGGCTTGGGAGTTGTCGCATAGTCAAGGGAAGTCCATTCCAGGTTGTTGGACCAACCACAGAGAATGAATGCCTCTGCATTGTTGCAGAGCAAGTGAGCTCCACACTGTACATACATTGTACAGTGTGGAGTTTCTCGAGATGAAGTTGTCGAGGACATGATATTATTCCTTTTTTATATATTTTTTTATCATGTTTATATAGCACCTCTTCAAGGTTGTCTACTCAGAAGCGCTCCTGGCCCAACTATGGCTAAATATGATAGTTTTTAGATTCTTCAGGAACGGCAGAGCTGCCCCTGGCAAGCGCAATGTGTACAACGTGTAAAGTTTAAACTGTGAATCAGGCCATGCATAAATTGGGGTGACACTGAAGATGGCAGTACTTATCGTTGCCCTGCATTTCTTGTAAGTCGCATTAACCAGCAGGGCTTTTTAATTTAATTGAAGTGCGAGATATGGCACCACATTGTATTAACCGGAATTGCACGTTTGCAGGAAGTGTGTATATGAGTCCACTCTGTATTTGACTATTTCTGTTTCACCTTATAACCCCTCTCAAAGACTTGGTTACAAATCCCAGGATTCCTATAGATACTGTATAGTCAGCCTTTGTTACAATATCAACAATCACCTTGTAGAAACTGAAACTTTTAGATTGTTTAGTTCTGTAGTTTCATTTATAGTTCACTTGTTAGTAGGGACTATTAAGGGACTTCTGGATAATTCCTGACTTCCGGTACATGTCACTGCTCAGCAGAGTTTTTCCATGGTGCAGTAATTTTGCGATAAACTTTTGGTCACTTATATAGCAGTAGTGCTTTTTGATAATCTTTCAAGGATGTACAAAGAAAAATTGCAAGCAATTTTGCATTTTATTCAAGTTGTGTTGTGTTTATAAACTGGATATAATTAAGCAACGAAGAGTTTGGAACTACTTTGACTGAATCCTTAGTTTAATGTTTAACACTTTACCGGTTCATTTTTAAATTTTAAGCCCGTTTTCATTTTCAGCGGATATTCTCGGGGCAAACGGGTAAAGGATTAATCAAGTGATCTGTTCCTTAGTTTAATGTTTAATAAAGTGATCTGTTTGACTATAACATCTCAGATGAAGTAGTGTCCAGAATAGTTAATGATTCAATTAATTGTTTTATCTTTCTGCAGATGCTCATGGAACCCGACAGCACTTCGATGATGTCACCTGCGAACTCTGACCTCGCTGCTGAGAACTGCGCTGTTGCCGTGGAGACCGACAACGCAGATAAACCTGACGCTGATAACGTGCCGGAAGTAGATCTGGTGTCGTCTTGTCATGGGATGCAAATGGGATCGGTGTCACTAGAAGACGTAACTGCTAAAACGACGGTGTCCAGCAGTTGTAATTCACGTGATGTGGCACAGATGACTGGTGATGTGTTGCAGTTCCAAACGACTGATTTTACACATGAAGCAAACAATGAAACATACAGTGAAGCCAGACTTTCAGATGCTCGAACTGATGATTCAGCTGTTATTAGAAGTGGCGCAGAATGTGCTGATGGGAACGACATGGCAACTGTTGCAGATGACAGTGCTAGAGGAAGTGTAAAAGACGTAACTGAAAATGAATGTGAATTCAGAGAGCATGCGGTTGACAAGAATTGCGACATATTGACCGGTGTTAATGAGGACAGTGGTTTACTTGCTGTCAGTAAGTCGTTCGACGAAAGTAATGTTTACTCGCACGACGCTGACCAGGGCAGGTGTTCGTCTGAGGTGGTACGTAGCACTTCGCAGGTGGAGAGTCTGCCTGACATGGAAGCAGATGCTGAAACCGATGATGTTCATCAGGATTCGGGGCATCATCAGGTTATCATAACAGAAGTCGATGAATCACTTGATCCAATGGCTAGAGAAGAGGAGCGTGGAAACGGAGAGGCTGGTGGGGGATCATCCTCGGCAGGGAACCAGTCTTCTGCAGGTTGGACCAGGTATTTCACTTTTTAGCGATTCGCAGTAAAAAATAGTTTATTTCCTTAAACAATCCGCAGTCCTTGTTTTGCAGAAAATCTTTTATGTCCTTACGTTTTCATTTTTGAGTGTCTGCTGGACTGTAGTTTGCATATCGTCGCGTTTTTCAATCGACGTGGACTTTGTGTTTGACATCCAAGTATCCAAGTATTGTTTGCAATGTAATACTGTTTTAAAATTAAAACTGAAATAAGAAAAATTAGGTTAAGATGAAACCTATTGATAAGAAAAAATGCCTAGAGCTTTAAAGGCTGGTCATTCGAAGCGAGAGAAGTGCAGAATCAATGAGAAGGCCAGACTGGTAATGTAAGGTGATGTTTGTTTTAACCCCCTCTTTTCCCCTGTGCAACCATGCAACCACCCACTGTGACACATGAGGCGCAGTTTTTGCTGTCGCAACCGTAAACTCCATTAGCTCAATGCTGTTGCTTTCAGCGCTGAAGATGAACTGATTTTGAAGACATGTCAAGAACTTGATGCTGAAATCAACGCGTACCAAGTCATCGTAGAAACTTTGACACATCGAACAGTTGAGGAGGTACGGGGTATAATGCTTTGCAGTACTAATAGTTCATCCGCCTGATAAAAATATAATGCAAGTACCGATCATAAAAGTAATGACGTCATTTTGCTTTCTGCCAGTTTTCATTTTCAAAACAGTTTTAACACGCTCATAATCACACTTAAGTTTAAATCTGAGGTGCCGTTAGTCAGTGTGTATGTGAAGACCAGATGTTTGAAAGCTAATAAGAAATATATTAAGTTTTAAGGTGTTGAATGATAAAAGAGGAGATTGAGTTTGAGCATCAGACAGACATTGGTAGATTCCATCAGAGCTTCAACTTGGAATGTACGAGAACCCATGACAGTGCTACATCAAGTTTGTGGTTGATAGGTGCCAGATATTCCTGCCTAATTTAATTTAATTGCAATTGAAACAAGTTTTATGGCAGGGTTTAGTAGCAATGCTAAAGCAAAAGCTACTTCATGAATAGTTTGTTGTGATTGAAAATGAAGGTTTATATTTGTTTAATAATTCGGAACAACACAATGTATGTATTTGTTTATAATTCTGAATTACACATTGAATGTTTATATTTGTTGTATAATTCCGAATGATACAAATTGCAGTCAGTGGTAGTATGTTGACAGAGATTTTAGTGTCTGATTTGACATTTTTTCTATTTTGTTTGACCATCAGTAAACTGAGTTGGCTATTTTATTGTTCGTATGATTATTTTATTGTTCGTATGATTAATTATTCTATTGTTCGTATGATTATTCTATTTTATTTTATTTATTTTTCGTATGATTATTCTATTGTTTGTATGATTATTTTATTGTTCGTATGATTATTCTATTGTTCGTATGATTATTCTATTGTTCGTATGATTATTCTATTGCTCGTATGATTATTCTATTGTTCGTACGATTATTCTATTGTTCGTATGATTATTCTATTGTTCGTACGATTATTCTATTGCTCGTATGATTATTCTATTGTTCGTATGATTATTCTATTGTTCGTAGGTATCGGACCGATTTGATTTCCTGATGAATATGATCGCTGAGATGAACGAACTGAGTGATGCGAGTGCCACTGAAGATGACGACAGTGACATGGATGACCTCTAGCGGATGAGTTCGGGCGGATGACTCCAGCAAACGTGGTTTATACTAACGTGTGCCAACTCTCGCAGATGACCTCTAGTGGATGACCTCTGTAGCGGACGATTTGCGTTTACTTTTTCAACTGTTGTTTGAGTTTATTTATGCACCGTTGACTGTTTCGTTTTTCAAACGAGTCTCCTTGAAAGGACATGATGATGATGATGATGATGATGATGATGATGATGATAATTGTGATGGTGATGATGATGATGATGATGATGATGATGATGATGATGATGATGATGATGATGATGATGATGATGATGATGATGATGATGATGATGATGATGATGATGATGATGAAGATGATGATGATGATGATGATGATGATGATGATGATGATGATGATGATGATGATGATGATGACAATGGCGATGACGATGGCGATGATGGCGATGATGATAGGACGGTGATGTTGATAGGACGGTGATGTTGATAAAAGTTTGTTTATTGCAAATTGTTGTCTGTGCTGAGAAGGAGCATTGACAAAATAATTTGGAGTAATTATAACGTGAATAAAATGACTTATTATAACATGAATAAAATTACTTATTATAACATGAATAAAATGACTTTTGTCGTTTACTTTCTTGGCGCAACTGTGTTATCTTGTGAGATCATGGCTTGGCTCATCGTTTGCTGGTGTCGGTAGTGTTGTTTGCAAGTGCACATGCTAATGTACGTGTCTAATACTTTAAGTGGTCGAAGATCAGCTTAAAAATAATATTGAATCTATGTTCATTCTTGCGTCAACATATAAATGCATCAGAGAAACATGTTGAGCGTGTAAAATCAATGCTTTATCCCATTATGATTCGAATCCAGAGTTTTCATGAAAACAATTGATGCACAAAAACTACAAACGAGACAATACATAGTGATACGGAGACAGGCTTTTATAGTTCGGATTTATTTACAGGCATCTTACAACAAAAGTGCAGACAATTGTTCTCTGTGACACGAGTCAATAATGTAACGTAATGCATTACATCTGGCTGGCAGTTTCTCTGTCAGCATTTCCATGATCATTTAGATTGGACTCGTTTGGACTGTAGGCTTAACGGTCGAATGCCATGGTAGAACAAACTGCGGCCCAACAATAGACTCAGTAGTATCGGAGACCTAAGATTTATTATTATTATTGACTTTTTATATAGCGCACCTTCAAGGTAAACTACTCAGAAGCGCTCCCAGTCCAACAACGGCTAAATAAGGCAGTTTTAAGCGAGAAAGAAACACAGCACTTGGTGTGACCTCTAGGCACCAGGCGAAGAGCAACAGGGAGCCCATTCCAGGTCCTAGGGCCAGCCACTGAGAAAGAGCTTTGCTGCATTATAGCAGCTCGAGAACGAGGGGTCAAGAGTTCAGCTGGTCGGAGGTCAGATCGCCGCTGGACACCAGAGGTGGGACAGCAGAGTTTCTGTAGGTACATGGGAACAAGAACCTCCATGCAGCGCCAGACTAGTGCAGATTTAGGGTCAGGTTAGGCGTCGTGGGGTCGATTAGGGTGAGTGTCGTTATTAGATATGGCCCAACAGTAGACTATTGTATATGCTGGTCCCCGATACAATAGTTTGCCCAAAAGACGCAAACATGAATTCAACGTAAATATTACAAAACAAACATACGAGTTTCTCGGATGAGAAATTAAACAGACCTACTGACTAGACACGTTAAATTGCACAAATCTTAGGAGACATTCATTGTAGGCTAACTAAAAAATAATTACAGCTGTATTTCACATAGCACACTGCTGTTAGGCCGATATAAAAACATGTAAACCTAATAACAAACTCTATAAGTATTAAAATACTAAATTAGCCGTACTGTCAATCACTTAGCTGTCAATTGTGTTAACTTAATGTACACCAACAGCGCTGTTTGCCTGTTGCTTTTTTGGAAATAAATGAATGTAATTATACGTAGGCTACATAGGGCCTATACAGAGATAATAGAAGAAACGTCACCCACTGCTCAGCGAATCAGCGTTTATATTATGAAAGTGTTGACCTAGGCCTACTCACTGTGGGCCTATATTGATTGTCGGCTGCAATTGGGGGAAAGTCTGCTTGAAAGCTGCCGCTGACGCATAATAGTCTAGACAAGTTTGGTGACGTAGTATGTAGGGCATTGTAGGCCTATGCATATGTATGCACGCGGATACATCAATATGCATGCATGTACTCTATCCATATGTATGCACGCGAATGTATTCTATGTAGCCTATAATGTAGGCCTATATGTAAGTAGGCCTATATGTTTGTAACATCGTGAAGAGTCACGTTTACTTATTGTTTTACGTTGCATAAATTGGTGACGTCATTCTTGTAGTTGACCGGAGTAGGAATAGCCTATTAGTCACCACCACTTTATATGACAACGTTATACCCTTGTAAAAACGTACCTATGCCTATGTAGTATGTAGGGACGACAGACCTATTATACGGCCACGGGGTATAATTGCAGTATCGGGAACAGGTATATACAGCATCTTTGGAAGAAAGTATACATGTATGATTCTATTGTTATTCTATTCTGTGGTTAATTCGTATATAATTCTAATGACGAATTGACGACGCTAACCCTAGCCGACCATCAAGACGACTAACCTGACCATAACCGACCCTCACGACGTCTAACTTGACCCTAATTAACCGACTTTCACGAAGCCCAACCTTACTCTAAGTAGGCCTAACCGACCCTCACGGCGCCAAACCTGATCATAACCGACCCTCACGACGTCTAACTTGACCCTAACCGACTTTCACGACGCCCAACCTTACTCTAAGTAGGCCTAACCTACCCTCACGACGCCAAACCTGATCATAACCGACCCTCACGACGCCAAACCTGATCATAACCGACCCTCACGACGCCAAACCTGATCATAACCGACCCTCACGACGCCAAACCTGATCATAACCGACCCTCACGAAACCTATAGGCTAACCTGCGTCGCGTCCCCCTGTACTGCAATTATTCCGGCCACGGTGGCCTATAAGCCTAGGCCTACATAATAAAATTATATACTTTTCCGGTATAGTAGGCTACGCATACAGCAGTGGCTGACCCTCGCATCATGGCACAGAGATCCTCTGGTTTCAGCGCCAGGGTCACTTAGCCGACATAAATTAATTATACGAAAATCTAAAATTAATATGCATTGCAAGCACCTAATGCTTGAGGTCCTTGCACAATTATTGTAATGCCAAGGCCCCCCCCCCCCAATAATCCAATCCCACTCTGGCACGCTAACGTTTGACCAGAGACGGTATTTATACATTTATATTTATTTAGCACTATTTGAAATTGGAAATTTATATAGCGCCTGCTGGAGTGCTTGAAATAATTATACGAGTCGAGTGTGAGTGTGCAGCTTGTATGGTTTAACCCTTTACCTACTAGAGTGTAGTAAATGATATATGGAACCGTATAACCTCGGTAGGTCAAGGGTCAACGGTCAATGTGTTGGTCGAATAGATCTACTACGTCTCATAACCTGACTTTCCCCGACGGTCCCATTGACGCCACCGGTCCCCCATCGGAACAACTATCCCTGGACGACACGGTAACGTTCTGTCCGTATGGGTTGAGGATCATCTTGAGCTGTCCCTTCGTCACCCCATCCCCTGTGAACCCATTCGTCCAGATGTCGTTGCTGATTCGGGGCTTCGATCCACCCATCGGGTCCTTCTTGAGGACGGACGAGACGGGGGTGCCACCGTGGCAGTAGTCCCCTATGTCAGCGACGTCGCTGTACTTGTCAGCCACCACTCCCCTTGCGCTGGAATGTCGACACGTGGCCAGGCCGTAGCCCGTCAGGCAGCCGGTCAGTAGAGACGCCAGGATGCACAGCACACTCGTCAATGCCATCGTCTCGGCGCTGTACAGCTTGCCACCGTCTTGCCACGGATCTGGGTAGCACGGACCTGTAGGTATATAATTATAGTAACACACACAACTTAATACAAAACTAGGCTTATTCTCATTGTTGCGTCGCTCTGATTATGACACAGTTTTTCTATTATGTTATTAGTTCACTTAGATAATTAACTAAACTAGGCCCATCACTTCGATTATGATACAAAATGTAGCCTACTATTATAGAAGTGCATTTTAAGAATATAAACAAGGTCTATTATGACGTCACTTCGATTATGATGCAAATGTACTAAGCCTATCATAGAAGTGCATTTTGAGAATATAAACAAAGCCTATTGTGACGTCACTTCGATTATGATGCAAATGTAGGCCTACTAAGCCTATCATAGAAGTGCATTTTGAGAATATAAACAAGGCCTATTGTGACGTCACTTCGATTATGATGCAAATGTACCAAGCCTATCATAGAAGTGCATTTTGAGAATATAAACAAGGTCTATTGTGACGTCACTTCGATTATGATGCAAATGTACTAAGCCTATCATAGAAGTGCATTTTGAGAATATAAACAAGGTCTATTGTGACGTCACTTCGATTATGATGCAAATGTACTAAGCCTATCATAGAAGTGCATTTTGAGAATATAAACAAAGCCTATTGTGACGTCACTTCGATTATTATACAGATCTACCAAGTTCCCATTCACCTATAGCTCACCAAACTGTACTTTACACGCTACACAGGTCACAGAGGTTCAGCTCCCTAGTCTTTCTCAGGGCCCATGGTAGGCTCGCATACCTATATAGTATATAAACAGTGGCGTAACAACTGAGCCGGGGGCCCGTGGACATTCTCAGCTTGGGGGCCCCTTATCCATTAACGAGACTAAACAGTGAAAACAATAAGATGGCTATTTTAAAACAAGAACGCCTATTATATCTGAAGTAATTTTGATAGCGCAATAGTATAGGCCTACTGGTGAGTTTTCATAAAGTTTCGCTTTATGAATGTCAGTATTAAACGCTATCATCAATAATCCATTGTTAGGACACATTAATGGTTCAATGCAAAACAAGAAAACGGTTCCACGACAACTGGTCTACAGATAACTCGTTTAACGACAACTGGTCTACAGACAGCTCGTACTATTGATGAAATAGAAACTGGAGTTATGAAAAAGTTAAATGTTTTTCTAGCTTATATGGAAGCTGGATTGATGATTTTTCACTCATGTATTTCAACGTGTATCCGGCTTCTATTTCAGATCTAGAAATACCTTCATCCAGCTTCCATTTCTCGTTCGTTATTTTCGTCAATTCAACTTCGATTTCAGATATAAAAATACCTTCATACAGTTTCCATCTCTTAAGCGATTTTCATCAATCTAGCTTCTATTTTAGGTCTAGGCCTAGATCTAAAATTTATACCTTTATCCAGTTTCTATTTCTCATGCGTTATTTTCGTCAATCCAGCTTATATTTCACCTGTACAAGAACCTTCAACCAGCTTCCACTTATGTTGCGCTTTTTGATCAATCCAGCCTCCATTTCAGCTGTACAAAACTTTCATCCAGCTTCCATTTCTCAAGCGCTGAACTAGCTGTCTGTAGCCTCGACCAGTTGTTAGACCAGTTGTCTGTAGACCAGTTGTCGTTAGACGAGTTGTCTGTAGACCAGTCTGTTGTCATGACACCCATACAAAGGTCCATATGTACACACACACGTGCGTGCCTGTATTGTATACACACTGTGGGGACAGTGGTGTCTGTTACAGTAGTTCTTCGTAGAATTACTTCGTGAATTTGGCTATTCTAGCCTTACTGTTCGCAAACACAGCAGCCTAAATTTTTCACAGCTCGCTTCTGACTGCCAGAACTGTACGTGCGTTTCATCCTATATGATGATTATTTTCGTTTAGGTACCGCATTAGTGATAATTCAGATAAAAGTAAATGAATGAATGCAGTGACTGTCATTATGAGCGTGAAGGAATGAACAATGCAATGTGCAGTGAGTATCAGTCACTTCAACACTTGGCTGGTATTGACACACTGACAGAGACAGTCTCAGACAGAGACAAAGACAGATACACACAATGCACACACACAGAGAGTGACAGAGAGAGTGAGAGACATATAGACAGACAGAGACAGACAAACCTCTCTCTCTCTCTGTCTGACAGACAGAGAGACAGACAGATAGACACACACACACACACACACACACACAGCTATAATTAGAGGGAGCGCGAAAAGAAAGCAGATACTATTTCAAGCATCATTCCCTAACGTTGTGTCGGGCACTCGGATGAACTTAAACCTCTATGACTTACTTGACTTATGGCTTTGACGATGCTTTCGCACGTGACAGCCGCCCAGCTATGGAAAATCTCCACTTAAACCTCTATGAATGAACATATACCAGAACCGTAGACCCCGCCCCTAACATGCAACTAAGTGCTAATGTCTACTACGGGTCAAATGCTCTCACATCCGATGACCCATACAGTCCAGACAGACACGACACGTGCGTATCATTTATCATATCCGTCGTATCCAGGCTAGACTCTACATGCACAATCTGAAACTAACTATAAAACGGAAAAACTCCGAAAAAGTGCATGACACTTTTTTACTTAATAAGCTTGGGGGCCCTTTGGGTCTCGGGGGCCCGTGGATTTTGTCCACCTTCGTTATATGGTTGTTACGCCACTGTATATAAATCAGCGACGTTCTGACTCCTCCGTTATTTTCCACAATAATTCTCATACTGATGCATCGATCAGACCTAACAGAATGCACTAAACATTTACCTGTAATGATCGGTGGCTTCGTATCATCGTCGTCACCGAAGACTTGAATGTTGTGCGACAAGGCGGACGCCGATCGCGGAAAATTATCTAGCGCAGCAATAATAATATGACTAATTGAAAAACTATCATCATCATCATCGTCAACATCGTCAACAGCATCATCATCATCATCATCATCATCATCATCATCATCATCATCATCATCATCATCATCATCATCATCATCATCATCATCATCATCATCATCATCATCATCATCATCATCATCATCATCATCATCATCATCATCATCATCATCAGCAGCAGCAGCAGCAGCAGCAGCAGCAGCAGCAGCAGCAGCATTCTTTATCGCAGCACTTGTTTCGAACGCTACGCTCCGGAACGACCAAACTGTGAGATCTTCTTTCAGCTATTAAAAATATTAGGCTAATAAAATTTTCAATATAAGAAACCTATTTAGCTAGTTAAATTTCATTTCAGTGACATTATATCATTTTCCAGTTTTAATATGTTTTAAAAATAAGAGACTGAAGGCTAGGCCTACCTAGGCAGCTAGGCTATGGGCGGAGTTTGGTTTCCGTTCTTGGAGGGGCAGAATTTTGGGGGGCTGAGACTCGGTCCAGAAAACGAGAAAAAATTTCCTGGCCACAAAACAGTTGATGACCTTTTTTTAGTCCTCGGTCTCAAATCTCGGCGAAATCTAACAATTTTCCCGACCAAAAAAGTTGATGACTTTTTTTAGTCATTCGTATGTTTTGCGTGGGGGCTAGGCCCGAGAAAAGATACAATTTACACTGTTAAAAATGACTCTGGGTCTTCTTGGGGGGCTTAGCACCCCTAGCCCCTGATAAACTCTGCCCATGGCTAGGCTACACTGAACATGTTCCTTTCTGGAACTTTTTCTTTTAAAAAATAGGGCCTAAGTCACTTCGCTATCACGCCTACATTTTAGCATGAATACGTAAAAATGACCAGAAAACAATATAAAACAAAAAGATATTTGAGAAGAGCAACAACTGAAATTCTCACCAATACTGTTTCCCGCCTCATCGTCATCATTGTCGTCATCGTCGTCGTCATCGTCGTCTTCGCTTGTGATGCTTGACCAGCAGTTGCATGCATTACAGCGATTCGGTACAAATACTCTGGCTGTCATATTCAAAGAAGAAAAAACGTTCAAATGTAGGCTTTATAGCAGTGGCGTAGCCAAGGAGGTTCGGAGGTTAAACCCCCATTGGCTTAGGGAAAAGTTTTTTAAAGGTTATTTATCCACTTAAATAAGAAAAAACAAAACAATTGCTTGCAGTAACAATTATTTTTCTTACTTTATTCCCTTTGTTATTTTATTCCCTTTTTATTTACTGTAATATTGTTGGGTTGGTGTCAGGAAGGGCATCCGGCCAGGCCATAAAACTCCCCCCCCACACGCCATCATGAATTCCTGGCTACGCCACTGCTTTATAGCCTATGTATCATATAATGTATGCATGTGTAATTGTGTCTGTAATCTCTTTCTCTAAATGGTTGTATGAATGCATGCATGCATGCATGCATATAGACGTGTGAGTGTGACTGCATAATCGTAGTGGCAATGAACTTTGGTTCAATACTGTCTAAACCCGCTATGGTTAGGCCTACTATGAAAGTAGGAATATTTGTTTCTAAACAAAAACCAAGTTGCAAAGATAAATACGAGGCGAAATTCGTGAAATTATTTATTTTCGACGGCCATCTTGGATTTTTGCATTTTTAAGTCACTTCATGGTAAATTTGAGAATGAGTTGATTCCTAATATTAACTGGTGTACTTTTATCTATGAAATCAATCAACTGTCAGGTTCTATTCCACTTTTGCACGATTGTCCTGAGAAATGGACTTTAGCAGCCAGACTACGCTTGACTATGAACCACAAGCAGAGAGAAACCACAGTATAAATAATCAACAGTAGGTCTACTCGCATTCCTGCCTATTGACAACTTTTTTTGGGTCACGTGGTTAGCCTCCATTTTGGTAGCAAATGACTAGCATAGACAAATTATATTGCTATTGACTGTAAATGTAAGATGTCTATGCACCTAGGTCAGTCAAAAATACGGGAAATTCAACATGAACCCACTCATTTACTATGGCAGACCTTTTTTGGTAGAATATTGTACGGAAACACCTTCTTAAGTCTTAACCTACAGTAAAAATCCGAATGGATTCAAACTTGGGGAAATATGTTTAAATCGGTAATTATTGTGATGCAAATTGACTGCGCGTATAGCGCTTCGCTTAGTCATCGCCTATGCATTATGAGCGTGGCATTAAGTGCGGGGTAGTTATCGACCATGTATACACTGCAGAGTTCTTGCATAAAATTTTATTTATTTTTGTCTCCAAGATCGACATTTACATGTTCAGATAATAAATATATTAATCGATATTTAATTTTTTAAATCGGTAATTTCAGTGTGTTTCCAGCAGATAAATCGTATTTTTGACAGTCCTTGAAATGTAAACAAACTCGTATAGACATCGCTGTTGGTCGTCTGCTCAAAACTAAATTCAAAATTTTAATTATTTCCCCATATCGCATTTTGTTAGGATTTCTACCACATATTCTTCAGTCCATTTAGAAACTTTTCGTGCAAAAATTTGCCTGCCATAGTAAATGATCGGGTTTAAGACTTAATTGACTGGACTAACCAGCGTTCGACAAAATTATGCTGGCTTATACAATTTGTCAAGTTCGTACCATAGAATCACAGTATAATAAATGTAATATGCCTGTGGTAATTAGTATTCTTTGCTACGAAAATGGCGGATGACAGTGGGCGGGGCCAGCCTCACTTTCAAATTTCGTCACTTAATCTGACGACAGCAAGGTTCGAAGTAGACCTACTGTTGATTATTTATACTGTGGAGAAACCAAACTGGACGTGGACGTTGATGGCTGCAAGTGTGGAGCTTAGAAAGTAAGATTTTTAAAAGTTGTGCATGGGAACGTCATAAGTCTGGATTTTAGAAATCTTTTCATAGGGACTGTGAGGTTTGATTATTTTGTCGTGAGCAGCTTACTCTGATCTTTGTTCGTCTTCGTGATGTTTTCAATGATGCAGCGCATGTGTTGACCGGCGTCTATGCTTTGGTACCTGCAATCAATAGAGAAAAATATAAAATCCCTGCGTAACCAACCACTGCAACCAGTCCATAATATTGATTCCATTATTCCTATTAGACCCTGGCCTGTCACAACGGCACAACGGAATCAGTGACCGCTGCTTACCTAATTGACCTACTTACTTGCTTACTCGCAGGCCTACCTGATTAGTTGATTGCACGCTTAATGTGTTAGGTAGACCATAGATAAATAGGCTACGCGTAGCCTATAAGACGGTGCTTGAAAATTGTATGAGTTTGTGCAGCGATCTTTGAACCAAGAACAATACGGATCCGGGATCCCTTTGAACTCACCCCATGTATGAGTCTATGCAACGATCTTTGAACCAAGAACAATACGGATCCCTTTGAACTCACCCCATGTATGAGTCTGTGCAGCGATCTTTGAACCAAGAACAATACGGATCCCTTTGAACTCACCCCATGTATGAGTTTGTGCAGCGATCTTTGAACCAAGAACAATACGGATCCCTTTGAACTCACCCCATGTATGAGTCTGTGCATCGATCTTTGAACCAAGAACAATACGGATCCCTTTGAATTCACCCCCATGTATGAGTCTGTGCATCGATCTTTGAACCAAGAACAATACGGATCCCTTTGAACTCACCCCATGTATGAGTTTGTGCATCGATCTTTGAACCAAGAACAATACGGATCCCTTTGAACTCACCCCATGTATGAGTTTGTGCATCGATCTTTGAACCAAGAACAATACGGATCCCTGAGAGCAACACAGGAGCTGCAAGATTAACCCAAAAATTATTCAATTAATTATTAAACATATATCTGGGCGCATTAATCTACCAATTTAACACATTTTAAATACACAGCTCAAAGGTTAGGCCAGTCCTCAAAGGGTCGGATTAGATAGCAAGCACATAAGCATCAAGTCAATGCTCTTGGCATAATTATCATCTGCATCAATTGCATGGATGGACAACAAATTTAGAATGGCAAGTGGGTTTCGAACCCTTACCTCTCAGGCGAAGGACATACGTTGACAGCTGTTGTATTCCTACGTTTTCCCAATCACACTTTCACTTTGTAAGTTCTAGCAGACTTATGCGAATCTGGCAGCAGCTGCCGGTGTCACGAAATAGAGTATCCCCCGTAGTAATTGTATCCCCCCAAATTAAAAAAGTCGAAAAAACCGTTTCCGCGTGTATTTTTTGGGAAATTAATTTTCACCCGCTTTGTTTTGAACAATGACACTAACAGGTAGGCCTATGCTTATTCCTACTAGATAATTTGTTTTGCCCTATTTTTAGAGCACTTAAAACATTTAAAACACTTAAGAACACTCAGAGTCACTAAATAAATTCGAGTTGCTTTTATCTGAGCATTGCTTAGGACACAAAACAATTAGAGTCACTTCAAATTTTGATTACAGCATAAAAAATTTTATTATGCGCATTTTTCAAAAAAGGGGATAGAATGGTTTATCCCCCGGATAGTATAGACCGGTTAATTCCATCCGGGGGTATAGATTAATTCATCCCCCCGGATAGCTTTCAGGGGGATACTCCGTTTCGTGTCACCGGCGACTCTATGAGAGTTCATAGTCAGCGTCTACTCACTGCGCTCGCAATTTTATATTACGGCACTCAGACACTTACCACTAAGGGTTCCTCAGCATGCACCTGAATATTTGATTTATTTACACTGTGATTTATATTAATATAGAAATGAAAACAATGATAATTGCCTGTCAATAATAGATGTTTTATATATCAGTGCAATAAGTCCTCATTGCACACACCCCAATCCACATAAATCAAACTCAGTCATTTTTCCACAATTTTCTCATACCGCCTCTGATGAGCTTGAGCTGTTTTCAGGATTTGTTTTGCAAATTTTTTTATAATCTTCGGGGGCGTATGCCTACTACGGTCTACGGCGTAGGAATCTTGGCGAGTTATCCTCAATACTAGAATAGTATATCTCGTAGCCTACACATGTGTTCAACATCGCAGTAATATTGTGGCGCTATATAATTCATGAAAAAATTACAGTGACAAAAACACATTAGCCATCTGGCTTTTCATCAGCGATGCAGGACATTCATTTGGTCGACGACGGGAATCACTTTATCTTCCAGCAAAGTAGGCCATTTATCTAGCGCTATACGTATGAATATTCCAGATTTACGTTAATGACCAACACTGTCATATCGTTGGCTGTAGCTGCAGATATTGCTGCTGCATATCCTCGTACAACTGCAGTTTTGGATGTTGTCGTATGAAAAGCTTCGTAATGGCAATTGTATTAACATGTAGATATCTAGGCTACACCACCCAAGAAATAAAGCTGCTAGAAAGCGGTTTATTCTCATAGGCGCTCAGTCAAAACAAGTTCGATGGGGAAGCAATTAAGGTTAGAATTCAAATCAAGGATGAGGAAGGCAGATGGCGGATGGATCTTTAGGATGCTTCTACAAATCTTAAGGTTTTAAAGCTGCTATAATTATTAGTTATAGGCTATACATATAAGATTTAACTACCGGTAGTGCTACATACACTCTAGTTCAGAAAGTGGAGTCGTGATTCCACTTATAGTGTGGATAGTGTCTTCCTACACAGTTCCCTCCACAGAAGATGTGCAGCTTCTGACATACCCGGATGTTAGCCTACTTCTAGTGTGTAGCTAATAAGAATAGTGTGTAGATTGTTATGCACAGATGCAGCCCAACGTTCAGCGGTCTTTTCGCTTTGTCAGGTTGTCGTGTTCAGGTATGTGCTGACATTAATTTTATGATATTTGTATCTTAATATTACATTTTCACAAAACCGCTATGGTTGCAAATTATTACACTGAAGCGGTCCAGACTTTTAGAACTTTGCGCGCGTTACTAGTCTTGTCAAAGCTTATAGCTGATTAAAATGGAAAGATCTTAAACCGTCTCGCATCAGTGAGCGAGTTACTCAATTGGAGTAACTTATTTGATCAACTCAGGACTGTAAATCCTGTGAAGCTGGGTGGGAACTCCCTCCCCACTTTTGAACTTGGAGAGGGAATTCCAACGAATTCCATTCCCTCCCCACAATTCCTTGACACTCTCTTTCCAAAAATGGAATTTTACAATGTCTAGAAAGTTTTAGAATTTTTATTTTGTTCTATGCATTACCAAAATAATTGCAATTATTACGAAATATTGTTAAATCGGTTTCTTGAGGGCAGCTTTGAGCTTTCTCTCACAACATGCGAAAACAGATTTACGCCATGGATCATAATTATGTTGAATAGCAAGGAGATTGCAAACATTAGTAGCATAAAGTAGCATAAAGTAGCATAAAGTAGCATAAAGTAGCATAAAGTAGCATAAAGTAGCATAAAGTAGCATAAAGTAGCATTAAAGTAGCATATAGTAGCATATAGTAGCATAAAGTAGCATAAAGTAGCAGCAGCTGCTGTTACCTGCAGCTTGTCATGAAGTGGCACCGGTGCAGCGGTATGGTTCGGATGCCAGTAGCAGAGACTGCTATTAGCTTCTCCTGTCCTTGCTCTAAGTTACGGAAGACTCGCAGTTTCTTGACGGCTGATCGATCGTCAAAGACCTGCATCACTTCTATGACCACTGTCTCCACCTGGTGGTGACCTTTACCCCTGTTGATGGCCTTTATGACCCGACCATCGTCTGAACAGAAGTTACAGTATATCATTGCTGACGGCCTTTGCATAAAAATAGGTTATTGTACAGATTAACGCATGCGCACCTGTAAAGTTTTTATGCTAATAGCGACTCTGAATTACCATTCTGTGAGAGTTGCCACATTTTCAGTTCTTCAGTTTTTCCAGTTTTTCATGTTTTTATCAGTTTTTCATGTTTTCTCACATTTGTTGTTTCTTAAGTTGTTGTAAATTGTCTTGTGAACAATTGTTTTCGGAGCAAAAAAAGATTCAACAATTATGTTGTCTTATTCTGTCTTATGGTGTCTGTCAAGGCCGTTGCCAGGATTTTAATTGGGGGGGACCGGGGTGTTTAATTGACCTGAGCAAGCCGACAAGAAACCGAATCAACTGACTAAGGAGCTTGAAGGATGATTTAATGATTTTAATCTATTGCAAAATGTCACACAGAAATATGAACTTCAAAATGAAATCCCTTTAGTCCCTGCATCATGATTGTGTTAATAAGTGCATTATTTAATTTTATACCATTTCGTGGGGTGTTCAAACACCCAACACATTCCCTAGCTAAGGCTTGGTAGTCTGTGTAATAGGCTTACCAGAGATCTTGAAGGGCGCTATATAAATGTCAACAGATTGAATGGAATTGGGCGCTATAGAAATCCATCATATGCATTAGTTCAGTCTTTATATTGATCTAGCACTGATAAATTAATTGTTAGAGCCCATTGTTTATAATTATCACGAAGTAAA